>CAWUFW010004060.1:10000-610000 GCA_963921515.1 Calotriton arnoldi
TGAATGTATGTCCCAGTGGTACATGTGTGAGTAACTACATATGTGAAAGGCAGTATATATGTGTGTTGGAGTATATAAATAGCTATAAGCAAGAGTGAGTGATTGTGATAGTGGCTGTATGGATGATTGTGTGCTTGTATCAGTGATTGTATAAGAGCGTAACAATGTGCTACTATTTGTATGAGTAAGTGAGCTGGTGTGTGTATAACTGTATAGGTGAGTAAATGGCAGTGTGTTTAATTATTTGCATGACTGACTAGGTGTGTGAGTATCTCTATGGATGAGTGGCGTTGTTTGAGTGTCTATATAGGAGTAAGAGTGCATATGATAGTCCTGTACTGAGTGACCGTAAGTATGAGTGACTGTACGGGTGAGTGAGTGGATGTGTGTGTGTAGACCTAAGAATCAGTGAGTGGGTATGTAGTTATTGGTGTTGGAGTGTCTATGGTTTTGCGAATGGCAGTCTGTAATTTAGAGTGGGTGTATCAAAGATTATATTAGGGTGTGAGGAGGTGCATCAGATTATCACGTGGATGATGTCATCAGTGATGTCATTTGAGATGTCATCAGTGATGTCATCAGTGATGTCACTGACCATGTCATGAGTGATGTAATATGTGACGTCATCAGCAGTGCATTGCGGGGCGCGAGTTATAGTTAGCTGAACTAACTATAACGGGGGAATTTCACGGGTTTTGTACGAGTGCAATGTCCAAGTAACTATAACTGTCCCTAAAACCTATGGTTTTTTCAGTGAATTTCAAAGGTTTTTAAATGCTAATTTGTAACTATAACGTGTCTGAAACCTATGGTTTTTTCAGTGAATTTCAAAGGTTTTTAAATGCTAATTTGTAACTATAACGTGTCTGAAACCTATGGTTTTTTCAGTGAATTTCAAAGGTTTTTTAAATGCTAATTTCTAACTATAACGTGCCTGAAACCTACGGTTTTTTCAGTGAATTTCAAAGGTTTTGTAAATGACAATTTTTAAATGTATTAATTGTTATATTAATTTTTTTCATACTGATTTACTACATTTTTAGAAACAATTTTTTTACATATTTTATTTGTCAAATTACATTGTAATTACATTATACATTACATTACAAAAATACTTTCTCAGAAGGAATTACTTTAGTTTAAATACTTTGCAGATAGGCAATAGACTTTTAAGTACAGTAGTTACAGTTGTTGCAATGGGCAACACATTTTCAAACACAATGCAACATTCAGCTCAATGTGAATTTCTAGTTAAATGCAATTAGTTACTTTATGGATTACTTTTGTAACCACAGGACTGGATCCTAGATTCAGTCCTGGTACATCTCCTGTAAACAGTTGAGTAAAAGCGTTTTGGTTACAGTCGTGATTTTTAAGGAATATTATTGTATTTTAAAAGTTGACACTTTGAAACTTTTTCTCATAGAATCACCAATGTTATCCTATGGAAGGAAATTCACTTAGCAGGTAAAAACTGTTATCGTTACTTTTTCTTACTCAGTGTTGGATCCTGGATCCAGCACTGGTGCATCTCCTGTAAACAGTTGAAAGAATGCGTTTAAGTCATACAGGCGATTTTAAGGAATATTTGTAGTTTGTGAAAATCAACACTTTGAAACTTTTTTGCTGAAAACCAGTCAATGTTAGCCTATGAAGGAAATTCAAGTTACCGGTAAGTACGGTTAAAATTACTTTTGAGGATCAGTACTGGGCTGAAACATGCAGCACTGAGGTCTCTCCTGATAACAGGTGAGTAAATCGGAATTCGTATTTCGGCTGATTTTAGAGGAATATTTTAAAGTTCCAAAACTCCACACTTAGAAGAATTTCCAAGTGAAACCAGTCAATGTTAGCCTATGGAAGGAAATTCAAGTTACTGGTAAGTACGGTTAAAATTACTTTTCAGGACCAGTACTGGGCTGAAAGATGCAGCACTGAGGTCTCTCCTGATAACAGGTGAATAAATCAGAATTCGGATTTCGGCTGATTTTAGAGGAATATTTGTATGTTTCAAAAATCAACACTTAGAAGAATTTCCAAGTGAAACCAGTCAATGTTAGCCTATGAAGGAAATTCAAGTTACCGGTAAGTACGGTTAAAATTACTTTTCAGGATCAGTACTGGGCTGAAAGATGCAGCACTGAGGTCTCTCCTGATAACAGGTGAGTAAATCGGAATTCGTATTTCGGCTGATTTTAGAGGAATATTTTAAAGTTCCAAAACTCCACACTTAGAAGAATTTCCAAGTGAAACCAGTCAATGTTAGCCTATGAAGGAAATTCAAGTTACCGGTAAGTACGGTTAAAATTACTTTTCAGGATCAGTACTGGGCTGAAAGATGCAGCACTGAGGTCTCTCCTGATAACAGGTGAGTAAATCGGAATTCGTATTTCGGCTGATTTTAGAGGAATATTTTAAAGTTCCAAAACTCCACACTTAGAAGAATTTCCAAGTGAAACCAGTCAATGTTAGCCTATGAAGAAAATTCAAGTTACCGGTAAGTACAGTTAAAATTACTTTTCAGGATCAGTACTGGGCTGAAAGATGCAGCACTGAGGTCTCTCCTGATAACAGGTGAGTAAATCGGAATTCGTATTTCGGCTGATTTTAGAGGAATATTTTAAAGTTCCAAAACTCCACACTTAGAAGAATTTCCAAGTGAAACCAGTCAATGTTAGCCTATGAAGGAAATTCAAGTTACCGGTAAGTACGGTTAAAATTACTTTTCAGGACCAGTACTGGGCTGAAAGATACAGCACTGAGGTCTCTCCTTATAACAGGTGAGTAAATCGGAATTCCTATTTCGGCTGATTTTAGAGGAATATTTGCACAATGGTGAAGGGAGGGGCGGGGCCTGAGGTGACATCTTTGCAAACGCGCCCCGTGGCGCGTTTTAAGTTGGGGGATTAAGTTCCCTTGAATCCTGAGGGTCCCTAGGGGCCAACTAGACCACCAGGAACCTCCAATATGCGCCAGGGGCTGCGTTGCAGAGACGTGTAGAGAGGCCACACCCCTTTTACACCTCTCTGCAACGCAGCTCTGTGGCGCTTTCTGGATGTACCTGTTGGGCTAGTTGGCCCCCAGGACCCTCAGGATTGAAGGGGATTTAATTCCCCATCTTAAAACGCGCCACGGGGCCTGTTTGCACACATGTCACCTCAAGCCCCGCCCCCTCCCTTCACCACTGTGCAAACGCGCCCGTGGCGCGTTTTAAGTTGGGGGATTAAGTCCCCTTGAATCCTGAGGGTCCCCGGAGTCCAACTAGCCCACCATATACCTCCAAAAGCGCCATAGAGCTGCGTTGCAGAGAGGTGTAAAAGGGGCGTGGCCTCTGTACACCTCTCTGCAAGGCAGCCCCTGGCGCATACTGGAGGTTCCTGGTGGGCTAGTTGGCCCCCAGGGACCCCCAGTATTCAAGGGGAATCGTTCCCCTCTGCAAACGCGCCAGGGGCGCGTTTGCAGAGTGGTGAAGGAAGGGGGCGGGGCCTGCGGCCCGATCGTTTTAAAAAAAAAAAAAAAAAATTGGGGGAGGGGGGCCGCGTGGCCCCCCTCCCAGGCCACTACTTGCCCCGGGGACCCCATCCCCCGGGGCTGGCCCTCTCGTTGGGGACTGTGGGGGGGTCCCCAATCCCCCACAGTCCCGCCGGCTCCCGTGTCCTACGGGAGCCGGCATTGCTTTACACATGGGGAGCTGCTAAGATGCAGCTCCCCATGTGGAAAGCAATCGGCTTTGGATATTGGAAGAGAGAGCAGGTTTCCTGCTCTCTCTTCCAATATCCAAAGCAAGTTTGCAATGACAGGACGGGAGCCGCGAGGCTCCCGTCCTGTCATTGCAAACAGCAGTGTCCCGGGGGTAGGCACCCCGGGACACTGCAGGAGCCGGCCCTGGGGGTGGTGGTCCCCAGGGCCATCAAGGGCTCCAGGAGGGGGCCGCGCGGCCCCCTCCCATTCAGTGCACAGCCCCGGGGAGGTGGTGGTCCCCGGGGCTCTGGGGATCCAAAACGGACCCCCATTGTAATTTTTCTTAGTGCCCCGGGAGGTGGTGGTCCCCGGGGCGTGTGGGGGCTGGAACCCCCACACAGGTTTTAATAAAAAAAGAAGCCCCGGGGAGGTGGTGGTCCCCGGGGCTGCGGGAGGCTCAGAGCCCTCCCGCACCATTGTACATAAAGCCCCGGGGGTGGTGGTCCCCGGGGCTTGGGGGCCCTTAGAGGCCCCCACACATAAAATTAACCCCCCCCAGCATGCCCCCGGGACTTGGGCCACCCGGGGCCAATTAACATCGAGCGCGGGAGACCGCGCTTCGATTTTTTTCGGCAGGGTTCGCGCTCCCTGAGCGCATCCTGCCGATTTTTAAAAAAACAATTTTTTTTTGCCCAGGGGTCCTTGTGGGACCCCTGAGCAAACCTAGGGGTCAGGGTGTTTCTACCCTCCCCCTTTGTGCGCTTTGCGCACTTGTTTCTGTCCCTCGGTTCTACCGAGGGACAAAATGGCTGCCAACATTTCCTGAATCGGAATGTTGACAGCCAGCTGACAGCCAATTAACATGCAGCTCGTGATCGGGAGGGTGCGCGAATCCTCCGTGCCCATAGATATATATGTACTTTTACTTTTTGATTTTCTCAGCAACTACTGAACGGATTTACACCATTTAACAAAAGGGTTCTTTCTGAACCAAGAACTACCTCTTTGCCAAATTTGGTGTAATTCCGTTCAGCAGTTCGGGCTGTAGCCGTGTCTAAAGTTTCCTATGGGAAAATGCATGGGGAAAACGCGTTTTGGGACCCCCTTTTTCTCGGCCCCCGCTTGACGTATCACCCCGAGACTTTCAGGGTAGGAGCGGACCGGAGCGCCCCACGAAGTTTGAAAATTTCGCGAAGATACGTCAACCGGCAAGAGAGTTATTTCAAATAGAATGTCGCGGATTTCCTATGGATAATAGGTTGTAACTATAACTATCTACTGGCGACCGCCAGTAGATAATATATATATATATATATATATATATATATATATATATAAACACACAGATTGCCTCCGGATGAAAATGCACTCTTCAAGCAGCAAATTTATTTTCAATGGGTGACTTTCGAAGGTTGCACAGATGAAGCAAAGCAGTGCCTGATTCCGGATGCATTTCGGAAGTTATTCCTTTTTCAAAGGCTGCACGCCAAAAGTCCTGGAAACATTAGCTCCCAATATATCCCCTTCTCATCATTGTTCTCAGGTGAGTATACACCAGTGCAAAGAATTATAGGATTGGTAGTTTTGTACTGCTCATGTGAGCTGCCAGTCTCGTGCGTTATAGCATATTTTATAATGTCCATGCCGCTCTTACCCAAGTCACCCACTGTAATCAAAGCTGCTGATCCACATAACGCAGCCTGTGTGAGCATACTGTGGCCCGCTCGGATCCCGCGGGGGTGCAGATTTGCGACCAGGCTGGCCGCCATACAAAAAAACACACAGATTGCCTCCGGATGAAAATGCACTCTTCAAGCAGCAAATTTATTTTCAATGGGTGACTTTCGAAGGTTCCACAGATGAAACAAAGCAGTGCCTGATGCCTTTCGGAAGTTATTCCTTCTGCTTGTGACACAAGTTGCTGCTCATTCTTCATGTCCACTGCTTGGGCCACCCAACACTCACAATTTTAATAATGTTGCTGCAGCGCCGGGTATGAGCAGCCGGGGTGGGTGTGGGCACCAGTAGCAGTGCCACATGGAATATAGAGCATTGTATCAGCTTCTGCACTGTCGGTCCATGCTGTAAATGCAGGAAGTTTAAAAGTATTTGAAGTACAAAGGCTGTTACACCTCTACATATGTGTCAGCATGCCCTTTGGTCTGACTTCTGCAGCATCGATATTCCAATGTGTCATGTAGGAGTTATTTAGAAGAATGAATTTGGTGAAATTCTTCAAGATTACATTTTCATTTTTGACCATTCTAATGAAGAATACCTGACAAAAACAGGGTAAAACCAGATTTTGGCGGAGAACAGAATGACACTAAAATTTAAGAAGTGTAGATTATAAAATTGAGTACGTGGGACACAGCATCACTGAATGTGGGACAGTCCCAAAATAGACTTATTTAAGACTATTATTGAGTTAACTTATCTGACAAAGAAATATGAATACTCATTTTTTGCATGGTGGAGTTCTAGGACACATTTGTTGGGAAGACTTTTCAGATGCAGCAATACTTTAGTGAACATTTCAAGTTTGTAAGTTTCTCATTCAGACTTTCAGAAATGAAGGATTTCCCAAACAGTTGTTGAAGTACACTGGATTCCAACTTTTTTTCCATTGAAATGAATAAATTTGTCTATCATCCCGAGAGTGAAAGAGTCATAGATAGGTTCAACAAATCCTTCAAATAGTTGATTCAGTTGAGTAATAGTGCTAGAGGGAATTTTGAGAGAGGAGGTGAAAGATTTTGAGGGGGTATATCTGTAAAAAATTGGGTTTTTAGTTGATGGTACCCACCCAAGGAAATAACCAAAATTCTTGTCAAGATGAACCATTACACTCACCAAATTAACATGTGCTCAATCCTCTAGTAGCTATGGCACAGAGTTGAGAGGCTTCTTTGAGAGACAAAGTGTAAGGTATTTATGCAGTACCAAAACATTAACAAAGTTCAAATGGAAAATAATAAAAATCACAAAATGAATTAGAAAAATAGAGTAACATTTTATAAACAATATTACAAAAATCCAATAAGGGGAAACTGAAGATATGAGTTTTTACAGTTTTAAGTAAAATAGCAGTAAGAAGCACAAAGTACCAATGTTAGTCAATGGTCGCAGTAGAACAGGACCTAGGTGCAATAGCTGTGGTGAAGTGCATATCAGATACACCAACAAGATTTGTCCTGGGCAAAATAATTTACCTTTATTTTTTGTCCTTTAAGTCCCAGTCCACCCCAGGAATACACATATATTGCCCCACAGGACCTCAGGAGAGGCACTTAGAGACTCACTGGGTGTCAGGTGGAGTCTATTCCAGGTTCATTTGCCACTAATCAGGTGAGCAGTTGCATGAAAAGGCTCCTGGGGGCCACAGTTTGTCTAAAATACCCTATCACAGCTCTCTCGATGATCCAGAAAACAGTCTTTGCATCAACAAAGGCATACGGACCCACTTTTATCTTCGTAGCGGTGCAGCTGTATCCCTGTAGCTTGAACAGGAGGTCAGCCTTATGACCCCTGGAGTCCACTTCGCTGTACTGGGTACAAGAGAGAGAGAGAGTAGGTTCAGTCTTCTATGGCTCTCTACAGTTTGCAGACAGCAGTTTGTCTTTTTCCGAACTTCCTCATATCAAGGAGTATTCTGAAGTGGGAGTCTGGAGATGCTGCCTTTATGCCTGGCACAACTAGTGTGTGGGAATGGCCACTGTGGATGCCCTAACCAATGAAGTTAAGGTTCCCGAGGCTAACCCTACCCCCTTTGGGCATTTTCAGTATAGTCAAAGGAGTCAGCCACACTAAACGTGGGCCTCGAGGGCTAGGGTGTGTGTAGAGAGTGTACTATAATAATCCTAGTGTCTTCCCACATCCAACACTAAAATCTAGTTTGAGACAGTCTCTATACCAACAACTTCAGAGACAGACGTGGTAGAACAGAGCTGAGTTATTCAGCAACCAGACAGGGGATACACAAGAATTGTTTTGACATCATGTCTTCCTCATTTGAAGTGTGTCCAAATGTTATAGGTAAACCCAGCAGACCTGTCAAACAGGCTAACACTGTAATGTAAAAAAAAAAAAAGGTTTGCTGTGATTGTGGCCTGCTTCGCTGAGGGACAGAAACAGAAGAAGGGCTCTGCCCAAGTATCAGCTAACATTTACCTGGGACAGGGGAGGCCTCTTTAAAGTATAAACGAAGTGTCATGTGCGATACCCCAGCAGATCTGTCAAGCAAGATGTGACATTCAAGTAGGATTTGACACTTTAATGTCAAAACGATCTTTACAGCCCTAGCCTGCATATTCTGTCAGGTTCAGATAGGTCATCTCCTTGTGGAGGTATGACTACTGATATTACTATGTAGATAATTGATCAGTTGACTGGTGCAGACATAGTATGGAACTCCCTGATGTGATATGTTGGCTGTTAATGTTCGAACCATATTATACTGAACTGACTGCTCCTTACCAAATACTGTCAGTACCAGGTAATGTCTAATACAGGACTGTACTTTGAACACCCCTATGATGTAACGTGTACTAAAAAACGAATACAAATTGGTTAAAAAACAAATCTGACAACTGGCACCACCAAATCTTTTGCTGAATGGCCACCTGCTGTGGGGATGGATGTGATGCAATACTATAGAACAGTTTAAGGGAAGCTGGCAAGAGGACACTAAGAAAACTGGGCTGGAGTGACCAACTTTATGGAGGGTGTAACAATTCCCATGCTTAACGGGTGGTCTCGAGAGATAAGGGATTGGGAATAGAACAGAGTACAGTTGACGTTTGTCAAGCTGGTAGCCTGGTCATCAGATGTTAGATGACAGCTACTTCACGTTTGAAGTGTAGGGTTGGGGGAGCTAGTTATGTTAGTAGGGAGTTACTTTTTTGACATCAGCACATTATCAATGACATAACATTCACAATTAGAAACTGCATAAATGTATGACTGACATCTCACACAACACTGTCACCAAGGATATTAAAGAGCTCCCAAATAAGATTAACAAGCATTGGCATAGCCAATAGGTCTCGCCTTTGGGGCCTTATAGGTGTTTATACAGAGCTATTGGCTTTGTTAACGTCTTTAATCTGTGTTGTAGAGCATTGTGAATGTTGTGCAGCATGTTGAAAAGTTATAATTTGCGACGGTTTAAGGGCTGGTGGCGCGTTAAAGACCGCGTGCAGGTTGTGATGGTGCAAGGGCCGTCTGCATGAAGATTGTGACGGTGCAAGGGCTGGTGGCACGTTAGAGACGGTGTGCAGATGGAAGGGCCCGTGTCGTGTTAAAGACCAAGTGAAGGTTGTAGCGGTGCAAGGGCCGGTGGAGCGTTAAAAACCGCGTGAAGGTTGTGACGGTGCAAGGGTCGGTGGCACGAAGGAGATCTGAGGTCTGGAGGAAGCCTCCTGTTTATCTCCAAAGAGCAGCCCTGGGCCGGTGCAGTACCTGAGGCATGGAAGTTAACACTGCAGGTCACAGCATAAACAACCCGGTTGAAAAGCATGCCACAAACCCGGCGCTCTCCATCTGCTGCCACACTAAGAGCAAATAAGAGCTGGCAGCTTGCAGAGTGCACCGTTGGAGACTGGTTTCGACGCTCAAGCTGCTCCAACCTGTTCTCATCGTCATGTAGTCATGAGTCTGGAATGTGCTGTTCTGACAATTTGTGTGTATGTTTGTACGCGGCCGCGGTTCAGTCGCTCTCTGTTGGGCACATCTGTTGTGCTGGTTGGTATCGTCACTACAGCCCAAGTAGTTTCTGTGCTTCACAAGATGGACCAGAGGCGTTGAAAAAGAAACTTCAGGGTGACAATGAATACAAAAACGTATAAGGGATGGCTGATAGCGATCGGGGAATGGAATAACGTCAAATAAACCAATGGGCGATACCGTGACAAATTAAAGGGTGCGAGAAAGAAATGAAGGAGTGCACATGAGGAAGAACCACAGACAAGTGTGGAAGAAAAAACGGGGCGAGCATTAAAACGGATATCAGTTGAGGATAGTAAAAGAGAAATCTAGGGATAACAAGCGCGGCCGCGAAAGCGATAGCGCTGTGTTTAATTAGTAATATGATCCACTACGAGGAAGGAATGCAGATACCACCCTGCGCGCCGCTGCTCGCTCCCGACTGCAAAACGCCATGGGAGTGACCAGTAAACTAAGAAGTGGGACATGCGCCCGCCTTTGACCATTTGCGTGCTTTCATTATTGAAAGCCACACGCAAAGGCCAATCAAATGTGTGGGAGTTGCCAGACCCACACGGAGAAGTTTTGGGGAAGTTTTTGAGTGTTCACAAGAAGCCTCCCATAGAGCAGCGCATGCGCGCTGCGCTAGGCTCGACATAAAAAGTGCACAAATATGAACATATAAGGGAAATCTAGTAGGGTCATTATAGCAAACGAGGCCAGTAGTAGAGAATATTTAAAAGCATCAGTGACAATTTAACAGCACTTAAGTGGACACAGACTCAATGCAAAAAACACTGGGAATATCAGCTAATTATTTATATTATGATAGTCTATGATGTTTTACATTTCCAAACTGCAATAACAAAATCAGCCGGTAGATGTCACCACATTCCACGAAAAGAATGCAATAACTGCGCGACCAACGGGTGTAGCTCAGGCCATGGTGAACTGAACTCATCAATGAAGATGCAGTGGTCCCAATTCTTGCCGGTGGCACCGTTGTTCTCCCAGCACTGTATTTCACATTCACACACCGCTTCCAAAGCGCTTCATCCGCACCTGCAGCAGCGCCCACTGCTATTACTGTACTGGGTATAGATTCACAGCTCTGCAATGCTCCTCAATCCTCACTATCTCCATTCCGCACAGATCTGTCAAGGCACTGCAATAGCCTTCAGTTGGTGGACGAGTGCTCAGTCAGCCCACATGACCACTAGTCCCAGACAGGGCCGGACTGGCAATAGCGGGCACTGGGCGTTTCCCCGGTAGGCCGCTAGGGTGGGGGCCGGTTTTGGGCCCCTGGGGGGCCGTTTTTGTTACCGGATGTCCGCAATATCGGCCCCCGGTAACAAAATCGGCCGAAACCGGCCCTCGCAAACTGCTCGGCTGCACTCCCCCTCACCCCAGGGGGGGCCGGCTGAGCAGTTTGCCAGGGCCGGTTTCTGTTCCCAGTCCGGCCCTGGTCCCAGAAGCAGCCCTCCACGTGCAATGACTTTAATCCAGCTCTTCACTCTACCCCAAGAAGCATCACAGACAGGCTGGTCTCGCTAATCCATCGCCATCTCTTATCCCAGACTGGGGAAACTACTCCACCAGCCTCTCAAGTAAGACAGAAAGAAACGCACGGGAACCAGCCTGGAATATTTCTATCCCGCTGCGGAGGCTAAAAATAACCGGGGCCTACCATATCTTGAAGGGACTGGTGCCACATGCACGGAGGAAATATAAACACACAAGCAATACCCACCTCTTGGCTTGTACGCAGAGCTACACCGCAAACGAGCGCACAACTCTGTGCTTGCTGGCCCTGGAGGCGAGAGCCAACTCTAACCGGAAACATGGCACACCTCCGCGGAGACTGCAAGGCAAGAGAGGAGGAACACGACGGGAGGACGAGGACACATTCACACCAAGACATGACACCAGTGGCTAAGCAGAAGTTATATTCGTCTCCTTCATCGACTTCTTCTCGAGTGACAATCAGCAGCAAGCATTGGCAAAGCCAACAGGCCTTGCATTTGAGAACTACTGGGCTTATCAATATTTTTAGCCATGCTGTACATCATCTCTGGCGGTGTACAGCATGGCTAAAGGATACAAAAAAAAGTCAAATGACAGCTGGCAGCATCATTTTGTAGGGGCACGCCTACAAAATGACAGCTGCTTTAAACAAAAAAAAAATCCATTTGCCGATCTGAGCCGTTGAAACCGCTAGGTGAGAAACTGGTTCATTGAAGAGATGTCATACAGATGAAAGCAGTTAGCAAGTGCCAGATGGGTCTGTTATTGAAGCACTTGGAGCTCACTTTTCTAAAATATGCAGATGACATGGAGCCAGCTGGAAGGGAAAACAGGTCCGTACTTATGACAAGGTTTGCAGCAGGGTCAACATTCTCAGGAGTTGGCGTTATAGGATTGCACCACAAAGGATAGATGTGTGCCAACACGGTTAACAAACTATGGCACAGAACATGAAAACTCCCAAGAGATGCATGAACTAAGATGTCTCATGAACATCACAGAGATGCATGAACTAAGATGTCTCATGAACATCACCAATGAACCGGGTCTGGGAAGTGACTGAGGCAGGATTAGAGTGACCAAGAAGTGGAAGAGCTCAATGTCATGAACCTGAATTTTTAGACCCCCATCTTTCAACTAACGTAAAGCAACCTACATTCACCCTGCGCACCAACCTCACGGAACATATTACAGAGAAAATCAATAAGATCAGGTACCAACTTTCTACTAAAGAAGGTAAAACTGTCAATTCCAGAAAGCTATTTTAGAGTTGCCATTCGAGACCTCCTACATGAGCATCTGGGTGATGGAACACCTTGTTACACAGCCTCCAACACACCACACTTGACCCCCGCAAACATGTTATAAATGTAGCATGCCTAATCAAGAAGATCACCCCCACTCTGAAGGAAAACCACTCTATCTCCTGCACAATCATCAAAACTAGCTGCTTCATCCCCAAAGCAATCAGTGTCAGCAACCCCACCCATTTGGCTGACAAGCTCACCATATGCGATGGTTCTCAGTGCATTGCAGCCAGGACACCATCGGACTGAAGACTAAACATTGCAAATGGAAAAGAAAAAAAAAAAACCTAAATGCAAGAGACCTTTCCCATCTATGCACCAAGGATCTGGAACAACATCGCCATATCCATCAGGGTCCCCCTAACACTGCTTCTATTTAGAATATAGCGGATGACAAATCTGGCCTAAGAAGACTATGAGACTCAGTAATAGTCCACTTCTGCTCTCAGAACCCAGTGGCCTCTCCCTGAATCCATCTTTGCTTTTAACCCTAAGCAGCCTTTCCAATAGGTTTGTCCTATGCAAATACCACATACACACAAGGGTCTGCCTAGAACATCACAAAGTCCTGAGTCCACAGGAAAACCGTTGTGATTCTCTTACATTTGAACCACCGCTAAAACAGAGCTCCTCACACCAAGAGCAAAGTTCACAATCAGGAGACTGAGACCTGAAGGTGGACATAGACAACACAGCATCCAATGGTTGAGCAGCACTGTAAGAAGGGACACCTCCAGAGACGAGCATGTATAATGAGCAAGAGACATGTAATGGGGGTAGGAAATATGCAATCAACACACACTATGGAAGATGCTGCCACTATGAGAAGAGCAGGGGTTGAGGCCCGTCATGGAGAAAGAGATGATGGTTATAAATTGTAGAAGAAACAGATTGTCTTTACAGAGATGTCAGCGTTAAAACACAGGTTTGGGTGTCTAATGCGGGGCCAAAAATGTAACTTATTGTTCCCTGGTTAAGTGACGGAAAAGCTAGGGACCACAAAACCTGCAGGGATGTAGACAGACAAGAGGTTTCTGACCATACTCCTCTGGTGCGAAGGAAGCATCAAGATAGGACAACTGATGAAAATGTATATGCGAGTATTAGATGTTCATCCTTCTGGTGTGTTTAGCGCCTGGAAACCATCAAACAAACCTGCTAATTAATGAAGGCCTAGACAAGTGGGTGGCCAGGTGGCGGTGTAAGACTGCCCTGTTGCTCCCTATACTTTAGTGCGAGTTAAGCCTGTATGACTGCTTCTGATGTTAAACCGGTTGTAAATTAAAGAAGACTGCACTTTTACTGCGGTCTGGGAGGTACTGTTGTGGGGGGGCTTACAGTGCTGCTGCACATGTGAGATAAGCATGCCATGCTGTTGTATTCTTGCCTGTACCTCTTCAGTGGCGGTGAATGAAGCTTGCCCTACAGCTGCCACTACCCTTTGTACTGACTCCTGTGCAGCAGTTCCAGTTTGGACCGTCGGCACTGTATTGTATACGGGGGACGCTAACACCGCTGTACATGTTCACGCCACATTAGACTTCTATGGCTCCACATGTGCCGAGGCAGGCCAGCCCCCTTCCTTCTCTCGACACTATATTTTGACTGCGTAGTAGGCAAAGATGCTGCCCAGAAGCCACGGGTCCCCGCCCGCCACCCACACTTCCGCAGGCCCGAGAAGCGTCACTTGGCCAGTAAGGGGATTTCTGGGGCTGTCCCCTGTGACGCCGTCACCAGCAGCCTTGACGTATTGTGGTCTAAAGCAGACGCGGAGAGAGTAAAAGTTTCTAAAGGGAGGTCTCGCGCGCATGCTGGCATCTGTAAGTTGGAAAATAGGAAACGAAAAGGAAACTTATTTTTGGGTCGAGCAGCATTAGGCGCCTTGAGGATGACATCAGGAAGCAGCAGACGCGCGACTCCCACGACGCGCGCCCACGCGGCCATGTGACGGCACAGCGAGGTGGCATCCCAGCCAGTCTGGCCAAACCCGCGCAGGCTCTAAAGGGAGGTGCCACAGGTACCAGGGCAGATAAGGGAGGCGGGACTGGCAAATGCAAAATGCCAACTGCATTGACATAGAAGTTAGGAGTGGCTTTTAGCCTGTTTCTACCATCGCCCAAGTTGGCCTCCGAACCATGGGAGTTTATTTGTCCAGAATCAGACAACTTGAACAAGGGGTAAGGGCGGGATTAAAACTCGGCCGTCACTAATCAGCCTTTATAATGAGATCTTTAAGAAAAAGATGTCTAATGAGGTATATCTACTGTGTTTCCAAATAAACTTAAGTGCCACCATACTCCAGAGGGGAATGATGTCCATTAGTTGGGTTGGCAGGTTAGAATGGCTGCTGATAATAGGTTTTACTAGGAAAAACACATTTGTCTGCAGTACGAAGACCTCATCAGAGATCACTCTGACATGTTGCGTGTTCTTTGGCCAATCAGAAAGGCCTTTCCTGGGTTCACACCAGCCAATGGTATATACAGCCTGCGAACTTCGTTCTTGCCACGAGCTGTCCAAATGTTGCAGCAACCCGCTGCCAGCGGAAGAGTACTTCAGGGCATAAAAACACAACTCCAAGCGTGAGTCGAGAAAATACACAAGGATGTGTTTTATACCCTGTACAAATAGATGGGACCTATCCCACATAACCCATCTGGTGTGCCTATACTTATGGGCCACATCTGTCGCATCACCGTACCCATGCAAAGACCATGAGATTTAAGGGTAGATGGAGAGCAACGCCATTCCTGGCTAACGAATCTCCAATTTCTATGGCATACGTGAGGCTACTGGGCAACTCTAGAGACAGACACACACACACACATCTGACCACACTCTGGGCACTTGTAATTTGTCCAGTCACGCTGGGGTCTGCCACATTCAGTAGAGATTACGACTGCTGCATGGCACTACCGGGATCTCACTCTTCGTTTCTCTACATAACACTATTACCCAGGGAGGCCTCCATTAAACATCATCTGTTTCAAGAAGGCTGATAGCCAAGCAGAAAGAAGTTGAAACAAGCGCGCGCCTCGTGCTGAAAGTAAAAAAACAAGTTTGAGGAGGAGGCAGCAGGGGAGGGGAGAGAGGAGGGGGCCTGCGCCTGTTTCCCTTGCGGGAGCGAGCAGGAACCATCTGTTAATTACAAACAGATGGTTTCAAAGCTCGCTCCCGCAAGGGAATCGCAAAACGTGCACGCGTTGCCATTCAAAGCAATGCGTGCACATTTTTGCCTGAAAAACGGAATCGATTTCTAAAGGTCTCCTCCTATGCAGCGCATGCGCGCTGCGGAGGCGAGACCTAAAAAGGAGTGCTGTCTCACCAACAGCCAAACATCATGGACCTGACGTCTTTATGCTCCGAGAAATCCACTCTGTGGGCAATAACTGTAGCTTTGTCAGCAGACATGATTTTGACAGGGTGCTGCATGCAGGCTTCACCAGTGGGTCAAAAGTAGTAATAACAATCTTTAGGAAACAATTTCCCCGCAAGATACACAAGACCTGGATAGACAGACTAGATTGCTACTTAATGGTAACAAGAGCCATGTATGGGTCTATTCTGCCACATCAACATATTTATGTACTGCCACCACTATCGGTGGAGTTCTTCCAAACGATTGGCACGATGCAGCTAGAGGCTCCACCAGAGCACATATTAATTGTGTGACATTTCAATGGGTTAATGGACAAGAATGAGGATAGACATCCCCAGACTGGGATAGAAAACCCGGGGTAGGCTAATTTAGCATTCTTTGTAGAGTTGATCTCTGCGAATGCAGCAGAGGCAACATGTCCCAGAGAAGGATTTCTCGTAGTTTTTCAGCTCTCATGGGTCATTTTCACGCATTGCCTACATTCTGGTTCCCTTGATGGATGCCAATAGAGTAACACATACATGGAAGGAGCGTCTCGGACCATGTTCCTGTAAGCAAGTAATTCAACAGTTGGACCCTTGAATGGCCTGGTAGGGGGTGGTTGTGGAAAGATTCCCATAGAAAGGGAAAGACACAGACTTGCTGACGGTGTTGTCTGAGTCATTCAAACCGGTTATTAGAGGCCGTCGGCTTAATAGCAAAAATGTTGAAAGACAAGACCCACACTCTGGAGGATGAATATAGGAGAGATGTGACGGAGAATATTCTTTAGGAGTTAGAAATGATTAGACGGCATCTGCATCAATTGAGCCTGAAGGAAGGCCAAAATATGTTTATGGCATCTCAATGTAGGCTCTATGATAAAGACAACAAGGCAGGAATACGGATATAATGTTTGAGTAAGTGAGAGGATTGATGCAGAACTGTACCATGCTCCCAGACTGTATGGGGACAAGAATTTACAGACCAGGTGACTTTAGTGAGCAAATTTGCTCAGTTTTCTAGTGAACTCTACGGACCAAATGAGAGCATAACCCCTCCAACGCCTGACAAATACATAGAGGAACTACCAGTACAGCAGATAGCAGCGATAGAGTGGGAAACCTTTAACAGAGCAATTGTTAATGTTATAGGAGGTCTCAGATCCATTCGCCAACTGCAGTCAGGAAAGGTACCCGTTCCAAATAGTCCACCTGTAGAATTTTACAAATCTAGTGCATCCTTGAAGCTCCCATCTGTTAGGACTATTTAAGGCCTCCATGGAGCATTGTCTCTTACTCCATGATTTGCACGAGGCTTTCTGAACTATCATATCGAAGAGGGGTCGGCTGCCTGAAACATGAGTTGTATAAACTAATATCTCTATGGCTAATGCATTTTCTATCTCCTAGTTTAATGCAGAGATCAAGGTGTTAGCCAAGAACCTTATGACCAGTCTTTCTGATGGTGATGGAAGACTTGATGCACAAGGATCTAAGTGGCTTTATGCACATCAATTGACTAGAAAAATATAACACAATTAAATAACACACTTGCAATGGCTGGAAGACTCTGGGTGCCAATGGCAATCAAACAATTAGAGTTTGAGAAGTCCTTCAACAGGCTAGACTGGAATTGCCGAACTACGTTGAACCATCAGCAACTGGCAGCCGGATTCCAGGCATACACATGCTTGTTATATACAGATCCAATGGCACAAGTGCTAGTCAAGGATGTACTTCCCCCTCACTTTTCTACTGCCAAGGGTCATACTTCAGACATGCCCTCAGTTGCGCCTTTACTAGTTACCACTGCAGTCAAGCCACTAGTCACTCTCATAAGATGAGACCTGGGAATTGAGGACTTTGACTGGTCACCTGATGCAATAGATGGTTGTAGAACGTTGTTAAAACGCATGACTTTTCCACGCATGGTAAGTTAATAAGGTAAGTAAACCCCATACTATATCTATCTATGTATCTATCTATATGGCGGTCGCCACTGGGTACTTATAGTTAGGATTTTGTTTATAAAGGATTAGCATTCTTTGGTTTGTGTATACATTTGGCGCCGTTTGACAAACCGCCACAAAATGTTCCCACAAAAAAGTTCTATCACCTCTGCTCCATCCTAGCCCAAATGCCTGCATGGATTTTCACCAAATTTTGGCAGAAAGCTAGATCTTGGTCCAGAAAGAGTGTTTTTTGTGATTTGGTGTAAATCTATTCAGTAGTTTGTGAGCAATTAAGGCTCAAAAACATTTTATATTTCACGCTGTGGAGGATCCGCAGGGCAGCAGGCCTCCAGAGGAGATCTGATTGGCTGCCACCACATCAACAAGATGTGGTGGCAGAGATCTTAGGACTCGGGACTCAGGGGGCAGGCTAGAGATACCCCTGGGGCTAAAAACTTTTTGGAATATTTTGCTGCAATTTCCCAAGTACCCTTACCATCATTTACCAATACCCACCCCTAAAACCCTAAATTACCCTTACCGCCCTTTACCAGCCTAAATTCTAATATTACTCTTACCACCACCCAACCTTAAACCCTAATATTACCCTTAGCACACTCTACCACTATCCACCCCACATCCTAAAATTACCCCTACCACTAACCACCCCTAAACACAAAATTTAGGCTCACCATTATTTGAATATATAGATCTATTAATTTCATATATTAAATTATAATTTTCTTTTGGTGGGACCCCAGCCTCACATTTCTAATTTACTCCTAGCCTACCTTTACCACTACCCTAACATAAACCCTAAGATTACCCATACCTACCTTGACCACTACCCACCTCGAAACCTTAAACCTAATATGTAATTGTTAGACCTGGCATCCTTGGCGTGGGTCTCCCTTCCATTTTTTGATGATGCCTCCAATGTTATTGATCTGTTTTTGCTGGTTTAGATGCTTTGGGCACTGTGCCACTGCTATTCAGTGCCACAGTGCAAGTGCTCCCTATGATAGATTGTGTTATGTATTAGTGACTCCATGATTGGATGATTGGTTTACTTGTCAGTCCCTAGTACAGTGCACCGAGTGTGCCCAGGGCTTGTAAATCCAATGCTGCTGGTGGGCTTGCAGCACTGGTTGTGCCACCCACAGAAGCAGCTTGTAAAGTGTGTCTCAGGCCTGCCATTGCAGAGCCAGTGTGCAGCCTAGGGCTGCCATGTCGACTTGGTGAGTGCACCCACTTACCAGTCCCTAAACCTTCCCTTTACTGCATGTTGGTCACCCCTAAAGTAGGCCCTAGGGCAGGGTGCATTGTAAGTATAAGGTAGGACATGCCCTGGTGTGTGTGGCATGTCCTAATAGTGAATTACAGCCATTTTCGTTTTTCACTATTGCAAGGCTATCTGTTCCCCATAGGCCAGAATGGGCAGTTTTGATTATTACACCTTATAATCCTAACTGACCCAGGGAACATGGTAGAGAAACGAATTTAGTATGCCTGAACTCAGAATGATAAAATACATCTTTTAGTGAAGTTGATTTTAACATTCTGTGTTTGAAAATACCACTTTTAGAAAGTAGGTATTTTCTTGCCTAACCTTCCAAGCCTGCCTCTGCTAGGTTGTGTATTCCTTGTCTGGAGTTTGAGTGACAGGGCCTGGGGGTGGCTACAGGAGACAGGGTGAGTCAGCACAGGGCTGAATAGAGAGATCTGCATCCAGAGTGGAGGGAGGAGTTGCACCTGGGTCTGAATAGGGCTGTGCCTGCCTTCCACAATGCTGGCTCCCCCTCCTGCTGGGCGGCTGAGGACTCTACCCCACATTCTGAAAGGAAAGAAGGAGTCCTGTAAACAAAGTGCTCCAGGACTGACCAGAACTGGTTTTGGACTAGGCAAAGGCCTCTCTGCCTTCAGAGAACAAAGAGAAAAGGTGTATAAAAAGGGGACTCAGACCCCTAGGAAATTAGATCACTTTTGGGAAACAAGAATAAACCTTTGCTGAGGAGCGGAACCAAGAAGAAACTGAGGAGAAGACTATCCCTAAGCTAGAGGGATCTGCCTGCAGTGGTTGCCTGACTGCCAAAGAAAGGAGAAGGGAACTTTGTGTGTACTTTCATCAACTTGTGAAGGATCTCCAAGGGCTTGATTTCAGAGCTTGCCTCCTGCTTAAGTCTCAGGGACAACAGACTTCACCCACCAGCTCTCCTGTATTCCCTTGCTGGGAATTTGGACCTTTTGACACACTTGCGTGTCGCTGGGAGCTGGAAGCGTGACTCAAGACGAAGAAGCGTGTCACCGCCGCTGCTTCTTGTATCGCCGGAGAAGAGTGTCGACGGCGCATCAGATGCCGGCGCATCCCCGAAGAAGCGCGCCGCTGACACCCTCGCATCCTTCGAAGCGCCTCGCAGCACCGGAGAAAAGTGTCACCGTCGCATCAGACACCGTCGCATCCCCATAGCAGAGCATCGACCTCGCATCAGACGCCGACGCATCGCAACACGAGGCGCCCCGCATCCCAGGAGAAGATTGTCGACCTCGCATCAGACGCCGTCGCTTCGCCAGGGAAGCGTGTCGCAGGGCCTGTCGCGGCACCAAAGATTCATCGAAATCGCCGCACGGCCGTCAGGCGTGCACGCATCACCCCTTCGTTGTCGCAACATCAAGAAGACGCCATTTTGTTTCTTTGCACCAGATCTTCATCGCATCACGACGCTGCTTGTCGCATCACCACAGAAGCGCAGTAAGAAACCGACGCATCACCTCCCCACGCCGAGAAGAACAGACGCATCACCGTCCCCTGCGCATCAGTAGGGAACCGACGCATCACTGTTCTTGTGTGTAAGGAACCAACGCATCACCTTCCCTGCACCACTTTTGTTGTATCGCGTTACGCATCTCAGGTACATTGAACGCAAAGTGTCGCATTTCCATTTTAAGAGACTCAAGCTAATTCTACCATCTTTAAAGTACAGTATTGTGGATTATTTTTGTCGTTTATGGTCTTGTGGTAAATCTATATAAAAGATACTTATTTTTATAATACAACCTGTGTGGTGTCCACTTGTAGTGCTGTCACTGGATTACTGTATGTGTTCACAAATGCTTTACACACTACCTCTGAACTAAGCCTGTCTGCTCGTGCCAAGCTACCAAGGGGGTGAGCAGGGGTTATTTCAGGAGTGTACCCCCTTACCCTGACTAGACGCAAGGGTCCCTATTTGGTCAAAGGTACCTACCTCTGCCAACTAGAGACCCCCAAATCTAACATTGGTGGTCAGCGGTGAGGATTCTGGACTTGCATTTGTGACTCATGTACAGTGATTGGTGAACACTACCTAGTGAGTGCAGACCAAAACGCAACCACATACTTTTGGTAGATATTCTTTTCTGGGACTTTCTATTTTTGCAAAGAACTGCCAAGTTTAGCCACCATGAGTGAAACAGCATCCATAGCATCTATTGATAATGATTGGGAAGAGGAGAAACTGGAATGCTACACCGTTAACCAGCTCAAGCACTTCTGCAGAAGGTTCAAATTTTCTATGACCGGAATCACCAAGAAGGATGATTTCCAAAAGGCGCTGAGGGCCTGGGTTGAAGCAAGGAATACCCCTGAGAATGAGGAGGGAGCTGAGAATGCAGATGAGCAGCTGGATGGGCCAGTGGGTCCAGGGGAGAGGAGAGCACCTTCCCCCGTAGGTAGCAGTGTTTCTGCCAGAAGTCTGTCCCCCGAAGAGCTGGAGGACAGAGAAAAGAGTAGGATGCATGAGATGGAGCTGACCAAGCTCAAGTTAAAGGGGCAGTTGGAATTTGAATTGCAATCTAGAGAGTTGGCCTTAGAAGAGAAAAGAATGGATCAGGAGCATGAAAAAGGTTTGAGGGAGATGGAGTTCAGAGCCAAGAATTTAGAGATTACTCCCTCTGGTGGCAGCACACCGTCCGTGCCTGTTGAGGCTAGGGTGTATATTCCTAAGGATGTGGTTAAGGAGTTTTTTAAGAATGATGATATTGGGCAATGGTTCAAGGCCTATGAGGTAGCCATGACTTCCCACCAGGTCCCTGAGAAGGATTGGGGAGCGGGGTTGTGGGGTCGGTTCCTTAGTGAGGGGCGGGATACCTTGTTGGAATTGCCCTTTGAAGTCTATAATTCCTACAGCCACATGAAGAATGCATTGATGACCAGGTATGGGTTGACTCCTGAACTCTATAGGCAGAGGTTCAGGAACTGTAAGAAGATTGAAGGCAGTACCTGGGTTGAGTATGTGACCTTTTTTTGCAGAGCCTTGGATGGTTGGGTAAAGGGTAGCAAAGCAAATGATTTTCAGGCGCTCTTTGATTTGATTGCATGGGAGCACTTGTCCAGTAATTGTTTTCCTGAGCTACGCCAGCACCTCATTGATAGTAGGCGGACTAACCCTAGGCAGCTTGCTGAGGCGGCAGACCGCTGGGTGAGCACCCGGGTCCACAAGGGTCACGAGGGAGACTCCGCCAAGGGTGGGCAGGGTCCCTAGCAGAGGAATGGGGGGACAAGGGTAAACAGAGGGAGTTCCAGAAAGGGCCCCAAAGTAAACCCCAAGGGAACCAAGGGAAAGGTTCCCAGCCTCCCCCTGAGAATAAGCACGGGGCCCCGACAGGTCCACCTGTTCATAGGGGACCCCTGGTGTGGTACAAGTGTGGCGCCCTAGGCCACAAGGCCAATGATCCCCATTGCCCTTTGTTTGGAAAGCCAGCATCCCCTGGTGCAGTCCCCCGGCAGTTGGCTAGTGTAGCCCTGGGGGAGGAGATGGGTGCCCAAGGTGGGCGGGATCCTGTAGTATTGTCCCTTGTCTCATTAGGAGACTCTGAGATGGTCCCTAGGACCCCACTGCCTGAGAACACTAAGAAGTACAAGCAGTGGGTGACCATCAATGGCCATAGGGTGGAGGCTCTGAGAGACACAGGAGCTAGTGTGACAGCTGTCAAGTGTCACCTGGTGTCTAAAGAGCAGGTGGTCCCTGATGCATTCTATCCAGTTGTTGCCGCTGACAACACAGAGAGCCACTGCAAAGTGGCTCAGGTTCCCTTTGAGGGGGGGGGGGGGTCTCTGGTACTCTTCAAGTAGCTGTGAGGCCAGCCATGCCTGTTGACTGTTTGTTAGGGAACGATTTGGAGAGCTCCCCTTGGGCTAAGGTGGAGCGGAGTGCTCATTTGGAGATGTTGGGCTTGCCTTATTGGGCGTGTGTGACCACCCGGTCCATGGCAGCCAGAGGTGTTCAAGAGGACCTGGAGCCTGAGAGGGAGGCCCAGGTGCCTGCCGGAGAGAGAAGAGGCAGGGGGCGCGGGTAACCGGCCCGCGAAGTTCCCACGGTCCAGGAGGAGGCAGACCCTGAGGGGGATGCCCTGGAGCCTACAGGGGAACAGGTAGCTGAACTGGGGGACCTGCCTGAGCTGACCCATTGGCAGCAAGATGGAGGACCCTCCTGGGAGGAGTTCTGCGAGGAGCAGAACTAGTGCCCTTCTCTCGTAGGTCTGAGGCAACAGGCCACAGACCAGGCAGCAGGTCATCAGTCTGGATCACATTGGATCTACTGGGAGAATGGTCTCCTGTATAGCGAGCCTAAGGTTGCTGAGCCTGGGTCAGCCCGTGTGCTGGTGGTACCCCAACGCTTCAGAGCCTTCCTACTGGGTTTGGCTCATGATGTGCCTTTAGCAGGACATCTGGGGCAGGACAAGACCTTTGAAAGGCTTGTCACCCATTTCTTTTGGCCCCAGATGCGCAGGAGTTCCGCCACTCACTGCAGGACCTGTCAGACTTGCCAGGCAAGTGGAAAGAGTGGGAGGAAGCAGAAGGCTCCTCTCTAGCCATTCCCTGTAGTCAGCAACCCCTTTGAACGGGTGGGTATTGACAATGTGGGGCCACTGGACCCCAAGACAGCCATGGGCAACAGGTTCATCCTGGTCTTGGTGGACCACGCCACCCGGTACCCTGAAGCCATCCCTCTGAGGACAGTGATGGCCTCCGTGGTGGGACGGGCACTGATGGGAATTTTCTCCCGTGTGGGGTTCCCTCAAGAGGTGGTGTCTGACAGAGGTACTAACTTCATATCCAAGTATATGAAGTCCCTGTGGCAGGAGTGCGGTGTAACGTACAAGTTCACCACTCCTTACCACCCCCAAGGAAATGGGTTGGTTGAGAGATTCAACCGGACCCTGAAGGGCATGATTATGGGTCTGGAAGAACCCATGAGGCGTAAGTGGGACATCCTCTTGTCATGCCTTCTTTTTGCATACCGTGAGGTGCCACAGAAGTCTCTAGGGTTCAGCCCCTTTGAGCTTCTGTATGGTCACCCATTGAGAGGACCTCTGAGTTTGGTCAAGGAAGGCTGGGAGCAATCTCCCAGGAAACCTCCCCAGGATGTATATAGCTACATGCTGGCCTTCAGGAACCAAACTAGGCGTTTCAGGCAACTTGCTGAGGCAAATCTGGAAGCCAGCCAGGAGGAAATGAAGCAGTGGTACGACCAGAATGCCACTCTGGTTGAGCTTCAACCTGGTCAGAAAGTGTGGGTCATGCCCAGGATAAGTGGACCGGACCCTTTGAGGTGGTGGAGCGCAAAAGTCCTGTTACCTACTTGGTGGACATGCGGTCTCCCAGGAACTCCTTGCGGGTCCTGCACGTCAACCGCCTGAAGCCCCACTTGGAGAGGTCCCAAGTGGGCATGCTCTTAGCTACAGATGCTGGGATGGAGGAGGAGACCGAGCCTCTTCCTGACCTCCTGTCAGCCCAAGAGCAAGATGGATCAGTGGAGGGTGTGAACCTCTCTACCTCCCTGACACCTGAGCAGCAAGGTGACTGTCGCCAACTGTTGGGGCAGTTTCCTGACCTGTTCTCCCTGGTTCCTAGTGTCACTGACTGGTGCGTCCATGATGTGGACACTGGGGACAGTCTTCCTGTCAAGCACAAGGCTTACAGGGTGACTGACAGGGTGAGAGCTTGCATCAAGGAGGAGGTCTCCAAGATGTTTGCATTGGGGGTAATGGAGTCCTCTCACAGCCCTTGGGCCAGCCCAGTGGTCTTGGTCCCAAAGGCTGCCGCGACGGGTGCCACCCCCGAACTCCGGTTCTGTGTGGACTACAGAGGGCTCAATTCCGTCACCAGGACTGACGCACACCCCATCCCCAGAGCTGATGAGCTCATAGATCGGTTAGGGGCTGCCCGGTACCTCAGTACGTTTGACTTAACGTCTGGGTACTGGCAGATCGCCTTGACTGATGGGGCAAAGGAGAGGTCAGCATTCTCCACACCAGATGGGCACTACCAATTCCGGGTGATGCCCTTTGGGAAGAAGAATGCCCCTGCCACCTTTCAGAGGTTGGTCAACCAGGTGTTGGTTGGGCTGGAGGAATTCAGTGCCGCCTACCTGGATGACATTGCAGTGTTCAGCACCAGTTGGGAAGAACATCTGCGCCACCTCTGGGAAGTGTTGATGGTTCTGCGGAGGGCAGGCCTCATGATCAAGGCGAGTAAGTGCCAGATCGGGCAGGGTTCCGTGGTGTACTTGGGACACCAGGTTGGGAGCGGCCAGATGGCACCCCTACAGCCCAAGATAGATACCATTCTGGCTTGGGAGCCCCCCCACCCCCTCCCCCCCAAGACCCAGACGGCAGTGAGAGCCTTCCTAGGACTCACCGGGTATTACAGGAGATTTGTCAAGGAGTATGGCAGCATTGTTGCACCCTTGACAGAGCTGACTTCCAGGAAGCACCCCAAGAGAGTGATTTGGACTGACACCTGTCAACAAGCTTTTGACACCTTGAAGACAGCCATGTGCACGGCGCCCGTGCTCCTGGCCCCCAACTTCTCCAAAGAGTTTATCGTTCAGACAGACGCTTCAGAGCATGGTGTGGGGGCTGTTTTGTCACAGATGAATGAGGAGGGCCTAGACCAACCTGTAGCCTTCCTTAGCAGGAGGTTACTTTCATGGAAGCAGAGGTGGAGTGCTATTGAGCGTGAGGCATTTGCTGTGGTCTGGGCACTGAAGAAGCTGAGACCATACCTGTTTGGGACTCACTTCCGGGTTCAGACAGACCACAGGCCCCTCAGATGGTTGATGCAGATGAGGGGTGAGAATCCAAAGCTGTTGAGGTGGTCCATTTCCCTACAGGGGATGGACTTCACGGTGGAACACCGCCCTGGTACAGAACACGCCAATGCTGGTCTGTCCAGATTTTTCCGCCTTAGTGAAGAGAACTCCCTAGAGGTAGGATAGTTCTCCCCACATCTCAGCTGGAGGGGACACATGTTAGACCTGGCATCCTTGGCGTGGGTCTCCCTTCCATTTTTTGATGATGCCTCCAATGTTATTGATCTGTTTTTGCTGGTTTAGATGCTTTGGGCACTGTGCCACTGCTATTCAGTGCCACAGTGCAAGTGCTCCCTATGATAAATTGTGTTATGTATTAGTGACTCCATGGTTGGATGATTGGTTTACTTGTCAGTCCCTAGTACAGTGCACTGAGTGTGCCCAGGGCTTGTAAATCCAATGCTGCTGGTGGGCTTGCAGCACTGGTTGTGCCACCCACAGAAGCAGCTTGTAAAGTGTCTCTCAGGCCTGCCATTGCAGAGCCTGTGTGCAGCCTAGGGCTGCCATGTCGACTTGGTGAGTGCACCCACTTACCAGTCCCTAAACCTTCCCTTTACTGCATGTTGGTCACCTCTAAAGTAGGCCCTAGGGCAGGGTGCATTGTAAGTATAAGGTAGGACATGCCCTGGTGTGTGTGGCATGTCCTAATAGTGAATTACAGCCATTTTTGTTTTTCACTATTGCAAGGCTACCTGTTCCCCATAGGCCAGAATGGGCAGTTTTGATTATTACACCTTATAATCCTAACTGACCCAGGGAACATGGTAGAGAAATGAATTTAGTATGCCTCTACTCAGAATGATAAAATACATCTTTTAGTGAAGTTGATTTTAACATTCTGTGTTTGAAAATACCACTTTTAGAAAGTAGGTATTTTCTTGCCTAACCTTCCAAGCCTGCCTCTGCTAGGTTGTGTATTCCTTGTCTGGAGTTTGAGTGACAGGGGCTGGGGGTGGCTCCAGGGGACAGGGTGAGTCAGCACAGGGCTGAATAGAGAGATCTGCATCCAGAGTAGAGGGAGGAGTTGCACCTGGGTCTGAATAGGGCTGTGCCTGCCTTCCACAATGCTGGCTCCCCCTCCTGCTGGGCGGCTGAGGACTCTGCCCCACATTCTGAAAGGAAAGAAGGAGTCCTGTAAACAAAGTGCTCCAGGACTGACCAGAACTGGTTTTGGACTAGGCAAAGGCCTCTCTGCCTTCAGAGAACAAAGAGAAAAGGTGTATAAAAAGGGGACCCAGACCCCTAGGAAATTAGATCACTTTTGGGAAACAAGAAGAAACCTTTGCTGAGGAGCGGAACCAAGAAGAAACTGAGGAGAAGACTATCCTTAAGCTAGAGGGATCTGCCTGCAGTGTTTGCCTGACTGCCAAAGAAAGGAGAAGGGAACTTTGTGTGTACTTTCATCAACTTGTGAAGGATCTCCAAGGGCTTGATTTCAGAGCTTGCCTCCTGCTGAAGTCTCATGGACAACAGACTTCACCCACCAGCTCTCCTGTATTCCCTTGCTGGGAATTTGGACCTTTTGACACACTTGCGTGTCGCTGGGAGCTGGAAGCGTGACTCAAGACGAAGAAGCGTGTCGCCGCCACAGCTTCTCGCATCGCCAGAGAAAAGTGTCGATGTCGCATCAGACGCCGGCGCATCCCCGAAGAAGCGCGCCGCTGACACCCTCGCATCCTTCGAAGCGCCTCGCAGCACCAGAGAAAAGTGTCGCCGTTGCATCAGATGCCGTCGCATCCCCAGGGGCAGAGCATCGACCTCGCATCAGATGCCGACGCATCGCAACACGAGGCGCCCCGCATCCCAGGAGAAGATCGTCGACCTCGCATCAGATGTTGTCGCATCGCCAGGGAAGCGTGTTGCAGGGCCTGTCGCGGCTCCAAAGATTCATCGAAATCGCCGCACGGCCGTCGGGCATGCACGCATCACCCCTTTGTTGTCGCAACATCAAGAAGACGCCATTTTGTTTCTTTGCACCAGATCTTCATCGCATCACGACGCTGCTTGTCGCATCGCCACAGAAGCGCAGTAAGAAACCGACGCATCACCTCCCCACGCCGAGAAGAACCGACGCATCACCGTCCCCTGCGCATCAGTAGGGAACCGACGCATCACCGTTCTTGCGTGTAAGGAACCGACGCATCACCTTCCCTGCACCACTTTTGTTGTATCGCGTTACGCATCTCAGGTACATTGAACGCAAAGTGTCGCATTTCCATTTTAAGAGACTCAAGCTAATTCTACCATCTTTAAAGTACAGTATTGTGGATTATTTTTGTCGTTTATGGTCTTGTGGTAAATCTATATAAAAGATACATATTTTTATAATACAACCTGTGTGGTGTCCATTTGTAGTGTTGTCACTGGATTACTGTATGTGTTCACAAATGCTTTACACACTGCCTCTGAACTAAGCCTGTCTGCTCGTGCCTAGCTACCAAGGGGGTGAGCAGGGGTTATTTCAGGAGTGTACCCCCTTACCCTGACTAGATGCAAGGGTCCCTATTTGGTCAAAGGTACCTACCTCTGCCAACTAGAGACCCCCACATCTAACAGTAATTTAATTTATTTCTTCTTTGGGGAGAATCCCTCCAGTCTCCCCTGTTTTTTTTTTTTTTTTATTTAGACGCAGCTGCGGCCTAAACTGCTGAACGGATTTACACCTAATTTGGCAGAAAGCTAGAACTTGGTCCAGTAAGAGTGCTTTTTGTGTTTTGATGTAAATCTGTTCAGTAGTTTTTGAGCAATTAATGCTCCAAAAAATTGTGTATTTATGGACACGGAGCCTCTGTGGATCAGACAGATCTCCTGCTGAGATCTGATTGACTGCCACCACCTCAACCAGGAAGTGGGGGCAGCCATCATAGGCATCAGAATGCAATCCAGAGTCCTAAAAATAAAACATAAAAGACATAAGGGGCAGAGTACGCATACCCTGACCCTCCAGGCCTGTTGGTGGGGACCACTCTGGGACTCCGCATAGAGCCTAAAATGTATTTTTTTTTTAAATCTGGACAAAATTGAAGAAAGAAAAAAAAAAAAAGGCTGGGCCAGGGCTTGGATGTATTTCTTTTTTTTTTTTTTTTTTTAGAAAGGGGCGCATATGGCCCCCCTCCCCAGCTGTTTTTGGCCCCAGCAACCCCATCACCTGGAGCATTTTTTAGGGGCAGCCCCCCTCCCTGGGCCGATTTCAGCACGGGGATCCCATCCCCCGGGGCCTGACGTATTTTTTTTAAGGGGAGGGGACCCCATCCCCAGGGGCCGCTAAACTTTTGAAAGGGAGGTGGGCTGCATGACCCACTCCCTGAGCCATGAATGTCCCTGGGGACCCCAACCCCGGGCCGGCTCACTAGCTATGTACCAGGGAGCTCGCCCCCGGGACACAGAGGCTACCCTCCCCGCACTGGTGCAGGCAGGGAAAATTGTGTTTGCTCCCGCTTTGCAGGAGCATTTTCAAAACTTCTGCTCGCAGCCGGAAGGAGCTCTGAAAATGCTCCCTCTGGATGGGAGCAATATTTTGATCTATGTCCCTGTCCGTACTGATGCGGGCAGAGAAACATCAAAATATTGCTCCCACCCAGAGGCAGCATCACTAGTAGCTGCTGCCTGCGGGCGGGAGCAATGCTGACTCACGCTGCATGCAGGGAGCTGGCTGGGGCTGCAGGAGCTTAGGGGCTCCCCCCATGGCTCCCAACGAGTATATAGTGGGTGCTCACCCACCTTTAAATAATGAGGGCCTCAGAGATGGGGTCCCTGGGCCGATAATGGCTCGGGAAGGGGAGCAGCAGTGTGTACTGTGTGCGTTCTACCCCATGACTTGGTCATGGAGTGTTATAATATCTGAATTGTTTTTGGGTTGTTTGCTAGTTCGATTGGTGTGAGTGAGTGTGAATGTGAATTTGCTTATGAGTTTAAATTGGATGTACTTTTTGTTATAGGGGTCCAATGATGAAAATCAATTCGATTATATACATAAAGATATGAAATTGTTGCCTCCTTTTTTTTAAAAAATAAGGAAAAAATTGTTTGGAAAAAAATAAAAGATCTGTGACAAAAAACAGTTTTTTAATGAAAAGATGATATGATCAATCCAAATGAATAAATATAACTGTGGAATAAAGTAATTATGATTTTAGTTTTGGTATGGCTTATTAAATGAATATGTAACCCATTTTGATTCATTTCAGAAGGTAAAGAAATAGAGGTCCAGAGGGAGGTTTATTATTTCTTGTGTTACTGTATTTCCCCTTTTTTCTCCCTGACCTGCAGTTTTCCATAGAGGGGGGTCCCTTTTCTATAAGGCAGCGGTGCCCCCTCCACTTTATTTTTAGTAATAGCCCTGGGGTTTAGTCCCCAGTGCCTAACAAGGATAGGGGAGGAGAGCCATGCGGCCCCCACCCAGTTAATTAAAATAAACTGCCCTGGGGGATGGGGTCCTAAAGGGCCAAACAATGCTCAGGGAGTGGGGCCAACGGCTCCCCTCCACTTTATTTTAAGTATTAGCCCTGGGGGTGGGGTCCCCAGGGCCTAATAAGGCGTGAGAAGGGGCATATGCAGCCTTATCTCCTTTAATTAAAAAAAAAAAAAAAAGTCCCAGGCGGGTGGCGTCCCCAAGGCCTAATAAGGCTCAGGGTTGGAGGCCATACGCCCCCACCTTAATAAAAATAGGCCATGGGGATAGGGTACCCAGGGCCTAATAAGGCTCCGGGACGGGTTCCACATGGCCCCCCCTCCCCTTTAGAATAAATAAGGCCCTGGGGGATGATGTCACCATGGCCCAATGAGGCTGGGAGAGGAAAGTCATGCAGCACCCAATCCCCTTTAAAAAATATATGACCCTGGGGGGCTGGGGTCCCCAGGATCATAATAAGTTCAGGAAGGAGGGGCCATGCAACCCCACTCCCCTTTAAAAAAAAAAAAACATGGGGATTGGGTCCCTGGGACCAGGCCCTGCATCCAACCCCTCTGCCGCGCAAGGCCAAAGGCCGTATGGGGTTGGCTATCTTAATGGGAGTTGGCTGCATGCAGGGGCTTGGCTGCCGGGCCAACCCTTCCGCAGCACACGGCCAAAAGCCTTGCACGTCAGGGGATGGATTTACGTATGGTAATTAAATATTACTTTACGTTAAAAAAAAACGGAGAAATTCACTAAAAAAAGCAAAGGTTAAAGTAACATTATAGTTAGGTGAAATGTACAGTAATAACGTAACGTTTTGAACTCTAAAAAACACTAAAATTCACCAGTTATAGTTATCTCAAGTAACAATAACTCGTGTCCTAAGGTAACTATAACCCGCGCCCTCGTCATGCACTGCTAAGTACACCACGTATAACATCACTCATGACATTTTCTATGGCATCATTGAAAATATCATTGCAACATTTGCAGTGAAATTATTAATGAGAAAACGGGACATGGTTGGGATGTGAGTTCTAGTTACTCTAGGGAACGGGTAGGTATGTTTTACTATGCCACACGCACTGCAAAGAAGCCATCTTTCCTTTGAAATTGAGGTTTATTGTGACAATGGGTGTAATCTGCTTTTATTGTGACAACAGATTTTATCTGCTTCCAAATGTATTTTCATTAAGACATGGACAAACCACAATTGCTTTATGTATTAGAATTTTTAACCAAATGACATTTCTTTTTCACGCATGGGGAGATTAACTGATTTGCTCAGAATCACAGCGGTGTTGTGCAGAGACCTAACAAACATTGGCAAAGCCAATAGGTCTCGCCTTCGAAACTATTGGCTCTGCCATTGCCTTTTGTGCCTGCTGTACAGCATGGGCATTGCCGACTTTCGCAATGATTTGTAGCCATGTTGCTGATAAGCATGGCTACAATTAGCAATTAAAAAAGGACTATGAGGCCTTGAGTGCTAATGCACTTTAAAAAAGTGCATTAGCCCTGGCTGCATCATATCACTTTTTAAAATTAGTTTTAGCCACACTGCAAAGCATCCGTGCTACTGTACAGCATGGGTACAAAACATTGCAAATGCCAATAGCTCTCACAGGCAAGACCTCCCTAAGATTAACAGCATCTCAGCTGTTGTGATTAACTGTTCCAAGATGGTTGCCTTTTAACAAAAAGTAGGTGAACTGTTATTCTCAAGATAAAGTATGGACACGTTGTGCCCCTCAGATCCCGCCCACTTCGACCTCTGATTGTCGCTCCTACTGACTTGTTAAATGGCCCCCCTACTGCCTTGTTAAATAGCCATGGTAAGAGATATGAATAGATATGGAACTTTTTGTGAGGCTGGGATTCTTAATTGCCAAAAGGGATACAGGGCAGACATGAAAAGCTGCGATGGTCCCACCCCTGTCCGAATGGAAGGTTTGGTTGGAACGGTGCTTGATCCCGGAGAAACAGGTAAATGAGCTAAGAGGCTGCCAGCAAGAACTGAATATGAAGGAGATTGACAGAATACTAGGATTCTGAATGGACTGACTCTTCCTTTGAGGTGTAACACAGGTTTGGGGGGCAGTAATCAGTGCCAAAACTACTATGATAATGTAGCCGGGACAAGTAATGGCAATATGGCGTGTATCATGCTGTCTTGTTCTGTGTATTGTATTAAATTAAAAAATGCCAATAGAACAATCTTGTTTAAAGAAAAAAAAAAAACAGACCCATACGCTCTATCTTCACAAGGATCTGAAATCTCCAGACTGCCCTATCCAAGAGGATATTTAGGGGTCGATTCCGATTCGGGCCGTAAAAAGCACCGACCGACTCGGATCCGGAGAAAATACCGACCGACACGTACCCGTGGCGCACGACACGCCAAGTACGATGCAAGGCGCGAACAATCCGACCGACACGTACCGAACCCAAGTCGACCGACCGAGCCGCACGGAAAACAGCAATCCGGCCGGAAAAACACGCGAATCCAACCGACCGACACGCACCCGGAACAAATCCGACCGAAACGTACACGCGAACTCCAAACCGCAAAGTACGATGCAAGGCGCGAAAACCACGACCGAGTCGGACGGAGGACAAGCATACAAAACCGAGCCGAAGCAACACAAAACACCGCGACCGACGCGTACGCAGCATAGAAAACTGCACAAACACAGCGTGAACGAAACGGAGAACACCGTACGAGACCAATGCAGGGTCCGACTCGGTCACAAGAACGTTTCCAACATACACAAACAGCACAAAGGAAAAATCACCCAAAAAAAGGCCAAACAAGCAATTACCAAGCCAATAAATACTGGGGGGACAGAGAACAAAGACACACCCACAACTCCACCTATATAAAGGACACAAATCACTACCATGAGCCTTTGCAAATGCCATTCCACTGCCAGCACCCAAGAGAAAGCAACCACACACCCACAGCTCATCCCTCACACAAGCCACACACCATCAGCACACCAACAAATACCTACCTCACATACACCCAGCAAAACACACACTCACACACCCTCACCTGCACACCAACACACACATCACTCACCATCACCAACCATCACCATGCCCCCAAGAAGAATCCCAAGTTCCTAGATAGTGAATTGGAAGTCATGGTAGACGAGATCCTCAGGGTGGAGCCACAGCTGTTTGGCACACTGGTCCAACAGACCCCCATGTCGCAGAAAACCAAGATGTGGGAGAGGATCATCAACAGGGTGAACGCCCAATCACCATGTCGGCGCACAAAGACCGACATCCAGAACAGGTGGTATGACGTGCGCAGGAGGGTACGGAAAATGCTGAAGCAAGACTACATCAACAGCCAACACACCGGCAGTGGCCCTCCTGCCAAGCCAATATACCTCAGGCCCTGGGAGGAGAAGGTGCGGGCCATCCTTCCGCCAGTGAGCGTATATGGACTAGAGGACATCCCAGAGCCTGGTGAGTACACAACAAATGTACACAATATACTGCCACAAAACACACACACATCACTGTCAAGGGGAGAGTCAAACCATGCACTCATAGCAATTACACAGCAACCAGAACAGAATCATCCCAAAATGTGTATGTCAGTCAGATAAACACAACACATGCCATCAAGAAAGTCACATCCAACTGTGCCAACACATGTACAAACACAACTACAACTACAGCTAGGCAGTGGCACAAATAGAACTAACAAACACATCCACACATGTAGCCACCACAACAACACCAACACACAGTGAAGACCACTCAAAGGAAGGAATTCTGTGTATGCTGGCCAAGTCAGTGTAGCCAATAGCATCATGGGAGTCGCAGTCACACATATTGCCCCCCACAACTGTCCCATCAACACCACCATGAACCATGCGCACATCACAGGGAGTGGAGAAGGACTCACAAGATGGCTGACACTGGCTACTGCTGTGGGGAGCACAAGGCCCTGCTGGCAACTGTGCACCAACAAACAGCAGGACACCACTGACTGACATCCTGAGAGACAACTTACACTCCCTGCAATGCAAGCACGTTCCATGGTGGGATATCTGGCTAGCTGGCTGGGAAGGGGGACTTGCAGCACTGACCATAGTCACAAGCACCTCCCCTCACACCCCCCCAACACAAACTCCACAGAACCCACCTGGTAGAATGCAATGCCCCCATCCTAACACAAGATCCCACAAAGAACCACCACCCTGGGTTATGTTGTGTGAAGCACAGGGACACTCTTGGGACTCTTAGCCAAACAACTGCCAGGACAACACTCCCAGGCATCCTGTCAGCACAGCCAGCCCACCCCACAGGGAAGCAGAATCAAAAGGAAGGAAGCATGGGCATGCTGGGAAGGGGGTGGAGGCAATAGCATGATGGGAGTCGTAGTCACTGATATTGGTCACCCCCACAACTGTCCCATCAACACCACCCTGAACCATGCTCACATCACAGGGAGTGGAGAAGGACTCACAAGATGGCTGACACTGGCTACTGCTGTGGGGAGCACAAGGCCCTGCTGGCAACTGTGCACCAACAAACAGCAGGACACCACTGACTGACATCCTGAGAGACAACTCACACTCCCTGCAATGCAAGCACGTTCCATGGTGGGAGAACTGGCTGGCTGGCTGGGTGGGAAGGAGGACTTGCAGCACTAACCATAGTCACAAGCACCTCCCCTCACACACACCCCAACACAAACTCCACAGAACCCACCTGGTAGAATGCAATGCCCCCCATCCTAACACAAGATCCCACAAAGAACCACCACCCTGGGTTATGTTGTGTGAAGCACAGGGACACTCTTGGGACTCTTAGCCAAACAACTGCCAGGACAACACTCCCAGCCATCCTGTCAGCACAGCCAGCCCACCCCACAGGGAAGCAGAATCAAAAGGAAGGAAGCATGGGCATGCTGGGAAGGGGGTGGAGGCAATAGCATGATGGGAGTCGTAGTCACTGATATTGGTCACCCCCACAACTGTCCCATCAACACCACCCTGAACCATGCTCACATCACAGGGAGTGGAGAAGGACTCACAAGATGGCTGACACTGGCTACTGCTGTGGGGAGCACAAGGCCCTGCTGGCAACTGTGCACCAACAAACAGCAGGACACCACTGACTGACATCCTGAGAGACAACTCACACTCCCTGCAATGCAAGCACGTTCCATGGTGAGAGAACTGGCTGGCTGGCTGGGTGGGAAGGAGGACTTGCAGCACTAACCATAGTCACAAGCACCTCCCCTCACACACCTCCCAACACAAACTCCACAGAACCCACCTGGTAGAATGCAATGCCCCCCATCCTAACACAAGATCCCACAAAGAACCACCACCCTGGGTTATGTTGTGTGAAGCACAGGGACACTCTTGGGACTCTTAGCCAAACAACTGCCAGGACAACACTCCCAGCCATCCTGTCAGCACAGCCAGCCCACCCCACAGGGAAGCAGAATCAAAAGGAAGGAAGCATGGGCATGCTGGGAAGGGGGTGGAGGCAATAGCATGATGGGAGTCGTAGTCACTGATATTGGTCACCCCCACAACTGTCCCATCAACACCACCCTGAACCATGCTCACATCACAGGGAGTGGAGAAGGACTCACAAGATGGCTGACACTGGCTACTGCTGTGGGGAGCACAAGGCCCTGCTGGCAACTGTGCACCAACAAACAGCAGGACACCACTGACTGACATCCTGAGAGACAACTCACACTCCCTGCAATGCAAGCACGTTCCATGGTGGGAGAACTGGCTGGCTGGCTGGGTGGGAAGGAGGACTTGCAGCACTAACCATAGTCACAAGCACCTCCCCTCACACACCCCCCCAACACAAACTCCACAGAACCCACCTGGTAGAATGCAATGCCCCCATCCTAACACAAGATCCCACAAAGAACCACCACCCTGGGTTATGTTGTGTGAAGCACAGGGACACTCTTGGGACTCTTAGCCAAACAACTGCCAGGACAACACTCCCAGACATCCTGTCAGCACAGGCAGCCCACCCCACAGGGAAGCAGAGTCAGAAGGAAGGAAGGATGGGCATGCTGGGAAGGGGGGTGGAGGCAATAGCATGATGGGAGTAGTAGGCACAGATCTTGCTCAGCCTCACAACTGGCCCATCAACACCACCCTGAACCATGCTCACATCACAGGGAGTGGAGAAGGACTCACAAGATGGCTGACACTGGCTACTGCTGTGGGGAGCACAAGGCCCTGCTGGCAACTGTGCACCAACAAACAGCAGGACACCACTGACTGACATCCTGAGAGACAACTCACACTCCCTGCAATGCAAGCACGTTTCATGGTGGGAGAACTGGCTGGCTGGCTGGGTGGGAAGGAGGACTTGCAGCACTAACCATAGTCACAAGCACCTCCCCTCACACACCCCCAACACAAACTCCACAGAACCCACCTGGTAGAATGCAATGCCCCCATCCTAACACAAGATCCCACAAAGAACCACCACCCTGGGTTATGTTGTGTGAAGCACAGGGACACTCTTGGGACTCTTAGCCAAACAACTGCCAGGACAACACTTCCAGCCATCCTGTCAGCACAGCCAGCCCACCCCACAGGGAAGCAGAATCAAAAGGAAGGAAGCATGGGCATGCTGGGAAGGGGGAGGAGGCAATAGCATGATGGGAGTCGTAGTCACAGCTCTACATCCCCCACCACATGGCCCAGCAAGCTCACACTCACGCATGCACATCCCACAGAGAGTGGAAAGGCCCATCAAAGATGTCTGACACTGTTGCTGTGTCGTGGGGAGCACAAGGGCATGCTGGGTACTGCACACCAACCAACAGCAGGACACCACTGTCAGCCATCTTGCCATTGCTCTCACACCCACACACACTGAACTCCACACAAATGCAAGTAAGTATGGGAATGCTGGGAAGTGGGGTGGAGGCAATGGCATGATGGGAGTCGTAGTCACAGACATAGCTCACCCCCACAACTGTCCCATCAACACCACCCTGAACCATGCTCACATCACAGGGAGTGGAGAAGGACTCACAAGATGGCTGACACTGGCTACTGCTGTGGGGAGCACAAGGCCCTGCTGGCAAATGTGCACCAACAAACAGCAGGACACCACTGACTGACATCCTGAGAGACAACTTACACTCCCTGCAACGCAAGCACGTTCCATGGTGGGAAAACTGACTGGCTGGGTGGGTGGGAAGGAGGGCCGGCTGTCAACCAAACACAACCAATGCAGACCATGTCCACACCCCAGAAAATAGATAGAAATGCCCAAATAATGCAGGACAATGTGCCACACCAATATCAACCCCCGACTGTGACGACTTAGGACAATGCAATGTACAGGCCCGCACCCAGAGGCACAGTCACAACTGTCATGTGTGTCAACCATTGATGCCTGCAGAAACATAACATACATTGTTTGTGTCTCCCAAAAACAGGTGATGATGGGGACACAGCAGCAGACGCTGAGGAGTCCCAGTCCCAGGCTCAAGAGGATGCCGAGCTCACTGGCGTCGTACAGCCTCTGTCCTCCTCGGACGATGAAGACCAACCTGGCACATCCGGTGCAAGTCAACATGCAGCACCAGCAGGACCACCAGCTGCAGCACCAGCAGGACCACCAGCTGCACCCCTGCACCCACCCCTCCAACGACTGTCACCACGAATACCATCCCTGCCGACATGGACAGAACAAGGAGCAACACCAGCACAGTGACCCTGGACCAACCTGGGGCCATGGACACCACCACCACCACCAACCCCCAAGGTGGACCAGGGTTATCTGTGCATGCCACTGCACACACTGCACATGTCAGCAGGGGTGGTGGGAGGGGTGGGAGACAGAGGTCGCTGCTTGCAGACGTTGCTGGTGTGCATGATGACCCACAACTGGTACGCATAGCTGATGCGTACCAGTCCAGCACCGGAGAGCTCAGCCAGGTAGTGGGGCTCCTCAGAGACATTAAACAGCAGCAGGCTGCCCATCATGCCCGCTTGGACTCCCACATGTCCCACGTGGAGTCACACATGTCCCGTGTGGACTCACACATGTCCCGCGTGGAGTCCAAGTGGGATGCACTGCATGAGATGACGGCGGTGCACAGGGACATTTTACAATGCCTCCGCCAGATGAACAGCAACCAGTCCACACCTCCCTGTGTGCCAACAACATCTGGTGCCGAACAAACTGCAACTGCCACAGGGAGGGAGGAGGACTCTGGCGGAGAGTCCCCTGCACCGCAGCAGCCTGTACTTGAGGGGCCCCCCCAAGAAGAGGGGTCGTCCGAGGAGGGAAAAGTGAGAGGCCGATGGCCAAGCGCAACTCCCAGGAAGCCTGAACCTGTTCTGGATGTTCGCCTTTGTGCACAGACTGTTCACCCTGTTGACGGCAACACTACTCCCACACATTGCATGGGGAGTACAAGTTGGACCAATGTGTCAGACAACTGTGGCCCTGATACTGGGGATCCTGTCTACCAGGACTTTCAATTCACCTAGGAACTTGGGATTGCAAGATTTATGTCCAGCACAACCCATCCTATGCACTATTAACACAAATGTATCACAATAAACACACTAATACACCATACTTGCCTCTGTCGTGATTCCAACGTGGGTGCTGTTATGGGGATGATGAACTGCAAAATTACACTGTGTATGCGAACTGCAACAGCAAGGACAACACAGGCATGTGAGCACAGGCAACGTGACACACATGAGGGAGACACACCACCAGGGCTACACAACACATACACACCTAGGCCATCTGACTCATTGCCTACACTGATGTTGCCAGGGAAGACTGTGCAATGCACAGACACCACACCCATTCCCAGTTGTAGTCAAGTAGCCCACAGGTGCAGTAAGCAAATGGCAGTCAAATGTGTGACCACAGACAACGCACATCACAAAGTGGAGCACAGGTTTATTACACAGTTGCAACATGCCGTAACCACTACAGATGCAAGGTAACCCCACCTGGCAGCGGGCACACAGTCAACAACTGTAGACGGAAGGAAGTCCATGGGTGTGGCGCACATCACCTGTAGGGACACAACAGCTACCAGCCTGGATGTGCAATCACGTCGTCGGTGGACACAGTTGACCAAACGAATCTGAAAGTACCCTGTGAAGGACAGAAATGCACACAGTCAAAAGCAATGGAGTACAGGACAGAACAGCAAAACTCATGCACAATACATGTTACAAGATACCCACCCAGAACCAAGTTAGCATGTCAACACTGTTGGGGAGTACAGCCCACCTGTCACCACACATCGCAACACACATCCAGTCAAGTAGCCCATGGACACACTCCAACAGCACCAGAGCACCACCCACACATCATGCCAACTCACATCATTGACATGACACCTCAGGATACTCACATTCAGCTAAAGAAGTTGGTGATGAGCTGTGTGCAGACATCACGATCACCATCATCATCATCATCGTCACTGGCATCGTGGTCCAGGCCAGGATCCTCCACAGGTGGCGGATGTTGGTCATTGTCATCCTGGATGAGAGGCAACTCCTTCCGCACTGCCAGGTTGTGGAGCATGCAGCAGACGATGATAATCTTGCACACTTTCGCAGGGGCATATGGGAGGGACCCTCCGGTCTTGTCCAGGCAGCGGAAGCGGCTCTTCAGGAGACCAAAGGTCCGCTCAATCACTCTCCTGGTCCGACCATGTGCCTCATTGTAGCGCATCTGGGCTGGTGTCACAGGGTTCCTGAGGGGTGTCAGCAACCACGGCATGTTGGGGTATCCCGAGTCACCTACGGACAGACAAGTGCACATTAGCTGACTTGGAAAAGTGGGCGGAATACTACAGATCAGATATCACACAATGGCACAAAGTCAGTACACACCGACAAGCCAGGCACGCTGGTTCTGCATCTGTGCCATCATCCTGGGGATGCGACTACTCCTCATCACAAAGGCATCGTGTGCTGAACCAGGGAAACGGGCACACACGTGTGTGATGGTCATGTCTGCAAGACACACCACTAGTGCATTGACTGAGTGGTAGTGCTTGCGGTTACGGTAGGCCTGCTCCTGGGCCTGTGGTGGTACCAAAGCCACATGTGTCCCATCAATGGAGCCAATGACATGCGGCATCCTCCCCAGGGCATAAAAGTCACTCTTCACGTCAGTGAGTCGTCGCAGTCTAGGGAAATAGATGTACCGGTTCAGGAAGAGCAACATTGCCGCCAAAACATCGCGGAGCACACGGCTCAACATGGTCTGTGACATCCCACCAGCAGTCGCCACAGTATGTTGGAAGGTACCAGTGGCAAAGAAGTGTAGGGCTGCCATCACCTTCACCTTGGGGGTCAGCGCTGTAGGATACGGCCGGCCAGGCTGCAAATGTGGGGACAACTGCACTGCCAAATCCTCAATCAGCTGCCTGGTGAAGCGGTACCGTCGGATGCTGTCCCGTTCCACCATCGTTGCCAGGTCTGGGAATGGCCGATGGACAGCAGGAGCCCTGCAGTGCAGAGGAGAAGTAAGCAAGATTGTCAGTCACCCCACATATGCGGCATTGAACACACTCAAGATCCCAACATACATCATTATGATGCACAACTACATGAAGTGTGCAGTACCGAAAGGACATGTATGGTACATACATGGCCAACATCTGTCAACACGGTCCAACAGGTGGCATCAATTAGTCCCAGGTTGGCCCATTGGATATCATGAGGCCGTGTCACAGTTCCCATCTCCTGCTGCCGTGTCACAATAAACCCCCACAGTGACATGTGAGGACAGATGTGCCCCAGGCACCACAGCTCAACGACAGGTACATTCCCAGGGACCCTGTAATGCCACATGGACACTGGCATCACATGGAGTATCATGTATACACCACAGCAAAACAACCATGACCCCCACAGGTAGTGGCCCCACTTGCCACGGCAGGACAGACATGGACGTCTGTGACACACACGCACAACATCAGAGTCCATGCACACACAACGTGGATGTGGAGACTGTCTCCCATTGTGCACATGAAATCAGAGACATTGTAAACACTACATGCACAAAGACTGTGGAGGACCATCACTATTGTGCCACTGGGACACCCTGGCTCAAACATACCGTCCCACATGGGACTCACGGGGTATGTGACATGACATACACATACACCACTGTGAAATGTGACCATGGCACATGCACAGATATGAACAGTTGCACATCACAGTGGTCATGTACACGTAACACCCAGGATCCTGTCCCCATGAACACGTGCACAGCCTGGGGGTGGCTGCCCACAGGTGACACCCACAGGACAACATGTACACCAACATACACACAATAGGAAATGCATCCTTACATGCCTTAGGATAAAGTTTGGACAGGCTGTCATGATGTAGGTGTGCCCCTCACTCCCTGGGAGCTATCTGTGGCTGGCATATGTCCATCTGAGACAGGCATGCTGACATATGCCAGTCACATGTACAGTGATGCGTTGAACCGCAATGGACCGATCGGTGCCTCCGGCCGGCACATTGCATTCAATGTGTGCGGGTACGCGTTGTACCCCTGTGCGTGTTGAACCGCAATGGACCGATCGGTGCCTCCGGCCGGCCCATTGCAATCAATGTGCGGGTACGCGTTGTACCCCTGTGCGCGTTGAACCGCAATGGACCGATCGGTGCCTCCGGCCGGCCCATTGCATTCAATGTGTGCGGGTACGCGTTGTACCCCTGTGCGCGTTGAACCGCAATGGACCGATCGGTGCCACCGGCCGGCCCATTGCATTCAATGTGCGCGGTACGCGTTGTACCCCTGTGCACGTTGAACCGCAATGGACCGATCGGTGCCTCCGGCCGGCCCATTGCATTCAATGTGTGCGGGTACGCGTTGTACCCCTGTGCGCGTTGAACCGCAATGGACCGATCGGTGCCTCCGGCCGGCCCATTGCATTCAATGTGTGCGGGTACGCGTTGTACCCCTGTGCGCGTTGAACCGCAATGGACCGATCGGTGCCACCGGCCGGCCCATTGCATTCAATGTGTGCGGGTACGCGTTGTACCCCTGTGCGCGTTGAACCGCAATGGACCGATCGGTGCCTCCGGCCGGCCCATTGCATTCAATGTGTCGGGTACGCGTTGTACCCCTGTGCGCGTTGAACCGCAATGGACCGATCGGTGCCACCAGCCGGCCCATTGCATTCAATGTGTGCGGGTACGCGTTGTACCCCTGTGCGCGTTGAACCGCAATGGACCGATCGGTGCCTCCGGCCGGCCCATTGCATTCAATGTGTGCGGGTACGCGTTGTACCCCTGTGCGCGTTGAACCGCAATGGACCGATCGGTGCCTCCGGCCGGCCCATTGCATTCAATGTGTGCGGGTACGCGTTGTACCCCTGTGCGCGTTGAACCGCAATGGACCGATCGGTGCCTCCGGCCGGCCCATTGCATTCAATGTGTGCGGGTATGCGTTGTACCCCTGTGCGCGTTGTACCGCAATGGACCGATCGGTGCGCACCCATTGACAATGGGCTTGCCTGGCAACGGACGCGTTTCGAATTTCGAACGAGTCGGTTGCTGGAAATTCAGTTGGTCACCCACAACAATGTTGCAAAATCATGTATGTCATGAAGTTGAGGATTTGAAGGATGCTGTGGGCGTGTTTTGGTGCTGCTATTCCATGGATTGGCCAGATTCAGAAGATGCAAACGACTTGGACCTATCACTTTGGACACAAGGGACAGTATCTGCCTCTCCAGCACATATATATTGCTGGCTATTCCCCTGAGAGCTCACTTGCCTGCACTACATGCTCCAGGACGACATCTGCCACTGCACTGCTGCGGTCTCTGCCCCTCTGGACCCTGCAATGGCACGTACTGTGGAGAGAGCCCCAGCCTTCAGCCTTGAAGAGAACCAGGCCCTGCTGGACAGCCTACTTCCACAGTACAGCAAGCTGTATGGGACACCAGGGGAGCAGGTGAGTGTTCTGTGCACTGCCTTTCTGAATGTGCATTTTGTGTGACTAGCAAGGCTGAGAGTCTGCACGCCACTGGCTAGCAGGCTCACTGAGTAGTTGTCACCCCCATAGTGTGTAGTGACTTGCACTGGACAGGTATGGTGCAGTGACAGTGCATTTGAACATGGTTTTACTTCCCATGCAATGATACCATGTAGTGACGTCTGGCAAACTGTCCATGGTCAGCTTTGCACTGCCTGTGTACATCATGTGCCCCTGTGATTGAGACATGTATATACAACTGTGTCATGCACGGATATGTTGCATGTGTGGTAATGGCCTTTTCACTTTGTCATCCTGACAGGTTAATGCCCATCGGAAGCAGGAAATCTGGAAGGACATCGTCCGGGCTGTCCGGTCCGTGGGGGTCTACAAGCGCCGGATCCGCAACTGCCAGAAGAGGTGGCAGGACCTTCGGGGCTGGACCCGGAGGATTGCACGGGTCCAGCTGAAGCTGTCGCCTCCTCGCAGGAGGGGCGGAACATGGACCCGGACCCCCCACATGCTCCAGATCCTGGCAGTGGTGTTTCCAGACCTGGATGGGCAGCTGAAGGCCAGACAGCAGCAAGGAGGGGGTGAGTCAAAGACTGCACTGTGAACTCTGTATTACATGCTTTGTGCCCTCCTCTGGCCTGGTTCAACTGCCACAGTGCAGCAGTCATGTTGTCCAGGAGCCATGTCCCTCTATTGTGCACTGCCCACTGCTCATCTGATACCCAGGTGTGGCCCTTACATTCATGGAATTGTGTCACTTGGGACTGTGTCCTTGCAGTTTGCTTCACTAAAGGTGGGGGACAGCATCTGTTTCCCTAACTCTGTTGTGGGCATCATGGGTGGGTCCATTGTTCACACAACGCCTGGGTTTGGACATGTGATCTGCGTGTTGCTTTGATATGCGGTCCACTTGCTGAGCTGAGCCACCACATGTGCCTGGGGTATGTGGCACACGCCCATGCAGCGGGTGGGAACAATGTTTGGGCCCCAGGAGTGTGCAGATTACGTGTGTCACACATACATGGCCAGCTATCCACTGTCCAGGGCACATCCCTCATTCATGTGGAGCAGGACAGTCATGCCTACTCCAGGCCATGCAATGCACTCTGTACTCCCACTCCCGTGTATCAGCTGACACATTGTGCACAGTGATTTGACCCCTCAGGTGTCTGCCTCTGTGTCAGTGTGCTGTGGATTAGTTGCCAGGACTGCTGGGGTGTTTCTTGGTAGGGGCTCAGCATGCCCCTGGAGATGTGACCATAGCAGACGATACTTGTGTGTCACATGGGTGTTTGATCAGCTGCCCGTGCAGACTGGGGTATGCGAATGTGAAGTTCAGGCAGCTGTTCCCCATTCACAGCAAATTGTGAGGGGCTCAGGTTCCAAGGGTAGTGTCACAGGTCTCCCATATGTCCAATAGGTGTGACCTGGACAGATGAGGGTTAAGATGATGTGTTGTGTGGGGGATGTACATGTGCACTTGTGCAGCTCCAGGACTTGCATTCCCCATGACCTACTGTTGTGACACAGTGCATAGTGTTGTTGTCTGGCTGCCAAGTCATACATCACTGAGACAGTGATGTATGGCTTAGCAGTCATGCCTCTGCCATGGCATGTGTCAACTTATTGGTGGTCCTGCAGGGGAGTGACATGTGCTACATGCACACCATAGTGGCGCTGGCTATCAGGACATGGGTGCATCATGGTGTCTGTCGCTGGTATGCATCACATGCATTTCCTATTTGACTCTGGGCATCCCTTTCATCCGGGAACCTGTACTGACTCAGTGGCAAGAGCTGTGATGTGTGCATGTCCACATGCTACACCGTGTCCTCTGCACTGTCCAACTACTGTGTACTTGGTGCATGTGTCCACACTGGGGTGTTGCAATCCAACAGACACCAGACAGATGGGTGCAAGGCCATGTGGGATGTGAGTGCCATGCTTGGCATCAGACTGACAATTGGCTTCTCCTGTTCAGTTAGGGCACTTTTAGCAATGTACAACTAATGATGCCAGGGCTTGCTCTGTAATGTGCTGTGCTCACAGTGGTGTGTGCGTTTGGTGCAGGTGACTGATGTCTGTCTGTTTCCCCATTGTTTGCAGATACATCCACGGCCACGGAAGGGGACAGCTCCACGGACCAGGAGGAGCCAGAGAGCCAGACTGGGTCAGCAGCCGAGGAGTGGTTGGAGGGACCCAGTGGCACGGAGGGCGAGGGGAGCCACACCGAGGAGTCCTCAGCACCATCCACCTCAGCTGAGGACCAGAGCAACTCGGAGGATGACTCCCTTGTGGAGGCGGGTGTCAGCAGCCACCACACGCCAGCTAGTGTTGCTGTCCCCGCCACCACCAGCACCACCACCGCCCTCCCATCGGCTCCCATTCCCCAGGTCCGTGGAGGCTCCCATGTTCGGGAGCGTGTCTCCTTTGGGCCAGGCACCGCACCCCCTGCCCCTGTGTCCCCTGCTGCCCTGAGTGAGGAGTCTGTGTACCTCCTTCGCCAGCTCCATGTAGGGCAGACAGCCATGCTGAGTGTCCTCCATGCGCACACCGCACTGTTGACTCAGCTGGTGTCGTTCATGGAGGGCATCTCATCGGGCATGTCTGACCTACAGAGGGGCAACAGGTCCATGGACTCCTCCCTGACGGCAGCAGTGTCCCTCCTCAGACAGTCCCTCACCCCTCCTGCCTCTGCTCCATCCACACTCCCCAGCACCTTACCCGTCCCAAGCACACACACACCGGCACAGGCACACACCAGCACACACACGTCCAGCACACAGACACACACGCCACAAACTAAACGCACACGCACGCACAGTCAGGGGACTGAAACCAGACTCACAGGGGATGGGGCCCTGGTACACACACACGCATCCACGGGCACTGCGCAGTCCTCAGTTGCCTCTCCCTCCAAAGCACCCTCCCTTGCCTCACCTGCAACCCCAAAGACCCAGCGCCTCTTCCTCAGTGACCTCGGCCTCTTCCCCTCCGATCCAGCTGCCCCAGCATCCAGGGGGAAGAGGAAGCCCCCACACGGAGCAGAGTGCCCCTCGCCCCCGGACACCCTCCCCCAGGCGCAGACAGACTGAGTCCCCCACCCGCAAGTCCCCCCGGAGTGCTAAGAGCAAGACCCCGCCGCCGCCCCTGCAGCTCAAGCACCAGGTCTCCTTCCTCCATCCCTCAGGCCCCCACTCCACAGGTGCCCCCACCACACCCTGCCCCAGGTTCCCCCACCCACAGATATACCATCCCCAAGAGGCTCCGGCCTTCTCCCCTGCCACTTGCTCTCCCGGAACAACACCCCCGCTGCGCTTGTCTGTGCCACTGATGTGGTGAGGGTGTCCTCCCCTCTGTCCAGCCCACCTTGCCTGTTCCCCATTCTCCTCCCCTGGTGGTAGGCACTGCAGTGGAGTCCACTACCACCCTGTCTGACTTGGGCACTGCAGTGGCGGACCTGTCCACTCCATCTGCAGGGTCCACTGCAGTCGTGCCGGCACCCACAACATCTGAGCCATGCCCCCCAGTTGTGCCGGCACACACCACGTCAGACACCTCCACTGCAGTTGTCAGTGGCTCTTCAGCACCCACCACCCCTTCCCTGCTTCCTCCTGGTGAGCCGGATGCTTTGACGTGCCGTGCGTATCGACGGGTTCGTGCCGTGCGTATCGACGGGTTCGGCGCGTACGGAAAGCGCATCGTACTTGTCCGGCCGGACGGGGCTGCATTTTTCCTTCCGTGCGACTCGATTCGGCGTTTCCGGATTCGCCTCGGTCGGAGAACAGGACCTGGTTTGGGTGAGTACGGCTCGGCCGGATTCTTTGCTGTTGTGCGCATCGTACTTGCTCGCTCGGTGTGCTGTACGGATCGGTCGGGAAACAGGCTTTCGCATGGCTTTTTTCCCGACCGAATGGTATTGGGTGCGCCTCCGACCGAGATCGGAATCGGCCCCTTAATGTCTGCGGCTAGACTAAAGCGCTGAAAGTCTGATAAGTGTGCCCTTCATTTCACTCATTGATGGTGCAGCCACAATCTATAACGGGTATCTTTGTAGAGCACACAATCATCCTGAAGAAGGCTCTTGGCACTATTAACAGATAACAGGCTGTTACTCAACTGAATGGAATGCACTCATTTTATCGATTGTGGAAGGTTGAAAGGCTGAGTGGGCCTACAGGGATTAGAGAGCCTGACCAGTCACTGCCTACCGGCATCATTGTGTCACATCACTCGTATTTACTTTGGTGCACATGATAAAGCATGAGTTACCATGACCCATTAGCTCCATCCAGCCTGGGTTGAATGGTTAAGTGTGAAGGATATCATTATAGTAAACAACGCTGGGATGGACCTTGGGAACCTTTCAACAGTAGGGAGTTCCTAGAGGTCAGGTGAGTAGGTCACTCGTCATACAGAAAAAACGTACTTACCTTCAGTAACACACTTTCTGGTGGATACTCTATCCAAACCCACAGCTTTTCATGATTTTGGGAATTGCATGTTACCTGTAAAATCTTTGATGTGCGGCGATGCTCACAATAAAAGAAAAAAAACACACTTCTTGGCGCTCTGTTTTGGTAGTAGTGCGGCTTCTCTCCTGCTTGCTCGGTGTCAACAAATTTGACTACCAGCCTGCCTGAGGGGGGGGGGGTACAGATTAACCTCCATCAGGTGATTGCAGGACTGCTCCCCCTTCTTTAAATCCCTGCTGTGGGAATTGCTTTGAGGAGGGAGTTTTTTTAGTTAATCTGTGCAGCGTCTCTAGGGGGCCTGCCGAGATACCCTGCACAGCTAAAACACAAGCAGACATTGTCGGTTTTTCAAGCTTTTATGTATGTTGTTCTGTAACTGTGCAACTCTGTTAGCCCCAGTCCCCTTAAGAGAAAAAAAGAAAGCTTTTAATTAGAGGCACCATTCTCAATGCAGTTGTCCTTTGCTTAAACATAACATTACAAATTTCTAGCATCAGTGGTTGAGTATTAATGTTCTAAAAAACTATGAGGTAGATTTTTCAACAGTTTGAGATGGTAAAAAGTCTGAAAAAGTGAGGCAAATCAAAGTGTTTGTTAACTATTAACTTTCCAGTACAAAACTGTTTTTGCATTAGAAAATAGCGGGCACAGTAACACAAATAGCAATTTATGCTGCCTGCATTACTCCACTTCAAGGGGGCATCCCGGTGGTGGTACATGGGTGTTCCAATGCTTCAACCTATAGTTTTTGACATAGCCCTATCTACTGAAAATGCTAGACGGGCTTTGAGGCAAAAATATTTTATCTTTTGAAGTGAGGAGCAATATATACATTTCTCCTCACTATTCTGACTTTGCATCTGTGCTGCACTGTACACCACACATACCAATAACGAAACTTTAAAAGTATGGTCAGGCATAGTATTTTGTACCAGAAGGGTACCCTTCCAGTACAAACCTTATGCTAGACATCACAAACGTGCAACGATGTGTGGGCGACGCTAGGCAGCCTTATTGTGCGCTAATATTAGGAATGAGAGCAGCGACGCTTAATAGATCTGGCTCGAGGATGCTTTCCCTCCCTAGCCCAATACTGCACGACAATTTTGGTTGCTGAGTTGCGTAATTTTTTTAATTAAATCTCACCATATGTACTTGCTAAAAGCTTAAGGTTACCAGATAACTCCTTGCCATAAGGGACATCATTTTAAAATCCTGAATTTGTAGTCTCCATTCGAGTCACCTTAAGCAATTGAAATATAATTCACATTTAACAACCATTGGCAAAGCCAACATGTGGCACCTTTTGGTCACTAATGGAAACCTATTGGCTATGCCAATGTTGTGCAGCATCAGTAAAAAACAAAAAGGGGGCCCAATGACATGCATGAGTCATGATGCAGCCCCAGGTTTATTTTTTTTTAAATGTGCACAAATGTGTGTTTTGGGAAAGAAGCTGCCCAGCAACAAACTATGCAGCTGCTGGGCAAATTATTTTTTCTTTAAAGACTGCACCGGTAGGTGCAGGAAAAGCAACAGACAAGTTGGGAGGAAGAAGGAACACCAACAAATCATCCAATCAAAAAGATGGTAAAGAAGTTATGTTCTAAGGGAGGAAAAAAGTCATCAAATAAGAAGCAAGCAAATTAGATTGCAAGCCAACCAGTCAATAGAAGCAATGGGCTGGCCCAAAGTATTGGTAATGTCCACAATAAATCTTCAAAGACAAACAGCTAAAAGCAGTCTGGAGACGATACCTAAATAGAATGGCTATTGGGAATACTGGAATGGAATATGGCACTCCGTATGACATGGAGTCATTTGGTAACCATGCAGAAACTGCTTTATTTTACCAACAATCCTTTTCCACCTCCCTTGTTCCTGCCTGTGTCTTCCATCTGCAAGCCACATATACCATCTGCAAGCCACATAGCTACATTTATCAATAAATATATATATATTTTTAAACTTGTGCTTCCTCAAAGAGCATGGTGTTCATTGGCCTGTTACCTCGCTCCATCAGGGGGTGTCTATACAACGCATGTCTATGCAGCATATTCCAGAAATGAATAGTGAGGGATTTATACCTACTTTACAACTAAAATGGTGCTAAAAGTAATGACAGAAAATATAACTGTACCATAAAAATGTAGCAGAAAATGCAATACTTTGCCGCAAAATTTCAATTTGTATGCTGCAAAGGTTCCTTACCTCTTGTATCTCCTCCAAGCTGCAGACTAGGGGGTACATGTATGACCGTTTTTAGCGGTCAGAAACAGAGAATCAGGCCATTTGCAATCTCTAATATGGCTTGGGCAATGTACCAACCTTCTTTTACGAGTCAGTAACCTATTACCATCTCGCAAAATAGGGTTTGCGAGTCACTATTAGGAAGTGGCGTGCCAAGGGTGTCCCTTCCTAATAGCGAGTCACAAGGGCATGTACGATTGTTTTGTAAATAGAATGCGGTCGCAAAACAATTGCAGTTTACCACCTACTACAAATAGGTGGCAAGCCAGTCGTAAACGGTAAGGCGTTCCCAGGGGACCCCTTCCCCTTTGTGACTGGCAGAGAAAACATTTTTTAGGAGCAGGCAGTGGTCCCTTGGACATCACCCTACACTTACAAAATTAAACAAATGTTTCATTTTTCTTTTTGAAACGCATCCCGTTTTCCTTTCAGGAAAATGGGCTGCCTATAAAAAAAAAATTGCTTTATTTAAATGCAAATACAGACATGGTGGTCTGCTGTTCCCAGCAGGCCAACATCTCTGCGTTATTGCCCATTCCCAATAGGTCGCAAAGTGAGACCTACCTCATGAATATTGATGAGGCAGGCCCATTGGGAATCACTGTGTCTGAGACACATTAGTTCATTTCATTTTGCGATTCCCTAATTGAGAATCGCAAAAAATCACAATTAGAGACTCGCAAAATTAAATGGTCGTACATGTGGCCCCAAATCTTGAAAGTTGAACTAGCCCTCTTGCGTGGATAGGTGGCATCTCAACTAAGTCAGCCCTAGAAACTGCCCCTGATATATCAAAGAGCCATATATGGTGCTATGACATCAACTCAGTCCTTTTTCCACGGCTTCAGAGGCGGACAAAATAGCAGTTTACCAAACCTAACTTGGGAGCTTTTTAAAATCAAATTCTCGCTACTCGGAAGGGGGTGGGAGAGAGTATCCACTGGAAATATTATTATCGAAGGTAAGTAACTTGTTCTTCTGATGGATACTTAGATAGGGACAAGAAGAGAAACGAGTGCGAGGCAGTGACAACAGATGTTAAGCAGACAATGTGATACTGTACAATAGAAAGATAGACAAAGCGAGTTAGAAAGGAAAGATGATATTTAGTTCCTTGAGAATCATTTTTGCTATTTAGTTGAACTGAATGATAGAAACAGTAGTAAGAGCAGATACCATTGCTCATCATGCGTGTCCCCAAAAGTGACGGGTCCGCCGCAGGTCCCCCCCGCCTCTTCGCTGTGTCCTTAAAAGTGACAGGTCTGTCCCCAAAAGTGACATGTCTGTGTGTTCTTAAAAGTGCGCAGAAAATATGTGGACATGCTGTATGGGGGACAGCCCTACCCGGAACTGGACTGATGCAGGGGTGTGGCACAGGGTTTGTGTCAGAGTGCGAGCACAGAGTACGTGTTGAAGCCTGTGTTAGCAGGGCCTTTAGGGGTGTGCGCAAAAAAGTGTCTTCATGTAAGAGGGACATGTCTGGGCCTGTTTAAAACATTGGTTGCAGAGGTGTGACAGCTGGTGCCAGAGCAGGCAGCCCCAAGTCCCCCAACCCCCATGCTGCATGGCTGTCTGACAGTGGTTTGCGGCGCAGAGGTGTTTTTAAAAGTGTCTTTCTTTAGCAGCAGAGGCTGCAATTTGAAATGCGGCCCAGCCACAGCTGTGGGGGCAGAAAACTATCCATTAGGCTGAAGTCCCGATGTAAAAAAAAAAAAAAGCACAAAAACAAAGGGACAGTTTCCCAGACAGATCGACGCTGAGAACAGGAAAAAAACTAATCAGACAGTCCCAAGCTTCCCACGAACCTCAAAATGTTATAGTACACTGCAGGGTTATAAAACACCACCCCAGGACAGGTCGTGTACTGGTCATCCATCATGGCACCAAACTTGAGCAGGAGTCATCCTTCCCGGGAGAAGGAGTCCCAAACAAAGGCGCTGGATCTTCCCAAGGCAGGACGCAGGTATGCTTAGCAGGTGGCAAATGATAATGTGCGCATCTAACAAAACAAGGCCGTGGTTAGAAAATGTACCAGGGGCCATCCATCATGTCCCCAAACTTGAGCGGGAGCCATCCTTCCCAGGAGAAGGAGTCCCAAACAATGGTGATTACACAGCCCCTCCCACAACAAGCCGTAGGTTTAATTAACAACTGTCAAATGATGATCCATCATGTCCCCAAACTTGAGGGTCCCATCCTTCCCGGGAGAAGGAGTCCCAAACAATGGTGATTACGCGTCCCCTCCCACAACAAGCCGTAGGTTTAATTAACAAATGTCAAATGATGAAGTGAGTATCTAACAAAACAATGCAGTGGTCAGAAAACGTTCCCAACAATGACCCACACTGCAATGTTCTAAAAGGGGTCATCCATCATGTCCATAAAACTTTAGCCGGAGCTATGTCAAAGGATAAAGGGGCATATAGCATAAACAGTACATTGGTCAGAAAACGGTCCCAATAATGATCCCCTAAACATGGCTCTAAACCCTCCCGTCAAGTGGGGTGTCCTTCTAATTAGCATGCCAGGACAAGTATAAAAAGCATACTTTAGGACGCCGTCACATACAGCCATTCAAAAATCCCTTTTGGAACGACGTACGTGGACTGTTTGCTGCGCAGACCTGGATCAGAAACTTATGGCCACAATGGATCAGAGCAACTTCTCACAGATTGACGCCACCTGCTACACACTGATGAAGGTAAATAAAATAGGGAGGGGGGGGGCAATGTTGCATGTCTAAGGATGTAAGGTTTTATTTAAAGTATTGGGGCAATGCATTTAATGTGAACAAGGTTGCATTTTAAAAGGGGGTTTAGAGCTATGTAGGACTGTGTTTATAGTGTTTTAAATAATATATAATGTTGGGGTTGTGGGATGGTGTCTAATGTGAATAAGGTTGGAGGTGAAAAGTGGTTGTCATTTTAAGTTTTTAAAAGGCGCAAAGCGCAAGGGGAACTGTACTTATTGTGAATAAAGGTGTCTGTTTTAGGGGTTGTACATGGCTGATGTGTGACGTATTTAAGGGACATTTTATGCAAGGCATGACTATCTGTGATGTCTAAGGATACTGTTTTTGGGGTGTGGGGACCTGTTAAAGGTATGTTAACAAAACTGTGGGCCTGTATTTAAGGAGAATAATACTATGGGTATTAGAGGGGCGGCAATCCTGTAACGTAAGGCTTTTACAGTTCCTACAAAGCTATAACAATGAGGTATGGGGCTATGGGGGTCGGAGTACACTACATAATATACATTGTATACAGGTCAAATTACATAAATAATACAGGTTTGTACTCACCAGTCTGATGTGTCCTTTGTGGGGTGTCCTGTTGTGGGTGGTTCTATGCCATGAGGAGCGCAGGGATGAGGGGGTTTCATTATGGCGTAGGCATGCCGTCGGGGTAGATGTCCATGGCATGGTGGGATTGCGACGCTGTATGGCATGGTCCGACGGGGGGTTGGAGGCAGAGGGGCCCCTGAGTTAACCCTGTAACCCCAGATCCCTCTGAGGGCCAGGTGGGGCTCGGGGGCCAATGGGGGCATGGAGCATTGTAGGGTCCCAGACCCTGAAGTTGATTACGACCCCAGAGCACATTGAGGAATGGCCGGTGCTCTGAGGTCAGGGTGCTGAGGCCGGTTCCATGATCCAGGGTGGGGTGGTCACAGCCCCACAGCATATTTTAAAATAAAGCCCCCGGAGCACGCTGAGGTCCGTGCGGTGCTCTGGGGTTGTGGGCAGAGGGGGGTTCTTGGGGTGGTGTGGGGCTCGAGGCCCCTGTATTTATAAAGGCCCCAGAGCATGCTGTCCACTGGTGGTGCTCTGGGGATTGAGGCCGCCTGGTTTTAAAAATAGAACCACCTGGAGCCCGCTGTGCTCCATGTGGAGGTCCGGGTGGCTTGTGCGGCGGTGGTGGGGGCTCAAGGCCCATTTTATAAAAATAAAGGTCCCCAGAGTCCGCTGCCTAAGTGCGGGACTCTGGGGCTTGTGCAGTAGTGTGGCGGGGGGAGTCGCATTTTTAATAAAAATAAAAAGGCCCCCAGAGACCGTTGACCAAGTGCGGGGCTCTGGGGCTCCTGCGTGTCTATTGTGGGGGGCGCGAGACATGGTTTTTAAAAATTGAAGCCCCCAGAGCACGCGGGTGGAAGGCGTTGCTCTGGGGAGCATATGGCTGGGGCCGGTGCGCGGTGGTGGGATGGCTCTGGGGGTAATGTGCGGCACAGGGGCTCGAGGCCCTGAAGCAAAAAAAAAATATATATGGCCCCAGAGCCCGCTTACCACAGGCGCTGCTCTGGGGGCTGGGGGCGGATGGCGGCGGTTCCTGGTATCCCTCGTGGATCCTGATGGCGGCTGAGGCAGGGGAGCAGGGAGCTGCCTCTTCGTGGCTGCGGTGGAAGGACCAGCCCCTTCAGTGATGTCACCGGGGACTCCCATGACATCACTGAAGGGCGGGTCCTTCTACCTTAGCCACGGTGGGGAAGCTCCCGGCTGGGGATTCCTCCACAGCGGCTGTGCCCCAAGGGGATCGTTCAATAAAATAAAATTAAAAAAACAAAAAAGAAAATGTATTTACAGCCACAGGGAACCTATAGCAGCGTCCCTGTGGCTTTTATTATGTTTGTTTTCTTTTTTTTCTAAGGGGGGCATATTTATATAGCGCGACCTCGCCCCTGTGTGTGGGCTATGAATAAAATAAAAATGTATTTACAGCAGCAGGGACCATTGAGCAGCGTCCCTATGGCTTTTTCTTTTTTTTTTTCAAAGGGGCCATTTTATATAGCGCAAACTAGACCTCAAGGTCTTGGAGCATTTTGTACGGGCGCAATGTTTATGTTACACACGGGCACATTCATTTCAGGTCAGGGTGTGTTGGTACATTAATTGATTTACCCAGAATCACAGGATGCTATTGCGCCCCACCAGTCACCCCTTTTAAACGTATGCTTCTGCTCTCCCCCCCAGGTAGCGCTTTTAAAATGCGTGCTTTTTCTCCCACCAGACGGCCCTTTTAAATGCATCCCAGAGTTTGTATATAACGTAAAGGGGGCAGGACTCTATATGTAGCATTTGTTACTGGCAGTTTATAAGTTAAAAGCCTAATATAAAGCCCTGATTATTAAAGGGTTCCCAAGAGCAGCTTGCACAATACATTATATAGATATGTGTATAGGTTATGCTTGTACATGCATTGGGGCTTGTGGGTAGAAAGGAAGTGTTTGTTGTTAAAAAGTAAACGTCCTAGATGTTGTTTTACGTATACCAAGTGTAAGGATGCATGCCTCTATGTAATATGTATTTACGTTTTCTAAGATTAATGTAACAAACTGTAATGCCCTGTTAATGAGGTGTAGTTTTAAAACAGCCTTTTGTTTTATCTAACCCTAAACACAGGACATGCCGGAATTAATCCTCTCAGACGATGAAATGCGCGCCCTACAGACGGGTACATGTATTTAGAGGTGTATAGTTCTGAGTAGTTTTGTACACCTGTGTCTTAGAAGCTCTGCTTTTCTAATGGTGTTCTCATGTATTTTTTTTTTTTTTTATATATTTTATTTTTGTAAATTTCATAACATTCATAAGAATTCAGTGGACAGTTCATTATACATTACAGATATGAAGCAGTAGTATTTATAAAGGCGAGATTAGTCATTACCGGTGCACATTCATTCCCATCTATGCCAATTACAAATAGGCAGCTGAAGTGGTCATTATCTTTAGCCCGAATCTATTGGTTCTTCACCACAGTATACAATATCTTAGGAATGTCCAGGGGGATCCTATACATTGGTCCTAAACCTCAGTGTTTCACAGTGCTTACCTATGCGGACACGTCGTCCCCCTACAAGTTTTATACCCCATTAAAGTGCGGGCCGTGGCATTGGGCCTCTCCCGCCTCCGTAGCCGAGTGTTCCAGTAGGTATGTCCGCAACGGGTCCCAGATGTCGCGAGGCCGTGAGGAGCAAGGAAGGAGTTCGGCATAGGTACTGATTTGGTCCTGCCATATGATCATGTCTTCCAACCAGTCTTTAAATTTAGGTGCTCGTCCTCGTCCCCATCTGCAGGCCACTCGGCGTTTAGCCAAAACTAAGCTAAAGGACAGGAATCTACGGTGCCGGACTGGAGTTTGTGCAGTGTAGCCCAGCAAAGCTACCAAAGGGGACCTTGGCGTGGGCAAGCTGAGCATGAGATCAAGGCCGTCCAGGACTTGTCTCCAGTATGTTTGTATCTCGGGACATTCCCAGGCTAGGTGGAGAAAGTCTGCAGCATGTGCCTTACATCTATCACAGCTGTTCGTCTCTCTAAGGCCAAACCTGTGCAGTTTGAACGGGGTGTGATAGCTGCGGTGCAAGAATTTGTAGTGAATTACTCTTAGTCGGCTGTTGGCAGAGATCTGTTCAGTCTGGTTACAGCAGAACTGCCATTGTGCATCTGTCACCTCCAGTCCCATTTCCGTACTCCATTTTTCACGGGCTGGGCAAGGCGGATACTCAATGTCAGTGAACAGTGCGTGGTATAGTGTGGAGACCAGGTGCGAGGCAGAAGATGCCCGCAACACTTGGTGCAGCGGGGCTACTGTCGGTGGTTCGGAGGGGTAGGTAGGGGTGCAGGTCTGTAGTCCATGTCGCAAGCGGATGTATAAAAAAGTCTCCATCGTGGAGGGCGGGGGGTTTGTACATAGTTGTTGAATAGTGCGAAACTTACCGCCAAGGTATAGGTCTCCCCAGCAATGAATGTTACGTGTGTGTGCGAATTTCCTAAATATCCCCTCTTGTAACAGTGATAGCGCTGGGTGATAGGATAGAGGGAGTAATGGGGAATACAGGTAGGGGGTGTGTATGCGCCATAGTATACGGTCCCATGCCTTGAGTGTGCATTCTACAGAGTTTAGGGCACGGGGTTGTGACTCAATTTTGGACAACAGTACCCCTTCCAGTGGTATAGGGTCCGCTAGCCAATGTTCAGTGGCTACATGCGGTGTGTAGCATGGGGGGTGGAACCAAAAGAAGGCGTAGTGCACCTGGGCACATAAATAGTATAACTCGAAGTCTGGAATGTTGAAACCCCCTTGCGAGAATGGTCTCACAAGCACTTCCCATCTTATACGCGGCTGCTTTCCACCCCATACCAGTCGAATCAGTTCCGAGCGTAGAGTGGAGAAGAAGGTACGCCCCGGATCATACGGTATATTAAGAAATAAATATAAAAATTTAGGAAGGAGGGAAATACGACCAGCCATAGTTAAGGGTAGGGTGATCCAGCGGTCGATACACCCCGCTACGTAGGTCATAGTGCGTCCCTAGTTCAATCTCATCAGTACGTCTCTATCGGTCGAAATGTGGATCCCTAAATATTTGACCTCATCCTCGCACCACTCTATGGGAAAGTCAGTGTCAAAGGGAACGGCAGCAGCAGTCAACGGGAAGATCTGGGATTTGGCATAATTTATGTGTATACCTGATTGGCCGCCAATCTTGACAAATTCGCGCAATAAGGGATTGAGATTTTGTCGCGGATCTTTAATGTATAAAGTGACGTCGTCAGCATAGAGAGAAATGAGTATAGGACGTAAGAAACAGCGGAGGCCGACTTGCTGATAGTGTTGCCTGATCTTGGCGGCGAGAGGCTCCATTGCTAAGGCAAAAAGCAGGGGCGACAGTGGGCACCCCTGACGAGTGCCTCTGGATAGGGGAATCGGGGCTGATGAATGTCCATTTCTCAGTATTTTCGCAGTGGGTGCGGTGTAGAGTAGTCTAATCCAGGAGATAAACCCCATAGGGAGTCCCATGTTTTGAAGTATTGTGAAGAGGTAGTCCCACTCCACCGAGTCAAAGGCCTTGGTGGCATCCAAGAACACCGCCACCAGTGCCAACCGAGGGTCCACAGTCTGTAGAATAGAGAATAGTGTCCTCAGATTGTGGGCGGTCGCTCTACCAGGGATAAAGCCTGCTTGATCCGGAAGGACAAGATCTCTCATCAGGAGGCTAAGTCTATTTGCCAAAAGTTTCGCTAGCATTTTTGCATCGGAATTGATTAGCGAAAGCGGTCTATATGATTCGCATCTATCGCCAGGTTTGCCCGGCTTGAGTAATGACGTTATGAGCGCCTCCCTCATGGATGTTGGTAGCACTTGTGTTTCGTGTGCCTCAAGAAAGACCTCCTTCAGTATAGGAAGGAGCTGGTCTATATATGTTTTATAGAAATCGATGGGCAGTCCATCCGATCCTGGTGCCTTCCCAGATTTCATTTGCATGATGGCTGCCCGCAGCTCATCATCCTCAAACGGTGCCGCTAGAAACTCCCGCTGATGATCTCCCAACCATCCAAGAGCTATGTCCTCAAGGTATGAGGCGAAGTCCGGTGGCGTAGTGCGATGCGAACTGTACAGATCCGCATAGTATTTAGTAAAGGTGTCCAGGATATCCAGGCTATCCCGATGGCGGATCCCAGTTCCATCAACCACCTCCACTATAAAATTAGAGAATCGAGGCTGTCGAATGTCATTTGCTAGCGCGCGGCCCGGTCTCTCGCCCTCCCCGTAGCGGCGGGCAACATAGTATTTCCCCCGGAACTTCACCTCGCGGTCTGCTGTGTTAGTGTAGTCAGAGATTTTCTCTCGAAGTGTCGCGTTTTGGGCGCCTGAGTTTAATGTCCATATATCTACCTCGAGTTGCTTAATTTCGGCCTCCAGGCGTGCCAGGTTCCTTTTGATGTCTCGCAGTACACCAAATCCTTTGGACATGCAGGAGCCTCGTATGGTAGCCTTAAAGGCCTCCCAGATTGTCCCCATGTGTACAACGGACCCCTGTTTCTGGCGAAGAAATCAGAAATTTCCTCCCCAATTTCGGTCTTAAAAACCGCATCCAAGAGCATCTCGGGTACCAATCTCCAGCAGCGTGGTGTGGCTATGGAGTTGGGTAGAGCAATCTCCAAGTATACCGGAGCATGGTCAGAATACGTACGAGCTAAATGTCTCACTGTTTTAATCCAAGAGGCTTCAGCTCGCGAGCACACCCAATAATCGAGGCGCGACCAGTTAGAGTGTCCTGCTGTGTAGTATGTGCCTTCGCGAGTAGCTGGATGAACGTGTCGCCACGCGTCTATGAGGCCATGTTCCACCATGAGATCCGAGAGGGCCTCTCGGGCTCGGGTGTAGTGGTGCGGTAAAGCGCTGGATCTGTCCATGTCTGGGCGGAGAGCGACATTAAAATCACCTCCCCATATGACGTGCGTGGATCCCACCTGGAGCACCCGTCCCCACAGAGTAGTGAAATGGGCAGGGTCATCTATGTTGGGGCCATAACTACAGACTAGTGTAAGGGATTGTGTACCCAGTGTACCCCAGAGCATGCAGCTACGGCCAGTTGGATCACTGTACGTTCCTCCCAGTACAAATGGTGTATTGCGTTTGATGAAAATCAGCATGTCTCTAGAGTAAGTGGAGTATGAGGAAAAAGCCCGGTTTGAGGCCCATCTAGTACCATAACAAGCGGGGCGTCTGGGATCTAGGTGCGTTTCCTGCAGCATAGCAATTTGCACCTGATGTCTATCTAGGTATGCCAAGATCTGCCGCCGCTTTCGTGGGTCACGGAGCCCCCGAACATTCCAAGTGACTAGTTTAATATGTAGTTGTGTGGTGAGTGATGCCATGTTAGCCAAGTATTAGAGGAGTGAAAAGAGTGTTTCAGGTTGATAATATGCCGCTGCCCATTAAAGGTGATGTGTGTATGTGCTATTTTCTGTAATGTCACAATAAGAAAGAAACTTTTTCTCTCTCGCTTTCTACCTGTAGTCCCGAACTGTAATAAGCATGTAATATAACAAACATGTTGCATTGATCCCGCCCCCTCCCACAACAGCACCCCAATCGTGCCGGGATTTAGGCGCCCTCCCCGTCCCACCCAACAGTGTAGCCGTATTACTGTACCCAGGAACGGCCACGTTAATAAGAGAACAAAAACAGTGTGGAATCACATGACTAGCTGGTGCTTTGGGGGATCTCCCGTAAGGGGGGTGCCAGAACCCATACCCCTGCTACATAGAGGACCCCAGTGAACCCTTCAAAGGGGAGGAGTAGCAGTAGAGGGGGGGGTGGGGAAGATGCTTGACGAGACATATTCAAACTCAACGGCTAGTAAAGTATAGAGACTCGCAAATACTGTCACATGCCACCGGGATACTTATCCGTCAGCGTTCAGGCCGATGAGATAGAAGTGTTCATCACAGGAGGTCTTTGTGGCCAATTCTAATACAAAGCCGAAAATCAGCAGAGCAAACGTCCAACAAGTCTCTCTCGACAGGGATATCTAGGGCCATCCGTGTCTATAGCGGCCATCAGCGGCACACGAGACTTGCAGTCCTCACTACAGAGATGGAGAAGAGTTTCCGGCGGTCGGATCTCTCTGCGGCGATCGTCTTAGAGTTGTTTTTAGAAAGTCGTCTACTTGTTGTGGGTTCGTGTAGAATGTCTGCTTGCCGTTGTAGGTGATCCGGAGGCGTGCAGGGTATAGAAGAGCATATTCTATCTGTGCTTTACGGAGTTTCTGCTTTACGGCAAGGAACTTCCGGCGCACCTCCTGCACCGCTAGGGTGAAGTCTGGGTAGATGGTGAAGGTATTGCCTTCAAATTGGAGTGACTTCTTCTCACGGGCTTTTTGTAGTGCAACATCCCGGTCTCGGTAGTTGAGTATGCGCGCAATAATGGGCCTTGGCGTGTCTCCCGGAGGGGGCCGCGGTCCCAAGGAGCGGTGTGCGCGCTCCACCACCAGGTGAGGGGAGAAGGAATCAGCGCCAAAGGATTCTCGGAGGAGTCGCTCTATGTATAGTTCCATGCGCCCCGTGTTTGTGCTCTCAGGAATACCTATTATACGGATATTATTGCGGCGGCTTCTGGCTTCGATATCTTCATTCTTGGCCGCAATGATTTTCAGTAATTTGTCCATCTGTGTCACTTGAGCCTGCATCTGTGAGGTAGTGTCCTCATTTTCTGATATTCGGCGTTCGGCTTCTTTTAGTTGCCCATCGTGCTTGTCAACTTTTTGTACCAAGAAGTCAAGTCTAGTATTCATCGTGTCCATTTTCCCGGAGAGGTCGGCTAGACTGTGTTGGACGGCAAGCAGCAGGGTCTTAACCTCAGCGTCAGCGGACTGCGAGGTCCCCGGCGTCGAATCCATATCTGCGTGCTCGGGATCGGCGGAGGCGGATCGCGTCGTCGTTTTTTTGGTTTCAAAATTCAAACGGGGTTGGCGGCCGTCGGGCTTCCCCATCGCACCCGCAGGCGTCTCTTGAGTTCTCCGGTGGGATTATTCAAGACCTGAGTCTCGTGCGTAACTTGGTACAATGCTACTCCTGGTCAGCGAGAGCAAGGTGCAATGATATGAGCAGATAGGCCACGCATGCAGGGAAGAGCGACTTCAATTCACCAAAGCGATATCTCGCGTGGAGTACTCCAAGTCCGCGGGATGCGATAGAGCCGATCTGGTAGTTCAGCCCTCTATTCAGCAGTAGTTATATGTCGTCCGCGTGCCCCCAGCAGGGGGGAGCAGCGATGCAGTCAGGCCCAACCTAAGCGTAGGTCTGTCTCTGTCCACGGGTATGTTCCCCACTGCTCTCCGGCAATGACACGTCTCAACAGCAGTGGCACGCAGATCACATCGCTTCAGCAGCTGGCAGGGTCAGAGCGCAAGGGGGGAGTTATCATGTAATAAACTGCGTCCAATTTGCGGCGATCGCACCCCGCAGGCCCAGCACGCCACGCTGCCCGGGCACTACACGTCCCTCCTGCCGGCAGACACGGCCTCCGGCGTTGCCTCCGTCCCGGCGTGTGCAGGAGAGCCCTCTGCCGCTTCGCCGCATTCAGCACCGGGCGCACACACAGCCCGCACCGACCATCACAGCACAGTCGCACTGGGCGTCGTGCTCAGCGGGGGCCCGTCGAAGCCGGCAGCTATCCGGGGCACACCCCGTGGGGCAGTATGGCAGGATCCTTTTGAAGCGGCCCGCGGAGTACCACGCATACAGCGTCGGTGCAGGCCTCGCGTAGTGGGGGTCCCGCAGGCCGCCCCCCTAGAACCACTCACTGGCACCACGGCCACACCGGCCGAGAGTTCCCGCCTTAGGGAAGCGGCAGCGCTGCGTCAGCATTTGTAGTCCACAGCCGTCATACCGGGAAGCTGCAAGCTCATGTCTCCCCCGGGCGGGCCCAGCGCCTCGTGCGCAGCCCCGAGGTCAATCGGAGCGGCGCACCCGATCAAGCCTCCAGGCAGCACAGCGGCGAGGTTCCGCTGCAGCAGAGCGCGCCCACAGCTCGCTCCCAGAAGGCCGAATCGAGCCAGATCTTTCACCGGAGCCTCCGGTCGTTATTACGGGTCAGTGGGCAGCAATTTGTTGATGTAGGTCAGCCTTGAGCAGGATAATTGCCGGATTTATTCGTCAAGCGTCCAGAGCCTCACGGGTGTGCGGCCATCTTGGATGTGCGCCACCTAGCGCCCCCCGGTGTTCTCATGTATGTGTGATTTTATAGATAGTGATCCCGAACTACAAAGGATTCTTGATGGTCTACAATGTTACACGGAGGCTCAAGACGCGTCGCTGAGTGTACAGGATAACACAGTTCTTACAGGTAAATCAAAAACGCCCTGATTCTTTAAACGGTCTAAGACTTGAGTGTGTCTAGTCCCAAAAACCACAGCAGTGAACTATAGGAATGCTCCTCAGAGGGGCCTGTTAAGGCCTTGTTTATACTACAAATGTGATTATTTTTTTCTTAAATCACACAGAGGGCTAGAGGAGTTTAAGGACCAACGGGAACCGACTCCCCACCAATATATATTATTCACAAAAAAGGCCCCGGGTCCAGAATACTAGGGAGGTCCACAACGCGGATAAAGAGATAAAAGTGACAGGGCGGGGATATCCCTTTTTAAGGACAGTTCCCCTCACACACCAAAGGTGTCATGCTTCATCATAGGGGTACCTCCTCGCGTGAGGAACCTAGTCCTCACGCGGGCTACAACCCCCTCTCTAGCGAGGGAGGAGCTCAGGGATGTTTTGGTTTAGGCGGTCGGGTGTACTAAAACCCTATGAGAGATGTGTGTGATAACAAAAAATGCAGTGCTATAATAAAGGTGAATTAAAACTGGCTACGGGGTTAGCTCTCATGCAGATTTAATAACGCTACCCAGTGTCAGGATTAAAAAGCAGGAAAAGCTTGTAAACACAGGGGTCAAAATTCAAGACCACTCTGTACTTATCAGACCAACATGTTTCAGCCTAACAGACCTAGTATAGTGTCATGGCTTTCTTCAGGGTCAAAAGTGTAGCTACTGCAATACAAATGAATATATATACAAGTGTGATTATGAAAAACAAAAAGGTGTAGCTATGTCATACTGAACCAGAGAATCATTCGTTGTTCAGTACGTTCGACATGTGCCCTGTGTCAAAGACAGAAATAAAGGTCATGTCATATATATACACAACAAACACATACATATACGTGCAAACATATTATCACTAAATCAAACGTTAGGGCCTCCATTAGTCAAACATATAAAACAATTATTGCTGTTTTTTGAAGTTGCTTATTTAGAGTGCCATAATGCAAACAGATTAATGCGTAACTCACCACTAGGGCTATCTGTAGTTTACTGCATCTGTCCTGGCTACTTAGCCATATGGTACCAAAGCCACGACCTGAGAAGAATGGTACGTGGCAGTTAAAAACAAGAAATCCCAAGAGGGCAGAGAAAGTTTGAAAAAGAAAGAACGCTCAACCGGAAGTAATGTACACAAAGCGTGCGTAGTTTAGCTATACATGACATATAAATTGTGGGAGCAAGACATGCTATCAAGGTGTATGTTGCAATAACATGGCAGTATGCGATCTAAAATTATGTACAAATAGGGTGGCAAAAACGGACTCCAGACGAAAAACAGACATCCATGGTGGCTGGTAAAAAATAATAAATAATAAATAAAATCAACCATCGCAATTGGAATGATTCCATATGGAAGGGAAAATGCGCTGTGAAGGCTGGGGGAGAGTTTAAAGCGCAAGAAGACACATATCAAGTATCTATACAATGAATGCACAGAGCATAACCTGTGAAACGCCAGGGTCTGTGAAAGCAGTTAAGAGTAACTAGTGGAGCAAAGGAAGATACGCGATAATAAGCAGCAGCGATAATGAGCACAGAAGTGCACAAAGCTAGAAGTGCACGAAGCTTACCGCCAATAGTGCGGTCCTCCGCAGTTGTGGCAGTGGTCCAGGAACAGGGAGCCCGTGTAACAGCATAATGCGGTTTAAAAGGGTTATCCGGGCGATTGACACCACCTGGAAAGTTGCCGTCATGACCGGATTTCCGGCGGAAGCGGTAGAAGACTGGGTAATGTAGTTCGGTGAACCATCGCTACCGAAACTACTGAGGCAATTAATGACCAAACAAACAAACCGAACGTTTATCAGGAATGAAAAAACAGCAGAATAAATGTCTGCTAGTGACACGAACGGAAAATTAGGTGAACCACATTAGGGTGTTTGTGTGAAAAATGGTCCTGAAGCTCAAACTGAGCCGGGTATCCGGAGTGCCTCATAAGCAGTAACGAACTATGTGGCAGACGAGAGAAATGATCCTGAGGTCGCACACATGAAGTATTCAGGGTGAAGGTAAAATGCTAGGAACAAAGTGACTGCCAAACATGGAAATGCACGGGGCAAATGTCATCCTTGTACTAATTGTAATGAAGTGTAATAAAATATCAATTTGTACCAATGAAAGGGAAGTGGAGGAAGGGGGGGAAGGGGGGGAAAAAGGGGGGGCTAGTTATACCAATGCCAACCAGGGAATGTCATCATTCAGCCCAGAGGTCGCCGTGTCCAACCTATACACCCACCTTTGCTCCAACCTCAACAGTTTCATTGACAAACCTGGTGTGGTAGCATTAACGTTAGGTTTGTCAAGGACAGTCCAACTCAGTGTGTCTGCGCCATGTTTCAAGTCAAAGAAGTGTTTCGTAAGTTTAGTTATTTGTTTTGCGCACCTAATCGTGCTCTTATGTTCTAGGATGCGAGTACGCACTTTTCTAGTAGTCATCCCAACATATCTCAATCCGCACGGACATGTCAATAGATAGATTACCCGTTCACTATTGCAATTAGTGTGGTGTTGTAATTCCCATGGTCTAGCTGTTCCTATGTCAATACTCTTTGTTACTCTAGTTTGAGCACAAGCAGCACAATTACCACACGGGTAATGCCCTTGGACATTCGGTAGATTCCAAAGGGTATTTGGTCTTGGTGTATTAGCAAGTGATGGTCTTGTGTGAATCAAGGTATCTTTAAAGTTACGACCCCTTTGTACGCAAACATCGGTTTTTCGAGAGTCAAGAGTCCTTTATTCAAAATGTTCCAGTTATGTAGTACAGACTTTTTGACTACATTAGAGAGGGTACTAAAGTATTAACACATACCAATTTGGATGTGTTTACTGTTGCAGGTCGTGGTTCTAATAAGGCTTCCCTATTGTTATTCAAAGCTCTTTTGGAGGATTTTCTCACCAAAGCAGATGGATAATGCCTGTCCAACAGATTGTTTCTTAACCTAGAGGCATGCACTTTGTACTTCTCTGTGTTGGAACAGTTGCGTCGTAATCTTAAAAACTGTCCGTAAGGCAGATTCTCACGCAATGTCTTAGGATGGTGACTTTCATATTGGAGCAGCGCATTACGAGCCATTGGCTTCTGATAGAGCTCAGTTTCAAGAGATCCACCTGACGGGTAAATCCAAAGGTCCAGGAAGGCAAGGCCTACCTTGCTGTAATCACAAGTGAACCGTAGATACTCATTCCGTTCATTTAACCAATTGTGGAAGAGTCGGATGGAAGTCTCATCTCCTCTCCAAATGACGAAGATGTCATCTATGTATCTCTTCCATATGATTATCTGTGCGCTGAAGGGATTATCTCTACCAAGGGCAACACCTTCTTCGAACATATGCATGTAGAGGTTCGCTAAACTCGGCGCTGAAGGTGCTGCCCATGGAAGTTCCTGAGATTTGGAGATACAATTGGGTTTCAAAGAAGAAAAATTCTCTTTCATTGCCAGTTTTGCACAATCCATAATGAATGGGATAGGTGTAATGGTGTCTGGTGGAGATTGAGTCAGTAGTTGATCCACTTTTCCAAAGTCTGATCTTGAGGGATGCAGGTATATAGTGATTCTACATCAAATGAAACCAGGTAATCAGTGGTGAGATCAAAATCTATGTCTTCCAAAAGGCGCAGGACGTCTGTAGTATCTTTCAAGTATGTCGGCATATTGCGCACAAGTGGTCTAAGGAAGAAATCAACAAACTGCGATAGTGGTTCTAGCGCAGAACCAATTCCAGAAATGATCGGTCTGCCGGGGGGTGGTCGCTGTGGTTTGTGAATTTTAGGTAATATGTAAAAGTAAGGTATTTTTTTCTTTACAGGGCCCTCGGAGTCACGCCCGGACGTCGTGATTGTGCAAGAGCCGGCGCAGCGACCAAAAGAAAGGCCTCTGAAAAGGAAATCTTCAGCATCTAAATATGGACCTGTGACAAAGAAAGGATCTGGGAAAAGGCTGTTAACAGGCGTGTTTTTACAAAAGGGTGCGAAAAACGAACCCTCTGGGTTTTATTCTCTCAAACAAAGGGGGCCACGGCCATGTAGTACCCTATGTACTACTGCTGGTAGTGTAAACAACTTATACAGGTTCCTTATTGTTTCTAATATATATTTTTATGTTACATTCTAGGAGCAATTCAAAAGAACCTCGGCGAAGATACCCGTAAGGCTAAGAGGGCTACGAAACCGCTGAGGGATATAACAAAGACAGTCCAGAACACCGGGCCTGCGGCAAAAGGTGTGAGTAGGCGTGTACGCCAGAATAAGATCTACACATACTACACCCACATACAACAGAGAACCGACGCAGCCGTCAAAGCAACCCCTCCGCCAACATGGTGAACACTCCTACAGGAATGTCTATTCTGCACAGGGAGGGGGACATCAATGGCGTCGTGTTTACAACCCCCGACATTGTAAGACCTGTTCTGCGTAAAAGCGACGCTACTTATCTGAACCCTCTCCAGGCCTCATAAGGGAATCTCATCTCAAACAAACCCACCCTTAAGAAGAAGCAGCTGAACTCTGAGCCCCAAAAAGGTCCTTTAGACCTCAAGAAGAAGCCGCTGGGCCTGGAGTCCCAAGCAGCCCCTTTAGACCTCAGCAAGAAACCGGTGGTCCCTGAGCCCCTAACTCCTCCTTTAGATCTCTCATTAAAAAATTTTGCTAAGCAGGGGAATGAACCATCTACCCCCGCGCTCTCTAAGGACCCACCAGCTGTGACGCCGGTTGCAGAAGCTCTGTTACAACCCCAAACCCCTAAAGTCAACCGCCTTTCAAGAAAATATCTTAAGAATAAACAAGGGGTACCGGCGTTACAAGTAGAAACATTGGAAGGGCCCTTAATCAAACCCGTTACACAGCAGGACCCTTCCCATCCTCTGAAGCCCTATGTAGTTTCAAATAAACTAGCGACGCCGGTAGAGGAATGCCCCATAGACCAACCCCCAAAACCTTCTATAGTCGTTCCTGATGGGTTTAGGGACAACATGTCTGAAAATGGGCAACCCTTAGGAGGCTCTTATACCAACAGCAAAGGGTGTCTCAAGACAGGGACTGGTTCGGTAGACAGACTTGATAGACCCTCAGAAGCAGCGTCCGAGGGGCCTTCTAACACATACAATGGGGTTTTGCAGACGCCTGTTACACATTCACCAGACCCCAGCCCTGACAATGTCTTATCCGTTAGGACCCTCGATTATTTCGACAGCCATTTACACTCCCCGTGCCTTATGTCCCCTATCACACCCCTCCGGGAGCGTACGACCCAACCAGCCCTGCGCCCAGTGTAAGCCCCGCAACACCCCCGGCAATATACACCAATAACAGTACGGGCTGGGACGACTGGTCAAATCATAGTATGGAGGTGTCATTTAGTGTGGACCCTTCCCCAACCTCCCCGGGGTGTTCGCACTGGGATCCTGTTTCTATGATCCCCCCCAGGCCCTCAGTTACAGAATGGTGTTGGAGATGAAGGACCGAGAGAGGACCCTGGGGTGTTAAAGGTTGTTATACAACCAAGCACGGTATTCATCCCTACCCCTCCACAATATGACTCTGTAAACCCAAAAGAGGTACTAGGGGCTCATGTAAAGGATATACAATTGGCGGTCAGAAAGCTAAAACGCCAAGCGAACACCGCAACCTTAAAATTGGGGCTGGGGGGTAGCGGTGACAGGGCCATGGTGGAGGCACAGCAGAAGATGCTGCAAAGGGTTGACCTGTGTAAAAGGGTGATCCTCCAAACGTGTCAGGAAGCGTATCGGACATATGGTGTATACAGGCGTGACTAGGACAGCGCCATCCCGTAAAGAAACCCTATGCCCATGGTGCTAATAAAAGAGCACACACATCAAAATATAGCAGTAAGGTCCAAACAGTACTGACAAAGTCCCTGCGCTTCTTACGCTTACTCCGGCGTAAAAAGTACATTGAGCCCCGCAAACAGAGTCATACCGTTTCACAAGCTATGCCTGAACCACATACAACAGCACCAGCCACCCACCAATACACAAGTTCAGGAGAGAACATCCCGAGGGGCGGGCAATTGAAGGGCGCTGGTGGTAGAGCGCCAACACTTCACCACCCGGAACACATAGAGGGGTCGAGGGGTGGGTCTGTAGCAGAGGCCTCCATGAGTACGTCGCACATAGGCACAGACCATACTGTTCAGATAGGCTGGGGGCGGTTACCTAGAAAAGCCTGGTCCCGTAAAAAACAAAAGTGGGCTAATAGCGCTAAGCAGCGCCGGCTTTTAATAAGTAAACTAAAGAAAGCCAGAATATGCGCTACACGGATGCACGGATGCTTAAAAGACCCCCAGAGCCCTTACTAAACCAGAATCCGCAAAATGATATACCAGCGAACTCCCCCTCAAGTCAAATCCCTCAAGATGAGGATGCAGAGGCCGTCTTTTTAGAGAGCGTTGGAATCTACAGGCGGGATGTAGAGAGATTTAACGCCACAGAGCACTACGAGGAGTTTAGGTTTGCTAACCTTCACCAGATAAGGTCCTCCGATCATGGTGTTTTAGCTATACATCAGGCGGTGCAAACGCTCTTAGAAAGGTTGTTACGCAATGTGGACCCTAATGATTATTTCCAACTACGCTTCCAGGGGCAGGGTTTTGACAGTCCTTTGTTCACCAAACGGAGGTCCCAAGATGTGTTTGACGCCGTGGAATTTTAAGAAAACCTTTCGAGGCTTTTACAGAGCAAGGCTGAACTAGTCGCCTATGGCACTTTCAGAGTCATAGCCCTCATTGTACGGGGTCGTGAGGGGGGTGTTTCCAGACCTTTAAAGAGCGTGCTATACAGCAAGATAATTGGTAAGAAACAACGTTGGCTGCTCGACTTTAACAATGACACAACCAACACCTGTCTGGCGGCCAGCATCGTAGGGTTGCTGATGGGCCGCAACACCACCGACGCTGCCATCATGTCTAGAGCGGCTGAAGCCCATGAGATTCTTGAAATACCTCCAGACCGCATGGTCGGCTTTGGCGACATAGGGCTTTTTGAGAACTATTTCTCTGTGATGGTGAAAGTTCTTTATCACAACGGCTCTTGGAAGTACTTTACAACAGGGGACCGTGTGAGAAACAAGACCGTATAAGTCCTTCACCATGAAAATCACTTTTACGGTATCTTGAACCTTAAAAGTTTTCTGGGAGTCAAGTACATGTGCACACATTGCGACCACATATACAGCAGTAAGGCACGTCATCAGTGTGAAATGCATTGTAAGATGTGCCAGAGGGATGGATGCGTCGTAGACGTCACCCTGAAGGCGAGGTGTCGCACCTGTAAGATGTTTTGTCGCTCGCAAGACTGTTTGAGCATCCATAACAAAGCTGTTAAATGCAATCCTAAAATGGATTGCTTTGAGTGTGGTCAGTATGTGGCAGATGATCACAAATGCAAAGGCATGAAATGCCCACGGTGCCAGACGCCTTTTAAGGCGGGTACCAACCACCGGTGCTACATGGTTAAAGGCAGACCCCAGACCAAAACCGAAGCCTACATAGTGTTTGATATAGAGTGCACACAAGAGACGGGAGTACACCAACCTAACTATATTTACGCACACCATCTAACTTCCGACGACAGCTGGGAGTTTGAAGGACGAACATGCATTGGTGATTTCCTTAACACTTTCATTCAAACCAAATTCAAAGGGTATACCATGTTGGCCCACAACTCAAAAGCCTACGACTCATTCTTTATTTTACAAAATATGATTCGTGAAAAGGTACAAGTAGAACTCATCACTCAGGGTTCCAAGATGATGTTGTTAACAGCCGGCCAGTTACAAATAAGGTTTATAGAAACCCTGAATTTCCTACCCATGAAATTGAGCAAGCTGCCAAAAGCCTTTGGTTTCCCAGGGTGTAAAGGTTATTTTCCACACTTTAACACCTGGGCGAACCAGAATTATGTGGGCCCCATGCCCCCTCCTGACAGTTACGGGGTTGAATATATGATGCCCGCCGAGAAAGAGAGCTTTCTACAATGGTACTCAAACAGAGTTGAAAGCTTATTGTCAGGCTGATATAATGATCCTGCGACAAGCGTGCAACCTCTTCAGAGATGTTGTGGTGTGTATGACTAAGAAAGTCAGGGTCTTGTAACCCAAGACCCCGCAAATGACAAAGACGGTCGAATACATAGACCCTTTTCAAAACATCACTTTGGCCTCCATGTGTATGTCCATCTACAAGCACATGTTTTAAAGACCAAAAACTATCGCTCTAGTGCCGCCAGACCTCTATAACGGCAAACAGAAACGTTATTCAACCCCCTCTATCTGGTGGCTCATGTACTGTGGCTCATGTACGTCTCTGAGAAGGAAGACATACACATTCAACACGCCTGACAGGATGGGTCCCTATTACCTGGATGGGTACGCTGTAATTAAGGGAGTGCCGACGGCCTTTGAATACAACGGCTGCTTTTACCACGGCTGCCCTCAGTGTTACAAGCCCCACGAGTTTAACAGACTGCTGGGTGCCAAATTTGAACACTTGCACAGACGTACTCTGTTGAAGGCCCAGCATGTTGAAAAATGTGGCTTTGCTATGCGGGTTCTTTGGGAGCACGAGTGGTTAGAGATGCTAACAACCGACACCGAACTCTGCTCTTTCCTTCAGAGTCGTGATTTACCAGAACCCCTGGAACCCCGCGATGCCTTATTCGGCGGTCGTACAAATGCCATACAACTGTACAGGGCCGCGGGTGAGGGTGAGAAAATACACTACTATGATTTCACCAGTCTGTACCCATTTGTGAACAAAATGAAGGTATACCCCTTAGGGCACCCCACCATCATATATAGAGATTTTAAGCCCATATCCGAATACTTTGGGCTAGTCAAATGTGAAATCTATCCTCCAAGGCAGCTTTACTTTCCAGTGTTACCATACAGAGTCGATGGTAAACTGATGTTCCCCCTCTGTCGAACATGTGCAGTGTTTAAAGAGGTTGGCGGATGTAGACACACCGAAGAACAAAGGATGCTCACAGGGACCTGGTGTAGCATCGAGGTAGCAGCTGCCTTAGAGAAAGGTTACAGGCTCGGGAGGGTACACGAGGTGTGGCATTTTAAGAGGACCACGACACGACTCTTTGCCCCATACATTAATCTGTTTCTCAGAGACAAGCAGGAGGCCTCAGGGTATCCCAAATGGTGTACTAGTCAGGATGCAAAGCAGAAATACATCGATGACTACTACGCTCACAAGGGTATCCATTTACGCCCCCATTTGATAGAGGTCAACCCAGCCTGTCGACAGTTAGCCAAACTCTGCTTCAACTCCTTATGGGGAAAATTTGCACAGCGTACAAACCTGTCAAATACGACCTTAATAACAGATCCTGACGAACTGTTTAAGTACCTATTTGCCCCTTGTTACGAGGTGTCCAGCTGCGAGTTTATCGATGACAAGGCCGCGGCTGTGTGTTGGAAATACACAAAAGCATACCCCACAACGTGTAACAACAAACATCTTCATAGCGTGCTTCACGACCGCCCACGCTCGTCTAGAGCTTAACAGGGTTATGGATAAACTCCAGGACCGCTGCTTGTATCATGATACCGACTCTGTGATTTTTCTGAGTAAACCAGGGGATGAAGACCCTCCTCTTGGGGATTATCTGGGTAATTTGACCAGCGAGCTCGATAAGGATGAACATATAATAGAATACGCCTCATCCGGGCCTAAGACCTACTCCTACTGCACAAACAAGAACAAAGTGTGTATGAAGGTCAAAGGCATAATATTAAATGTCAGCAACACCCTAAAAATCAATTTTGACAGTCTGAAGAATCTGGTGCACGAATACGCTGCATCAGACAATTGTGAAAATGCTAAAACCATAGTTGTGAACCATCCGTGCATAGTCAGATCCAAAAAGAAGTGGGAAATTACAACCCAACCCTTACATAAAACATTACGCGTTGTTTTTGATAAAAGGGTCCTGACTGATGACTATAAAACACTGCCGTATGGTTATTAGCCGCATTAGAGAGGCAGCCCCCACACCATGGACAGATTACAGCATCCATTCTCCTGCGTGTTAGCAGGGCCCTCAAACTGCGGTAAGAGCTACTTTATAAAAAAGCTCTTAGAAAATGCTGCCGATGTTTTATCCCAAACCCCTAATAACATTGTGTGGCTTTATTCATGCTGGCAAGCTCTTTATACCGACCTGTCCCGTAGTTTCCCCATATCAGATTTATAGAAGGTATACCAGATAATCTCAACGATGAGTTACTGCCACCGTCCCTTGTAAACATGATAATTGTCAATGACCTTATGCGTGAAGGTGTGGATCATCCGGAGTTAGAGAGAGCTTTTATTCAATATTCACATCACCGCAATCTAAGCATATGCTACATTGTGCAGAACTTGTTTTACAAGGGCAAGAACAGCAGGTCTATAGCTCTCAACGCTTCATACCTTGTTTTATTTAAAAACCCCGTGACAAACAACAAATATCAGTCATAGCTAAACAGATGTACCCAGGAAAAACACACTTCTTCATGGAGGCCTTTAACGATGCTACAGCAAAACCCCACGGCTACCTGTTGGTCGACTTAAAAATGAAACTCTAGAAGACTATAGACCAGACGTCTTCAATCTGTGGGGCGCGACCCCCAGGGGGGCCGTGGAGTCCTGGGAAGGGGGTCGCGCATTCCCCAGCCTTACTTTGCCTGGATTCTAAAACATTTGCTTTCGTTTTGGAAAAAGACAGCCCTCCTGGGACAGCAAATGTCGCTCGTTAAATGCTTTATTTGAGTCTCCTGTGCTGTGTAAAGGTTTCGTGCAACGGTGCCTGGTCGCCTAAAAGAAATGCAAATGTGCCCCATTAGTTTATCTGCAAGTGTGGTAGGGTGCTTGGTCCTTCGCCCCAGGTAAAGTTTATTTCATAAAGACAAGATATTTTTCACTGGCTAACAAATAAAAGGTTCATGTCGATTGATAATTCCCAAGCTGGAAAAGATATACAGAATTTTCCTGCAAGTTTACCCTTTGTGAAGTTTTGTTGTGCAAAATGTTACTGTGCAGTAAAAATACTTTTTGTGTGCAGTGTCCCCTATGAAGAACAATTTTGTTAGTGTTACATCAGGATGTGGGTGTCTTAAAAGTGTCACAAAAAGTCCAGCGGTTCACACGGAAGTGGTGGAGAGTAAAACATTGTAACATTCATTTTTCCATACACCTTTGCAAAGGTGGCAAAACATTTCTGTCGTTTTATGTGGCCCAAGCATGGCCCAAAGGAGTTAGCACTTTTATAATAGAACAGTTAGGTTACAAGAAAGAACAAAAACATGCAAAGTACAACATAAAAAAACGTTTTTAATTTAGTACCTGCTGTTCACTACTCTCTTTCTGGAAATATTTTAATTTTACACCTCAGCCTGCCCCTCCCTCTCGAGTATGACAGTTCCCCCTAGTCCTGGCAGTAACCGTGTTTTGTTAACTTTAACACTCTGAACTTCTGTGTTACACGAGCCCCGCCCCTTGTCCCAACCAGATTCCATGTTTACATTCTTGTACCTCCCCCAGTTGGGCTTGTGGTGGGACATGTGCAGGTGCTGCTGTCAGGGCAGAGAAAACAACAGGCTTTCTCTCTCGGAAAACATGTGGGCGTGCAAATCCGTCAGCTCCAATTCACAAGTAACTGAAAGGAGGTGCAACGACTTGCACAACTGGCAAGTCACGTATTACACAATTTATTTGTAAGCATGGATGAAGGGGGAGGGACTAGGAGTGGCATGGGTAGTGATTGGGTAGTGTCCAGAGGAGTTAGTTGAAGCTTTGTGGTGCGTGGGGGCTACTTCCCCGCCCCTTATAGTCTGAAACCATGTTGGACTCAAACCTGCACATTCGAAAGGGGAGGGGGCGCGGGGGAAGGTGACCAGAATTTGAGAAGGAAAAACCGGGACAGGTCGGACAAAAAGTAGCACTAAAGCCTTCAGTCTGATTTCTATATCTGGCCTGTACCGCTTTTTGCATATCCTTTGAAACAAAAACAAAAAAATCAATCATTTAAAAAAGTAAGTGTGTGTATGTTGTGTGTGTGCGTTAGACCTGTAAATCTCGTATATACACACACAAACTTACAAGGCTATTCTTATGTAGGGTTAGCAATGGCAGGACCTCCACCTTGCGCAAACCTCCCCTCCCCGCCCGCTCCTCCCCACTCTGTGTCTTTGCTGAGAGCAGGCAGTGACCTACTCCTGTGATGCCTGGTAGAAACAAATACATTATGTCATACTTCAGAGGCTCCTGAAAGGAGAGCATACCTAAAAATTCGGCTGCGCAGTAAGACTGGTCCTTGGACCCAAAAACCGGGACATGTATTAGAAATTAGCAAAAGTGTCGGGAAACCTGGACTGTCCAGGGAAATCCGGGACGTCTTGTCTTGTCACCCTAGGGCAGACGTCTTCAATCTGTGGGGCGCGACCCCCAGGGGGCCATGGAGTCCTGGGAAGGGGGTTGCTCATTCCCCAGCCTCACTTTGCCTGGATTCTAAAACATTTGCTTTAGTTTTGGAAAAAAGACAGCCCTCCTGGGACAGCAAATGTCGCATGTTAAATGCTTTATCTGAGTCTCCTGTGCTGTGTAAAGGTTTCCTGCCAGGGTGCCTGGTCGCCTAAAAGAAATGCAAATGTGCCCCATTAGTTTATCTGCAAGTGTGAAGGGTGCTTGGGACCCCATGAATCACCCCAAGCTTTGTGATGACAAAGAGTTGTTTTTTTGAGTGGCAGTGCAAAGAGTTAACAACTGGGCTGTGAAGTGTTTGCTTTTAATCCTAACTGTACTTACACAGCCCTTAGTACCACTAAGGAGGTGTTGAAGTGACAGTTATTTCAAAAGAAATTGCATTACAAAAGCCCTGGTATTCCTAAAATCTACATTTTGGAAGAACCATTTCATTGCAAAACTATTTACACATTTTGTATCAGTCTATATTTCACTGTGTGTAATGCAAGTATAAAATAATGATTTACATACTCACAGTGCTTTCTGTCACAGGCTGTGACCTCATAGCGCTAAAAATAAACTATTCTCCACTGCACCAACCAAGATTTAATTCTGTGTCTCTCTGGTTACACACAGACCTCTGCAGTGCATTAACTAATAGAGGTTTCATAATGTACTACAGTGCATTTCATTTATTTTTTATTTACTATGCCCTTTATTTTATATGTAGGTACCTGATGGTGAAAGACCTAAAAACATACAGAATATTTTGGGGCTTATTTATGAGAGGCTTCCGCTGCCAGAGCACCAGTTTTATTGACGCTCTGGCGGCGCAAGCGTCTCAACCATATCTATGAGGCGGAGCAAAGTCACTCTGCAAGGCTTTGCATGGCCGCATAGATATGGAGTAAGACAAAGCAGGGCAAGTTGCTGGCTTGCCTAACTCTGCATCAAGGAGGTGTTCCATGTGCCGTGCGTGGGTGTTTCCACGCAACACCCATGGATTTTGATGCTGCCCCATATTTACAAAATCACTTAAACCTGGGGCAGCACCAAAACGTATGTCTCCCCAGTGAAAAAATGTCTCCTAATTTTTTCCTCTTTCCATTTGTGCTGCATTTTGCAGCTCACATAGAAAGAGGAAAACATCTCTCAGGATTGTTTTTGTGCAGGAAGGTGCACTTCCTGCACAAAAACAATCCTGCCTATGTTGGTGCTAGGCAGCAATTTGTGCGCCAACGCAAGAGGAAAGGACAGGAATGGACCGTATTTCATAGATATAGTGCATTCCTGCATTTCACATTGGCGCAGAGCAGCGCAGCAAGAAGACTGGCGGCGCTGCCCAACGCCAATTCCTCATAAATAAGGCCCTTTGTTTTTAGCTACACCTCTGACCACGCCCCACGCTCACTGACCTTTGGTTGGCTAAACACTGTTTAATATTATTTCCCCACTGTAAAAATTAATTCGTGTGGGAATTGGGGGCGTTTATGGTTGTCGATGATGAGGAGTACCAGGTTCTAGAAACTTTTGTCAGGAGGGGGGTCCTTATTCCTAAAAAGGTTTGACAAGGGGGTCTCGGCATCAAAAAGTTTGAAGACCTCTGCTATAGACTGAGGGCTGATATTTTACCCCCGATCTACCAGTCGCTTACACCCCTAAGCCCAAGGCCTGTGCCTATAAAAAGCAGCGCTGATGACTTTTAGAGACATTTACAGGCCTGCCCTTATAATGCAAGGTGTTGACCATGTCTGCCCGCCTACGCCGCAATTTAGCTCTCCTGAAAATGCTTGTTACAGCCAGTCCCCAGCACAGAAAGGCCATCCTGTGCGCTGCTTCTGACGACTTAGTGTCTGCCATTTCAGAAATTGCCCTAAATACCCTAAAAGGCAACGTCCCTATATCAAGGAGTCAGTTACAGGTTCTGAAGAAGAAGAGGGATCATATCAAGAAGCTCAGTAATAAAAGGGCCTCACTCATTACCAAGAAGAAACTGGTGAAACAGTCTGGAGGTTTTATAGGCTCTTTGCTGGGCATAGCTAGACCCATAATTACAAGCCTCCTCTCGGGACAGTGATGGAGCATGCCACAAAGATGTATTTGGTTCCTAGACAGCAAATGGACCAGCTGGGCTCTTCCGCGGACAACGCCTGGGATATACGCAGAAATGAGACTCTGCGACTGGATGCTGAAATTAAAGACATTTTGAACCGGACCGATCTAAACCCCTACGACAAGGCTAACCTTTACACCAGCACCCTTAAAAACTTTTTAAGTTACTACAACCAGTGGAATACCGAGAAAAATAAGCTGACTCTATACGTTCAGGTCTCTGAACAACCAGCCGCCCCTACGAATGCCCCTCAACCCCTGCAACCACCGCAGGACCTTGCATCACCCTCAGATGCCTTTGTTGACGACCTCTTAAAAAATATAAGTCAAAGACACCGGGGGGCCGCGCAAATGCTGATGAGTAAACTTGCAACTTCTAAAGACCTAACATCTTGGAATGAACGTGGCGAATTTCTCTACAAGGGGCAGCCGGTTGCAGGGTCACACATGTACGATCAAGTCAAAGGTCTCACGCACCCCAAAATCCTAACGTCTCAAAATGCACCGCGCGGCTGGGATCAGTTTCTGCAAGCCGCTGCTGAACTCAACATCCCTTCCACGCTCGTGGGTAATAACGATCACCGCCGCCTGCTTGAAAATTTGAAGGCCCCCCTACACCCATCGCCAGCAGGCTCTGACGCTCCACGGCTATCCCCCTCTTGGACTACCCCTGCAGCGGTGGGTGTACAGCGAAAAAAGACATTGTCCAAACCAGGCACCTGGATTACACCCTAATGTTTCTACAGACTTTTTTGAATAAATGTGCCTATTATGCGTATAGCAGCATCTGATTTTTCTTCTTCTTCTTATGTTTCTTGAGCATTGGCTGTAGGTGTAATGCACCCCTACATAACTGTTTGTAATAAACACTTTTTATAACTTTTCAACCTGCCTCTGTCGTCTTTTAAAATGTTTTAATTATGTTGTATGTGGTAGCATAGAAATACAGAGTCTGAATGCATGTTTTAAAAAAAAAATATTGTCTTTATTTTAGACGGTCATCATTAAACATACACGTTACACGGCCTTACAATTTTGACAAGCGACATATTCTGTTTTCACAGGTCTGACCATGGCCCTTGTGTTTTCTTTTACATATTTCACAACTATAATGTCATTGTTAACAAGATCACTCGAATATAGATTTAAGAAATTTCTAAACGACATACCCTCCGACATTTTACTGATAAAATAAATACAGTGCTCCCCGCATGTGATGGCTATGGAATCCTGGACCCTCAGCTTGTTATACTCCACCTTCGCAGCGTTTTTTTTCACAAACTTGAATATAGGCTGCGTATAGATACTGTGTTCGGGGAACTCAGCTGTACTGTCAAACACTATAACCTTGTCACTGTCTATAAACAAGGCCGCCCTGTGTGTTCCGCTCTTGTCATGCGGATCGGTGTTAAAAACTAGGGTACGGGGTCTTTCTAGCCCTATTTCAGGTGGTAACCCATTGCTAAGGAAAACGCCTAAAAAGTATTTCCTAGTGTATTTATGCCTGCTTAAGAATGCCCGTATCTGCACAGTGTCCATTTCACAAAATGTTTTAAAGATAGTCAAACAAAATCTGTCTTGCGTGGTTGATCTGAATGATGCTGTCGAATACCGAGAATACGACCATGTAAACATTCGCAGGTAGCGGATTACTGAATCGTATTTCAGCTTTTAGATTTCCGTTTTTGACAAGGTTGTAGTGATCGCCGTCTTCCATGTCGGGTGTCAGGTCGAATGCGAACAGCGTGTATCCGGCCCCATAGCCTTCTCTTGACACGGCTACACCGCAGTCCCTTAGATGCTTCCCTGTTACCGAAACCAGACCCTGATATTCCCTGATGTAGTTGGAGGTTATAAAACTGGGGGTGTAGGGTTTTGCAGGAATCACCGTGCCCTCGTGGACGGGCGCCGCGTAGTTGATGCTGTAGTGTCTAAAATTGAAGGGGTTTAAGGCATAGGTGCTGCTAAAAGCTGTATTGTCCACAAAACCGATTTTGATGAGTTTGGGTAGTTGCCCCAGAAATAAATTCTGCTGCTGGGTTAATCGGGTACCTGCTGGGATGCTGAACACCTTCAGAGCTACTCTTTCCACAGCGTACTTGGCGTTTGATATTTGCAAGCGTCGGCGTGCGCTAATCTGACGCTCGGGGACACTTTCACTCTCTTTACAAACAGGCTCGCGGACAGTATGTCCAGCTTGTACTGGTCCGCATCCCCGCTGAGACAGAATGAGTCCTTGTTGCGAGTGAGCTTGATCTTAAGATCAATACCATTGATGAACAGTTTATCTTGGAAGAAGAAGTCTGAATGTATGCGCCCCAGGAGGTCAAAGTTGCGACTGCCTGCTGCAAACCTTGCTCTTTTTACAAAACCATGATTGGCACCGTCCAGAGCTGTGGTTTCAAACTGGCCGTATGTATCCTTGTAGAAGAGACCCGCTGAAAGCTGCGTGTCAAGGGCGTCGCTACTGTAATTTAGAATGCTCTCGAGGTAGGCTCTGTAGACGTACATGTTATCGTCCTGTGTGATGAGCCGATCGCCCAGGGTGATGTCCACCTGATTAAACATGGTCGCTAGGGGATAAGCGATCATTGCCACTTTAGCGTCTGCTGCTATGTCGGACCCATCCGCTTTTACGATTTTACACATAAGATGCAGCAGCGTGTTGTTGAGATCCAAATACATATCCGTGGATCCTGACACAAAAAACTCTATAGGGGCCAGCGGTGTCAATGCGGCTAAAGGCGATACCTCCAAGAAGAAGCTGTTTTCGATGCTTGTCTGCGTGGGTTTTAGAGTAAACAAGTTAACTCGTATTTGGCGCACTCGGCAGATGCGCAATGTACGAAGGCCATGGTTTAGTTCACGCTGCTTTAAAAAATATTTACTTTAGAGCCGTTTCTCTTCTTCGCAGCTCTCTTCCGTCTTGGAGCTCTTCTTTTCTGAGGGCGTTTTGAAGAACTCCTTTTTTTATAGGGGACCGGTGGTCCCCTGCGTCTCGAAGCACGGCGCTTCCTTTTAACACTCGAGCGCAGCTTGTACACCAACCCAGCTCCTTCTTGCGGCTGCTTGTTCATGCGCTCTGCAACCGCCGAAGTAACAGACCCAACCACATCATGGGCAATGTTCGTAGCAGCCGCCTTAACATGCGGTTTTGCAATTTCATAGCCTCTTCTCAAGAACGGCATAGCTCTTCTAAACAGACTCCTGAAGAAACCCCCTAAACCAGCCCCGTACATAACCGGCGACCCTTGAAAGTACGGAGGACCTCCATATCCGGCTTGGTTTCTGTAATAGTCCCTGTACATAGCCGGGTCCCCGTATGTTTTCACGACCACCATGATGCCTGCTTAATAACCGCTGTCGCGTCTCGGTCTTAAATGAAGCTTAACAATAACTTTCCCGTATTTAAAGGACACCGGCTCAGACTGATCATCGTAGAACATAATTGAAAGTGTCAAAATGGTTTTTAGAAACTGCGACGTAGTCGGGTTTGTTAAATTGAATATTGACCATCGTATTATTTTCGCAGTGTACATGGACCCATCTTAACAGCGGCGAGTAACTATCACCGATCCTCTGGGCCTCTACAATATCGCTATACACATTAAGTGTATAGAACCCACCGTTAATATCAGGGCACGTGTGATCCTGCTCCACCGGACTTTTCGCATGCAGCGCTGTGCCTAAAACCCTTCTTAATTTACTGGAGCAGTTAAACGTCGTGGTGCGGCCTGGTGCTTTAAGAAACACCTTCCTTCTGACGTTATCTAGCGACAGATGAGTATTCGGATATGTTTCGATGCGGTCTATGGCTTTGTTGATGGCGTCGACAACACTTAAAACGGTTGGGTAGTAACCGTATGGAATGCTCTCGTGCATGCTCACTGGATCCTGCTCACGCTTTATGTAAAACTTGGCCTCGCCCTGTGTAAATGTATTCCAGGTTCTAGGGTATTGGATTTCTGTTAGGGCTACCTCCCAATCCCCTTTCAGGTCCACCGGCTTAACCAGTTTCACGGTATAATTAGAAATCTGGTTGTCGGGGAACATGCCCTTAGAAACGTTGGATGGTAAGGTAATATAAAAGGGAGTTGTCTCCATCTTATCAACGGCTTTTAGACGTCCTTAGCTCACACACCCTTCAGGGAGCTGGCCAACACCCAACTGTTAAATTTCTCCGGCCAGCCCCTCCATTTGACATATGCCTGGCTGTTAGCCCCTCTACCTTTCCTTTTCAGAACCTTTTCAACCCTATACACACGGTTCGGATCATCAGGTACCATTTGTAACTCTTCCTTGTAAAAGACCCCGACACCGCTTCCCCATCGTAGTCCTTTAACCTGTAAATATACAGCCCTTCTTTAAGCTCCACACTTTCCACTATAAATATTTCGTCGCTAAAAGTCTGATGGGAGCCCTTTGTAAAGACACCTTTCAATTTTGAAATCCTCACGTGATCACCTTTTTTAAAAATAGGTTTCTTCACCTTTGTAGCGAAATTACGCCCATACACCGTTCTCCAAACAGATAAAGAATTACTAGGAGTCACCTCTACGGGGAATGTTTTGATGGTCCGGTGATAACTGGCATTATATACATCTAAAAAAGCCTGTAGAACATCCACGTATCTGTAGGTGTTGTTGGCCGTAAAATACCGCCACATCTTAGACTTTAAAGTTCTGTTAAAGCGTTCTACAACCGCTGCTTTCACCTCCGTGTGTGTTACAAAATGTTGAACACCGTGGTGGTTTAATAATTTCTGAAATGCCTTGTTTAAGAATTCTTTACCGGCGTTTGTTAGTAGTTTATGAGGAATTCGGCCCTTCTCGAAGATGGCTTTAAAAGCGGCCGTGACGCTAGCCCCTCTTTTATCGCTTAGCGGTTCTGCGTAGGCGTACTTGGACAACACGTCTATGACGGTTAATATATAACAAGCGCCGTTGTTATGTTTTGCTATATCTTGAAGGCTGATTATGTCCGCTTGCCACTGATAATCTAGTTGCGCATTAACGATTGTAGGACGTCTCTTAAAACGTCTTCTGGCTGGTTTATGGAGTGAATACGCCTCCTCTCCTGATAGCCAGGTCTTGACCAGGTCTCTGCATACCGGCTCATTTTAATCTGCAGCCCTTCTATATAGAGCTTCGATGCTTCCAAAGCTCCCAACCCCGCTTGTATCATAATAAAGTTTTCTTAACCTGGCCCCCGACATGATATCATCCGTTACAGCAAATGAAATGAAAGACACTTGTTTTGTGTAAGGTCATTTTATTAAAAAATAAACAATACTAGCAAGACATAAGCAAAAGATGCTTTACATTTTTTCATAGTACGCATAGTAAGTGCGGATTAACACCTAGCAACCTTACGGTGTAACATTCTACTACTTTGTTCTAAATACACGCTATCATGTAACGTTAAATAAGACCTTATTTAAAATAGTCTTCGGGGGCCAAAGACCCTATTTTTCTATTTTTTTTATACAGATTACACATACGTCTTTCTACGAGTCTTTCTATCATCTTTCTATCAAAAGACGTGCACATCGTCTGCATACACCGTAGTTTTAAGCTCGGGTCATGGGCGTATTGGATCTCAGTGAGTGCAGCTGACAAGATCCTCACCATATCAGGGTGGACATATTTCTTTTCAGTGTACAGCCCGTACACAACCCTTATCAGTTTATACACCTTGTACGGGTCTAACAAACTACAAATATATCGTATTGTTCTTGTTCTGTATGATTCGCACAAACACTCGTGCGCCGCCTGCTGAGGATCGTTCATTTGATGTCCGTGACAAAGGCTGTAATAGTCGGGCTTGACACAGTTTAGTACCACAGCCGCGGCGAATCCCCTAACATGATGCTTGTCATAGTCGGACAATCCTGGATCTTCCTTTTCACACACGTCGTTCTTAGAGCCGCATACACACTTGTCGCACCCATCACTGTTTTGGCATGTGGAACTTTCAGCCTGTTTTGAACACCACAGGCAATTGAAAATTACATTGCTCGCTTTTGCAGGCCGCCACTCTCACATAGGCTTTTTTGGGGCTGCTCTCTAGGGGTTCAAAAGAAGAAATATTGACATTCCGTTAGTTGAAGAAATAAAATACATCATTATGTAACTGTCTGTGCATAACATTTTTTACTAACCTCCGCATTTTCACCGCCCTCTGCGGCGGCTCTGAAATCTTGAGAGTCGCTAATGTCCTGCGATGCCCCATCATCTTCGCCGCTTGTACCCGGCTGTTGTACAACGACCTTCTCAGGAGTCTTATCCTCCTGAAGATCCATGTCTTCATAGACGGGTGTGTTAGGAGGTGCTACAGCTTCATCTTCCTCCATGTCCACGAAACTGCAGCCAGCATACATGATGTCACTACACGACCCTTCACTTTCGCTGCTGTCAACCTTAATCGGGGGCATCCGGCATACGCAATCCTTGAGACGGAGTTCTTCCACACGCCGACAAAGGCCATTGCCAAAACCAGTAATGTCGCAGCCCATATCCTTAGGTGTTTCTTGTTGAGCATTCTCGTCCATTACCAGGGGTGTTAAGCTGCAGTAATATCTATTGATAGTGGGCTGGGAGCCACCCAACAAGGGTCTTTTCACGAGCGGGCTGTATCTCTTCATTTTGCTATGGGCAGCTTTTCGTATTCAGGCGTCTGCTTGCTGTACAAGGCTCTTAAGGATGCCTTATATGTATCCTAAACAGATCCTAAAAGGGGGCGTGCCCCTCTACACCACAGCACAGGCATACAGCCGTCATAGGTCTCTGGTTCGCTGACGTCTCCAAAAGCAGCCCCGCCCTATGGCCGCCCCTTGGGCCAGATGGTCACCTACATCCATCCTGAGGGTTTGGGACCTGCCACTTTTAAGGACACACATACATGTCACTTTTGGGGACAGACCTGTCACTTTTAAGGACACAGCGAAGGGGCGGGGGGACCTGCGGGGGACCTGTCACTTTTGGGGACACGCATGATGAGCAATGGTATCTGCTCTTACTACTAACATTTGTAATCAATATTAACTGATAAAAAGATATGTGCAACATAAGCTGGAGGATCACAAGTGAAGAGGAAAATAAAGTGATTGATGAGTCAGGAATATGTTGTAAACGAAAGAGACTTAAGCTTTCAGAGGGCGCTGAAACCAATGCTTCCCTCGACTGTGGCCGGTTTTAATGTCTCCAATCTTTTGTATACTGGCGATATTGTCTTGATTAGCTATACAAATGCGTGGCTTCAGCGCTTAATTAATAAAGCCGCTCAGTATGCTGTGGATCATGAGTTATAAGGCAACTTAAACAAAACTAAAACCGTGCTAGTTGCCAGGGGAAGAGCTTCTCTCACAATATTTTACATAGAAGGGACAGCGCTGGAATCAGTATTAGAGTACAGATATTTGGGGTCAACATTTGATTCCAGGGGTTCATTAAAAAAATCAGTGTGCTGCAATTTTAAGAAGGAATAATTTATTTGTTTGCCTCACTACGAAACACCTTGAAAAGCTTGTCCCTTCAGCCGCTCCTGCAAGTAAGGGCTGCTAAACATGCTCCTTCCTTGACATATGGTGTGGAGATACTAAGAGGGAAAGCCTCCTTCCTTGACATATGGTGTGGAGATGCTAAGAGGGAAAGCCGACAAAATCATAGATAACATCATGGTAGGAACTTATTGTCACCAGTTTAATCTTCCTCTGCAGGCTTCGCCAGCCCAAATTCATTTAGCGTTTGGCCTTAGGAGACAAAACATAAGTAACCTTGGAGCATATCTGAAATTCTGTTATAAATTAAACAAGCATTGGCATAGCCAATAGGTCTCGCCTTTGGGACCTTATAAGTGTTTAGCCATGCAACACTTGATGTTGTTGCACCAAGGATATTGTGCTGGATAACTTAACACTTATAAGGTCCCAAAGGCGAGACCTATTGGCTATGCCAATGCTTGTTTAAATATGGTGCGAACTCAACCCGTAGGTACTGGATCGCTTCACATGAGCACAAGTTACACCACACAACGTCACATGCATTGCTTATAGGCATGGGGAGATTAAGTGATTTTCCCAGAATCACATGATGTTGAGCCAACACTACTAGCCTAGTTCCCAAGTTCCCTAGTTGGCAGCTCTGGCTCCAACACAAAGCCCGGGCGGAGCCGGACAGCCAGAATCCACATGAAAGCTCAGCTCATTTATGGCCTCGAGGTTCCAACAGGGTCTCGAGCTTAGCCAGTGCTAGGCTTCAGGCTCGAGCTTTCAGTGGCTCATCCACCTCTAGTAAAAATACAGATCGATTTCGGAACAATAAATGTTAAAAAAAAACATTACGGTAAGCCATGTTATAGTTCACGTTGTACTTTATCTTGCATACCTTCAATATACATCCTGTGTCAAACATGCCCACTTTTTAGAAGAGGAAAGTGGGAAATAAAAATAAAAAAATAATCGGGAGAATGCATTTTCCCCATTGACTGCCATTGGAGGAAATGCAATTTCAGGGGGGAGACAGCCGAAATAAACCCATTTTTTGCTACACAAATTGGGAGTCTGTCTGAATGCGGTCTATTGGCATGTATGCTGTGTTCACCCTACCAGGGGCATATTGACAGGCACGGTCAGCCCACTCTCTAAATATTCCATCTACGTCTAGCTCACCTAATAAGTAGAAAGCTATCTCCGCAGCACAACTTGGCATGTCGACTCTAGCAGAATACTGTGTGCGTGCCAGTACAACTACAACCCCTTTACTATTTTCAGCCGCTCTCATGCCACAATGGGTCGGGTGAAGAAGTTAAAAGTGTGAAGAAGTTAAAAGTTAAAACTTCCTGAAAACAAGACCGTTTGAAGAAAGCGTGCTGGCAGTTCTTAATCAGCAAGTTCAACGTTTGCACCTCCTCTGACAAAATGACGGCAACTGCTCGGATCGGTCTGCACTTGCTGCCAAGAGCGTGCCATCTTGTCGTGGGTGCACGCTCCTCGGCTCGTGGAATGCCACTTCAGTCAAAGGCCGCATCGTTGGGGAGAAGGAAGCCAGCGCGCGCTGGCCGCACGAGGCAATTGCCTAATTACAGTAAATAAAGTGAAAAATTGCTGGTTCTTTTAATCTCGCGACCTGTAGCAGACAGACAGGCATGACTTCAGAATGCGCGCGCGCACACACACTACATGGATTATATTTCCGAAAAAACATACAGAAACCCTGGCTAGTCATGCGTTTGTTTCTTTTTCTTCTGAATTGGAAACACATGGCATTTGACGGATTTTGTATCAAGGCCACTTAAAGCACAAATAAAAAATGTCTCTACTACCACCTCACGGGGCAAACAAAAATAAACGAGAGATGCGGCCTCTTATTGATATGATCACATTCCCAGATACCATCTAATTACCGCTTTAACGAGGTATGCGTAAACAAAGCCTTAGTTTCAAGTGGGTCGGAAAATGAAGGCATATCAGCAACGATGGAGCAGCAGCTGAGCTCGTTCCCCTGTAGATGACGTGTGAGCACGAGGCGGCGACAGGAGCACCATGCAGGGCTGCCAGCACTAAAGTAACGAGCAAGTGGGGGGAGTGGGGCCGAGAGCACACACAGCGTTTCCCTTGCGGGAGCGAGCAGGGGCACCATCTGTTTGCAAGTTAATTACAAACATATGGTGTCAAGCTCGCTCCCGCAAGGGAATCGCCAAACGTGCACGCGTTGCCATTGAAGGCAATGCAACGCGTGCACCTTTTTGGGACAAAAACCGTAGCGATTGTTACAGGTCTTTTTCCTATGCAGCGCATGCGCTGCGTAGGCGAGACCTAGAAATGATACACGATCTACACTTAGTACAACTGTGTGGGAGGCAATAAATGACCCTAGAAATATTGCAGCAAATGAATATTTTAAATTGGCTGTATCCACTTTTAAGGCAGAGGATCTCTGGGCTTTATCCCTTTCCCAAATTGCATTCAATGGAGTCATTAATGGAATCAGCAAGAAAGGTTTCCTCTTTGATGAATAGAGAGGTTTTAGCAAATAGAGCCCATGCATAGATTGCTCATTGCTATGAATGGCCCTTTAAAATACCAGAACTATCTGGGAGGCCTGAATGGACTAAATTCAAAACTAAAACGTTTATGCTTCTGGCTTGGAAACTTCGACTTCCGTTTTAATTCACCAGCTTGGAAAAGGCTGACTAAAGAATGTCATGCCGTCTTTGTAATTATCATAGAGAAGACATCTGTCATTGTCTGCAGTTGCCCAGCCCTAGCGGAAGAGCCTAAAAGTTTGCTGAGACAGTATTTCAACCAGAACACTATAGGCCAGAGGTCTTCAATCTGTGGGGCGCGACCCCCAGGGGGGCCCCGGAGTCCTGGGAAGGGGGTCGCGCATTTCCAGGCCTAATTCTGCCAGGAATACAAAACGTGCTCTTCCTTTTGGACAAAGTCAAATGCGATCCTTAAAATGCTTCAGCTGAAGTTAATTGAGTGTCATGTGCTGTAAAAGGAAGAGGCCCAGCAGACAGGTAAAACAATCCTTCAAATAAGCCTTCATGCCAGGGTGCCTGCTTGCCTGAATGAAATTAAAATGTGTGCTAGGAGTTAATCTGCAAATGTAAAGGATGCTTGGGAGTGGTTCTGGCTTTAATTGCTGGAATCACTTCAAGCATTGTGATGGCAAAGATGTGTGTTTTTGTGTGGTGGTTAGCAACTGGGCTGTGAAGTGTGTGCTTTTAATGATAACTGTATTTACACAGCGCTTAGTCCCCTTTAGTAGGTGTTGAAGGGACAGTTATGCAAAAAAATGCATTACTTATGGTCTGACATTACACAAATCTACATTTTGGAAGCTCCATTTTATCCTAAAACTCTTTGCACATTTTGTAGCAGTCTATCTTATAATGTGTGTAATGCAAGTATAAAATAATGACTTGCACATTCACAGTGCTTTCTGTCACAGGCTGTGACCTCATAGCACTAAAAATACACAAGTCACTATTTTCCACTGCACCAACCAAATTTAATTCTGTGGCTCTCTGGTTACACACAGACCTATGCAGTGCATTAAATAATAGAGGTTTTATAATGTACTATATAGTAACAACTTTTAAAATGTATTTTTCATTTGAGCTACCCATTATTTTATATATGTAGCTACCTGATGGTGAAAGACCTAAAAAAGAACAAAATATTTTGGGGCTGATTTATGAGAGGCTTGCGCTGCTGCGTGGCCTCATAGATATGGAGTAAGACAAAATAGTGCAAGTCGCTGTGTTTCCTTACTCTATGTCAAGTAGGCGTTTCATAGGCGTTGCAGTGGGTGACAACGCCCATGGATTTGACGCTGCCCCAGATTTACAAAACCATGTAAAACTGGGGCAGTGCCAAAACCTCACGCTTCCCCACACCAGGTGTAACTCGCCTTGTTTTTTCCTCTTTCCATGTGTGCTGCATTCTGCAGCACACATGGAACGAGGAAAACCCCTCTCAGGATTGTTTTTATGCAGGAAGGTGCCCTTCCTGCACAAAACCATCCTGCCTATGATGGCGCTAGGCAGCAATTTGTGTGCCAACATAGGGGAAAAGACAAGAATGCACCATATTTCATAAAGAAGGTGCATTCCTGCCCTTTCACATTGGCGTAGTGCAGCGCCGCAATAAGACTTGCGAGCTGCCCTACGCCAATGCCTCGTAAATGAGGCCCTTTGTTTTTAGCCACACCTTTGATCACGCCCCAACCACTGACCTTTGGTTTGCTAAACACTGTTTCATTTATTTCCCCAATGTATAAATGATTTGCTGTGGGAATTGGGGGCGTTTATGGTTGTTGATAGTTCGCAATGATGAAGAGGCCAAAGTTCTAGAAATTTTGGTCAGGAAGGGGTCCTTACGCCTAAAAGATTTTGACAGGGGGGTCTCGGCATCAAAAAGTTTGAAGACCTCTGCTATAGGCACATGTTGGCAAGCAGTCATAGCTTGTCTTCAGGGAGAGGACCTGATGTTTTTCTGGAAATTTTTTAAAATACATGTCCATAGCCGAGGGGAAATTTGCAAAGTGCGAACAGTAATGTTCGTTAACAGGGACACAAGTAGACAGTACAAGGCATAGCTACAATGATTAATTTTCTATTTTGTATTATGGACATTTCTGATGTGTGATTAAACAAGATGGTTTTAACTATGATCAACATACAGTATTAAGATGAGAAAGGATTCTATCAAAGGCATGTTGCACTTTAATTATTAATAAATTGAGTCCTGGTCTAACTAACAACAGTGACAGTATCTTATTCTAGGTGCAATGGTACTGAACCACGAGCAGCAAGACTCGTGATAAGCAAACACTGTGGATTGCTGCGCTTATCACTCGTTTGGCGGATGATCGCACGTACTAGTTAGGTTGGTTCAATCCATGACTATTATTTAGTATCAGGATAACAGAGCATTCCAGCAAGGCACATCGCACTTTATTGATTACTTTGCACAAATTGAATTGTGGTTTAACCAACAACAGTGTAAATAGGAAACCTTAGGCCTAATGGGTCTAACAAGTGCAATAAGATCTATGAAATATAATAACTGTAGATTGATGCTTCTAAAACCAGTGCCTACCCTGAAGCTTTGAATACATTATAAAAGTTTTAACTGTATTTTAAGATGGTTTTAAAAAATATATATATATTTATTTACGATGTGTTATATGGTAATCTAATTGTATCATATTGTAAGTTTTAATTAACTGAACAATAACGTATTCATTCATTCATTCATTCAATGCTTTTTTGAGTTTTTCTGGCTTAAAGTAAGTCCTTGGTACATGAGATGCCCTCTTGCCACAAATTTCAAAGGGTAGGGACAGCACCAGAGAAGTACTTGCTAGCAGCCCAATGATGTAAGAATTGTTGTTTCTTTTTCTTTCTTAACACAATTGTATTGATTTTTCCAAATAAGCAAGCTGACCATTACATAGCGAAGCATGACGGTCCAAAGACTGGAGCCCCGATGCGGGGTGGACTGTACAGAAGGATGCAGGACCGTAAGAGTCACAGAAATTGGTGATATTCTCTAACAGGGCAGAGTCCAAACCTGGCACCAGCCAAACCTCTTCCAGGCATTAGTGCGGCCGCCCCTGGCGAGGGCCACCAGAACATTGCATTCAGTCCTCCTCCTGAATATCGCAGCATGGACCCCAAACCTTTTCAAATTCCTTAGGACAACCTCTTGCCTTATACACAGCCTCTCGGGCCTGCATGCACCAGTCCATATTTTTAACCCAATGTGTCACATGGGGTATGTCGTTGCTCTCCCATGGCCTGATCACATCCCTTAAGAGCGACATTACAAAACAGCAGACTGCCTCAGTAGAGTGAGGTCTCACCAGATCCCCAAGCATACAAACTGAGCATTAATCTCCCATTCCACATTTACTTTTGCAATGCTGCGGTGTACCTGAGCCCAGAGTATGCAATTCCTGGGCATTCCCACGGTGTATGCATCAAGGTGGGGCTGTGGTTGTGCCCTCTACAGCATTGGTCTGTATCTGCTCTACCAATCCAAGAGTTGGCTGCAGTGTACTAGGCCCTGTGGAGTATTTCCAGCTGCATCAGACGGAAGCAGCCGATATTGCAACCTCCCTGGGGTGCCTACATGCCTCCCCCTAGTCAGTGTCTTCCAGGATGCCCAGGTCTTGCTCCCACTTGTGCATAAGGCCGTCGAGCAACATCTGGCAGTTGCTAAGCAGTGTTTTATGGATTCGGGATACCGCATGTTGATGTAGAGGAGTCCCCAGCACACTGTTTGGGGGGGGGGGGGGAGGCTCATCTGGTAGGTCCTGCAGTAGTGCCCTATATTTGGTCAAAGCACAACAGACCTGCACGTACCTATACCGCTGGGAGGCTTCTAATTCATACTGACAAAGTTCATCAAATGGTACAAGCCCCTGGGGCCCCCAATTGTCACCCACCTTGGATATGCCCAGGAGGTCCCATGCTCGAAACCTTTCAAGAGTTCGCAAGTCAGCCAGTTAGCCGGAATTCCATAGGGGTGCCTCACAAAAGATTTTGCTCCCCATTCCATTGCTCGGCTTTCCTTCTCCCAGGTCTTAATGACAGTCGCTGTTGGGGTATGTGTAATTTTTGCCCATCTCCGACTGCATCAGTTTCTCCATGCCCCTCCTCCACCCCCTGTGTGGACATATCTCTTCTATCAGCCGTCAGGGCCGGGTCTGGTTGTCCCGCAAACTCCCAGTCATTTACCACCTGCAACTGTGCCGCCCAGTAATATAATTTTTAATCTGGCAAGGGAATTGCCCCATCGTAGGGCCCTCTCATGAGTGCAGCGAGTATAATCCTCAGGGGCCCCTCATTCCAGAGCAGAGTTTGTGTTACCGAATTGACTGTGCCAAATTTCAGCATCGTTATCATTTTATACAGAGCTGATCTTCCCACAGACTACTTCAAGCGGAACACATCAGCCCAGTATTCTGAAAGGATTCATTTGGGGCCCTTAATAATGAAAATCCCCAAATACTTTAATCCCTGTTGAGTCCATCATATGAGGCATGACCTGCTCGTTAGGGGTCCCCATGCCGAAAGCAGGTGTGCAATTAATTTCTGCTAGTTAACGTGGACTCCAGAATATCTCACAAAAATATGCCGTATTTACAGGACTCTGGGAATGGACTGCATGGAATCGACCAAATAAAGAAGGTATCATCTGCATATAATGAGATGACATCCTCCCAACCCGGGTCCCATCGAACACCCTGAAGGAGAGCCCCCCCTCCTAACCCACTCCGCCAAGGACTCTACTGCAGTGCAAATAAAAGGGGGAAAGCAGGCATCCATGTCATGTGCCACGACTCAAGCTGAATACTCTGGACAGCATACCATTTACCCATCCTCTGGCAAGCGGGTGGGAGTATAGCACCTGAATCCAGCCCGAAATACCTGGCTGAAACCTATTCTCAGCAATACTGCCATCAGGTAAGGCAATTCAAGTGAATCAAATGCAGTTTCAGCATCCAGAGTTAAAATCACCACGGGTTCCTGTATTGACTGACCCCATATAGGCATCGGAGATTATGGCGAGTGGGTCTGTGTGCCATGAAGCCCGATTTGTCTGGCACTATCACTTTTTCAATTACCCATTTTAAACAACTGGCCAATACTTTTGCCAAGATTTTGTCTTCTATGTTCAGTAGTGAGATCGGACTAAATGAGGCAGTGTCATCTGTAGGCCTCCCAGCTTTATGAATAAGAACAATGTTGGCTGTCCGGACATTGCACAGAAGTCCTGCCGGGTGTCAGCATGCATCTGGGAGTGGCCCACAGAGAGGGCCACTTCAACTTTTAAAGAATTTTGGTGGGAGCCCTTTAGGATCTGGCGTCTTAAATTATTTTAATTGCTGTATGGCCACTTCCAGGTCCACCACTTCCATCTCAGGGTCCAATTCCTTCCTGTCCTCTCTATCTAGGCTAGGGATATCTCTGACAAAGTCCCAGAGTTCCGTCTCTGTGCAGTCCATCTTCGAGTGATTTAGACACTCCAGATGCATTGCAAAGGTTCATACAATATCTGGTGCACATTTGACCACCTCTCACTCTCCTCTCTGTGGGCCAGCAGCATGCTCACTTTCTTGACTACCTCATATAGTTTGTGTTGCTTCATTTGGTGAAGGGCCCTAGCCTCGCCATTTAGTATCTGCTGTCATTGTTCCCTAGCTAACTGTAAACAATGTGCAGGGTCGATTGTTGGGTAGTGTACATAGTCGCCTTCCCATTGCATCAGATGCGCTTCTAACTCCTGTACGATGTGGAGTTTGTCCTGTTTCTTACCGGAAATTCTGGATAGAACGTGCTGCATAATCACTTCCTTAGAAGCCTCCCGGACCATCATCCCAATAGCACTGCGCCTATATTCTCAGCCAGGTAGACATTTGTTGCCTCCTTCAAGAATTGTCTGGTTTCCCAGTCCTTGATCCCAGGAGTCTAACCTCCACTCTCCACTACTAGTGCTGTTGTAGTATGCAGTTTAGCGCTTAGTGGTGCATGGTCAGATATCCTGCGTGGTAGGACTAGTGCTTCACAGTATTTGTCGTTCAGGGTCATCAGAACCAAGTAGTAATCCAGCCTCGACATTGCCTTTAGTTTTCTTTTTTTTTGTTGAGTTTTATATAGCGTGAACTAGACCCGAAGATATCAAGTATCAGAGCGCTTTACATTAGCACCAGTTTCGTTACAGAGGAACACATTCATTTTTAGGTCGAGCCTAGCGGCAGCGCTTATGCACTGCTCGCTCTGCGAGACTGCTGTGGTGGAGTATAGGAGAGAAGCCGCGCCCACTCTCCTCCCATATTTTTCATTGGCTAATGTCATTGTCTTTCGTAAAGGCTGCCTTCGGATTTGTTAATAGGCTTTTTAGTAACCCCGGGCAGGGACCTCCGCTCCGCCCGCGGAGTGTGCGGTGATTTGCCTACTCCGCGTTCTGCGGAGTAGGCAAATCTCCACTCACTCTGCGGCGGAGCGGAGTTGGCAGCCCCCGCCTCCCACCCCCCCTATTAACAATTGCGTAAAACTGAAATAAAACTACTTTTAAAGTAAATAAAAACTACTTACCTTGGCTGCGTCATCCCCGGGCTGCTCTCCTCCTCTTCATCGTCGTCTCTAAGGAAATTGTGCATGCGCGCACGCCCGCGCATGCCCGGGCGCGTGCGCAGTTTCCCCAGAGACAGCAATGAAGAGGAGGAGAGCAGCCCGGGACGTCGCAGCCAAGGTAAGTGTTTTTATTTACTTTAAAAGTCGTTTTATTTCAGTTTTAAGCAATTGTTAATAGGGGGGTGGGAGGCGGGTGGCGTAGCGGAGCTCCACGGAGTTAGTTCTCAACTCCGTGGCCCTCCGCGTAGCCCCGCTACGCCCACTACGCCATGGGTTACTTTTTAGTCCCTCCTTAGGACGGCCTTGTCTTCATTTGTACCCTCCCATGGCGACTGGCCCCTTTACTTTGGTTGTTTCACGGAACCTGTTATTTAGTCTGTAAGCACCATTTACTTTATTGAGTTTCTCCTACTGCAGGCCGGACATGCGCTTGTGTTTTTTTAAGCAGCACGGCTGCCCCCGTAACACGGGCGCCTGCTTTCAATCACTTTAACCAAGCATTATCTCATGTCTGTTTCACCCCCCCCCCCGTCCTCCCAAGTAAAATGGATTTAGAAATGATTAGCAAATTAAGTCATGTGAATTCCAGGAAGCACATAATCCTGTGCTAATGGGCTGAAGCTGACAACAGCACATCTGTGTTACATGTCATCTGTACTAAAGCCACCTGATGGGTTGTTTTCAAAAGCCTGTTTTATTAACATCACCAAGACCACCAATACCACCACCACCAATACCACCACCATCTATACCACCACCTCCACCACCAATACCATCACTGCCATAACACCACCAATACCGCCACCACCACCAATACCGCCACCACCGCCAATACCACTACCACCACCAATACCACTACCACCAAAAATACCACCAAAAATACCACCACCAATACCATCACCACCCAAAATACCGCCTCCTCCACCCACCACCAATACTACCAATATCACCACCAATACCACTACCACCAATACCACTACCACCAATATCACCACCACCAATATCACCATCACCAATATCACCATCCCCAATATCACCACCAACACCACCACCAACACTACCTATACCACCACCAACACCACCTATACCACCACCAACACCACCTATACCACCACCAACACCACCTATACCACCACCAACACCACCTATACCACCACCAACACCACCTATACCACCACCAACACCACCTATACCACCACCAACACCACCTATACCACCACCAACACCACCTATAGCACCACCACCACCAACACCACCTATACCACCACCACTACCAATACCGCCACCACCAATACCGCCACCAACAATACCGCCACCACCAATACCGCCACCACCAATACCGCCACCACCAATACCGCCACCACCAATACCGCCACCACCAATACCGCCACCACCAATACCGCCACCACCAATACCGCCACCACCAATACCACCACCACCAATACCACCACCACCAATACCACCACCACCAATACCACCACCATCAATACCACCACCATCAATACCACCACCATCAATACCACCACCTCCAACATCTCCATTACCATCACCAATATCACCACCACCACCAAATACCACCACCGCCAATACCAGCAATACCACCACCAATACCACCACCACCACCACCAATACCACCACCAATCCAATACCACCACCAATACCACCGCCACCAATACCACTGCCACCAATACCGCCGCCACCAATACTGCCGCCACCAATATCGCCGCCACCAATACCGCCACCACCAATACCGCCACCACCAATAGCGCCACCACCAATACCGCCACCACCAATACCGCCACCAATCCCACCACCACCAATCCCACCACCACCAATCCCACCACCACCAATCCCACCACCACCAATCCCACCAATCCCACCACCACCGCCAATCTAATACAACCACCGCCAATCTAATACCACCACCGCCAATCCAATACCACCACCACCACCAATCCAATACCACCACCACCACCAATCCAATACCAATACCACTACAATACCTCCACCACCACTACCACCACCACCACTAGTACCACCACCACCAATACCACCACCACCAATACCACCACCACCCACCACCACCACCAATACCTCCACCACCAATACCTCCACCACCAATACCTCCACCACCAATACCTCCACCACCAATACCTCCACCACCAATACCTCCACCACCAATACCTCCACCACCAATACCTCCACCACCAATACCTCCACCACCAATACCTCCACCACCAATCCAATACCACCACCAATACAAATGCCACCGCCAATACCAATACCACTACAATACTACCATCACCAACACCAATGCAACCACCAATACCACCACCAATACCACCACCAACACTAGTACCACCACCACCAATACCACCACCACCAATACCACCACCAATCCAATACCACCACCAATCCAATACCACCACCAATCCAATACCACCAATACCAACACCACCACCAATACCACCACCACCAATCCAATACCACCACCACCAATCCAATACCACCACCAATACCACCGCCACCACCAATACCACCGCCACCAATACCACCACCACCAATACCACCACCACCAATCCCACCACCACCAATATCACCACCACCAATCCCACCACCACCAATCCCACCACCACCAATCCCACCAATCCCACCACCACCAATCCCACCACCACCACCACTCCCACCACCACCAATCCCACCACCACCAATCCCACCACCACCAATCCCACCACCACCACCAATACCACCACCACCACCAATCTAATACCACCACCACCAATCCAATACCAACACCACCAATACCAACACCACCAATACCAATACAATACCACCACCACCACCACTAGTACCACCACCACCAATACCACCGCCACCACCAATACCACCACCACCACCACCAATACCACCACCAATACCTCCACCACCAATCCAATACCACCACCACCAATACAAATACCACCGCCAATACCAATACCACTACAATACTACCATCACCAATACCAATGCAACCACCATTACCAAAACCATCACCACCAATACCACCACCAATACTACCACCACCAATACCACCACCACCAGTACCACCACCACCACCAATACCACCACCACCAATACCACCACCAATACCACCACCAATACCACCACCAATACCAATACCACCACCAATACCAATACCACCACTAATACCACCACCACCAAAAATGGCTGTTTGTCACTACCAGGACATACCATACAATTAAGGCACATGTCCTACCTTTTACCTACAGCGCACCTTGCCCATAGGGCTAGCTAGGGCCCACCTTAGGGGTGACTGATATGTAGTAAAAGGGAAGTACCAGACGTGGCAACCACTTTATGTGCCACGTCACAGCGGCAGTAAACTGCGCACACAGGCCCTGCAATGGCAGAGGCCTGAGACAGGTTTGAAAGGCTACTTTGGTTGGTGGCGCAAGCAGCACTGAAAGCCCACCAGTAGTATTTAATTTTACCTGCCCCAGGTATATGAGATACCACTTTACTGGGGACTGATAGGTAAATTAAATACGCTAAACAGGTGTAGACCAATCTTACCACGTTTATCATGGAGAGCACATGCACTTTAGCACTGAACTGCAGTGATAAAGTGCCAGAGTCCTAAAACCACCAACATGTCAGAAAAAAGATTAGGAGGAAGGCAAAAAGTTCAGGGATGACCCTGCAAAAAGGGCCAAGTCCAACAATATGGAAGCAGGCTGAGGAGACTGCGTTGACCTGTTGTTTCATGGAGAGTTGTCTGTCCAGGATAATGCTGTGGATGTGGGCGTTGTCTTTTGGTGTGGGGTGGGTCCAAGGTCCTATGGCCACCAGGTTTCGTTACAGAGGGATGTGTGGCTGCCAATAATCATCACTTTGATTTTGTCAGTGTTGAGCTTTAGGCTGTTGCCCTTCATCCAGGTTGAGACGTTCTTCATGCAGTTGTGGAAGTTGGCCTTCGTAGTGGTGGGGTTGACTGAGAGTGATAGAGTGAGCTGGGTGTCTTCGGCGTAGGAGATGATTTTGAAGTTGTGGGTTCTGACAAAGTCTGCGAATGACGACATGTAGATATTGAAGAGGATTGGAATGAAGGATATCCCTGAGGCACGCCACAGATGGTGTGCTTGGGACGTGAGGTGAAGGGAGGGAGGCGGATTCTCTGGGTGCGTTCTGAGAGGAATGATGTCATCCTTCTGAGAGCGTCATCTTGGATTACAATCTGGTGCAGTCGTCTGATGAATGTGTGGTGGGAGATGGTGTCAAAAGCAGTGGAGAGGTCGAGAAGGCTAAGGGGGGCTAATTCTCCTTTGTCGAGTGTGGTGCGTATGTAGTCTGTCGTGGCGATCAGGACCATCTCAGTGCTGTGGTTGGCTCTGAATCCTGATTGGGAGGGATCTAGCAGGTTATTTCTTTCCAGGTGATGGAGGTCGATGGCCTTTTCGAGGACTTTGGCGGGGAACTGGAAAAGTGCGATGGGGCAGTAGTTCTGGAGATCGCTGGGGTCTGTGGAGGGTTTCTTGAGGAGGGGTCTGACCACTGTGTGTTTCCAGGCATTGGGATAAGTGGCTGTGGTGATGGAGGCATTGAGGATGGTGGTAATCTGGTGGCTGATCTGGTCACTTCTGAGGTGAAAGAGTCGGTGGGGGCATGGGTCGGTGGGTGCTCCAGAGTGGATGGAGTTTATTAAGGCGGTGGTGTTGTGTGTGCTGAGCTGTTCCCATGTGGTGATTGGGTGGTCAGTGGCTGTCTTTGTGGGAGGGGGAGGCTGAGGAGGTCGGTGGATTAGGAATCGAAGTTTCTGTATATGGTGGCTATTTTGTTGTGGAATTGGTCCGCTAGTGCGTCGCAGAGTTCCTGCGAGGAAGGGATCGAGTCTTCGGTGGCTGATGGGCAGGTGAACTCTGACGATGATGAAGAGTTCCTTGGTCTGGCTGGTGTTTGATGAAGTTTGTTAAGGCCTCCTTTTTCGCGATTTTGAGTTGGCGGTGATAGGTGGCTCGATCTGCGTCATTTCCGCTCGTGTGCCCGCAACTTCCTTTCTAGTTTTTTGTATTTGCATTTCAGCGTGCTGAGTTCTGGGGTGTACCAGCTGGTGGATCTGTGTGGTTTAGCTAGTTTGGTGGGGCAACTTGGTTGGCGGCACTGGTGATCCAGGTATTGAAGTTCTCTACTACATGATTCAGGTTAGTGGAGAGATCAGGCCGGGTGCTGCTGAGGGCGTTGGTTCATTGGTGGTGTGTGACTTTGGTCTAGTTGTGAAAAGGGGCACTGTGGTGGTTGGGGTGGTGCGGGGTGGCCCAGTGATGTTGAAGTGGACAATGAAACGGTCGGACCAGGTGAGTTCCGTGGTGAGGCTATATCCAACTTTGTTGCTGGGGTGAAGATAGGGTCCAGAGTGTGTCCTACTGTGTACGTGGGGTCTGAGACCTGCTGTGTGAGGCTGATATTGTCCATTCTTTCCAGGAGGTCGATGGAGTTGGTGTCTGTGTGGTCGTCTAGGTGAAAGTTGAGATCTCCCAGGAAGATAGACTGTTTGCATTCGATGGCGAGCGGGATGATAAATTCTGTGATGGCATCGCTGAGGTGGTTCGTGGTCCTGGGGGTCTGTATGTGAGGGTGCCTTTGATCGTGGTTTTGTCATCTGTGTGGAGTTGGAAGTTCATGTGTTCCTTAATCGGCATGGTTTCGTCTTCGGTGGTGATGCAGATCATTGATTCCTTGTGTATGATGGTAATGCCACCTAATTATCTGTTGGCCTGGTCCAGGTGTTTCATCTTGTAGCTGTTGGGCGTTGCGATGAAAGAGGCCGATGCGGGGGTGAGCCAGGTCTCTGTGATGAAGATAACGTTGGGGGCGCGGTTGGAGAATGTGTCCCAGATTTCGGTGGCGTGTTTGCAGAGGCATCTGAGTGGTATCGGGGATGTGGAGGCCAGCGTGGCGCGGGTTTCAGCGAGGGTAGTCGGTCCTGGAAGGGAGGTGAAAAGGCAGGGGAGGCAGGTGAATAGAACCACCACTTTTCGGTCCCTCAAGTCGCCACAGCCCACTAGAGCCAGCCAACAATTTATCCCCTGTTCCAGTTACCTCATAGGCATCTCTGGGGTTCTCGGGCTGCTCAGAGAGGCAGGATCTCAACCATTATAGGCCGGCATCGGTGAAGTCTTAAACTGTGAGTGCCATGTTTCTTTAGCATCAGGCCACCAAGAATTGTTGTTTCTAGTAGGAAGTGTCTTTGTTCTGCAGACCTTTCTGACCACCATATATTTTCAAAAAGAACAATTGTTGGACTGAATGCTGAACAATGTCAAACATTCACCCCCAGTACAGAGATCGGGCCTGATTCCGTCGTTTTTTTAAGTGGCCAAGGGTATGCCCAGACGTGCGTCCCTTGCTCGCTGTGCCTCTGGATTCAAACTAGCCTGGCTGATGAGGGGTGATACCCCGAAACCAGTCCCAGGATGCTTGTTTCCAGTCCAGGGAGAACCTAACCTGGCAGTTTGGGATGGACTGTTCCCATGAGGAGCAAGGTCAAGACTGATTTGTATATGGCTAGGTCCAAACTGGGGTGGCATAGTGAGCAAAAGAACAATTGATTCAACCCAGATCTCTTGACTAGGGGTGAGTGGTTGAAAGGTTTCAGTCCTCCATCCATAATCTTGTTGTGTTTGCTATATTCACCCTAAGTGGCCAACGGTATGCCCAGACATGGGTCCCTTGCTCCCTGTGCCACTGGATTCAAAGTAGCCTGGCTGATGAGGGGTGATACAACAAACCCAGTCCCAATATGCTTGTTTTAGGTCCAGGGAGGACCTGGCCTGGCAGTTCGGACTGGACTGCTTTCATGAGGAGCAGGGTAAAGACTGATTTGTATATGGCTGGGTCCAAACTGGGATGGCGAAGTGAGCAAAAGAACGACGCTGAATTCAACCCAGATCACTTGACTAGGAGTGAGCAGTTGAAAAGTTTCAGCACTCCGTCCATCATCTTGTTGTGTTTGCACCAGATATTTTCAGCATTTTTGCAGGTGTTTTGTCTGTTTTTCATGGAGAGCTTTGAAAAATATGCAGGCAATTTGCTTTGAAAATTATGCAGGCAATTTTAAATGTAATCTACGCTTCAGAGGGAAGTCAGTATAGGTTTCTTAGTAAAGAAATTATGTGGTCAAATTTTTGTTCCAGAGACCAATTGGTTGCTGAGTGAAGAGCATCTTTTAAGGGCTCAAGGTTAGATTTTGGCACGCAAAGTCAGAGTTGGGTTTCCATAACTATAGAACAAACCACAAGACATTGAACAATAAGTCTTTAGTTCACATATTGGAGTAAAGACTTACATTTTTTATGGAGTACAGTGTTGATCTCGTCCCAGATATTGTGTGCACCATGTGAGAAGACATGGTAAGCTAGCTATCTAGCCAGATGCCCAGCAATTTGATCTCCACTGCTGGCGAAGGAGAGAATCCAATTGAGGGCAGGTCAACAGCCACTTGGATTGTCGCTGACTGTAACTAGAACTCTTGAAGAAAATACATTTAATTTTTTATTGTGTTTGAGTTAAGCTCATAAGGGCTCCGTACTAGAACGTTTGTGAGCAGAACTTTAAATGATGGTGATTTAGGGACGGTTGAATGCAGCTTGTGGAGAAGGTGGTTGTGCTGTTCGTTGTCTTCCGCAGCATCTAGCCTTACTGTGTATCTACTAATAAATATAGCGATACAAAAGGGGATGATGGACGGAACGTTTGAGCCAATCAAACACTCACCCCCAGTCAACTGATCTGGGTTTAATCCATCATCATTCTTTAGCTCACTCCACCACCCCAGTTCAGACATGGCCATATGCAAATCAGTCTGACCCTGTGCCTCATGGGAACAGTCCAGCCCGAACTGCCAAGCCATGTCTTCCCTGGACCGGAAACAAGCATCCTAGGACCGGTTTCTGGCATTCCAGCCGTCATCAGCCAGGCTTGCTTGAATCCAGTGGCAAAGTGAGCAAGGGACCCACGTCTGGGCATACCCCCGCCAACTTAGGGCGAACAAAGCGATACAAAAGGGGATGATGGACGGAACGTTTGAGCCAATCAAACACTCACCCCCAGTCAACTGATCTGGGTTTAATCCATCATCATTCTTTAGCTCACTCCACCACCCCAGTTCAGACATGGCCATATGCAAATCAGTCTGACCCTGTGCCTCATGGGAACAGTCCAGCCCGAACTGCCAAGCCATGTCTTCCCTGGACCGGAAACAAGCATCCTAGGACCGGTTTCTGGCATTCCAGCCGTCATCAGCCAGGCTTGCTTGAATCCAGTGGCAAAGTGAGCAAGGGACCCACGTCTGGGCATACCCCCGCCAACTTAGGGCGAACAAAGCGATACAAAAGGGGATGATGGACGGAACGTTTGAGCCAATCAAACACTCACCCCCAGTCAACTGATCTGGGTTTAATCCATCATCATTCTTTAGCTCACTCCACCACCCCAGTTCAGACATGGCCATATGCAAATCAGTCTGACCCTGTGCCTCATGGGAACAGTCCAGCCCGAACTGCCAAGCCATGTCTTCCCTGGACCGGAAACAAGCATCCTAGGACCGGTTTCTGGCATTCCAGCCGTCATCAGCCAGGCTTGCTTGAATCCAGTGGCAAAGTGAGCAAGGGACCCACGTCTGGGCATACCCCCGCCAACTTAGGGCGAACAAAGCGATACAAAAGGGGATGATGGACGGAACGTTTGAGCCAATCAAACACTCACCCCCAGTCAACTGATCTGGGTTTAATCCATCATCATTCTTTAGCTCACTCCACCACCCCAGTTCAGACATGGCCATATGCAAATCAGTCTGACCCTGTGCCTCATGGGAACAGTCCAGCCCGAACTGCCAAGCCATGTCTTCCCTGGACCGGAAACAAGCATCCTAGGACCGGTTTCTGGCATTCCAGCCGTCATCAGCCAGGCTTGCTTGAATCCAGTGGCAAAGTGAGCAAGGGACCCACGTCTGGGCATACCCCCGCCAACTTAGGGCGAACAAAGCGATACAAAAGGGGATGATGGACGGAACGTTTGAGCCAATCAAACACTCACCCCCAGTCAACTGATCTGGGTTTAATCCATCATCATTCTTTAGCTCACTCCACCACCCCAGTTCAGACATGGCCATATGCAAATCAGTCTGACCCTGTGCCTCATGGGAACAGTCCAGCCCGAACTGCCAAGCCATGTCTTCCCTGGACCGGAAACAAGCATCCTAGGACCGGTTTCTGGCATTCCAGCCGTCATCAGCCACGCTTGCTTGAATCCAGTGGCAAAGTGAGCAAGGGACCCACGTCTGGGCATACCCCCGCCAACTTAGGGCGAACAAAGCGATACAAAAGGGGATGATGGACGGAACGTTTGAGCCAATCAAACACTCACCCCCAGTCAACTGATCTGGGTTTAATCCATCATCATTCTTTAGCTCACTCCACCACCCCAGTTCAGACATGGCCATATGCAAATCAGTCTGACCCTGTGCCTCATGGGAACAGTCCAGCCCGAACTGCCAAGCCATGTCTTCCCTGGACCGGAAACAAGCATCCTAGGACCGGTTTCTGGCATTCCAGCCGTCATCAGCCAGGCTTGCTTGAATCCAGTGGCAAAGTGAGCAAGGGACCCACGTCTGGGCATACCCCCGCCAACTTAGGGCGAACAAAGCTATACAAAAGGGGATGATGGACGGAACGTTTGAGCCAATCAAACACTCACCCCCAGTCAACTGATCTGGGTTTAATCCATCATCATTCTTTAGCTCACTCCACCACCCCAGTTCAGACATGGCCATATGCAAATCAGTCTGACCCTGTGCCTCATGGGAACAGTCCAGCCCGAACTGCCAAGCCAGATGCTTGTTTCCGGTCCAGGGAAGACATGGCTTGGCAGTTCGGGCTGGACTGTTCCCATGAGGCACAGGGTCAGATTGATTTGCATATGGCCATGTCTGAACTGGGGTGGTGGAGTGAGCTAAAGAATGATGATGGATTAAACCCAGATCATTTGACTGGGGGCGAGTGTTTGATTTGCTCTAACGCTCCGTCCATCATCCCCTTTGGTATCGCTTTGTTCGCCCTAAGTTGGCAGGGTATGCCCAGACGTGGGTCCCTTGTTCACTTTGCCACTGGATTCAAGATAGCCTGGCTGAAGAGGGTTTTGAACCCGAAACCGGTCCCAGGATGCTTGTTTCCGGTCCAGGGAAGACATGGCTTGGCAGTTCGGGCTGGACTGTTCCCATGAGGCACAGGGTCAGACTGATTTGCATATGGCCATGTCTGAACTGGGGTGGTGGAGTGAGCTAAAGAATGATGATGGATTAAACCCAGATCATTTGACTGGGGGTGAGTGTTTGATTTGCTCTAACGCTCCGTCCATCATCCCCTTTGGTATCGCTTTGTTCGCCCTAAGTTGGCAGGGTATGCCCAGACGTGGGTACCTTGCTCACTTTGCCACTGGATTCAAGATAGCCTGGCTGAAGAGGGTTTTGAACCCGAAACCGGTCCCAGGATGCTTGTTTCCGGTCCAGGGAAGACATGGCTTGGCAGTTCGGGCTGGACTGTTCCCATGAGGCACAGGGTCAGACTGATTTGCATATGGCCATGTCTGAACTGGGGTGGTGGAGTGAGCTAAAGAATGATGATGGATTAAACCCAGATCATTTGACTGGGGGTGAGTGTTTGATTTGCTCTAACGCTCCGTCCATCATCCCCTTTGGTATCTACTAATAAATATTGCATGGAAAGCTTACGTGGCCATATTATCTTTCATCACTGGTGATGTAGGGAATTCCTTCTTCCATACCGTGCTTCTATTGATGTAGTTGGGACCTACATTGTTGCGGTTTCAGGCAGCTCATCATTACTGCTGGAGGTGGGAGCCAATGCATTTGCCGGTAACATTTTGGCTGTAGGGGTGGAGTTTCCCCTCGTTGGTTTCCAGTACGTGTGTGTCAGTTTGACTGGAGACCATTTTCCTTGGTCTCAGACTCTGCGACACGCACACCATTTGCCTTTGGCATAGTGATCCTCTTACGTGCGTGTCATGTTGTCTGGTGGCCATTTTGCTTTGGTCACAGATATGCACGCCATTTGCTTTGATATATGTATTTTGTGCATTTCACATCTATTAGCTACATTTTAATTGGTCCTGAGAACGGTAATATGCACACCAGGCAAGCTTTGGTCACAGGCACAGCGATATGCAGGCCATTTGCTTTGCCATACGTTTCGTGTTTTTCACATCTGATAACAGTGATAAGTATGCCAGGCAAAAGTGTACTTGTGTATCACTTGGCAGCCATTATAAATTTCTATTTTAGACATACGCACACCATTATGTTTAGGAAGAACTACGATTTTCAATTCACAGTGGTATGCACACCATTACTGTCGCCGGTTTAATACATTCACAGCGATATGCACACCAGTTAAAAAATTGTGCATCATTAATTCTACTGTTTTCCAAGGCAAAGTACTTCTGTTCTTCTGTTTAATGATCTGTGGAGCATAGTTTGCTATTTTTACTGTATTCGAAGTGTAAATTATATACTGGCATTATATTAGTATTACATAAGGCGTTATACTAGTATTACATTAAGGTTTCATTATATCTCAGTTTTTATTTTTTTGTTTATTAGTTGCATTATTGTTATTAGCATTATGCGAACTATCACTTCACCTTCACCATTTTTGCAACTGCCTGGTAAACTGTCAATTAGATGGAAAGAGTGGTTCAGGGCATTTAATGCATACGTAGGAGCTATAGATGGGTTAAGATTCAGTCCTGAAAGGAAAAAATGGATCTTGTAGCATTCTTTAGGGTTAGAAGGGCAGACTTTTTCTGAGCATTTGCCTAAAATAATGAATGATAATTCTGTAGAAGAGTTGGATGAATACAAGGAGGCTTATCGACCCTTTGACACCTTTTGATAAACCACCCAATTAAATTGTCACTAGTCACATATTCTTTTCACAACAACAATCCGGAGCTGAATCGATTGATATGTATGTAGCATCTTTACGAGTGTTAGCAGCAAAATGTGAATTTGGAATTTTTTCTGATCAGCTGATTAGAGATCAGTTGGTTACTAGATGCTTCAATAGAACACCTGTTGACCTATAAGAACAAGACTCTTGAAGAAACTATTGGACTAGCCAACAGCATCCAAGATTCCAATGGATATCAATGAAAGTAACAAAGCTTCATCTGATACTCTTGTTATTATTAAAACTAAGAAGCCTGAGTTCCCTAACACTGATTCACAACAGAAACCTAAAGACACAAGTGATTCCTTGTGTTTCAGGTGTGGATTGTCAATGCATCTAACATCTTATAAAAAGTGCCCAGAGCTAGGCAAAGAATGCAATAAATGTGGAGTCGAATCATTTTGCGAGAGTATGTAGAAGTATGAAAAATGTCAAAGTCAACTCTGTGATGGAAGAAGAATCAGATCATTTACGTAATAAAATGAGAAATATGGTGCTTTGTGTAAAAGTACATGAGATCTTTGCAAAGATCCTGTTGAAACGTTTGTGGTGAATGGAACTAGTATTCCTTTGTTTGACTGATTCAGGCTCCAAAATTACTATACATTTTTAAACAAACTCTGTTGGACATTGGTCTTACACAAGATTTTTTGCCCCCTGATGTTAGTCCAGGAGGGTACAATAGGTCAAGATTGATCTTGAAGGGCATTCTGAATCATCTATACAATTTAAAGATTGCTTAGTTGTAGGCAAGGTTTAGGTGTCGGTTGCTGGGACAGGAATTTTAGGGGGGCAACATCAAGGGTGTTTGGGTCTTCAATTGAGACCTGGATGTTACCCTCAAGTCCTGAGTGTAAGTGAAACTGATGAGTCTCATGAGTATGAATGAAATTTTAGAGCATTACAAGGATATTTTTACAGAGAAGTTGGGTACAGTGAGCAATTTTGAGTACCATATTCAACTAAAAAGGACACTACCCGCCAACCATAAATTACGTAGTGTTCCATTAAGTATCAGAAGAGAGTTAATTGAGTTGTTGAAGAATCTATGTCAAGAGGGCGTTATTGAACTGACTGAGTCCTCGCTGTGGTTGTCTCCTATTGTGGTAGCTCTCAAGAAAAACAATGATCTACATATGTGCATATATTTAAGGAGCTTAAACTAGGCTATATGGGTTGATGGGCATCCTCTTCCTAAGAATGATGAGTTGATTGTGTCATTATCTGGAGCGTCAATATTATCCAAATTGGTCATGCGCTCCACATATCATCAGCTTGTTCTCAGTAAGGAATTCAGGCATTTAACGGATTTTGTCACTCTGGCTGGCGTTTTTCAGTTCTGTAGAATACCTTTTGGTTTAGCTTCAGCGGCTGCTACTTTTCAGAAAGTGATTGCTAAGTGGTATTCCTGATATTTCTATTTTTCAAGATGATGTGCAAGTCCATGGTGAGGATAAATTTGAACACAATAACAGGTTGAACAGGGTGTTAAAAGCCATGGAAGGAAAAGGTTTGAAATTATTAAGAAAAGAAAAATGCATTTTCGGAGCAAAAGAGGTTGAATACTTGGGGCATGTAGTATCAACAAGGGAATTTCACTTAGACCAGGTTTACTCAGAGCCATCGCTGATGTAGCCAAACCCAAAGTTCGTGATGAACTTCACATTTTTATGAGATTGCCAGGTCAGTGTGTCAAGCAGCAATAAGATTGGAATTTGGTCTCCAGAGACAGAGTCTGGTATCAAAGGGAGCTTTTTTAAAATGTATGGTCGCATTGTCAACGTCAGCCCCTGCATCTTTAGGGAATATTTGTTGGCAAGAAATAGACAAGTCTGTCTATGCGGCTAAATGGAGATCCTATATTTTAACTTCCCTACAAGATATCGGCCTGCAAAGTGCACTGCGAGATTTGAAAATACCCAATTATAAGTTAATTTTAAAAAAGCATATCAAAGCTGAATCGTTTAAATTGGATAGAAAGGCATTAGCTGAGAAAAACCATGCATGGTATGTGATTAATTCATACCACTCCATGCATGTTCAGCCGTATCTGAATGTTTTATTTTCTGCAAAGTTTAAAAAACGTTTTTAAGGTTACGTATGGGAATAAACCCAACAAAGGAGGGCACTCAATCTTGGATCAAGCAGTGGCCGGATTCTAACTGTAGATTTTGTGGATGGCCACAGGAAACTCTAGTACATATAGTATGTGTATGCCCCAAGCTGATTAATCTTAGACGTTTAGTTTTGAGACCTTACTTTTTGATGAGTGGCGTGAGATCTGCTCGACAGGCATTAATCATGTTATTGTCTGGTGAATCGGTTCCATTAATATGTCAACTGGTAAAATTTTTAATGGCAGTTGAAAAATGTTTAATACAATAAGGCAGATCTCCACTATTTTTATGGTTTTGGGGACTAACAGTTTTAATCGGCTCATAAATTTTATCACCTAATAACTTTTGTTGCGAGGGTGTTAATTTGAAATGTAACAATAGTTGGGTTACCATCACAGTAAATTGATGCACTTTTATTGTTTTGATATGATGGTCGTTGCAATTATTGTTCATTAGCACTTTGAAAGGTAATTTGTGCAAGAAATGTATAATAGAAACTTCTCCGCTTTAGTCACTTCTGCACTTTACCATAAGCACTTTGAAATAGAACATGTGTAGTGTTTCATAGTGGAAATGAATGGTTATTTGTTATAATATTTTTCCGTCATGTATATGGAAATAGTATGCAATGCACGCCGTCACTTTAAAATGTAAAATGTGCAATAATATCCTGTAATTAAGGATGTATGGTGGTTAGATTTGGGTTTATTGATAAGTTTTTAAATTGTATTTATGGGACAGTTTTTTTTATTACGTGATGAGATGTTTTGCTTGTAATGTAAATGTGTTTTTCTTGGAGTTGTAAGATGTGATTGCAATGATTTTAATTAATCAAGCAATAAAGATTATATATATGTGCATGTGTCAATTTTACGCGAAGTTCATTCAGAATTTTGCCACGGTTGCAGAACCTTTAAGGTTATTAAAAAAATGTTTCAAGTTTGCTTGGGGTATGGAGCAGCAAGATGCTTTTGATGTTATCAAGAAGAAACTTAGTGATGCTTCTTGACGGAGTCCTTTTCTACCAGGGGAATATGTGTAGTACAGTAGATGCCAGCACTGTTGGGGGGGAGCAGTGTTAACACAGGAATGTCAAGGCAAAGAAAACACAATTGCATTCACTTCATGTGCCTTAAAACCTCAAGAGAGGATGTACTCTGTCATAGAACGTGAAATGTTAGCCTGCACTTGGGCTGTGAAAAAGCTCAAATGCTATGTATGGGGTACTCATTTTGTTATTAGAACTGATCATAAGCCATTGATTCCCATTTTGAGCGGTTCCAACTCAATACCAGTAGAGCTAGAATAATTAGACTTCGCTCAACACTTTTGTAGCATCATTTTAAAGTCGTACACATCCCGGAAGGGAAGAACAAGAAGGTGGATTGTCTTTCATTTCTTACGGTTTCATTGGAACCTGATGCGATTAACCAGGCTGAAGAGGATGTGGAATGTTTGGTGCTAATATTTGTTGGTCGGATGTGGAATATGTGTCCTTACAAGAGTGGAAAAATGCTTCGAAGGAAGATAGTTTTTTGAAGCAAGTGAAAAGTTGTGTGTCTGATGGTTGGCCTAGAGAGAAGAATTTATCCTTGGTATTACAGAGGTTTTGGAAAATTCAAAATAAATTGTCGGTGTAGGGTGGTTTTCTTTTTCGTAGTAATGAACTAATACCACCTTCCAATGTTAGAAATAAGTTACTTGCTCTCAGTCACGAAGGGCATTTGGGCACCTCCAACAAGAAAAGATTTAGGGTTCTGTACTGCTGGCCAGGTATGGACAGACGTGTAGAGGAATGGGTGTCCAAGAGTGGTATTTGTCATCAAAATGACAAAGATCTTACAAAGATCCCCCCCCCTGCACTGATTTGCCGGCTGACTCCCCTGGGGAGGAAACTCCACGTCGAAGAACCCACCTGTCTGCGCCATTAGAGAGGTACGGGTGCTGCCGGAGGGGGAGGGGCCCGCGAATCTGACCTGCGGCTTCCCCCGCAGACGGGCCCATCCTCGGGACCGAGTGCTGGCCGGGAAACATAGGGACACTGGCGCGAGCTGCGCGCCGCTCCACTGCACGGCAAGCACCCCTTTGTGTGAGGCGGCTCCGCATCATATACCGCCTGGTGAACCGTCACCAGCGCCGTCACCAGCGGCCTCTCCCTGCAGCCTTTGGGAGCTTTGAGACACCGGCGCCTCGTGGATGGAGGGAAGTTTTAAGGGCAGCCCACCGCTCTCTGTATAGCTGCATCACTGTCGGGCCCTGAGGCGCCCAGGGTCCCCCCACCATTAAGATCCTGCACAAGTAGTTAACACGCACTGTTTTTCAACAAGACTAGGGAGGGCCTGCAGGCTTTGGAGCTGTTCCCTGCACCTCTCCCCTCACTGCTCTTGGTACGTACAGGAGGTGACTGCCCCCAACGATCCAGGCCATAATTGCTGGGAGAGCAGAATCCACAACCAGAAGGCACAGGCGGCGACTCGCTTTGTTGGTCAAGAGGTGGAGCATTTTTCACTGAACAGGAGATCCAGGATCATCGCCCTAAGGCTTTCACGCCCGAGTCTGAGTTGGTCCATTAAACTCCAAGGACCTTCATCACTTAGTCGGTCATTACCAAGATGGCCGCTGATCTGTAGCTGGTTAAGATGCTCCCACGGCCGGGATCATCAGCATTTAAAATATCCCACGGATACCCTGCCATCCACCTACCATTTTACCACAGTGCCCCAAGACCTCTCATTATTATTGTGGCTAATCTATTGTTCACTTGTAGCTGAAGGCAGAGGTGAGCGGACCCCCTCCTCCCCCCAGCGCGAGGCAAAATGGCGGCTCCTACCACGCTTGTCCCGCCGACAGGGGAGATGCGTCCAGGCGGGCTTTTAATGGACTGCGTTACCCCCAATCACATATTGACGCTTGGGAGATCTTGTGACCTTTTAAGAGCTAAGGGAGACTGGCCCATCCTTCCCTGTAAAGTACTGTAGCACCTGCCATCTTGATCAGCCCTCACCTGACCCTGTTCCTGCTCACCCACCAGGACATTTACTCTGAGAACTTTCCCTAGTCAGCTGAGACCTAGCCATTTTGACTGATGCCCGGTGGAGCTACCTCGCGAGCTAAAGGGGAGATGGGCTTTGGACTCCCTCCTTGGCCATCACCTACCCAGCCGGTTTTTGGGCAAACTCTCCTGCGTCTCTCCTGTCCTTATCTCCCTCCTCCCCCTTCACCTTACCCCCTACCCCTTTCCGCTCTACCCTTCTTCTCTTTCCAGCTATTGACCTTTGCCCTCTCCCGTCCTTGCTCATAGTTCCCACCCTGATTACCAACTGGACTTTCTTCTGTGAGCTTTCCCTCGTCAGTTGAGACCTAGCTTTTGACTGATGCCCGATGGAGCTACCCTGTTTAGCTGAAGGGGAGATGGACTGTGGATTCCCTCCTAGGACGTCACCTACCCAGTCGGTCATTGGGCAGACTTCCTTTCGTCTCTCCTGCCGTCTTTTCCCTCATCCTCATCCTCCCCCTTCACACTTCCCCCTTCCCCCCTCCGCTCTATTTGTCTCACCTTCCTTTCCTCTCTCAATGTGTTGATTATTCTTGATGTTATGTGTAATTGTTATCATTTTTCTGTAACATTGTGTAACCTAATGTAAAGCGCTCTGATACCTACGGGTCTAGCCAGCGCTATATAAAACTCTAAAAATAAATAAAATAAATAAACGTGAGTACAGCCCTTGACTGTTGCTGATTCACCCAAAAATGTTGGGAAAGAGTTGCCAATGATTTTGTGGGGTCATTTTTTTTCTTCCAGCACATATGCTATTGTTTTAGTGGACTATGTCTCAAAATGGCTGGAAGTTAGGTGTGTGAGAGAAAATCACACGAAAAGTGTCATTACATTTTTGACTGATATTTTGCCAGAGAGAGTTTTCCGGCCAAATTAATGTCAGACAATGGGATGAAGTTTATGTCAAAAGACATGTTGAAGGGGGGCGTGGCCAAGATGGCGGCAGGGTAAGATGCTTCCTACCATCTCTCCCGCACGCCGCCGGCCTATAGCACCAATATAGCTATGATGGACCTCTGAAAATGGCTAGGAAGCACTAGCCCATGCTGCGGAAGCCAGCGACGCTGACCTGAGACGGTGAGAGGAGCAGAGAACGTCAGCAGGGTCCGTGCAGCCCACGGGCCGCGGCCATGACCGCAGTGAAGAGCTCGCTGAATGCGGCTGGTGGCAAGATGCTGCAGCCGAGACGAGCCAGCGGTGAACGAGCAGAGGCCACGAAAAGGAGCCAGCGGGCAGCAGAGACCGGGACTGGAGCGGCTGAGTGCAGGCATTGCAATGACTAGTGGCAAGCGGCGCCGGGGCTGGGCGCGGAGCATGGCGTAGCGAGTGACCACTGCCATAGCTGCGAAGAAGAGTTGACGGCACCGAGGCGAGGCGGCAAGAGACAGACAAGAGCCGCGCAGTGGGCCCTCGGCCCGAGATAGCTCCACAGAGGCCCGGATGAGTGCAAGTGACGAGCATTGCATTGGCAGGCGAATATAGCCCACAGAGAGAAGCGAGTGCCCCTCGCATGGTACAGTGGCCAAATAAAACGGCTGAGAAGTGAGCGGACCTTTCACTGGCGACAGGCCTTTCCCTGCAAACACACGGGCCTGGTTGCGCCTGTGGGAGTGGCGAGCCTCAACGGGGAGACGAGGGCCAGAGACAGCGGGAGCAGTGGATAGCGGCCAGATTCATTGCCCAGTACCAAGCAGTAACCAGAGTAACCCGGGGTGGAGTCCTGGAGCGGCAGAGGGCACACCGGTGCTGCAGCAGCGACCCCCTGCTGCAACTGGTCTGCAGGTCGGTCTGAACACATTAGACAGCAGCCAGCCAGGGGAGTGGGGGTCCTAGATAACAACTGGACGCGAAAGAGGTGTGATCACCGGGCGACACCCCTGGGCGACCGTGAGAGTGAGGCTGGGGAATGGGGAGCAGATACCAGGGTCAGCTCGGCCCCTGGATTGAGGACAGTCCCTGGACGGGAGGAGGCCCGGTGACCGTGTCTTGGGCCGAGAAGTTCAAACAGACACAGTGGGTGCGCAGGCCCTCGGGACTCACCCACCCAGGTGCGAGAGATCCCACCCGCGCTGGTGTCTAGCAACAGGAGTGAAAGTGGGACGGGAACCCTTTCCGAAGTATCCCCCAGATCCTGCCTCAGTGTCTGGACCCACCCAGAGCTGGAGGTTGAGTTCCCGGGTAAAAAGCACCTCTTCCCATACAGGACTGCATCACTACAGAGCTAATGGCATCTGCCAGGATGAAAAAAGGGGGCTCCATTAAAGACATGCTCATGAAAACAGGGGGCAGACAGGAGGGAGAGAATAGGGGAGGACCGAGCAGGGCGACCTCCCCAACTGTAGAGGACCCAGAGGCACTGGTAACACGTCCATATCTGGAGGCCTTCTCAGGCTTGAGGGAAGACCTTCAGGTTGTTAAAAAGGATCTTAAAAGTGAGCTACAGGCCATGCGAAAGGAAGTGACAGACATTGGAGACAGGGTAGACGTGCTAGAAGAGAGGGACACTTCTCGAGATGAAAAACTGAACAAATGCAACAGGAGATTATCCGCCTCTCAGAGCAACAACTGGACCTTCAGGGGCACGTGGAAGATTTACAAAATCGCTCCAGAAGGAACAATATTCGAATACGCGGAGTGCCTCAAGACGCAGAAGGAGGAAGCATTGAATTATACATAGTGGACCTGTTCAAACACATCCTTGGCGACTCATCAACGGAAGTGATCTGTTTGGACAGGACTCAGAGTGGGCAGCTGGGGTCCAGGAAGACCTGCCCGCTAGATATCTTAACCTGCATCCATAGCTTCCCCCTAAAGGAACAGATCCTTAAAAAGGCACAAGAATCAGTCAATGGAGTTCCGGGGCCTGTCTGTCCACTTGTTTCAAGATCTCGCTGCCTCCATGCTCCAAAAAAGACGAGAATTCCGACAGGTTACGATGTTCCTTCGAGACAAGAAAGTGTCCTATTCATGGGGTCACCCATTTCGCTTGGTGTTTCGGTGGCCGGGTCAACTCCGCCAACTCCGGTCCCTGTCCGAGGCATGTGAACTGCTCCAAATAGAACAGCCAGAGGAACCCTGATTGAACACACAAATCGGCAGACAAAAGCAAGAAGACAGCTGGAGGTGCCGAAGGGTCCCCAATGGTCGCAAGGGCTCGGGCCCGGATCAAGGGGCTATAGCAGCTGAATAGAAGGCTCTCCTGGACAAGCTGACTGAGGACACTACATCGGGCACACCTGCTTGAGGTCATGTGCCTAAAGAAAGAATAGCCGGTGGCGGGGGGTGTGGGGGTTGGGGTGGACAGAACGAGACCACGAGATGGCGCAGCTCATTCAGGATCTGGCACGGAATCCACACAGGAACTTCACCGCTGGTAATGAGGTGGTGTGCTTTCCTCCATCTCCAAACCAGGTACTTTGGCTTTTTGTTGTTATTGTTCAGGGTTTGTTCATGGGTGCCTGTCAGAGTATCACCTTATTCTCTCATTATTAGATAACATTGAGACATATGGGGGTCCTGAAAGGGTGGATGGAGAGGGGCTTAAAGGGGCAACTATGAATCTCCCTGGCCTTTGATATGACCACGTCGCCAGAGAACTTGAGGGTACTGACCCTCGATGTCAAAGGCCTAAATAACCCGGTCAAGAGGAAAGCGGTACTGTCCTATCTCTAGCATGCCCGGGAGACGTATGTCTTTTGCAGGAAACACACCTTATACGCAGGGATTGGAATAAGCTTAAGTCTCGAGCCTTTCCACAGCAGTTCTTCTCCTCCATGGCACACAAGACGGCGGGAGTTGCAATGCTGTTTTCACGCTCCTTCCAAGGGAAGGTGGCGATAAAGGTGGCAGAGATCCGGGGTCGCCTTTTGGGGTACTGAATACATCTTGGCTCACACTCCATACTTCTAGGTTCTTTGTACGCCCCCAACGAGAAGCAGGAGCAGTTCTCACAGGAAGCGATTGCAGATATTATGGCAACACAGGACAGGTGGGTGATTCTGGGAGGCGACTTAAATTGGGTGTTTCATAATGACTTAGACCGCTCCACCCAACGACAGGGGGCTGCAGGGGCATTTAGCACAGGGTGTCTTCACTGGGTACAGGAATTAGGGTTGAGAGATCTGTGGAGAGACCAACATCCGGCCTCGAGTGACTATACCCTCTACTCTCATGCCCACAGATCCTACGCAAGACAACTACTTTCTGGGCTCCAGAGAGGTGCAGGAGGCGTGGAGATTGATCCTGGGACTCTCTCCTATCACGCCGCAGTTCAGTTGGACCTCGCCCTACCGCCCCAAAGCCAAACGGCCAGAACATGGAGATTGAGGGAAACACTACTACGCCGCCCAGAAACCGTCGAACAGGTAGGGAAAGCCATTAGGGACTATCTAGCAGTAAATGATATCCCCGAATCCTCCACAGCGATGGATTGGGATGCCCTGAAGGCAGTAATCAGAGGCGTATTGTTCGCAATGGCAGCGGACAATAAGGCGAGGTGCGATACACGGGCACAGCTCCAGCGCAAGTCCGGGAACTGGAGCATATCCACCACCATACAGGGGCCCCCAATGGTGTGGAGACAATTAGAATTACAAAGGAAACAATTAGCTGGTCAAGACCTCGATCACACAGAATATTCGATTCTACGTCTTAGACATGCATTTTACTTGGGAGGAAACAAGAGCGGGAGGATGCTGCTGAACAAATTGAAGGGGCAACGGCAGGCTAACACAGTGGAGGCTTTCATCTCAGAGACGGGGGAGGAGATAGAAGGAGATGAGGCAGTGGCTACTAGGTTCATCACATCCTATAAGGAGCTATATACGGCACTGGACCTCCCGCCAAAACCCATTACTGAATACCTGGAACAAGCTAAGGTCTCTAGATTGAGGGCGGACCAGGCGGCAGAACTTGACGCGCCTATCAGAACTTGATGCGCCTATCAGAATCGAAGAGGTCATATTCACAATCAGCAGGTTAAAACCTAACAAGTCTCCAGGCCCAGATGGCTTCTCGGCCGCCTTCTATAAAACAAACTGTAGTCTGCTGGCTCCCCTCCTCGCAAAGGTTTTCAACGCAATCATGGCTCATCGACACTCCCCCCATCAATGATAAAGGCCTCCATTACTGTAATCGCGAAACCGGGCAAGGATAAGAAATTATGTGGGTCCTATCGACCAATTTCGCTTTTAAATGTTGATGCGAAGTTTCACAGGGATGCTGGCGGCTCGGTTTGCCCCACTAATGGCCGGGCTAGTTGGTCCTAACCAGTCGGGCTTTATTCCCAATAGACAATTCCCAGACAACACAAAGCTACTTCTCCACCTAATAGATAAGGCATCCCAGCGAGAGATGATGCTCTTCTCTATAGACGTGGGGAAAGCATTTGATAGGGTACATTGACCTTATCTAGCAGAGGTTCTGAGCCATTTTGGGCTGGGAGACAGGTTTCGCTCTTGGGTGCACAGCGGCTATGAGAGATCCCGAGCATCGGTCAGGGTGAAGGGCCGGAACTCTGAAAGCTTCCCAATATGACGTGGCACATGACAGTGCTGCCCTCTCTTGTTCGCACTCTATATAGAGCCTTTCGCGCAGAGAGTCCGGGACACTCCAGAAGTGGGGGGGTGTACTTTGGAGGCAAGGAACACCTGATCACTCTCTACGGGGACGATGTTATAGTCTCCCTCGATAACCCCCGGACTTCTTTTCCGAACTTCCTACAGGAGGTCAAGGAGTTTGGAGCAGTGTCGGGCCTCTGCATTAATATCAACAAATCACAGGCACTGAGCTTGACGGTATCCCAGAATACGCAGGAACACCTCGCGCAGACATTCTCAATTAGCTGGAGGCCCAACATTCGCTACCTGGGCATTCAGCTCGCTCTGACTATCCAAGAGACCGTGACGCTCAATTACCGAGATCTAGTGGACAGAGTGAAGTCGGACTTGCTCCGCAGGCAACCATACTCGTTGTCTTGGTTGGGGCGCGTGGCGGCTCGAAAAATGACAGTCCTCCCTAGAATACTATACATATTCCTGACTCTGCCACTTTGGCCCCCACCTGGTGCGATTCAATCTCTACAGAAGGCCTTCCAGACATTCCTCTGGGCGAATCGGTGCACTCGGATTATGCAGGACCCGAGTTGGCGGATTCCGAGGGAAGGGGGTTTGGGCGTTCCATCCTTACTGTGTTATTTCCAGGCCACACAGCTCAGATATATGGTGGAGTGGTCACGCTCTGAATCTGAAAAATCTTGGCTGTTTATGGACAGGAGATTAGCGGGAACTTCCCTATGGAAGATCCCCTTCCTGAAAAAAGTGGGCCGCCCCCCTAGCTTATACCTATCTGCAATTACTGCACCTCTGCTTAGGGTATGGGATGCAGTTGGGACAAAGAAAGGTGTCACATCATTTCCCTCCCCACTGACCCCAATAGTAGAGAATCCAGATTTCACACCAGGACAGAACCGCACGGCATTCAATGCCTGGCAGAGGCCGGGGTGCAGTTCCATAGGACACCTCTTTGATGAAGAGGGCCCCATCCCATTTGACACACTGCAAGCAGATCTTACACTCCCTGAAGATGAGAGATTCCATTATGCGCAAATCAGGCACTGAGGTAGGTGTTGAGGATGCTATTAGAGCTATGCTTTCGCACGTCATAACACACCCAACAAAGAGACAGAGGTCACCACTTTTTGTGCTTTAAGGGAAAGGAAACCTTTCGATTTTCTTAAACCAGCAATGGTTGTCCAGGTCTGGTGTTTTGGTGGATGATGAATCTTCAGGGAGTTCTGGGGGGTGGGGGGAGGATGTTTCAGAAAAATGTTGCCTCTAGATGTAGTCAAAGTAAGGTCTGAATTGATTCTATTAGATGTGCATTGCATTGAAATTGCAGATCAATAAAGGTGCGGGTGAAGTTACCCAAAGTCATTGTGAGAAAAGAGGAGTAAGATTTAGTCAACCTCAAAGTCTAAGAAGTAAGTGAAAATTCAAGTGCTGTGAAATTGGAAAATGGTCAGTGGTGGAATTGTAATAAAATTGTGAAAGTAAGTAGAGAATGTGCCAAGATGTCATTAGGGCCTGCATTTTGTAAGTCTGAGTGTACTCAGAAGGGTGCTGTTAACAATGAATCTTCTTTTAGTGCAGGTGATGTTTCAGCTGGTCTAACTAATCAATGTAGACCACACTGAGTTAAGTTTGTGCCAACTAAATGTCAAAAATTTAAGATGTATTATTATAAATACACACAGTATTGTTACTTTGTATCATTTTTTGCCTCTTAAGTTACAAGACTGCAACGTGTTTTTCTATTATCTTTGTTTAAATTTTTGTTGATTTAGTTTATGTTTCTATTTTAGAAATTCCACTTTAGGATTTTCTTGTAGAGTATATATGTTTTTATTATTTCATTATTGTTAAGCCCTGTAAAGGGTCTGCTGGGTTGAAACGTGGGAGGTGTGTTGTGTTTGAGTTATGCTCACGAGGGTTCCATGCCGCAACGTTCGTGAGCAGAACTCTAAATGACAGTTATGTGGGGATGGTTAGTGGCAGCTTGTGGAGAAGGAGGTTGTGCTGTCCATTGTCTCTTGATGCATTTTGCCTTACTGTGTATCTACGAATAAATATTGCATGGAAAGCTTACCTGGCCATATTGTCTTCATCAGTGCAGGTCCATCAACCAGTTGGAATGCCATTAACTGTAACTAGATCACTGCAAGAAAATACATTTCGTTTTTTCAGTGTTTAGTCTCAATACATTTTAGGACATCCATTTTTATGTATCAAAAGGCAAGATTTTTTTCGAAATTCTATATTGTGAAATTATGATATTTTTAAATACAATTGAGTATCATTTCCATATTTATAAACTGTAATGTCATGCCTCTTTGAATAACATTGAGTGCTTTCAAATACATGTTAAACCGGAAGAAGCCAAGATTGAACCTTGAGGGATGCCACATAATACAGCAGAAACATCAGAGCTTAAGTTGCCAATTCTCTCAATGTGTTATTAGTTTGAGAGATAAGTTGGGAACCAATGAAGCATTGCTGCTGGCGTTCATGCGCTGATCAAGTGCGCATATTAGTTTTTGGTGGTCTATGGTACTGAAGACCATTGAAAAATCTAAGCGAATGAGTATGCATACATCACCTTTGTGAATGATGTAATGTGCATCAAGTAGCTTCTAATACTATGACCCTCACAGAATGCCAATTGTTAAGGAGCAAGGTTGTTATGATATTCTAGAAAGGCATTCCATTGGTTGGAAACTACTTTCTCAATCACTTTACCCTGCCAGGGTAGATTAGTGACTGGCCAGAAGTTGGAGCGCACTACAGGGATGACAAATAACCTTTAATCAATAACACTTTAGGGAGCTCTTAATGGTACTGACAGAAAAGCTATGTTAGGCCAAGTAAAGCACATAGGACAAAACATCAGGTATAACACGCCTTGAGGGGTATCAAATTCATCCTCAATGCACCAAGAAACACAGCTGGACAAGAAGATCTCAAGCAGGCTAAAAGGACTCAATTTGCCTTGCTCTGTTTCCTGGCATGAAGGTGGAGGCTCTGGACATTTGAATGCAGAATCTACCCCTCCAATTGCAAGAAAAGGTCTGGCCTGAGAAGAAGCAGAAGAGTAGAGCATAACAGGCACAGCAGATGCTAGTACCAGACTGAAGTAAGTCAAGGGGTCTCAAGATTTCCTCATGTCATTTATTGCATGTAGGCTACACGGTCAAGCAGCCGCTCAACCCTCTACAGATCAACAGCTCAAACTCTCTTTTGAAAACCGCATTCCACACCACCAAGGTTACACATAAGCAGGTTCTGGAATGTAGAACGTTTCATTAGAGAGGCAAGATACGACATACTAACACAGAAAAGATTAGACTACAACATGTCTCTTCTTCAACAACAAAAAATAAAAAGAAATTAAAAAATTAAAGAATAGTAAATAAGGAACCAATTCATCTCGGAAACGGCTAGGAATAACCTTGACTCTGGAACTCCTTCTTGGAGACACACAACCATGTGCCACCACACTGATCCAGCATATGGTCAGAACTGGATTTAACTTTAACAACTTTAGAGAGATTCCACCAGTGACCACCCTCCACTTTCACAGCATTACCTTTTAACGTACAGAGCCCTGACCGGTTTACCAAACTTGGATTTGCCCTTTTTGACGTGGACAGGAGACTTAATTCTGACCATGTCTCCAGGCACCAAAAGAACCACCTTGGCACCCACTTTCTTGTCATTACACGTTTTTTGTTTCTCCTGTGATGGAGTCATAGACATCAACTGTTTGACATCACATTCCGTTTTGAGCCACTTTGACATCCACCCAGGCCTAAACGATGTGTTTGCTACACATCCCCTCAGCAACTCAAAAGGAGTCACCTTGGTAGAGGAATGGGGTGTAGTTCTGTAAAACCAAACCATGCTTCGCAAAGCACTGCCCACATCCTGGTTGCACGCCTTTGCCCACTTAACACACTCACCTACCACTCTGTTCATTCTCTCAACCAAACCGTTTGTTTGGGGATGATAGAGAGAGCTCTTTAGATGGATGAAACCACACGACTCCAGAAACACACATCTCTCTGCTCACAAACTGTGTCCCATTATCAGTTAGAACCACCTCAGGAAAACCTTCCCTCATGAAGACCTCGTTGAGGAACTTAATTACTACACTGGCATTGGGATCCTTTACCATCATGACCTCAGGCCATCTGGAGGTGTAACTATGAGAATAAGAATATACCTACACCCACCTGGCAAAGAGTCATATGGTCCCATGACATCCAACCCTAGTTTAACCCAAGGTCTGTCCGGACATGCAATTGGCGTAAGACATGGAGTCGCAACCCTGAGGCTTTTGTCAGCAGAACAACACACACCACAATTAGTCACCACCTCATCAATCTCAAAATCCATGCCCGGCCACCAGAAAGTCTCACGGACCCGCCTCTTCATTAAAGTAGCACCCAGATGGTCTTCTTGTGCCTTCTTTACATTGATATGCCTGAAACAATGAGGTGGTATAAGTTTGTCGGCACGTAATAGCATTCCATCTTCCAGAGAAATTTCACTGTTAACTTTACAATATGGCTGCATCAAAGGAGACAAAATGTTCTCCCGGGGGAAACCAGACTTAACTAAATCACACACATCCTGTAGAATCTGGTCGTCATTGAAGGCTACTGCCCAATCTTCCTCTGAACTTAACTTGAGCTCTGGTATCTCTAAAGCTGCAACTAAACAATCCATCCAGAAAGTCACACAAGAGGATCTCATCATGCTCATTGATTTCAAGAAGGAACAGAGACAGAAAATCCGCTCTTCCATTCCATCCTCCTGAAATATAAGTCACATCAAATTGGTACTGTAAGAGTCTTGTAACCATTCTTGATATCCTGGGAGTGCAGCACTTACTTACACCCCCTCCCCCCCAGAATGCTGACAAGGGTTTGTGGTCGATCTGTAACAAAAAACGCCTACCCCAAACATATGGGCGAAATTTCCCAATGGCCCACAAACATGCCAGCAACTCTTTCACGATCCCAGAATATTGAAGTTCCTCATCTCACCACTCTTGACGCAAACACAATAGCATGCTCTACCTCATCAATCTACTGTGTCAAAGTTGCATCCAACCCCACTTCGCTGGCGCCAACCGTAATACAGCAAAGAAAATTGGGATCGAAAGGTTTGAGGGCCTTTCTGTTTGCCAAAGTAGACTTAACTATGTCAAATGCCTCCTTACACTCCATGCACCACTCAAATTTGACCCCTTTCTTAAGAAGATTGCTAATAGGACATGCTTTGGTGGCAAAATCGGGGATAAACATTCCTAACAGAGACTGCACACCAGTTTTGTCTGTTGGAGGTGGGGCTTTCACAATGGCATCTACTAATCCTGGTCTGGGGCTGATGCCATCTTGAGACAACAAGTGGCCCAAATATTCTACCTCAAGGCAGCAAAACCTGCACTTCTCAGATTTGAGAACAACTCCCTTCTTCTCAAAATGGTGAGTACTTTCTGCAAAACTGTATCATGTGAGGTCCTATCCTTGGCAAAGACCAAGATGTCATCCTGGAAAACCAGGACACCATCCACCGCCCTTAGCAGATTCGACATTACTCTTTGGAAAACTGAAGCTGCCGACGCTAACCTGAAAGGCATCCGTCGGTACTGAAATGTGCCTAGGGGCGAGGTGAATGCAGTAAGGTGTTGTGACTCGGGATGAAGCTCAACCTGGTGATAGGCACTGGCTAAATCCAACTTGCTGATAAAATTAGCTCCTTTTGATGCCTGCAAACAAATTAGCTATCTTCGGCAACGGATGTGAATCCTCCCAGATCTTTGTTGAGTGATCTTAAATCCACAGACACACAAGTCCCCACTCCTCTTGCGTGCAACCACCAGTGGTGAAAGCCACAATGAAGACTCCGTAGGCTGAATGATGCCTTTGGTACACAAACTCTTCAACTCGTTGTCTAATTCCTCTCTCACACTAAAAGGCACCCCTCTGAGTTTATGTTTGATGGGGACAGCCCCCTCTTTAAAGATAATTTTGTGTTTAAAACCCTGAATTTTGCCTAGCTCTTAGCCAAATACAGCGGGAAATTGACTCTTCCATTTCTGACCCTCATCCACATCACAAATCAACAACAAAGACCTGCTCTCTTGCCCCTGGTCGAAGAAATATCCCAAAAAGGCCCTGGTGAAACCACCCTAGAATGTTTAGGCCCTATACAGCTACGTAGACTTTCCCTCGGATTTTTCTGCCCTTAAATTCCAACTCATCTTCAAAGTATCCCAAGAGCTCAATCCTGTGACCTTCATATGACACAGGAGAACGATCAGGGGGAAATAGCTGTCTAGTACCCCATGTTTCATCGAAAGTTTTTTGGTTATCATACTGATCCTGGTTCCTGAGTCTACCAGTAGGTTCAAAGTTTTACCTCCAACAATGATTTCACAATGAGATCCACACAGCAAGAAGGATCGCCCTCAACAGGTGTGTTCCCCGAACACCCACTCTCATCCAACACCACTGAGACCACTTCAGAGTCAGATTCTTCATCAGATTCGCATACCACTGCAGCATTCCTTTTGTCAGATTTCCTTTTGAGACAGACTTTGGCAAAGTGTCCCATTTTTTTTGCAGTAGTTGTACATAACATTAACTGCAGGACATCTTCCACCCTTGATGTGAGACACATTACCACAACGTAGACATGTTACTACCCACTTGACCAGTTCTGACAAACCTGCCAGGTTTTAAACCATTGGCCATGGAGTTGCGCACAGTTCTCTGTTTAGGCTTACCCCCATTGACCACATTCACACTTTCCACAGGTTTGTCATCTAGTTCTTTTAAGGAAACTAACGAAGTCTCAATACTTTTTGCAACCTTGATGATCTTGTCCAGAGTGGGATTGCCTAAACTGAATAACATTTGTCTGATTTGCAGTGGCAGACAAACTGGTCTCTGATCAACTGTTCCGTAAATGTCTCAAAACAACAATCAGACGCTAATCTACGTAACGCAGATATGCAAGTATCTACATCCTCTCAATCAGTTTGTTTCCTTTTAAAAAATGTATGCTAATGACCATCAAACTGAGTTGCTTGTCAAATCTATTCTTCAGTTTACAGACAGTCTTGTGGTATTCATCACTATCGCCAGCGTCCTGATGTGCAAGGTCCGGTAAATGTTTTAAGATGGAGCGACCTTCAAACCCAAGGGAATGCAGAAGTAGACACTTTTTCCGTTCAGCCCCCAATCTGAGGGCTCCAATAGCTCCTAAATAGGTTTCAAAAGCGTCATACCAAATTTCCCGCCTTACGGGCAGTTCTACTGGATGTTCTAAAAACGCAGGAGGAGGATTAACACCTTGCATGGTACACATGGCCAGAACCACAAAGTATAACCAATGTGAAATTTACTTATAAATGGCGAGGCAACCTAGCTGCTGAGCAGAGTTAAGAGAAGCGCAATCTAATCAGATCTGCAGAAAACACACAAGATAACCAGATATACACAGCGTGGCACGTCAATATTAATGAGCCAGAAAAGGTGTGCACATCACCGTGAGAAAATAAACACAATGTTTAAAGGTATGATGTGCTAGAAAATATTACCGTAGGTGTGCAAATCACCATTGCACATACTTCCAGAATTAGATGCACCAGCAGGGTTACATCTGGTTGGGTCGCGGCCACTTGCAGAACTAAAGCCCTGCTTGAGGTATCAGCAGCCGAAGTTGAAGAACAGATGCGTGAATACCTTGACGAATGAGGAACCGCCTGTTGTGATGTCGGGAGTACAGCGGGGCGTGGAACACCCAAGATGGCGGTGCTCACGTCACAGAATGACTAGAGCGAACGGCCGTGAGTCGTATTGAGGCTGCGCCAGTTGCCAAGAATGACATTGAGACTGCGCCGGTTACTTTCTGCTAGTTCCAAAATGGCCAGCACAAATCTGTCCCAGACGAAGAAAATCCGGAACGGCCAACTGAGTGCTGAGCAGCGCAGCAGCGATCCGAGACAGGAGAAGGCAAGGTTATGGCTGAACCAATCTTCACGTCGTGGGGGGCGGTAGAGGCACGCAGGTTCCTCCGTGTAGCCAGTCGTCACCACAAATATGATGTCAAGGAGTCTCTTTAAGATTTCCTCATGTCGTTTATTGCATGTAGGCTACATGGTTGAGCAGCCGCTCAACCCTCTACAGATCAACAGCTCAAACGCTCTTTTGAAAACCGCATTCCACGCTACCAGGGTTACACATAAGCAGGTTCTGGAATGTAGAAAGTTTCATTAGAGAGGCAAGATACCACAAACTAGTACAGAAAAGATTAGACTACAACACAGACAGACCTTTCACGATCAGTGTGGCATGATCCAGCTCATCAGTGAACGGGTATTGACAGCATTCTCCGACCCATTGAAATCAAAGAGATGGACGGAAAAGGATAGAAGATGGAAGTGCCATTGCAGGGGAAATTAGTCTACCAGGGCTCCTTGTAGTGCAAACTATATTGTGCAGAACAGCAGGCCTTAGGTGCTCTTGTGAATGGCAAAGAGATCCACTAGAGGATTGCCCCATAGACCAATAATGGCCTGAGCCACTACTGGGTGAAAATGCTACTTGTGATCACGAAGTAAGGTCTGACTGAGCTCATTGGTCCACATGTTCAGTAATAATCTTCTAGATGACTCACGACAAGTCACACATTATTTAGTCTGAGTAAAAGACCCCAGCTACCGTGCGTATAGGCACACGTATGTGAGCCCCTGCCACTCTGTTTATTAGCATACCACACTGCGGCCATATTATCCTTCAGGACCTGAAGTGACTGTCCTTGAATGGAAGACAGAAATGCTTTGATGGCCAGGTAGATCGCCCAAAGCTCAAGCAGCATAATGTGGGATTTCTGCTTCAAGGGAGACCACATGCCTTTAATCTGCAATGTATCAAGATGACTGCCCCAACCGAGGAAGGGGGTAGGTGTTGCCACCTTACCTGCCATAGGTGAAGGGAAGAAGGGTTTCTTGCATGCAAGGTGGTCCATCACCAGCCGCCACCTCATTTCTTGAGCTGCTTCCTGGGAAACTGGAAAGTTGTCCATCAGTATTCCCTAGTGCTTTGCCCACTGAAAGCAGAGGAACCATCAAAGTGCATGCACATGCCACCGACCACATCCAAAAGGTGAAGGTTTCTCAGGCAGAACAGCATCCGGTTCATGGCCCGAGTGTTCTGAACTTGCTCAGCTCCTTGTGGAAGACATTGTCCAGCACCATCTCGATGAAAATATGCGATGAAGGTGTGACTTGGGGAGTGGGGGGGGGGTTCATTGTAAAGAACCCAGTCGAAGAACAAGACCATGGCCTGCACTTTGTCCGACACCAGATGTGGGGTCAGGTATGGAAATACAGCTTTCCCCAACCTGTAAAGGTGTGCGGCAACCATGACCACTTATGGAAAGAATCAAAGCGGCGCTGAACTTCGCTTAAACAAAAGAACCTTGAACGGATAGCTGACCCACCACAAACCATAGGTACCTCATGTGCAGCTGCATGATCAATATATGAAAACGGGCATCCTGCAAGTGAAGGGCCACCATCCAGTGTTCCAGCTCAAGAGCCAAAAGAACCTACATAGGGGAAGCATTATGAACTTCTTTGCAGAAGAAGGCATTCAGAACCTGAAAGTCCAGAATGGGATGAAAGCCGCCATCTTTCTTGGAAACAAAATTAGGTAGCATTTCTTCCTGAGCTCGTTCTCTGGAACTCATTCCAACACCCCTTTGCTCAGTGGTGAGACCCTCCTGATGTAGAATGTGAGCATGGTTGTCTAAGGTGACAAAGGGAACGGGGAGACTGGAAGAAGCAAATCGGGGGAGAGTGTAACTTTCTTGGACAATGGGAAGGACTCATCTGTCTATGGTGATGGACTGCCAATGTTGGAAATTAAGATTCGCTTCCTCCCTCAGCCTGCATATTCTCCCTCGAGGGTGAAAAAGTTGTTTTGTGGGTCAGGCTGGGGAGGAGGAGTAACCCCAACTCCTGGAAACCACAGAAATGGTGTTGGGTCCCTATAGCTGGCTGCAATTCCACCACAACAGCCTCAGCAGATGGCATTGAGGCTGAAGTCATGGAATGGATCTCGCAACTGAAGCTTTCTTCTCAAGTGGGAGAAACGCTGTGAAGCCGAATAGTCTCTCTAGCGGTACTTCTTACTCAATGACTCAACCTTTTCAGTCGGCCAGTTTGGGGACTTGTGAGTCAAAAGTGAGCTAGAGTGGCTCCTGGATCTGGACCGATGACCAGTCTGGCATTTATCTCAAGCACACACACCATGAAGAGCTTTGCCTTCTCCTTCCTAATGGCTTTAGTGTGCATGATGCAACACTTTTTATTCAAGAGTCTTATTCGGGTCTCAGGCACCACAATCAGAGTGAAAACTGCTTGTGGCAGTATCGACCTGGTTTGAACCCTGAGAGAGCCTGTAAAAAACACTGAAAAATATTTTTGGAAGAAATTGTTCTGGGGAGAACAACATGAAGAAGAAAAAAAAAAGAAGCCAGAGTGCAAGGGAGTGACATCTTAAAATGCTCTGTGATGTCAGTTCCATGGCTGTTCCTGGAGCCAAGGTGCCATCTATTGGCCTTGGAAAGCTAATTCAACTTTCTGGAACCAGTCTGGCACCCGAGGAGATTCAAGATGAGGACACTGGAGTCAAAAGTCTCTGTCCGAAATCACAGTGTTGCACTTTGAGCACGGTTTCTGGAGCACAAAAACACAACTCTGACCTTTCTGAAGTCTTTTAATTTGCTATGGTTAAGGCCGGTACAGGGCCATTTGTTGTCTACATAGAAGTAGACCAAGATGTATACTAACAGAAGGCATAGGCTACAATGAAGGCCAATGCCTTGTTTAAGGAGCTACACTTGATGGCAAGTGGACTTTCTACCTTCCTAATTTGTGAGTGGAGGGTCATGCCAGCAACCTGCAAAACTCTTAGGTTCCCAACTCTGGTTTCTGATTCAGTGGTGTTGGAAAACGAGGCAGTATCTGTGAGGCCTGCACAAATAACTGGTCACATTTATCCTTCACTGGGAACCAAACACCACATTGTAGCGCTTGACTCTCAGAGGGTAGCGTTGCAGAGCAGTCTAAGGCTTACTCAAGGGAGGTGGTGTAGGCTAGTAATCGCCATTTACCAGTGCGCAGAAATAACACTCAATAATTGATTGTCCAGTCTGTACTTTGCTTCATAAAAGGAAGAGTACATTTATTAAACACACACACTACTCAATACTATGCACCAATTTACAAATATACATAAGCTGTTGGAATTACTTTGTCACATTGCAGAACATTCCCACCCCTCCTGAAGGGGGGGGGTGGGGTCTAGTACCACCTCGCCCATGTATGCACATCATCTTGCCCCCTCATGCAGTGAGTTGAACATAACCTGGAGCGAGGGCCTTGCCCACTGGCACCATCCCAGTGGCGCCCCACCCCATTATCTCAACAAGCATTTAAAATGGGCAAACCTGCCATGGTGACACATAACCCTGACTGAGCATCTCATACTGACCATACAGTATACACCTCTACATCTTAGTGGCTAACAGTCTGGGTTGTTCTTCACCTAACGCAGTAGCAAGAATACATGTTTGGGCACCACTTAGAATGAAAGTACTCATCATAGTTGATAACAGTTAAAATGCATTGCAATTAAAAGCCACTAAAAGGCATCACAGTTAAAATCACATGATTACGCATATACAGCCAGACACCCTAGCAGGAATGTCCAGCAACATAACCCCACTTTGCTTATGACTTCACCTTACACAGGTACTTCACATTACACGTGACTTTCAGTCCCTCTAAAAGAAATAACATTGGTAAATGCACTTCACGTGCAATTGCACCTCTTCACCTCCAGGGGATGCCCTTCTCCAGACATCCGCAGCACAGCCATCCATACCTTGAGGCAGTCCCTAATGCACCCCCAGCTGTAGAACAAAAGTTCCAGCCCCCGGGAAGCTGGTGACTGCTGGCTGAGCCCTTGAGGGGTTATTTCTTTGGAGTCCCCAGAGACTCAGGGGGGGACTTTACCTCTTCGTGCTGGGGGAGACTGCGTTGCTCCTGCAGCTCCCCCTGCACCTTGGCACTCACTGGGCGGTGCCCCCGTCCTCCTGGGGTCACCACACGCTGAAAAACAGGCATTTTCCTGCAGGCCTGACCAGGCTCTGCAAAGCATTATGGGGCGCTCTTCCCCCATCTCGCATTTTTGATGAGCGGCTCCCCCGCTGCTCCGGGGAGAGCCGCGATGCTGTCGATGGCGGCCCTGCGCCGCATTTGCCCATTGGTGGGGGTCCGGTCCCACCCGGACCCCGTGCCTGCCCAGGTGAGCTTGGCGCGGCTCGAGGAGCCCACCCCCGGCCGCTCTTCTCTTTCCGGGGGCCCGGTCCCACCCGGGCACCCCGCCTTCATGCCTCGTTGGAGAGCCGCTCAGGAACCCCACCCCCGGCGGCTCCCCGACTGGCCAGCACCCTCGCGTGCTGCCGCGGGAGCCGGCCTCTCTGTTCTGTTCTGCGGGCAGACATGAGGCTGCTTCCCCTCCAGCGAGTCCTCGGGGGGGGGGGGGAGTGCGACGGCACTCCCCCCGCCTTTGCCACCACGCCGGGGCCCGGGGTTGGGGTCCCACGCCCCCCCCGAGGCAATCTTCACAGGGAGCGCGATGGCGCTACCCGACTTGGCTTCCTGGTGTCAGGGCCCGGAGTAGGGGTCCCGGGTGAATATTCACGGGGATCGCGACGGCGCTCCCCGGCTTATCTTCCCCCATGAGGAGGGGTTCCGCGACAGAGCGCCCCCTCTTCACCGCCATCACCGGGTCCCGGACTTGGGGGTCCCGGGCCCCTGAACTTTCTTCAAGGGGGGCGCGGCGGCACTCCCTCTCCCCCGATGTCACCAGGGGCCAGGGTGGGCTCCTGGCACCCCGCATTGGCATTTTCACAGGGAGCGCGACGGCGCACCCCGGCTTTACTTCTTCCGGGTGCAGCCCCAGGGACCTGACCCACCCCGGGGGCACATCTTGGAGCGGCGGCGGAGCCCCACGCGCTTCGTCGGTCCTCGCAGAGGTCAAAGGTCGCCTACCTTTTTGGGGAGCATATCTCAGCGCCCAGGCGGCCGATCGGCTCCATTCTGGCCTCTTCTTGCTCCTGGTGGCGCTCCCCAGCCACTGAGAGCACTTTCTTTCGCCCTCCTGTTCTCAGGGAGGGTGAATCCATCAGGGCACGGTTTTCACTGGCTCCCTGCACCAGCCTTGCACCTGGCTCTCCCCCTGGGCCTCTCTTCTCCCTGCGCAGAGGCCCAGGCTTCTGCTCACTGGTCCTGGTCTCCCCTTGTGGCGCAAGTCAGGGTCCTGGGCCAGTCTGGAGGTTCTTCCTTCCAGCTGCCCATGGTGCCAGGCTCCAGCACCAGTCTTCCTCAGCAGACCACAACCAGAGAGAGCTCCTCTTCCTGTGCAAGCTCTTTTAAAAGAATTTGGAGGGGGCTGGCAGGAAGTCTCCGCTTGCCCCCATCAAGCAGCGACATCACCTCTCTGCCCCTGCTCCCTCCTCCCTGCCCAGGCCTCTTGGTTTGTTCAAAATGGCGTCGTCCAGGGGTCTCATGCCACATGGTCTCTGAAAGCCCCTTGCTGCCTTCTCTCCAGAGCAGCTTGTTGCCTGGCACCAGGTGACAGCTGCTGATGGATTAAACTGTAGCTCCACCCATCTTCTCTTCTTTGAGAGGAGACCTTCGCCCTTGGAATGCTTGCCGTGAAGGGATAGGCCTCTGATGCCTCAGTTTGGGGAGGAAGGTCATTAATCCAGCCTGGCAGGGTCACACCCAGCCAGGCTCTGGTTATGAGCTGATTCAGAGGAATATGACATTTCTGGATGACCCAAAAGCAGTAGATATGACCTTGGACTCTGCAGAATAGTACTTCTCACCTAAGTTACAGTGGACTTTAGTGCATGTCTGGAATTTGTAGGCCCTAGGGAAGTGAAACTATCCCATGTGATCCCCATCCTCATAGGAGAATAATGAAGTGGTCTTTCAGTGAAAACAGTAAAGCACACTGACTTTCCCTTACATGTTTCTTCCCATTGTATAAAGCCTATTCCATGTCACCACCCAGCTCTGCATAATTCCTGCCACACCATTCTATCTGTACCTGCTCCTGGGCTGCGCACGCCAGGAATCTCCCCTGCGCAGCCCCTACACGTGTGCACACGCATGTACACCCGTGTCTGCATTTAACCAGCCCGGTGCCCCTTACTCCGGCTGCAGCGCAGCGGCCTACTCTCACCAGGGGGACACCGGTAAAATCCACATGCAGTCTCCTTCATCATGAGTTCACTGTGGGTGAGTCCCAACTTATGGGGCTCTCCCACAGTAAAAGCTCAACAAATAGGTGTTCAAAAAGCGAAAAATCCGGGCGGCTCAGATGGTCAGAACCACCTTCTAACAAGTGGACTTTGAGAAAATTATGTAGGCATGATGAGTCGACTGGTGAGGAAGATGTGGCCAGTCTAGGTCAAGTATCTCAGTTTTGGATCCATTTAAATTTGGATTGATTTGAGGTTATCTCTGACTTGATGCACATGTAAATGAGTCAGCAGTGTTCAATTGAAAGGAGAAGCAGTTGACTGTGAGAAGATCCAAGGCTTTGACATAGATAGTGCAACGATGTTGGGTGTAGGGGTGATCCTTGTGTGACTCCACAAGTGACCAGGCTGTTAAAGGAGAGAAAGTCACCCATACTCATATTTTACCTGAAATCTCTGTGGAAAGAACTGAACCGCCAGTTTGTGTGGTCAATACAAATGTTACAGATTACAGGAGTCAAAGGAAGAGGAGCAACCATAGTCTGCTATATTAATATTTAGATCTCATGAATTTATAAGTACTGTTTCAGTTATGTGTTTAAAGGGGAAGCCAAACTGATTGGTGACAAGGATTTTTGTTGTATTCTATAGATACTAGGTACTTCAGCAGTAACTTATTTCTAAGTAAGCTGACATACGCGGCTGGGGCCCACAGACTGACTGGGACTGCCGCCATTGACTGCTCTGACTCTTGGCTTCTGCCTCCCCTCCTGACTGATCTCTTTTTCTCCTTTCGCATTTTCTGTTCTTCTGTCACGCTATTTCACCTTCTGTATCCTCTTATTTTGTCACTTTCTTCTCCTTCTGCATTTTCTCCTCTCTTCCCGCCTGTCGCATTGTGCCTTTCGTCGCCGTGTCCCCGCAGCTGCTAGTCCCCATCAACCCCACACTCCTCCTGCTCAGCTCTCTCCTTTTCCTGCCTCCCTGCCCCCTGCAGTCCAGCCCTCCCAGTCATGCTACTCTATGGTCACTGCAGCGCGGCCGCGCAGCGGGGGTGTCACAGGTGCACCGAAGGAACCTGGAGCCCTCCCAGCAACAGACTCCAGTCCTAGGACCATCCACCGCAACGACGCCAGCACCGGACACCACACCGCCTGCCATCGCCGAATGACACCCAGGGTCCCTTCTCTTGCAGACACTGCCACTGCACCTTCGCCTGACACTGCACACCAGCCCCACCCACCGCACGACCGACACATACCGGACCGGACTCTCAGCTGTATCCTGCTCAATACACGCTTCCTCCACAAGCACGCCGTGGAGATCTGGGACCTACTCGACTCCGGCCACCCCGACATCACCTTCCTCATGGAAACCTGGATGAACTTCACCTCTGCCCTGGACCTCGCCACTGCCTTCCCGGATGGCTACAAGATCATTTATGGGGCGAGAGAAGCTTCATTGCCGGTGCTGCCACGGCCTGGAATGATCTCCCTTTCCATCTGAGGAACACCACCAATATCTTAACATTCAGGAAGGAACTGAAAACATGGCTTTTTAACTTGTAAAGGTGCCCCCCACTTCAATGCCTAGATGAGAGCAGCTAGCGCCAGGACACCCACATCGTCCCTGCTGGAAAAACTTGCCGCCGGACTTAGACAACAGGTCACCTCTCCAACCCACTCAGCAGGGGACACACACGGCCTAGTCTTCTCCACCAGCAATAAAGTCTCCTTCAGTCACACCTCCGACCTGCCTTGGACCGACCACTGCTGAGTCCACTTTTTCACCAAACCTACCGTACACCATCACGCCCACCGCTACCCTTGCAGAAGCTGGAACAAGGTCACCGTAGAACAGCTCACCACCTCCCTCAGCAACACCCCACCTCCGACGTCTGAGGACGCTAATACCTCAGCTCACAACCTCCACCAATGGATCTCCAACTACGCAGACGCACTGGCTCCTATCAAGAAAGCGCCAAGCAAACCACACTCCAAAAAAGCCAGCTGGTTCTCCCCCACCCTGCATGAGTCAAGCTGCTCCTGTAAAAGACTCAAAAGAGATGGAGGAGTAGCAAGAATGTGGAAGACCACTCGACTTTCAAAACCGCTGTGACCGCATATCACCACCTCATCAGAACAAAGAAAGAGGCCCAAAACTCCACGGCGTCGGCATCCGCGAAAATGCCCTGAAATGGATCCGATCCTTCCTCACCAGCCGAACACAAAGTCAGGCTACCATTGTTACTCTCGGAACCTACAGAAATTAGCTGCGGAGTGTCTCAGGGCTCCTACATGAGCCCCACTCTCTTCAACATCTACATGGCCCTGCCTGCAGCCATCTTCAGGTAACACGGACTCAACATCGTCTCCTACGCCGACGACACCCAGCTGATCCTCTCCCTCACCAATGTACCCACAGTCGCCAAAAGCAACTTCCACGACAGGATGAAGGCTGTCACCACCTGGATGAAAGACAGCTGCCTCAAGCTAAACTCAGAGAAGACCGAAGTCCTCATCTTGGGCTCCACCCCCCTCTGCTTGGGATGACTCCTGGTGGCCTGCAGATCTTGGACCTCCGCCCACACCCACAGACCACGCAAGAAATCTCAGCATCACCTTGGACTCCTCGCTCACCATGAGCCGCCAGATCAACGCCATCTCATCATCCTGCTTCCACTAGCTAAGCCTGCTCCGAAAAGATCTTCAAATGGATCCCCACCGAGTACAGAAAAACAGTCACCCACACACTCATCAGCAGCAGACTACTACGGCAATGCACTCGCCGGCATCACCCAGACACTCCTAAAGAAACTGCAAAGCATCCAGAACGCCTCCGCCTGACTCATCCTCAACATCTGCCGCTGCAGCCACATCACCAGCCACCCGAGACCCCTCCACTGACTTCCAGTCATCAAAAGAAACACCTTCAAGCTGCTCACACACACCTACAAAGCCCTACATGACACAGGACCTGCATACCCGAACTACCGCCTCTCATTCCATGCACCCACCAGAGACCTCCCCTCCACTGGCCCTGGCCGCCATCCCACGTATTCGCAAAACCATGGCCGGGGGAAGATCCTTCTCCTACCTCGGAGCAAAGACCTGGAACACCCTGCCTCTCCCAATAAGGCAATCACCTTCACTGCCCCAATCCAGGAAGGAGCTCAAGACCTGGCTCTTCGACTGAACCACAGTGCCTTGCAACAGATCTGCAGTCATCCCCCCACCCCCCAGCACCTCGAGACCCTTACGGGTGAGTAGTCACGCTTTACAAGCCACTTGATTGATTTCTATAGCAGTTTAAGGCTCTGGGGGGTAACGTAACAGGGCGATAAATGTAAGCATTGGACTAACAGGGATCAGGCTTTCTCATGCTTAGAAGTTCTTGGTAGGAGAAATATTTCTTTAGGGATGTTTAAGGTTTTTTTATGTCCATGGCACTGATCCTTTAGGAGTGATGTTCCTGATGTGTTTGTCGAGTTGTTGAAGGTTAAAGCTGCTCTGATTTTCTGTGCCTTTGCTATGAAGGAGCTTAGTAAGTTGAAGAGTGTGTAACTAATTGCTGTGGTACATTTCTAGACCATGATGAAGAGTCCACAGGGGCTGTTAATAGGATCTAGGATTTGTCTTAAATAGACTTTTTCCTTCAAGATTGCTTTGTGGTATGAAGTTCTTGTATGTTTAACGGATATTTCTGTTTTGGAGGTGATGACTTTGAGCCAGACTGTCTTCTCAGTCATGTCACTTTGGTGCGGGTGTCTGAACTAAGGAGCAGTGGCGGGTCTTTGTATACCTCTCTGGACCAGTGGGCACTTGTTGGCTGCTTTTGAGATAGCAGTAGTGAGTGATTCAAAGCAGGGCACAGAGGTTGTAGTAGATTGTGTTTAACCAATGATATATTCTCTGATAATTTGTAAAGGTTTCTGTGTAATGGTATTGTTTGCGGATTAGTTGCAAGCATCAATATAGTCAGGGGTGTGGATTTAGAATGCCAAGCATGTGTACAGTTGCCTTATGCTAATTTCTTTACCTGGGTTAGAGCCTCATTCCCTATAGAGCCTCCTTTAGATTTATCACAAAACTGACAGACATTAGATAGCTTTGTCCTAGACAGAGCTTTCCAAACTGTGGGTCGCTAACGGATTCTTTGGTGGGTCGCCAAAGTCCAGGCAATAAATAAAGATGCCTTTAAATTCTATATTTATCATGTCACATTTGCTGCACTTCAAAAAGAGAGTCAAATGTCAGGATATGACTTCTGCTGCTTTTTACCATCAGGACTGGTGTTTACGAACTGCTCTCACTTTGCAGTCAGAGAAGGTATAGTGAAGTGAATTATGTGACGATCCTGCTGGGATACATGAAGTGTGAAAAGAAAGCTGGAGGATGTCATTTTTCCTAACACTTGTAAATGCCTGCAAATTAAGAGTATTAATTCAGCAGTTAGGAAAACAATATGAAGCACACTTTTTGCAATCCTAAAGCGTGATGGAAGCTTTTAGATATTGGTAGGATCAGAAAAAATCCAGACACTTTACTTGGTGATGCACAAATAAGAAATATTCGCTAAAACTGGATTTTCACACGTGTGCAATATAGTTTAGCTATAAAACTGTATGCCTGTGCAAATGTAGTGACCAATTCAGTGGAAAATGACTGCCTGCAAATAACACGCTACCACACCATGCTTTATTACATTAAAAAGAAAATTGCCCGCCTTACGTCAATTATTGCTATCTGAGTCGCAAATGTTTGTTGTGCTAAAAAGGAGGCCGTGGTTTTAAAATGTTTGGGAAGCACTGATCTATGAGCTGTTCTTTTCCTTTGAGAACTAGAACCTCAGAGGTCTAGTCTGCATGTAAGCTTAGGTATGGGCCATGATAGTGTTCTGGACATTAAAAAGGATGACTTCCTTGAAATCCTCATTTGGGTCCAAAGCCATTGTCCCTTCGCTGATTTTATTACATAAAGATTCAAATTCTTCGAAAGGAGGGAGCGTCACATTAAAATCTAAAACAGATTCAAGCAGCAAAACTTTCTACAGGTAAGTAGCTATATTTTGTAACATGAACCATTCTAGGTTCACATGGTGTGTGGACCCGCTGCAGAGGGTATATGCAGTGAGAATTGATGTCTTAATATTGTCCGACTGATTTGAGCTTCTTTCATTCAGTGTACATCATCACAGTAGTATTTAGTGAATTCATGTAAAAGGTGACCACGTAGCTGCCATGTATAGCTCCTAAATAGATACAATGCCAATGTAGCTCCCTTTCCCTTCCAGAATGAGCTTTTTCCTGCAAAGAATAGCCTAAATGAATTGTTTTTACAATCCATTGCACCTTAACAGCTAAGCTCTTCAATTTGTGGGACATGCGTCTTGAAAAACTTCTTGGTCTTTCTAATGTTTTAATTACCTGTATGTAGCACATTACTGCTCTATTATCCAACAAATGTAAAGCTTTTTTCAGCTGCTGTAAGAATGAAGGTAAGTGTAGGGAATGATTCAGATAGAAATTGGATACAAATTTAGGATTTGTTCACACAACTACCTTATTCTTGGGAACCTAGAAATATGGTTTCTGTTTGGCAAGTACTTGCAGTTCTCTAACCCTATTAAGTGATGGCATGTGTATAACCACAGCTTTATGCATTATTTCAAAAGGAGATTTTTTTTTTTTTTTTACATTAAGTAGAATATTTAAGTTCCAAACTGGGTTTGGGAATCACCATGGTGGGGGGAGAGGGGGGACACATCCTCTTCACCATATCTAGGAATCTTTTGAAGACAGTAGTTTGTTTCTATTCCTGTTGGAGTTTGCTCCATTGCTGATAAATGTACTCACAATGATACATAATGTACCTTGTAGTCTAACAGTTACATCAGAAACTGAATGTTTACCTCATATGCTGCTCATAACCCTTAACTTCGGATGACTGGAAAAAACAGATCCATTCTGCAGGAGAACACCCATGTGAGTAGCCGATTTACTTGCTTCATTAATTCCCTCTACACCACTTACGTTTAAGAGTTGAAACTCAGATCTTTCTCCGAACTTTAAACTTGAATCTTTTGGTTCTGGGTGACATATCTACGCTCTTTTCTTTGTTAATAGTTTTAGAAACAGTGGCAGTTTTTAAAATGTTGTTTATACACTGTCCTTATATAAGAGTTCCAAAGTTGCCTGACACTGTAGGGATATTCGAATTAGCATCAGACTAGACGTCTAACATTTGCTGATGACTACAGATATGCATGCTACTGATCAAAAAATATATGAAAATAGGTTATCAAGAGAGTAGCTAGAAAAAGAAAAGGTTAGTTACCCTGTAAGCATCTGTTTGTGGCATGTAGTGCAATAGATTTACATGTTGTGCATACTCCTGCCATCTAGTATAGTGTCCGGATGTGTGCAAGTTGTTTTTCTTAGAAGAAGTCTTTTAAGTCACACGGAAGAGTGACTCCTTTCTTGGTGATAATGCGCATAGGCATCAACTCCATTTTCACACAGTGGGCGAGGATGGAGTGTGAAACTAAGTGATAAGAAAAGAGATGTCCATGCATAAGAGGAAAAATATATATTAGGAGAAAACTGCAAGGGCCAAAGGTGTCCAGGGAGGAGTGTGGGCACAACTGAGTCTACAGCTCTACATGCCACAAATAGATGCTTACAGGTTAAGTAACATTTTCCATTTGAGGCATGTGTGGCTGTAGATACATATGCTGTGCACAGAATGTAAAGCAGTCCTCTAACAGTCGTGGCTAACCGGCGAGTGTTGCAGCTGTTTGGAAAAGTGTATGTAGCAATGCCTGACCGAAGTTAGCTTGATGACATGATAGAACATCCACACAGTAGTATCACAAAAGTATGTGATGTAGATAGGTAGCTGCTTTACATATGTTAGCTACTGGGATATTCCCCAGGAAGGCCATAGAAGCTCCTTTCATTCGAGTAGAATGTGCTCTAAGAGGAGCAAGTAAAGTTCTTTTAACCTTAGTATAACATGTTTGAATGTATTTACCTATCCATCTGACAATGCCATATTTGAATATAGCCTTTCCTTTATGAGGTTGGGCGAAAGCAACAAAAAGTTGTCGTGTTTTATATCCTATTAATGCAGTACATGAGGGCTCTTTTGAAATCTTAAGTATGAAGAGCCCACTCCGCAACAAAGTCTGGTTGTGGAAAAAAGACAGGTAGGTCGCTTGATTGATTGAGATGGAAATGAGAGACCACCTTTGGTGGTAATTTGGGGTTGGTGCGGAGAATAACCCTGTCTCTGTGGAGTTGGAAGAAGGGTTCTTCCAAAGTTAATGCATGAAGCTCACTAACACGCCTGAGTGAGGTAATAGCAATGAAAAATGCCACCTTCCAAGGGAGAAATTGAAGGGAGAAAGTATGAAGGGACTCAAATGGAGGGCCCATGAGTAGAGTGAGACAATGTTAAGATTCCATTTGAGTGCAGGTGAGACCCGTGGTGGAATCATTCTTTTGAGACCTTCCATAAAGACCTTAATTACTGGTATTCTGAAGAGAGAAATGTGTTGCCTATTTTGAAGATTGGCAGCTACTGCAGCTAGATGGAACCATATAGAAGTGATGGCTAGGCCAGAGATCTGCAAATGAAGCAAGTAACAGGCAATGTTTTGTACTGTAGCCTTAAAAGGGTCAATTTGTTTGGAGTGAAAATAGCAGACAAACCTTCCATTTGGCTGTGTACATGCCTGTGTGGTCATCTACGGGCTTCCCTGAGAATGTTCATGCACTCAGAGGGTAGATTTAGGTATCCAAATTCTATGACCTCAGGAGCCAAATCACTAGGTTGAGGGACCTGGGTGCCTGATTTCTCCATGTTTCACCGTGAGAAGGTCCGACCTGTTTGGGAGCTTCTCGTAGGGAACTAGAGAAAGGTCGAGGAGAGTTGTGAACAAGGGCTGGAGAGCCCATGTGGGTGCTACCAGGATGAGCGTGAGGCAATTCCATGAGCCTCCGAACCACAAATGTAAGAAGACGGAGAGAAGGAAAAGCATAGGCAAATGTCCCTGACCAATTCATCCATAGTGCATTGTTGCCGGACTGTGGTTGTGGGATCCTGAAGGTGAATTTTGGGCATTTGGCATTGTCTCCAAATGGTTTGAGATAGCTGTGGAGAGCGTAATCCCCAGTTTCTGTAGGTAATACATGCCTGTCATATTGTCTGTCCGAACTAGGACAACCTTTCCTATTAGGTGAGGAAGGAATGCTTTCAATGCTAGGTGTACAGCTAGAAGCTCTAAGTAGCTGATGTGGAGACCAAGGTATTTGGTCTCCTACAGGCACTGCCAAATCTTGTAAGTGTGCACCCTACCCCATGAGTGATGCGTCGGTTGTAACAATGGTGTGCGGAACAGGGTCGAGGAAAGGCCAGCCCACAAGAGGCTGTTGGTGTTCCACCACTGCAGAGAGGAATGAGTATAGTGGCCGATCAACACTAGATAGTCCCAATGACCTCTCTGTCTGAGACCACTGTTCTACTAAGCATTCCTGCAACAAACGTATGTGTACACTTGCATGAGGTACTAAGGCTATGTAGGAGGCCATCATGCCTAAGAGGCGCATGACTGTCGTGACTAAGCTGCTGTTTTGGTTGAAACAAGGGGATTAGTGTTTGAAAGGACTGGATCCTTGCAGAATTGGGATAGGCTAGGCCTATTTGTGCATTGAGACAAGTTCCGAGGTAAGGCTGGATCTGTGAGGGTTCGAGGTAGGACTTGGTGCCATTGATGGGGAACCCTAGGTGATGAAGCAGATCTATTGTGGTCGGTGTGTGATTTTGACACGGTTGACGAGCGGTAGATTTGATAAGTTAATCTTCCAGATAGAAGAATATGTGGATTCCCTGTCTGAGCAGGTGAGTGGCTACTACTGCAAGACACTTGGTGAATACCCGAGGTATAGTATTTACCTCATAGGGAGGACTTTGAATTGGTAATGCCTTCAGCCTACCACAAACCTGCGATATTGGCGATGTGCCGGATGTATTGTAATGTGGAGATAGGCATCTTTCGGTCTAGCGGAGGCATGAAGTCGCCTTGCTAAAGAAGCGGAATGACATTCTGACAGGTTACCACATGAAAGTGTTCCGATAGGATGTACTTGTTTAGGGGCCGGAGGTCCAGAATGAGCAGTAAGGATCTGTCCTTCTTGGGTATTAGGAAGTATAGAGAGTAAACTCCTGTACCTTGCTAATAGATGCAGACGGATTCTATAGCCCCTTTAAGGAGGAGGGCTTTGACCTCCTCTTTGAGGAGTTTTATGTTCTACTGATTGCCTGAGTGTGCCAGGTGGAATGTTGGGAGGTGTGGAACTGAACTCCAGACAATAACCATGTTGGATAACATCCAACACCCACTGGTCTGAGGGGACGGTCAGCCATATGGGTAGAAAATCTTGTAAACATCCCCCGATAGATGTTAGATGGTCAGGAGGAAGAAGAGGGAAGTCGGGTGGGTTGGATGGCGTAGCTCCTTTTGAGGAACTACCCTTATCTCGGTCTCTGGAGTTATTGCCTGTAGGATCCTCTGACGTAACCCCTGGGAGAAGTGTGCTGACTCTGGGTGCATTGATAAGAGGTGGAGTTGTCAGAGGAGGTTGTTTTCGAACCTCCACAGTAGGAGGTACGGCAAAAGGAGCCAAAGAGAGCTAGTGTTTGTAGTGCCCCCACTGCTTTTGCTGTATGTGTCTGTTTTTGGTCCACTTAGGGGTCCAAAAAGATACTCAATGTCAAATGGCATGTTCAGTAAATTTTGCTGAACCTCTGGTTTAAACTCAAAAATACGGAGCCATAACTGACTCAGTACGAGCAGTCTTGTGTTGACCCCTACCCCCCAGCTGCAGTGTCATGTATTTGAATTAAGCTTGCCCTCTGAGACAAAGTCTTGGTCCCGTTTTCTGTGCTCCTCAGGAAGGCATTGGAGAAGGTCCTCCGTTTCGTCTCAGTGGGCATGGTCATACCTCGCAAGAAGGCCCATAGAGTTTGCAATACGCCAATGGCTGGCTGCTTGCACTGCTACCCTTTTCCCCGCTGCATCAATTCTTTTGCTCTCTTTATCTGGTGGCCGGGGCATCTCTGCTGACCTGGGAGTTTTCCAACTTACGGGCAGCGGCAATGACTAATGAGTCTGGTAGAAACAGACCCTGAATATAGATGGGGAGGCCTTGTACTTTTTGTCCACCCGAGCGTTATAACCCTACCTCTAACGGGGTCTTTATAAATGTCTGTGGTATGTCCACAGACATTGGTATGAAGTACCACCTGATGGAAGGAGGCAGCCCTACTGATATGATATAGAGTCATTAGGAGGTGAGGGGAGGGTAGAGACCAGGGTGTGTGTCTGTGTCAGGGTCTATGTCGAAGGTATCCCACCGGTCACCCTGTGGAGGAATGTCGAAAGTGCCCTCTCCTCCCACCATGGCCAGGTGTGTCAGATTGTAGAGACCCCGGAGGTGAAATGTCAAGTAGGTCGACTGAAGAGTGAGGTGGGGAAGTCTAAAGCACAGGTGGTGGTAATGGTGGTACAAGAATTAAGGAAATGGTAGCCTTATCTGCCTTCTTGTGTATTTTCACACGATCCGGAGTGTCCAGGGCTTCTTGGAATGACAACTGCCTTATGGTTGGTGGGACGGCAGCAGCAGCCAAAGGGCGGGCAAGGATGCAGCCCGTATGAGGATGGATGACTAGTTGTTTTTATCTTGAGTCCAGTTGTTCCTGCAGTCGATGGAGGATGGGCTTGACCGTCGTGCCGGAATCTGCTTTTGAAATTTTTGGATGCAAAAGGGTTTTTAGTTTCGTGCAGATGGTCCACTCAGTGTGGAGGCGGAGTAAGTCAATGCAGTTTGTCGGATGGCTTGACGCTGAGTGATGGCCCAATGCCGAGGTAGTCGGGCCCAGAATTCTTGGCTTGGAAGTTTTCTTCAGTACCGAGCTGGAGCAGGGCGGGGCGTCCGAAGCAGTTGCTCGGCACCGAGCATGGCCAGAAGGCAGTGGCGAACCAAGAGCCTCTATCTGGGGTTACAGAGGGGCTGGATGGTTTTAGCTGAAGGCTGTTCGAGATGGTGTCAAGGGGGAGGAGGTACCGTACTCCTGGACTGTTGAGTAGGAGTTTGATCTCCAACTTGGATCCAGAGCTGCCTTCAATGGAGAAGGCTTCTTCCTCTGCAGCCGATGGTTGACTGTATTGTTCTCCCTCTACTTTGGTCTGGTGTTTCTTCCATGCTCCTCTGCGACATCTCGAGCCAACATGCACGATAGCCGCAACGAGAATTCTTGGAGTGGAAGGAGAGGCAAGCGTTGCAGTCGGCCTCGCTGTGCTCCGGCGATAGGCACAGATTGCAGACCTGAAGTAAGTCGGCCCAAGGGTACTTCACGTGGCAGAGAGGACAGTACTGAAAAGGCATCTGTTCCATCGCCAGCGAGGCATTCTTGAGAGATGCGCTGGAGATGGGGAGTAGGCCCTGACAGGTGATGCCCTGGAGGGGACGCGGTCGATACTGGAAATATATGAATGTCGATACGCAAGGGAAAAGAAAGGTGAACAAAGACAATATCGACGGAGTGGAAGGTACCATGTGAACCGAAAAGAGCACTGTGATGGTGTCGAACCAAAGCACACTTCTGAAGTAGATGGCGAAAAGAAAACAATCTAACAATGGAATTGATGACTATGTGCATCATCACCAAAAGGGGGAATCACTCTACCCTGTGACTCAAAAGACTTCATAGAAGATAAACAACTTGCATACATCCGGATCCAACACTAGATGGCAGGAGTATGCACAGCATGTGTATCTACAGCCACATATGCTTCAAACGTATATAATAAATATACCCCCACTTTGAACCATGCCCCAAAAAGCTCTGATAGAGTGGTTGAGGCAAGTGAACCCAGTAGTTGCTCGGGGAATTGCTCCCCGAGGGAATTCTGAAATTCTTAAACTTCTGTCTATAGCATGATTTCTTCATCCTTCCTTTTAGTATTTTGGCCTATTTCTCTAACCTTTGTTGTATTTCTTTCCTTCCCTGTTGATCCACCACCCATCATTCCTTCCTGCCATCAATCTTTCTCTCCATTCATTGATCCATCTTACCTTTCTTCTATTTTTCCACTGATTACTCTTACTACATCCATCCATCCTTCACCCTTCTCACCACCTCTCCAGCCCTCCTCCTCATCCTTCTATCACAAGAGGATACATTTATGAGATTCTTGGAAATTAGGGTTTCCAATCAAAGTTATACGAGCCATAAACAATAACTTAAAAGTTTCAGAGAAATGCCCTGTGACACCCACCCATGCTCAAGCCACTAAAGCAAGGGTGGGCGGGTTGGGTTAATGACACCCCTGTATCCCAAACCAATCTAGTGACCGTGTAGTCCGCTGAGGTTGGTAGTATGGATACCTGTATGCGAATTTTAGGCATTTTGTGTTTTTTCTCTGTGGCAAAAAACTCTATTAGTGGTATTCCCTAAGCCTTGAAAATACTGTATATGGACCATTTGGTCTAGTTCCTGTTCATGAGAAATGCTGGTTTCTCTGCTTAGCCCGTCAGCTAATATTTTCTGTTCTCCTGATAAAAGTACTGCCACCACTGTCATAAATATATTTTTATTGCCCTGTTCCGAATTCCCTAGCTGAATTCCCTAGCTACTACTGCTGCACTGTGCTGGGCACATATTTGACTACACCCAAAAAGTTTTTTAGTTGGATAGGTAAAAGAAATACTTAACTGTAAAGTTTGTAAAGGAGTTGACTAGCATTTCTGGAACGCATTCCACATTACCAGCCATTTGACCAAGTATGGGTAAACATAGATGTCTTGCCACCTCACATGGCTTCCCATCACTCCTAGACATTTTGTAAGCACGATTGGAGCAGATTGTATCCCCACAGGTCAACACTATGAATTGACAATTATTGTCTCCCATGACAAACCTTAGGTACTTGTGATGTTGCCGGCTCATCACTATATAGGCATCCTTGAGACCTGTCAACTCGAAAAATAAATAAATCTCATCTTAAGGTAATCACCTTTTTACAGCACTAGTGTTGTCATCTAAAATTTGTGTTTTTAAAAACTTACTTCGAAAATTGTAATTGCATTTATAGAAGGCTTACCACCCCGAAGGAGGTGTTGAAGCGCTTTTCGGCGAGGAGCATGCTACTCTGGAACTCAAAAAGAATTAGTGGTGAATTAGTATAGGGAAATATGAAGTAATTTGAGTGGTAGACATATGGGTCTGTTAGTTTGGATTAAAAAGGATAATGGAGGGACAACAAATTATTGCTCGCTAGAGGAGGGTAGAGTCTAGAAAGTGTTTATTGGGAGATCACAGTAGTAGGAGGATGTTTGGGATGAGTAAAGGAGAGATGGAGGAGGGAAGAGTCTCTAGAAATGGATTAGAGAAGTTCTAGTAGTAAAATGTGGTCTCAGATGAGTCCAAGGAGGAATACATGAGGAAGAATTCAGAAAGGGTGGTTTGTGAGATCTTAGTTGTAAAATGAGGTTTGAGGTGATGCAAGGAGGGATTGAGGAGGGAAGAGTCTAGAAAGGGTTAATTTGGATATCATAGTAGTAGAATGGGTTATTTTGGGGATCATAGGAGTAGAATTCGGTTTGGGGATGAGTCAGAGGGTAGAGGATATACTGAGAGAGGTACAGGGTGAAACATAGGGTAGTGCATTAGAGAGACGCAAATGTGTGTTTTTTTAACAGTAGGAGTAAAGTTGTAACTATATAGACACAAGTACATGAAAGGTATACATGCATAGGAAAGGTAATATATCAAGATGCAAGTTGTATTTAATACACTTAGACTTTCAAGTGTTGCTGTACATGAAGCTAATGTATTTGTGTTTTTTTTGTTTTCAATAATTCAATAGTGAAGCAATCGTAGATATAGAGTTATGATAGAATTTGCATATTGTGATAAACTGAGAACCATAAGTATCTAATAAATAACTTCTATGAAAACTATGCCATGACCATAACTATAAGTAATATAAACATTTGTTAAGCAGACCTAAAGAATAGCTATACATTTATAAACATAATTATTATACATATTTATACAAAGAAATACACATATCTAGATGCATACATATCAAATGAAATGCTCATAAACACAGGGATATGCCGTACATTTGTGAAAATGTAGGTCTAGCATTGGCATTAAGCTTTTTCCTTGGAACTAGAAAAAAACTGAGTATAGCCCTGTATCCTAATTGTTTACCAGTACTGTTCCTACTTCTGCCTCTATTTGTTCCTCTTGTACAACTTATAAGGGTCCTGTTACTGCTCCTTTTGGCTGTAGCACTGGTGAAATGTTCTCTAACTTGATACTACCATGTTTTAGGACATTTAGTAACCACTTGCGTGTGCTGATTGGCGTTGAACATTGCAAGTTATCTGCAATTCTGCCCTCTACCGGTGTTGCTTTGCAGGGCAACCTGATGCAGACATTTGTTAGAACAGGGATGTCCTATAGATGAACGTCCTATTCCAACGCGTTTGGCACAAAAGGCTGCATAGTAGCTTACAGCTGCATTGCCATCGTGGAAATGTCGGAGATGTTATGGGTCTCTTGCTACCCCAATGCGTCTGGAAAAATTTATGTCCAGAACAGCTACATCTTATGATTAGTGAAGGTACCTCTTTGCTTGCAAAACACCTAATTTCCTTTGCAGCTTTTGTTGCAATTTTCATCTAATGCAGTGATTCATGTACGTCGCTGTTGAAATGATTATCCCCGGCGAATTAAGTACTGATAGTATTCAACTGGCCCTCTAGCTTAAAACGCAAGATTCTCAAACACATGTATCGGTGCAATACCATGCCAGTGCACAGCTGTCTGCCGGCTGTATCTGCTGAATCCAGGGGAAATGTTAGACATGTACTAGCAATAGTCTCTTACTCATGTAGAACATTTTTTGTACCTGTTAGAAATGGGGGTTTCTAGTTGGCAAGGGTTTGCACCTTTGTCCAAGTAGGGATCCTTCCTTCTAGTCAGGATAAGGGAGTTACACTCCTAAAATAACCCCTTCTCACCCCCTTGGTAGCTTGGCACGAGCAGCCAGGCTTACCTTAGAGGCAGTGTGTAAAGCATTTGCACATAACCAACAGTATTACAGTGAAAGCACTACAAAAGGACACCACACCAGTTTAGAAAAATATCCAATATTTTTGGATATCCAAAACAAGATCAAAAACAATAAAAATCCACAATACAGTTCTCATAAATCTTCAATTATCAAAATAGACTTGAAATATAGTTTCTTGAAGTCGATAGCTCCGTCTGGGGCAATCACGGCGTCGTGAACAACAAATCCAAACAGTTCTGGCTGACCGTCTCGTCACGGGCCAGCTACAGTGTCGGGAAGACCCGCAAAACAGTACCTTTAGAAGTGCAGGGCGTCGGCGACCTCTCGATGAGCCCCGAAAGGCCGGCGTCCACAGGCGTCGGTTCCGGAGGTCGGTGCAGGAGTCGTCGGGCCCTTGAAGTCACAGGCGTTGCAGATCGAACTCCTTGCAGTTGAAGTCAGGAGCAGCGGCAGGCGTTGGGGCTGTGGTGCGAAGTGCAGCAGTGCGCTGCCCTCAGGTCGCGGTGCAGCCAGCGGCTCGGTGACGGTCGTCCAGCGGCGTCGGTTAGACCAGGGCTGCGGTGCACAGTGATACGTTGCTCGTCGCAGTGCGGGCAGGTCACGGTGCAAGCAGCGGCGGCGTTGCTGAAGCACTGTCGTCAGCTGACGAACTGGAGTCGATGGTGCTGGCAGGCCAAGGCTGCGGTGCAGGATGAGGACGGTGCGTCGTGTAACTTACGAGCGGTGCCCTCGAACCACGGTGCAAGCAGCAGTGTTGTCGTCGACGTGGAGCGGCATCGTCGGGAATACCAAGGCGACGGTGTGAAGCGAGGTGGTGCGGAGCCCACAGGTCACGGTGCAAGCAGCGGCTCGGTGGCGGCATCAGGTGGCGTCATCGGTGAGACTAGGGTTGCGGTGCAGCATGCGGCAGTGCCCTCTGCGGTGCCTTCAGGACACGGAGTTGGCAGCGGCGTCGTAGACGGCGACAGTTTGCTTTTTCTTCTGTTGCAGCACAAACAGTCCCCAGTGCTGATGGCAGAGGAACTTGCAGTCTTTGCTGTTCCTGAGACTTCCTGAACAGGGGGGGGCAAGCTCTACCTCAAGCCCTTGGAGAAACTCACAAAACGAAATTGCAGAAAGTTCAGTCCAGTCCTTTCAATGCCCAAGACAGAAGCAGCCACTGCAGGCCAACACAGAAAAGCACACAACAAAGTGGTAGTCCCTCCTCACAGCTTCTCCAACTCTTCTTCTTGGCAGTCTTCTTGGTTTCAAAGAAGTTCTCAAGTTCTGGGCCCCATTATTTATACCCCAAATTCCTTTGTCTTCTCAGGCAGAGTGTGTCTGTGCTTAGTCCAAACCAGTTCTGTCCTCTCTGGCCCAGCTTCCTGGCAGGGGGTGGAGACAGCATTGTGGAAGGCAGACCAGGCCCATTCATTTGCAAGGAAATCTCCTCCCACTACTCTAAATGCAGCCCAGGTCTATTCAGCCCAGCCCATACCCATCAGACTCTCTAGAGCCACTGCACATCCCCAGCCCCTGTCACCCCAAAGCCAGACTGTCAATCCACATCCTAGCAGAGGCACACAGGATGGCTAAGCAAGAAAATACCTACTTTCTAAAAGAGGTATTTTCAAACACAGAATGTAAAAATCACCTTTACTAAAAGATGCATCTTTAGATTCTGAGTTCAGGCATACTAAAATGTATTTTCCTATCTGGTCCCAATGGGAAGTTCTATTTATAAGATGTTATGAATTAACTCCCATGCTTTCCTATGGGTCAGATAGCATTCAATAGTGAAAAACAAAATTGGCAGTATTTCACTATCAGGACATGCCACACACATCAGGGCATGTCCTACCTTTCACATACACTGCACCCTGCCCACAGGGGTACCTTGGGCCTACCTTAGGGGTGACTAATATGTAAGAAAAGGGAAGGGTGGGGCCTGGCAAGCGGGTGCACTTGCCAAGTCGACATGGCAGTTACAAACTGTGCGCAGACCCTGCAGTGTCAGGTCTGAGTTACCTTTGAAGGGCTGCTTGTGTGGGTGGCACAACAAGTGCTGCAAGCCCACTAGCAGCATTTGATTTACCGGCCCTGGGCACACACAGTGCACTGTACTAGGGACTGACTAGTAAATCAAATGACCAATCATGGAATCACCAATCCATAACAACAATTTACAACAGGAGCACTTGCACTTTAACACTAAACAGCAGTGAGAAAATGCGCAGAGACACTAAACCAGCAAAAACAGCCAAAACCGGGAGGTCAGAAAGCAAAAAGACCGGGGAAACATGCCGAAAGGTGCCAAGTTCAACATTTACTTTTTAGATAGGTGAAATATAATATCAGCATGGTCATATCTGACACAAAACATTAGAATTTCCAGTTCTCAATGTTTTATCCACTGTAGAAATTATCGGGAAGCTGGTTCTACACGATTCAATATGTATTGCAAGGGGAGAGCCTTCTCAACTCTAGGTGTGACTGTTTTACAGGATAGTGGAACTTTAAAAAAACTCTCAGCCTTGCTGCGAAATGCTAGGCAGCTTGGGCAGGAACGGATTACTTATTTGCAATATTTTAACAAAAACATGATTCTTGCAGTTCCTCTTCTAGCTGAACGCCATAGGTTTCAGGTGCCCCTTTAACTATGCCACGGTATACTGATAAATCAATTGGAGGTGATGGTCTAGAAGCAAAAATCTATGGCTTCTTGAGGTTATTGTGTGTACATGGTTTCATATTTTCGTTAGCTACACCAAAATGATTATTTCCAGGTAACCCCTGGGACTATTGTATTGTTTGATACAAATGTAGGATTTGTTCGCACCACTAACTTATTCTCAGAAGCCTAGAAATATGGTTTCTGTTTGGCAAGTGCTTGCAGTTCACTAACCCTACTAAGTGATGGTACGTGTTTAACCACAGCTTTATGCATTAATTCAAAGTAATTCTATTTTTTCTTGTTCCTAGTCTCCACCTTGGGTTTGTGTAAGATGCTGCTCCCCGCCTTCTCCTTGAAGATCAGCTGTCCTTGGTCTCCAGCACCCTGTTTTGGAAGGTATTTTAAAAGAACTCATGTTCTCATCAGATTCGGTCTTCTTTTGAAAGAGTGCTGCCACTTCAGCTCTGAGCTTTCCCTTGTGCCCTGAAGGAAAAAGACTTCTCCATTATGGCACTGTGAAAGCGCGCTTTCCTCTTTGTCGGAGGACTGGCTATTCTTCTTCCAAGGCTCCCTTCAGTCTCCATATTCTCTTGAAGCAGAGATACATGCCTTGGGCTTTGCCATGCTGGTAGATTTTTATTTTGATGCATGTGGTACTTTGTTTGCTGCATTCGACTGCCTCATGATGTAAGTTTTCCACTTCCAATCTGAAGACATTTATCCTGGGGCACTGCTAGGTTATGCACTTTCTGCATGCACAACATTTCTGACAATGTTTCAGCAGGTCTGATATCAATACAGTTTTGTCCCCGATGTTCGACTCATGAATTTGCTCGCTCAGTCGCCTTTTCCCACCTAAGTACATCCACTTCATTTGAAAAACCCAACTAATTCAGCCATATGCGTATATATTCTATTATTATTTTAACACTGAAGCAGAAGCGCCATCCGACTAATTCTTAGGGTAAATAAGAATTACAAACTATGTTCAGTGTTGGCCAGGTTTCCATCATACCAACACCAGAAGTAGGGGTTATTTTACCATCTACTTTACAAAGGTTTACGCAACAAAGACTGCTGAAATCCAGGAACCATGCATTTTCCAGTGCTCCCACGGTCGAATATCTGAGAGAAAACACTTATTTCGCCGCATTGTCTATTTCCTTTGGGTACCAATCGTCCCAATACCGGTTTTCAAATTCGATCCCAACTTTGACACCGGAGCTCCAATTTTAATTTCTGGACTAACGGCTGATAAAGGAAAGAGATGGAAAACACTGAGGCACTGTGGCTTGTGCTCAACATCAATGAAGCACTCTGTCCCACCTACAGTCATGGACCAAAACAAAATTAATTTTTAGCGTCCAACCACTAGATGGCAAAATATAAGGCACATGCAAATCTAGACTGCACTGCAAAATTACCTTTCCTATTTTGGGAGTCTTTTCAGACTCTGGTTCTTCGAGAACAGAGGACTTTAAACTGGAGGATTGGTGTTGTACTGATGCTGCATTCTTATGTTAACGTTCTCGCACTCGGATTCCCGCATGCCCGAGAGCAATGGCCTTTATTTCTCCCCCCATCGCGCTCTGCTTTCTGCGAGGGCCAGAACGGAGGCGCATTCCTTGTTCTGTTGGTCTTTGAACTTGCGTCTGCGTGCAGAGGTCTTTAAACTGGAGGATTGGTGTTGTACTGATGCTTCATTCTTATGTAAACGTTCTCGCGCTTGGCTTCCCGCATGCACGAGAGCAATGGCCTTTGTTATTTCTCCCCCCATCGCGCTCTGCTTTCTGCGAGGGCCAGAACGGCGGCGCATTCCTTGTTCTGTTGGTCTTTGAACTTGCGTCTGCGTGCAGAGGTCTTTAAACTGGAGGATTGGTGTTGTACTGATGCTGCATTCTTATGTTAACGTTCTCGCACTCGGATTCCCGCATGCACGAGAGCAATGGCCTTTATTTCTCCCCGCCATCGCGCTCTGCTTTCTGCGAGGGCCAGAACGGAGGCGCATTCCTTGTTCTGTTGGTCTTTGAACTTGCATCTGCGTGCAGAGGTCTTTAGTCTGCACGCGGATGCATGTTTCTGTTCAAATCTTTGTAACTTTATTTATACAGGGCTCTCTGTCAGTTGAGGCAGTTTACCTTTCTTATGCGCACTGTTGACATGCTGCTGTGGGCTCAGTTTTTCATGGATACTAGAACAAACTCCTTTGGATGTTTTACCTCCCAAGTTGTTTCTTCCTTCATGCTACAAGTGGTATCTTTCATCCTGGATTCCTGCACCACATTTTGGCGACGAAAACATGCATTACAGAGTTCACAACTCTTCATTAACGTTGCCACTTGCTTAGCTTCAAGTGGCTACGCCTATTTCCATGTGTCATTGGGTTTGAGGCACATTTCAAGTTGGATTATTTTTGTTTTGTTCAAGTGCTCTGCTCTTTTACTTTCTCCTGGATTCCTTGCTGGCACCACGTTCTTCTGACAGTCCAAGGGTCACTTCACAGCATTCACGGACGTTTTCTAGATTGTGCTGGTGACATTTCATCCAGGATTGGCTGTTACTCATGGATCATCTGTAATTTGCTTGTCATTTTACAGCGGTGACAGGCACACCTTGGGAGTATTCATTGCCTGTTTCCTGCCCTGCTCTTCTACTTTGTTCTTATTTGGTGACAGGCACACCTTGTGAGTATTCATTGCCTGTTTCCTGCCCTGCTCTTCTACTTTGTTCTTATTTGGTGACTGGCACATGCTGTCGGTTGTTGGCATTTCGGCTCATCTCCTCAGACTTCAACTTTACACATCGTTCTCCTTCGGCCTTATTTGCAGTTTGTTCTTATTCTGTATTTGGCTTTACATTCTCCATGGCTGCTTCTACTACTACTCCTAATGCGTTGGCTTAATTGGCTTTATTTCTCGACCTTCCTGGCAAACCTCTATTGAAATGGTTGCTTTGGATTAGAGCTTTTTGAGAATTATTTTATTGCTGTTGGTGCTGATGAATATGTGTCTAAACGTAAGGCAGCTATTCTCTTCAGTCATTTGGGACGTGAAGGTCAACAAGTGTTTGATAATCTAGCCAGAATACCTGCACCCACTGATGAGGAGGATGAGTGGGATGTTTTTCTTGAAGCAAAAGCTCGTCTTCAGAAGAAATTTAGCGATGAACCAAGCATTCTTCTGGAACGTTTTAACTTTGTCAAGAGAAGACAAGGCAGTGATGAGTCCATGGAGGATTATTTGTCCGTTTTAAGATACTTGGCTACCAACTGCAATTTTGGCCCTGCATTAGATATTTACTTACGTGACCAATTTGTTTATGGATGTTCATCTAAGAAAATTCAGGAGAAATTGTTGTGTTTTAGGGATCCATATCTTAGTGAAGTGTTAACAGTTGCCAAAAGCATAGAACGCTCCATTGAGTCTTCTCGTGTCATGGGTCAGGAAGCAATTACCTCTGCTCCCCTTGCTGTGGACACTGTAGATAATGATGTGGATGACAATATTGTTAAATCCAAAAACAAGTTTGTTAAATCTGTTAACAGAACTTCTGTTTACTGCTTCAGGTGTGGGTCTAAATCTCACATCGGGAATTCACCACAGTGTCCAGCAGTTGGGAAACGTGTGAAATGCAAAAAGATGAGTCATTTTCATAGTATATGTAAGATGGTCAGGAATCAGACAAGAATTAATAGTCTGGAGGCACCCTTGGACACTGAAACATTGGACTTATCCAATTTATTACTCAGTCTTGATGTCTTGCAAATTTCAGGTACAGAGATCAAGGATCCTATTTGTCAAGTGATGATAGGTGGGAGCCTTATGCTGGACATGATGTGTGACTCAGGTGCTCCTATCACCATTATTTCAGATATATTATTTTATTCCAACTGGGGAGATGGTGCACATTTGCATACTTCTGATGTACGGCCCAAAGCTTATGGGGAACAGGAAATTGATATGTTGGGATTTTTCTATGACCTCATAACCTCTTTAGGTAGATCTCTACAGACTAAGATATATGTTGCAAGAAAAGGCAAGTCTATCGTAGGTTGGAAGGATCTTGCAAAGTTGGGAATTTATTTGGTTCCCGATGGGGATCCTCCAGTAAGGGTCCATGATTTTCCTGTCATCTCTGTTCATTCCGTTGCTTATGCTGGTATGGCATTATGGAAAGAAAAACTTCTTGCTTTGTTTAACAATTCTTTGGGTTGTGTAAAAAATTATTTTCATACTATTGCGTTAAAGAAAAACTCCAGTTGAACATCAGAGATGAGCTTAAGTCCTTACTGGATAAGATGATGTCTGAGGGCGTGATTGAAAAGGCGGAAGCGTCTGAATGGGTCAGTCCCATAGTCATTGTACGTAAGAAAGACAAAAGTATTAGGTTAGGTGCTGACTTGCGCAGTCTTAACAAGTGTATTGTAGCTGAGAGTCACCCTTTACCTAGGATTCATGAATTATTGGCTAATATTGGTGGTGCACAGTTCTTTTCACTGCTTGAATTGAAGTCGGCGTATCGCTAAATTCCCCTGCAGTCTGACTATCAACTATTCACTACGTTTGTTACTCCTTTTGGGGCTTACAAGTTTACCAGGCTTCCGTTTGGTCTGGCTTCTGCCGCCAGTGTTTTTCAGAGGCTGATGGACACCATCTTGGAGGGTATCGTTTTAGTACAGGCCTACCAGGATGATGTCATCTTTGCCAAAACACTGGCTGAGCATGACGCTATCCTTTGCCAGGTGCTTGGTAAATTCACAGAGTTTGGCATTACTTTAATATTGGACAAGTGTCAATTTAATGCCCAAGAGTTTGATTATTTGGATAATTCTATAAGTGCAAAGGGTATTTCTCCAAAACTCCCGCTTATCTAAGCTATTCAGGATTCCCCATTCCCAGGGATAAAGATTCCCTTCCCTCATTTTTAGGACTGAGTGAATATTACTCCAGGTTTGTGGATGGGTACTCCTTTATGGTGCAACCCTTGAGAGAATTGTTAAAGAAGGGTGTAAAATTAATTTGGAGTGATGATGAACAGGTTGCTTTTGAGACTGTGAAAAATCTAATCATTTCAGCACTTGCACTTTCTCCCTTTCTGACAAAGACAGAGTGCATTGTGACTGTGGATGCTAGTCAAATTGGCCTGGGTGCAGTACTGTCGCAGATAATTCAGGTCAAGGAGCACACAGTTGCATTCGCCTCACACTCTCTCTCTACTACTGATTCACGCTACAGCACCATAGAGCGTGAGGCATTGGCATGTTCATGGGCTGTGGAATTTTTTTTAATGTTTTTATGGGGACAACATTTCACTATGTTTACTGATCACAGACCTTTGCTACATTTGTTGAGTGGCAACTGCTCTGGTAAGGCCTCCTCTCGTTTGGTGAGGTTGATATCCAGGTTACAAGAACACAATTTCACGTTGAAGTACATTCCAGGCGGGAAAAATGTTAGAGCAGACTGTCTTTCTAGACTGCCAATTCAGAGTGATTCTGCTGAGGAAGTGAGGCATGAGGAATGTGTGGCTGCACTAGTAGATGAAGTTATTTCTAAGTCTGCTCTTGTTTCACATGAAAAGTGGCTTGAGGCTACTGCTTCAGATCCTGTATTGGTTACTGTGGCAGATTTTTGGGAAAAGGGTTGGCCTAAGGAGAGGTGCGTGGAACCCTCTTTACGACCTTTCATTCAGGTGGCTGATGAATTGGCTTTGGTCGACACGGTACTGGTAAGAGGTGATCGTTGTGTGCCACCTTCATCCCTCAGGTTGTCTCTTATTAAGGAGGCACATGGTGGGCATTTAGGGGTCTCTAGCAGTTGTAAGGCTTTGAAACAATTTGTTTGGTGGCCACCTTTAGAGGCGCAGGATGAAAAATTTGTGGAGGCATGTTTAGTTGCCTGAAGAAGCTTCGAGCAAGATTGCTCTGGATTTTGCAGGCCCTTTCGAACTGTTACCTTCTGGACAACGTTTTTTGATGGTGGTCATAGATTATTTTAGTAAGTGGGTATACTTCAAATTTACGTCTCACCCTGACACTGAATTGGTTATTAGTTTTCTAAGGAGTATCTTTCTTATTGAAGGGGTACCTAAAGAATTGGTTTCTCACAATGGCACACACTTGGTTTCCAAAAGAATGTGTACATTTTTGGATGAACAACACATTAAGCACATAGCTACAGCATTCTACTCACCGTCTGTCAATGGTTTGGTTGAGAGTATGAATCGCTTTTTCAAAGAAGGCATTCAAACCGCTTTAACGATGGGTTGGGATGCCAAAGAATTTCTGATCAAAAAACTCTGGTCGTATTTACTTACCCCACATAGCACGACAGGAGTGTCTCCTTTTCTTCTGTTGAGAAAAAGGTTACCCAGGTGTTCCTTTTGTCCAGATTGGATCAGGAATATGAATAAGCAAGGATCTCATAAATTGTTAGAAGGTGTAACTTCCCGTGTGGCCAAGAAGCAGTTGCAGTCTAAACTAGCTTTTGATCGCAGACAAAGTGCGTACTTGTGATTTAGTGATTGGTGACATTGTTTGGGTAAAGATCCCCAGAAGAGTAAAGAAGGGAGAGTCCAAATGGCCTGTTCCAGTGGTGGTCGAAATGCTCAGCATTTTTGAGAGGTAAAGGCTGGTGGAGCAAAAGGGATCTGGTGAAAGTGTCTAAAGAGCAAGCCATAAAAAGATCTCGCATAAAGATGAAGGAGGATTCTGACTATCTGGATTTTACTGGGGCTGATATGGCTGGTCCAAGCTCTAGCAGTTCCCTTTCTGAACTCCAAGGCAATGGTAATAGTTTTGAGAAGTTTGGCTCTTTGCTTCCCACTGAAAGTAATTTTGAAGCAGATTTGCCCTCTTGTGCTTCACATAGGGTTGTACGCTATGTAGGGATGCCTTCAAAATTCAAAGATATCTATGTGGACTAGTTTTTGTCTTTTGCAGTTCTCTTTTGTGGGCGTTTTCTTTTCTTTTTGTGAAGGGGAAGGTGTTGTACTGATGCTTCATTCTTATGTAAACGTGCTCGCGCTTGGCTTCCCGCATGCCCGAGAGCGGTGGTCTTTGTTATTTCTCCCCGCCATCGCGCTCTGCTTTCTGCGAGTGCCAGAACGGAGGCGCATTCCTTGTTCGGTTGGTCTTTGAACTTGCGTCTGTGTGCAGATGTCTTTAGTCTGCACGCGGATGCATGTTTCTGTTCAAATTTTTGTAACTATTTATACAGGGGTCTCTGTCAGTTGAGGCAGTTTACCTTTCTTATGCGCACTGTTGACATGCTGCCGTGGGCTCTGTTTTTCATGGATACTAGAATAAACTCCTTTGGATATTTTTCCTCCCGAGTTGTTTCTTCCTTCATGCTACAAGTGGTATCTTTCATCCTGGATTCCTATACAATTGGCATCCCTGGTGGGGGGCGGTAGAGGGTGGTGGTGGGGTCGGGGTCTAAACTGGAGGAAGGGGGCAGGGAGGGAGGTGGGGGGAACGGGCCAAAAGAATCATCATTCTCAAAAGGTGCTGTGTTTTTGGTGAAAAAAAAACAGTGAGTCACTCTGTAATAAGTCATCCGTAACATGTTTGTCACATGTCCTGACTGGGAGTAGGTGCTAAAGGGACTCTAAATAATTCCTTCCTACCCCATTTCCGATAAAGGTTAACACGTGGATACTTTTAAGCGTTAGGAAGAGCATGTTGCCTATAGCATGTTGGCAAACATTTATTTAATTGCATTTTTTAAAGGATAACTGAACATAACTGCAATGTTGGATTTGTTCAATATGTTTAGAGCTGCGATTCCGTTTTTTAAATGACCACATTTTTATTGGAGTTTTTAAACAGTGGTAACAGACAAGGTATACGAAGTAAATCCCCAGCAGCTGAAGGTAGTACATACAGTTTCCTTATACACATTTCAGAGCTAAACATCAGTTTGTATTCGACAAACCCAGACCCAGTCCATAGTAGTCTCACCATTAGCTCCAAATTTGGGAGTATTTCTGGGGCAGCCCCGCACCACGTATCACAGTTCCTCGTGTTGCGCACCAGTCGACTCCTGTGCGCCATGCGATCAATGTGTGTGGCTGGGGTCAATTCCACCCTCAGGTGATGTCGCTTTTCGCCACCAAGGTGGGCATGCCCACCATCCTCCTTTCTCCCCTCCCCACCACCACAAGTGATTCCGAGATCCTCCAGAATTCCTGATAGGGCACTCTTAGGTGTCAGGGTAATCTGATAATCTAATACTCGGGAGAGTGTGTTGCCAATCGGGTTTCCAAAGTTGCCCATGGGGGGGGCTGCCAAGTGACAGGATAAAAATCTGCTTCAGAGTAGGCACAGTGCGGGCAGGCAGGGGTCGGCACAGAGCCTGCTTGCCAGAGGCATTGAGGCGTGAGGTATGGAGGAAGTGAAGCTGTATTAGTCAGACGTGAGAGGAAAAAGAACCTATCAGGGTGGATTCCTAGGGCGAATCGCCCTCTCTAAAATGATGACCCCCCCCTGATTCCTATGTGCCCTCCAAAACGTCCCACTGATGATTAGCACCTGGTTCATGACCTTGACCACAAACATCCCCCGTACCCTACCGGCTGTGTCCATCCCAGAGGCGAAGGCCCCACTATTGTAGGTCTCCTGATATACAATCAGAAGATGTGGAGTTTGAGTGTCACAGTATCTGCGGTAGCACTCCCAGTATTCAATGCCAGGACATCATCCTCCACCTCCTCGACGGCAAGGGTGGCTTCCAGGGCTGACCTCTACATCGCTGATACCAAATAAAGCAGGATCTCTGCAACAAGCGGGGCGGCGCCCAGCTCCTTAAGTGGACGAAGGTGACTGGCATATGTTTCAGCAGAACGCCGCAAATGCCGCAGCTATCTCCCATGACGGGTGGACCAACCTGTCCAACAGGTCTTGTACCATTGGAACCACCCTATAGGCCAGGTCCTTAGTGACTAGCCAGTAAAGCAGCTTCCTGTTATTACCGTATTCATAGACCCATCAGGTCGTGGCCTTGCAATACTAGTTGCCTCCTCCAGGGTCACCGGCCTAAAAGAGGCCCGAGCCAGTCTATGGCGAGAGCTGTCCAAGCCATCATTCGAGGCCCGACTCTCCAGCTGGAGTATTTGGTTCTCCAGCATTGTTATTTACGGTCGTTCTCGGGCCGTCTGATATAGGATTTTCCCAGCCCTCTCATGGTGAACGTACCTACCTCCCCGAGTGTAGCAGGGGAATCAACTGAGCCCTGGTTAATTTGGAAGTAGGCATCTACCTCTGCGGCCAGGAAGTCCAAGCATTGGAGGTCTAGGAGTTGCCATGCATTTAGACGCCATATGGGTCGGGGGCCCATGCGTGGCATGGTAATTGAGAGTGAGTGGGGAATAATCTGAAAGGCCACGGGGGAGGATGCTGTTGGCCGTGACCTGAAGGAAATCCTCTTTGGGGAGCAGATGAAGGTTATACGGGAGCAGGTTTTATGTGCTGCTGATAGTGTGCTTAAATTCCGCGGCTACGGGGTGCCAGATCCTCCATATATCGCAGAGTCCTAACAAGTCAATCCAAGTCTTGAGTTGTGACACTCAATGCCGACGGAACCATGTTGGAGGTCCCGAGGCATCCATCTCGGGGTCTGGGGAGGCATTAAAGACCCCTCCAATTATGGTTGTACCTGGAGGAAAAGCGAGGAGTTTCCAGGTCCTTAAGCGCCATGGGGGCCAGGTGTGGCGGGACCTATACATAATTGTCTCTCGTCCAGAAGGCCCTCCTTACCTACAAACCGGCTCAGGGAGGTCACTGGTGCATTTTTTCACTGAGTGGGAAGGCTCTATGAAGTAAGGCCACCCCTCTAGAACGTCTCGTAAAACCTGACTGGTAGACTTTCGTAGCCAAATCTATGAAGGAAAGAACATGCAGTGCCCAACAGGTGGGTGTGGTGATGTAGTCCTCATTCTAGATTCCACATTCCAGGTGCTAAAGTCTTTGGAATCTGGAATGTAAGCGTGCAGGTGGTTTTGTCAAGGTTCTATTACTGTCAATTGATCCCGACGCTGTGGCCAATTACTCTACTCACAAGTAACTGCTTTTGGTGTTTTGGCGTATTTGATTACCACAATTTTGGTGACGAGGATGGGATAGTTCTATACTCTTTACAATTTTTATTGTTTCCATAAGGTACGATTTCTTCAGTGTAAGCAATTTTTCTTGGACTTTCAAAAGTAACATTCTCAAACTCATTTGGTTGCCAGAATGCGCAAAGGTACGACAATCAATGAATTCCTCCTGATGCTCGTCATGAGAGGACCAGTGCTGACGTGCAAATTGTGTTCTGCGTGGCTGAGGAAGTACCAACCCAAATCTGACCGTGTTTATTCTGTACACAAGATCACACAGCCCAGAGTGGTGGCATTTCAGGAAAAAAAGAAAAAAAAAGAGTATGATGCTAGGCATAGAGAGAAGAAAGTCATGAGTGAGATAAAGGTGGGTGATTGAACACACGTTAAGGAGCCTGTTCAGGTCATGGAAGGAAGATCGAAGTTCAGAGTTCCAGTGAGGGTGGATGTGGTGACTAGGAATGCTGTCCGTATAAGAGAATGGGAGCTGTGGAACAAAAGCAGAGTAGTGAAGTTTAGTGAGTGTAGTCACGAATGCGTGGATGTGCATCCCCTGATCAAGCAGTTGATTGCTCACAAAAACAGTGATGTAATGTGAGGTCCAAACGGACCATTCATGCTTCACGACAAAGTGATGAAGTAGATAGCAATCCAGGTTTGTGTAGGAGCAACAATTGGTTTTGATGTATATAAATATTTGGTGCCGTTATTTATTTATATATTTATTTATTCTGTTTGTTCTGGGAGGAGGGAGATGATGTGGTAATGTAGTCATCATGCTAGATTCCACATTCCGGGTACCAAGTTCTTGTGTGTGTGCTGGTGGTTTTGTCAAGGTTCTTTTACTGTCAGTTGATCCTGATGCTGTTGATGGCTGTTGCCAATAAATCTACTCTACTCACAAGTAACTGCTTTTGGTGTTGTGGCGTATTTGACTACCACAGTGGGTTTCTTGTAACATCAGAATTGAGGGTTGGGTGCATTTGGCGTGTTTCAGCACCATAATATGCTTTATGCTGTCCAGGAAGTCGTTTACATTCCATAACATCAGGGAAAAAGGTATCTGTGGCCCCAAACATTCCTTTCAACAAAATCATAACTGTATCAAAAACAGGCCTTAGAAATGGACTTCCTCCTGTTGAAGGATCATTTAGTCAGTCTCTCAGCCACCCTACTTAAGTTCAAAGCAAACCATAATTCTCGACAAAGTCTTATCCCAGGGGGTCCACGTCTGCAACCCCGTAGTGGGTCAGGGCATCCCGAGGATCCTTCACGTTAGAGTTTCATGGACGTAGGTAGGTATCCACTTCTCTTAAAAAAAGCTCTGCAATATCAGTACTTTTTAAGATGGCCATACATTTTTAAGGCATGCTATACCAGATCCAATCAGGTCGTCTTATGAGCTTGGAGTAATACCGTCTGGATATACTGCAAACCTTCATACTGTTAATGCAAAATGTAGCATTATCTATGGTTTCAGGAATACTTAAATCCAATGAAACAAACAAGCCACAAAAGGATTATGCTACTTACCCAGTAAGCATCTGTTCTTGGTATGTGGAGCTGTAGATTCACATGCTTTGCATACTCCTGCCATCCAATGTTGGGTCTGGATGTTTGCAAGTTGTTTTTCTTCAAAGAAGTCTTTCCCAGTCACGAGGTAAAGTGACTCCTCCTTTCGGCGATAGTGCGCATGGGCATCGACTTCACTGTTAGATTGTTTTCCCGCAAGAGGGTGAGAATGGAGTAAGTGAGTGCAGTACAGAGATGTCCATGCGTATGTAAAGTAATTAATGAAAACTGCCGGGGAGGTGGGAGGGTGCATGTGAATCTACAGCTCCACATGCGAAGAACAGATGCTTACTGGGTAAGTAGCATAATCCGTTCGAGGCATGCGTGCTGTAGATACACATGCTTTGCATAGACTATATAGCAGTATTCTCCCAAAGCGGTGGCTAACCAGTAGATGTTGCAGCTGTTTGAAAAAGTCTCTTTAGCACTGCTTGCCTTACATTGGCTTCTTGACATGCTAACACATCCACACAGAAGTGTTTAGTAAAAGTGTGTGGTGTGGACCATGTTGCTGCTTTACAAATGTCAGCTATAGGGATGTTACCTAAAAAGGCCATAGACACTCCTATTTTACGAGTGGAATGTGCTCTAGGAGGTTTAGATAAAGTTTTTTTAGCTTTAGCGTAGCAGGTTTGAATGCATTTAACAATCCATCTTGCAATACCAGATTTAGAGATAGGATTGCCTTTGTGAGGTGTAGCAAATGCAACAGTTGTTTTGCCTTACGAAAATCCTTTGTCCTTTCAATATAATACAATAACGCTCTTCTGACCGAGTATGAAGAGCTCTTTCTGCTACCGAATCAGGTTGAGGAAAGAACACAGGTAACTCAACTGACTGGTTGATATGAAAAGCAGAAACCATTTTGGGAAGGAATTTTGGGTTGGTGCGAAGAACTACTCTATCTTTATGAAGTTGAAAGAATAGTTCTTCTAAAGTTAATGCTTGTAGCTCACCAACTCTCCTCAATGAAAAGATCGCAATGAGGAAGGCAACTTTCCATGAAAGAAAAAGTACCGGACAGCTGTGTAATCGCTCAAAAGGTGGACCCATGAGCTGTGTATGCACAATGTTTAGATTCCAAACTGGTGCAGGAGGTACCCTAGGTGGTATTACTCTTTTAAGGCCCTCCATAAAGGCTTTAATTACTGGAACTTTGAACAAAGATAGATGTTGCCTGTTTTGCAAACATGCGGCTACTGCCGGAAGATGCAATCAAATGGAAGTGTAGGCTAACCCAGAACGCTGTAGATGCAAAAGGTAACCATGATATTTTGAATAGAGGCATCTAGTGGATCAATATTGTTATTGGTACAATATATAATAAATCTTTTCCATTTTGCTGCATAACATGCTCTGGTAGTAGGCTGTCTTGCTTCTTTAAGAATAGTTATATACACTGGTGGCAAGTTTAGGTAACCAAACTATGACTTCAGGAGCCAAATCGCTAGATTGAGCTCCTTGGGGTTTGAGTGTCCGACTTCTCCATGGTTCTGTGTGAGAAGGCTGGAATTGAGATGCAGCTTTTGATGTGGAACCACTGATCGTTCCAAGAGTGTGGTGAACCACGGTTAAAGGGCCCAAGTGGGAGCCACTAGAATCAGTGTGAGGGTTGTTTGCCTGAGCCTCCGAACCAGAAATGGAAGGAGAGGGAGAGGGGGAAAAGCGTAGGCAAATATCCCTGACCAATTCATCCATAGGGCATTGCCTTTGGATAGAGGGTGTGGGAACCTGGAAGCGAATTTTGGGCATTTTGAGTTGTCCACTGTGACGAACAGATCTATTTGTGGGAATTCCCATTGTTTAAAGTATGAAAGGAGAACTTGGGGATGAAGTTCCCACTCGTGTATTTGTTGCCGCCTTGTGCTGAAAAGGTCGGCAATTTGATTGTTCACTCCTGGGAGGTGCTTTGTCAGAAGATGAACTCTGATGAATTGCCCAACGCCAAATGGTCTGAGAGAGGCGTGACAGTTGCAGAGAACGTCCCCCCCCCCTGTTTATGTACAAAGCACATAGCTGTCATATTGTCAGTACTGACTAGGACAATTTCCCCTATGAGGTGAGACTGAAAAGCTTTCAGTGCTAGATACACAGCTAGAAGCTCTAAATAGTTGATGTGAAGAGTTCTGTACTTGTTGTCCCATAGACTTTGAATTGTCAAATAGTGAAGATGGGCACCCCAACCTGTGAGAGATGAGTTTGCTGTTAGCACGATCTGTGGAACAGGGTCGATGAAGGACCGCCCTTTTGATTAGTTTTATGTGTTCCACCATTGCAGAGAGTAATGGGTGTGGCTGTCTACCAACACTAGATCTGTTAATTGACCCCGAGACTGATTCCACTGACGTGCTAAACACTCTTATAGAGGACGCATGTGTAACCTTGCATGAGGCACTATTGCAATGCATGATGCCATCATTCCTAACAGTTGCATGAACGTCCTGACTGTTAAGTATTGATTGGTCTGAACCTGTAGTAGCAGAGTTTGAATATTTTGAATTCTGGCTGCATTGGGAGAGGCTAGGAACTGTGCAAGTGTTTAGAGATGCTCCCAGATAGGACTGCATTTGTGAAGACTGAAGATGAGACATTGTCCGTGAAACTTAATTGGTGGAGTAGGTCTAATGTAGTCTGAGTGTGTCAAACACTTTTGGTGTGTGCTGGCTTTGATGAGCCAGTCGTCTAGGTATGGGAAGCGATGAATCTGTTGTCTTCTGAGAGGTGCTGCCACTACTGCTAGACATTTTGTGAACTCTCTGGGAGCAGTAGTTACTCCAAATGGAAGTACTTTGAACTGATAGTGTTTCCCTGCTGTCACAAATCTGAGATATTTGCGATGTGCTAGGTGAACCGGAATGTGAAAGTATGTGTCTTAAGTCCAGTGTGGACATAAAATCACCTTGCTGTAGAAGGGGAACTACTTGTTAAAAGCGTGACCATGTGGAAATGTTCTGACAGTGTGTACAGATTTAACGTCCTTAGATCCAAAATTGGTCTTAAGGTGCCGTCCTTTTTGGGGATTAGAAAGTAAGGAGAGTAAACCCCTGAACCTTGGTACTGTAACGGAACTGGTTCTATGCATCCTTTTGCTAAAAGAGCTTGCACCTCTTGTTTGAGAAGCAGCAGGTGCTCTGATGAGTGTGAGTGCGAGGTGGAATATTGGGAGGGTTGCTGGTGAGCTCCAGTCAATAACCAGGTCGGATAATGTTTAGCACCCATTTGTCTGATGTTATGGATTTCCAAATGGGGAGAAATTGTTGAAGTCTTGCCCCAACAGGTGTTAAATGATCGGGGGAAGTGTAGGCAAGTCACTGTTTATTGGAGGAAGCGGAGTTGGTTGGCGTGCTCTAATCCCTACCATTGAAATTGTTTCCTCTGTACCTTCCTCTGTAGAAGCCTCTAGAGGAAAAGGGTTGCATGTTGGACTTATATGAGGAAGCGTTAGGGTCTGAGGATGTAGTTTTGGACCCTGCCCTATAAAATGAGCGGTGAAAGGTACCTCTGCTTGATGGAGACAGAAGCGCTCCCATGGATTTCGCCACATAAGTGTCTTTTTTCATCTTTTCAAGAACCTCATCAACTTGAGGTCCGAAAAGAGGTTGCTTGTCAAAGGGGGTATTTAAAACACATTGCTGGACTTCTGGTTTAAAACCTGAAATCCTAAGCCAGGCATGCAGACGTAAAAGAATGCTGGTGTTAACTTCTCTCGCTGCAGTGCCAGCAGCATCTAGAGCACATTTAATAGAAGAATTAGATACAAGTTTTCCTTCTTGGACTTGCTCTTGTGCTCTTCTGGGAGGTATTGAAGTAGGCCTTCCATCACGTCCCAGTGTGCCCTGTCATACCTAGCTAGTAGGCCCTGCGTGTTGGCAATATGCCAATGGTTAGCGGCTTGAGCAGCCACTCTTTTACCGGATGCGTCAATTAATTTAGACTCTTTATCCGGGGAGGTGCATCTCCAGAGGTCTATGAGTTTGCTCTTTTACGAGCATTAGAAACTTCCAGTGAGTCGAGGAGTAGCTGTCCTTTAATAAAAACAGGATCAGATGGTAATGGCTTGTATTTTTGGTCAACCCTGGGTGTTAAAATACGGGCACGAACAGGGTCCTTAAAAATCTAATCTGCATGCCTCATCATGCCTTTCAACATAGGGAGACTCTGACTAGTCCTATTTGAAGACCCTAGTGTCTCAAATAAAAAAAAGTCATCCAAAGCCTCTTTGTGCAGTGTAACTCCATGATAAGCTGCTGCCCTTGAAATCAGCTCTTGATAAGATATGTTATCATCTGGAGGTGATTGTTTTGAAGGATATATAACTGGATCATTATCCATGGGAGGCTCAATATTATAATCATCCCATGGATCTGTTGGTAAAGGAACATAGTCCTCCCATAATCATCTCCTAAATCAGGCTGTGTATGAGGAGACCCCTGTGGTGTTATGTGTAGTGGATCTGAGGCTGGCAGTTGTGGTAATGGTGAAGATGGTGGAGGGGATGGCAAATTAGGGTGGATAGGACTTGTAGCAATGTCCTTTTTCTTAAGAGGAATCTTATACCTTGTGTCCTCTGAACTAACTTTCCTTTTTGAAGTAGCTGGTTTGATGTATAGCTTTTTCTGGTCTAATGTGCCCTTCATGACATCTAAGATCGGTTCCGGGGGATCTGGGAGCTCTTTTTTTGATTTTGGCACCGAAGATTTCAATACCGAACCAGACTTGGCCCTTTTATCCTTTGAAGCAGAAGGTTTCGGTTCCGAACCGGACTTGTGTTTCGAAGCTGAAGATTTCGGCTCCGAACCAGATTTGTCTTTCGGAGTGGAATGTTTCGGATCCGAAGATGATCTGTCTCGACACATTCCAGAGCCGGAAAGCTTGACTATTTGTTTCGGTGCCGACCAAGGCCCAAAGGCAGAGGTGGTGCTGAAGCCTTATGTTTAGTGGAAGAGAGTTTATGGGGTAAGGGGGCTTTAGTACTCACGGCACCCTGTCCCGCTGGAACGTCCTCTGACTCAAATTCAATTTCTAAGTCAGAATCCGATTCTAGGACCGAGAAGGCCCCCTTCTTCTTCCGCAGCTGTCACTTCTTCCTGTTCGGATTCTTCTCCGAAGATATCAGGAGCATGTGGAGTGCTTTGGTGCTGCATTTCTCGTCGTCGAGCCAGAAGATCCCAAAGGGTCTTTTTCGATCGAAACAACCGACAAGCCTCATAATGTTCTTCCTTGTGCTCCGGTGAGAGGCACAAGTTGCAGACTTGGTGTAGGTCGGTGCGAGGGTACTTCGAGTGGCATCGAGGACAGAACTGAAACTGAGTCCGTTCCATCAGCAAAGGCTGGACCGATCCGGCTAGGCCTGAAGGCCTCCCACGATGTTTGAGCGAAGATGGAAACTTTCCCGACCAAATCGATACGCAGAGAGAGGGAAACGCGTACAATAACAATACCGTCGAGGGTACAGCGGATTGCGCACCAAGGGGAACCCGAAGGACGGTTTCAAACCGGAGCACAGCAATACACGTCCAAACCAGATGGCGGAAAGAAAACAATCTATCAATGGAGTCGATGCCCATGCACACTATCACCGAAAGGAGTCACTTTACCTCGCGACTAGGAAAAACTTCTTCGAAAAAAAACTGGCAAACATCCGAACCCAACATTAGATGGCAGAAGTATGCAAAGCATGTGCATCTACAGCACACATGCCTTGAACACATAGTATAGATTTTTATAACCTATGCCAACTGATTCCCAAAAACACAAATGGAAATGTACCACAGCTTTTTCTCACTCTTCATCTTATCTTGTGAGATTTGCATTTTGTTAAAGTATGACAGAGCCCAAAAAAATAGATCTGAAGAGGGTGCAAGAGGCAAAGCAGAGATGATCTCATCATATAGGAATCACATTACAGACACTCGTCGGCCGATACCCACCGTGATCAAACATTTTTCCTAAGAAAATAACATATGAAGATTTTCTGATACAATAACAGTACGTGAAGTTAGCAGACACTAAGTGACATTGTAAAATTCATGCTTTTGTACCACGAGAGGTTTATACTGGAAAGATCGTTGACATGGCCTGACGAAAGGGCACGTAATGGTAGCCCGCCCCTGTGCAAAGTGGTTGCCATTGATACCACACTTTACAGATGAAGCTATCAGTTAAGCGGGACCATTTGAAAAGGTGAGAATTCAAAGGGTATTAAAAAGCTGAAAGACCGACTTTCAATTTAAAACACATGTACCTAATATATCCAAATGGATGGAGTATAAAAACAACTCCACTTTCGACCAGATCAAAAATGATGTAAACAAACAAAACAGCCAGTTTCTTTTTGGTACCTTTTGCATTTTATTAGGAGTGTTGGGGTAGAAGAGGAGGTGCTGGCTTTTGCTTTCCCAGTTGTTATACTGCTTAATTTTACATTCAGCTGACCTCTGACTGAAAGCTGTTGAAAGCGGCTGCCTCAACTTCATTGGGTCAAAACGATTTCCTCACCAAGCCCACAACATTCAAGGTAAAAGCAAAACCGGTTAGAAGAGTCAGTAATCAATTCAAACTTTAATCAGATTGGTTTAATATTTTTTCAGCACGGGATCAAGGGTTGGAGGAAAGAATAAAGTTACAAGATTATTTTAATATTTTTACAATGTTAAACTAAAACAGTTCTAGGCTACGTGTGTAAGTAAATCTAGAACACAAAAGGGTTAAATAAGAATATTCTTTTTCTTTAAGATACAAGAACTTAAACTTTTAACAAACTTCACAGAACAGATACTGCAAAGGAACAACTCCTTGAAATCTTCTTTTATAAAGTGAATATTGTCCGTAATCCACATCAACTTATCGAGTAGTGTTCTCTCCAGTCACCTCTAAACTAACCGTGTGCTTGAAACGGGAGGACAAAAAGGGAAGCAACGGTTAACTCCATCAAGAAGAAGTAAAAGTCGTTTGGCGTCCATCCATGTGTTTAAAAAAAAAAAGGAAGAAACTGGAAAAATGCTGTGATATTGTGAAGATGGCATCTAAAGTTTAAAAAAAAAAGTCAATTCACATGAAGGCGGTTGTAGAACATCTTCAATTTTCTCTGCCCAGAATGGGGAGAATATTTCCTGAAAAACACCCAAAGGCTTGAAATTCTGGCTGCTGATCTCAAATGGTGAACAGAAAATAAACCAATAATATTTTTTTCAATTCATAATAAAAATGCCTCAGAGGCTGCATCCTACACTTCGATGCCTATGGCAGAAAGCTTTTGAACTAAGCAAAAATAAATAAAATTTCGAGGCCATTCATAGCAAGGGCGACATGCATTTCAAAACATGGTGGGACTGTTAGACAAAGTTTGACTTCACATAACCGTAAAGAGAAAACTACAAAGGACAGTGCTAGTTCGACAGCCAAGGAAATATTCTTCTGGCTCAAACTAAAACTTAGTGGCCACAGATAACCAATTACAACCCAACCCAAGGAAGCACAACCTCTTCTCAGTAAATAAGGACATCAACTCCTTAAATACTCAACATTTTGGAGATCAAAAAGATTATTCACCACTGCCTGGAAGATCTGGAGTATATGTGATATTGCACCTTCAGATGAGACCCATTTTCCCCACCAGCATGCATCAGGTGACAAATGCTCTGTTCAATGCAAGGAAAACTCTTCTGGAAGGGCAGTGTTGGAAGTGTACCTGGAAGCCTCCTTGGCCGCACGATGAGCTCCTAAGAGGGAGATGTGCTTGGATTTTGCTATGAGATTGCCTTGTGTATGGCATCTACAGAGGGCAGAGTCTTGCTGCCGGGGCTTTTAGAGCCACAGATCTCAAGCAATTCCAGAAGTCCTGTAACCTGGGGGGCCTTTTCCACTGAATCGCTACATTTGTTCCTGGAGGGAATGGGTACGGCCTTTTCTTGCAAGCTCCTGAATGCATAGACAAGACTAAATAGCCCTTTTTGACTATCCTGCAAACACTTGAGAGGTGAGGAGTAAACAGTCACGATGACGAGGGCTGCTTTTCCCGGTTGTTCCACAATACTGTTACTGAATTCAGTTTGCTACAAACGTCCATTTTTCCCCAGATATATATGTATCCCTACAGAGAATCAATCTGTAGAGTTCAGCCGTGGCTACTGTGCTGTTTATTAGCCTTATTTGATCAGAGAGACCTGCACTCAGCAAAAGCCAAACACGAGCCAATCAGGTTTCGGCAGGTGGGAGCTGGGGGCTACAGTGATTACAACAAATGTGAGAAATTGCATAACACGTAGAAATAAATGTAGTTTACAGTTATGGGATGGCACAATTTGCTTTGACTTAAACCATTTTCCCCATAGCAACCTATGTACAATAAATATGATCTCAAGGTATCGGTAATCCTTTGACAAGGGTACTATCCCGTCTGGTCAAACAAACCCCACCAGTCACAGCTCGTAAAGGTACCCATAACTAGTAGGGTCTGGGCTCAGCAGTGGGGGCTGCTGGAAGGTTACATCAACTTTGGCTGGACTGCAGGGGTGTAATTCAAGGTTCCCCTTTGGTGATTAGCTAGTTAGGATTTATAGCCATCACAGCAGTTTCAAATTTCCTTTTTAATGAAGTGCGTTTTAGAACAGACAACACTGGGAAAGAAAAGTCTGCTTCTATCGGATTTCATTAACCATAAATTTAACAGTCCCAACAAAAGAAAATTCCCCAACAAAACCAATAATCGAGGCTTCTGCGTAAGGGCGACAGACAAGAAAATCATTATTAGCCACAAGTGAATATAAGCCTCTTCCGAACCTTTGAGCGCCAGCAGAGGGTGCTACGGAATGAACTCTGATTGGCTGTAGTCTGTAACTTGCCCAGTACAGGGTGTCTGGCTGACTTCGTCCTAAATAAGGCTAACATTAGTGAACTAGGAGAAACGGCATTTGGTTGCAAGTTGTGGCACTCAGGAGCAGCCCTCCCCAATGCGCTGGCATGATCTGCCAACTTTCCGGTCCAGCTTGACCATCTTCATAATGGCTTCCTCACGGCCACGGCCCATATGGTCAAAGGTGCAGTCGTGTTGTTCTGGAAGACGATGTAACATACAGAATACATAACCTGAAGGAATAAGCAAACAAAACATAAGCATTAGATACAGGCCATATCCGAAGACGTAGATATTGGTGCCAATAGGAGGAATGACTATGCACATGCCACAGTTGACAAGGAAAAGACAAAGCAGAATTGATTGGTTTTCTACGCTTCATATACCAGTTAGGCCAAAGTACACAGTTTTATGTAGGTCGAGCATTAAATTACGCTTTGTAACAGTGTCCTCCTGACCAGCAACCATTACTATTTAGACTGCTGACTGCATGGAAGGTGGGAGTCTTATCAACATCATTTAAGTAAGGAAAAGGAAAAAAAGCTTGTATGTTGACCAAAACTGTACCAATGTTTCAAATTCAAAACCATATATTTTTATGCAATGTTTGACCAAGTATATTCTGCTTACCTAAATCATACATATATATTACCTAGGTGCACTGGGTGAGGATTCGATGATGAAGCATGCCACTGGTGGTACCTGTGGGTGAGGATCCTACCAATATATCCATGAGATGCTAGGGATGCACCAATTTCCCTGGGTGCAGACCCCCTACCATCTTATGGTATACTGGGACCAGATAACTGACCTCTTAAACCTTAAGAGTTCATTTCTGGGCAGGCTAACACTCTCTAGTGTAATTACTGGTTCTATGCAGGGAGCTGAGGGTACCCCTTTCTAGCTTCCCACTCTCTTGTGGTTATTTACTATTTATGATAGGTCATCAGTTTGTGGAGGTGGGGGATGAGGTGGGCTGCATTATAATAGTTGGCAGGTTTTACAACTTTAGACAAAAATGACCCTCCACTTTTACCACACGATATATTGAGATACTTGAGTCACACAATGACATTACCATACCACATTCTTCTCCTCTTTATCCTTAACACACTAAGAGACACACTACACTCTCTCAAGTATGCCCAGGTCTATTAATTTCTTCTCGAATACTCTTCTAGCTACATAAATGAATCCGATTCATTTGACCATCTATGAACTGACAGCAGAATCAATCCCAGGCCTACAGTTAATTACAGAAACCTGGATATGGACAGATGCACAGCCTATTCCACGTAAAACTATGCTCGCAGGCTAGAAAATACTTTTAAAAAAATCATCTGTATACAAAAGTATGGGAAGTCGAACCACTGTTCAAATCAACATCCTTCTCACCAAATGGAATGAGGATTACACCTCCACACACTAATGGATTAAAACTGCGCCATCTCTCTGAGCCAGTGGAATCCTGGCGGTCGGTGCCACGTCACGGGCCCCGCCGGGGAACAGAGCATTTCACCAGTGAGAGGAGGTTTTAAAGGGATGGGAGTGGGCTAAGGGCAGGGCTCCAGAAAAGGTCATTGAGGGCCTGTGGTGTGGTGACAGAGATGGCGGCTGCTTGGAAAGTGAAAGCGCGCATGGCACGCTGAATGTAAGCAAAGCACGTCGTCGAGCTTGAGGTAGGAGAAAGTCAATAAAGAAAATAGTGCTTACAAGACTAAATCACACGTACCGTGTAACAACCGAAGCAAAGGGGCCAGTCGCCATGGGAGGTTACAAATGAAGACAAGGCGGTACTAAGGAGTGACTAACAAGCCTATTAAGGAATCAGGAGCCAGCATTTAGGAAGGACACTGACACAAGCCAATGACAAACATGGGCGGAGAGTGGGCGGGGCTTTTCTTCCATACCCCACTACAGCAGTCTCGCTGAGCAGAGTATGCGCGCTGATTCAGGCTCGACCTAAAAAACTGTACAGAGCCTCCTTTTGCTCCCAGGAATCTACTACTTTATTCACTATCTCAACAATAACATCAGAAGTTCAACAAAAGTGCTGTCAAAGGTCTTTGACAAGCTCATTCCACTAACAAAAAAGCAGCCACACATGCTATTAAAAGTGGAGACTGAAGCTGTCCATGATGGCATGAATTAGGCTCTCTATAGTAACAAGAAGGCATCGAAAAATCTTTAACATGTTGCTAGACCTGCCATCATAGTGTCATGGCTGAGGCAACCTTCATTACAACACCTCACCATTTTCATGAACCTGCGAACCTTTTCATGCACAATGACAAATGCAAATGATCCAACACCACCATTTGCACTGGGCAGTAATCCTTTTTTCCTATAAAAAGTGTTACAAACGACATGTTAAGTTATTGGAAGTCAGGGACATGAAAAGTTGCGCACCACTGCCTTTCTTTTCACTTAAGTGTTTTTTTTTTTTTAGAGCTTTGATTTTTTTATATATGTTGGCTTGATTTAATGTGATGTGTTTCAACTTGACATAATGCACTTTAGCTCCCAAGAAAGCTGAACACAATGCATTCTCCATTTTTAACTGGTACGAGACATCCATCCACAGGCTGAATTGCCAATGTGTTACTAGGAAACCTGTGCTCAAATCTCAGTTTCCTCACTTGACCAAATTGTGTGTTCCTGGGCAAATCATTCTACTACACAAGGCCTTACTGTCCCTGTGCGACCAATCTGAGGGTACAGTGAAGTTCAGGATGTGTGCTATACAAGGTGGTCACTCGTGCTTGGTTTAATAGGAAAAAGTATTGCTTCACATTTAAGAATAACATTGGTTATTTATATGGTGAAGACGACAAACTGAAATCTTTCATGGCTGACATATGCCAACATTGCCAAGGCACGGAAATATTCCTGAATATTTCTAAGTTCATGCTTAGAAATTAATACTTTCATTAAATGTCATTCAATACAGTAATAGAATACATGGTATTCTGTAATCCCTGTATAAACGGCTGTCTCTAATTTTTTTTTATATAATCGGCGACTTGTAACACACCCAGTCGCCGATTATTAAAAAACAGACGTCAGAACTACACTATTATAAGTCATTACAGTCAAGCAACGAAACTGGAACATTGCTTCTCTTTCTTCTGCTCTATTTTTAATACCTTACAATAACAAGCAGAGAGAATATGTTTATTTTTGCACTCCTTAGATAGAAAAAGCTAGAATCTTTCTGCATGTTTGTACACATTCCGAGCCACTGCAGCTTTTTAGTTTTTTTAAACAAAAAATGACTTGTATTGAACTGTTTCTAATCTGTTCGCAACAAATATCTAATCTGTTTTTGATGCATTTATTTTGCACTAGAGGTTTTATTTTTATTCTTCATGTTTGCAAACATGCTCGCTCCGTCATATGAGAGAGCTACACACCAAAGTTTTAATTAGTTTGTGGGAAAGGTGATGGTGTGACCATGTATTATACGGGATAAAGTACACCCTGGTGTACATGATAAGGATATTGCAACTCACCTTGGAGTTCCATAACCTTATAAAGGAACTCTGACTCCAGCCTCGTTCCTCTATATGGTAATGGACCTCCTCAGTGAATTTCAGTATCCTTATAATGTAGGACAGGGGGCACTTTATCCCTTAAATCATCCAATGCATTAATTTCAAACATGTAAAAAAAAAAAAAAGAAGACATACTTTATCTGAATTTCAAAGAACCTTTATCATATCATATTTTTACATAATGTTTGCTGTGTAAATTACTTTTTAAATCTTTTGATGGTTTGGCTCAAGCTTTGGCTCTTCGGGCCAGACCACACCCATAGCTCAGCTCACTTCATTCATGTTCGTCTCCCCGAGGGAAAAAGCCAACAAAACACTACAGGAGCAACCAGGACCTCCGACCAGGTGGATGAGATCATATACTCCCCCAGCCTTGCTAAGATTCTCCCGCCGGCAGCACAAAAGGAAGTTATGGAGATCCCTGCATAGACAGCCGATACAGGCAGTCCTGGCAGCACCATGGGATCCTTTACTCATTCAATTGTCCATATGTTCTGGAGTCATGATTGCTCACCTGCGCATCTATATTCCACCATTCATGAATTCTTTGCGGTGACCTGAACATCAAAACGGCCATCCCTGCTCTCTGAAGATGTCATTTGTCCTATCCAAAATGGCCACCTTAATTTTAATTATTATTACTGAACCAGAGCAAAGGTTTTTGAGCTACCTTCTCACCTAGACTATTAGCTCATCATTGCCCTCGACTCCACACAAAGATAAGAAAAGTGTGCACACACATACCACTGCGGCACACAGAGAAAAATAATTCGAGGGAACATGGATGGTCACACTTTTTATTTAATTAGCAGTCCCACCCTCACAAAAAACCTGTGGGCCACCATACTACTAGCAAACAAAAAACATGAATTGGTCACTAACATTTCCCTGAGAAATGAACCATGTGTTTCAGAGGTGGTGAGGACTTTCCAGGATACAAACAACAGAGACACAAAAAAAACACTTATAGTCAAGATAATATTTCAGTGCAACGGTTCAGGCCCTTGCCTGTAATTCTGCTGCATTTAAGAAGCGCTGTAAAGCGCAGGTGTTACTTTTAACCAATTTAGTATTACGTTTACCACCTTCTGTAGGATGGAAGGCGGATTCTTCAAGCCTGCTTGAGATTTGAACCTGTCATCTGCAGAACACTAAGATTTCAACAGTGGTCATTCATGTCTTGCACGCCGAGCACAACACTGCCTGGACAATTCGTTTACAAGCACTCAAAGTGAAGCAGTTTAGTGACACCGGTTTTACTATGAAAGACAGTAAACTGGAGCGCAAACTACATTTTGATGAGGAATTGTAAAAGGACTTACTCAATACATCTCAAGTGCCCGAGTATGTCACCAGTGTCCTGCCTCGTTCATAGCTAGTTTCCACGCTTCACTATGCAAACCCCCGTCCCGATCTACAAAAATAAAGCAGTGGATATGGCTACCTTAGATGTATCTAGTGCCCCTCCTGGCATTGCCTTGTGTGGTGCCTCAGAGCAAAGAGCAGGTCAAAGCCACCGAAGTCTCTCTCTGAATGAAGCTTTATACTTGCCATGGAATTTTACCAGAACGCTCTGTATTGAGGCACTGGTGAAGACACAGTCAGGCAAGTCGCAAAGTGCAGGTCTGTAAAAGAAGATTCATTTCACTGACCCGCCCTTCCCACGCCTAACTTGTTGTTTAAGAGGACTTTCATGGACAGATGCCCAAGAGCAACGTTTGAGGGTAAGCTTGGAGGATGTGCATCATCCATGCAACTGTTCAGCAGGTCGAGATCGTACACAGTTCATATTGTTAACAGTATCTGCTCTGCACAGCTCCTGCAGCACGCATTATCTTCCCATCACAGCTTACTTCCCTGGTCAGCTCACACCTGCCACAGTTCATTCTACCTGCACAGTCCCTGCCAGAAAAACAAAGCTCAAATTCAGCATAACTCAAGTCCTGCCTTGCCCCTGGCATGCACAGCTCATTCATGCTAAACACCTCATACCCGTAATGATGGACAGGGATGTAGCCAGAGTAATAACCAGATTAATTTCAAGCATTCCACCCATCACGGTGTATTCCTCAGTTTGACGCCCTAAGCGCAACAGTATGGCCAGATGTGGGTCCTGTGCTCACCATGCCACTGGAACCTAGCTGTACCCTAGTGAAGAGGCCCAAACAGGCCAAAGCTTGTAGAACAAGGTACTTAACTTCAATAATGCCTTATCTGTTAGAGAATAAGATTCCTTACCTTAGAATTGTCCTCAGGTATCAGACTGGATCCGGAAATTTATCTTGAGCAGTACCCCAGAGCCTCAGTAGGTGGCGTTGTTCAGCTCTGCAAGAGGTCGTTAGCGTCCTCTGTGCTTGAAGTGACGTTTGCGGGCCTATATAGGCGCAACCTAGGCACGCCGTCTGTTACTTTTCGCAACGTTTTATGCCAGAAGTGCAGAGCCACGAAGTACAACGACCACTGGTGTGGAAAACTAAGTCCCTAAAAAGAGAAAGCCTTTCGCAAAGCGGGGAGGATAGGTGGGTTGTAAGGAATCTGCAGCTAGATAATCTCTACCAATAAAGGCGTTAAAGGAAATTTACTTGGTCATCTGATAGAGCATTCTAGCCGCAGATTCCTTACCTTAGAATAGATACAAAAGCGGTACCTGCCCAGAGGTGGCTCTACGGACCAATTTCACACAAGGAAGTCCTGCAGGACCAAACAAGCAAAATGCTCATCCCTATGGACCCAACTGTCCAGAAAGTAGTGTTTGGTAAACGTGTGCAGGGAAGCCCACGCTGTTGCCTGGCAGATGTCCAGGATTGGATCTCCGCGAGCTAACGCAGTGGTTGCAGCTTTAGCTCTGGTGGAATGAGAATGCAAACCCTCAGGGAGTTGCTTCTTAGCGAATGCATAGCAGATTTTAATACAGAGCACCATCCGTCGCGAGATGGTCCTCTTCTGTACAGCACTCCCTTTCTTCGCTCCAACATACCCCACGAAGAGTTGGTCGTACACCCAGAACTCTGATGTGCGGTCAAGATAGAACAATAATGTGGGTCCAGGCGGTGAAGTCGCTCCTCTTCCTTGGAGGGATGAGGCGGAGCGGTTTGACCTACGTGAAAAGGAGTAACCACTTTCATGAGAAAGGAAGCCCTTGTACAAGGCACCAGTTTGTCTGGGTAGATGTTCAGGTAAGGAGGCTTGGTTGACAATGCCTGAAGCTCACTAACCCGCCAGTCAAATGTTATTGCCACCAGGAAGGGCGTTTTGATGGCAAGAAGACTGAGAGGACAGTTATGTAAGGGCTCAAACTGAGCGCACATCAGGAATTTCAGGACCAGATTAAGGTCCCACTGAGGCATAATGAAAGTAGAAGGAGGAAATATATGTTGCAAACCTTTCAAAAACCTATGTACAATAGAGGATTGGAAAAAGAAGTTTGATCAGGCAACTGCAGTAAAGCCGATAGTACAGAACAATATTCCTTAACAGTGCCCAGAGCAGAGCCTTGCTGGGCACAGGAAAGGACAAACAGGAGGACCCGAGAGAGGGGAGCAGAAAGAGGGTCAACTTGTTTCTTTGCACACCATGTCACAAATTTTGCCCAACGGCAGGCGTAAACAGTCTTGGTGGAGGGACGACTGGCTGCCGAGATAACGTTACAGACTTCAGGAGGAGGATCGGCTGTCAACTGTAACTGCTCAATCTCCAGGCAAAAAGTGTTGACAGGTTTGGGTGGAGTACCCTTGCCTGCTGCTGCGACATAAGATCTTCCCGAAGGAACAGCCTGATCGGAGGACTGATGGGCATGTTCAACAGCTCGGGATACCAGACTCCCCATACCCAATCCGGAGCCACAAATATGACTTGGGCCCGGTTGTTCCTGATCTTCTTGAGAACTCTGGGCAGGAGTGGTATGGGTCGAAAGGCGTATAGGAGGTCTGAGCTCCACTCAGAACGAAAAGCGTTTCCGAGCGAGGGCTGCTTAGGAAACTCCAGTGCGCAAAATCAGTGACATTGCGCGTTCTCGTCGGTGGCAAACAGATCTAACCAAGGCTCTCCCTACTGCTTAAAGAGATCTTGCACAACCTCCGGTTGGAGACTCCATTTGTGATCCGCAAGGCATCTTTGGTTGAGGGATATGCCCTGCTGTTCCAGCCATGTCCAGCGATGCAGGGCCACTTGACAAAGGGTCCAGTACCACACACAGCCCTGTTTATTGCAGTACCACATGCCGGTGACCGTGAACACCTGCATATGCCTTCCCTGGATGGAGGGTAGAAAGACTTGCCATTGCCAATCAGATCGATCGGAGCTCCAACAGGTTGATGTGGAGCCCTGATTCCGCCAGAGACCAGAATCCTCTGATCTCCACCTCTTTCAGATGGCTGCTTCATCTCAGGAGTGACGCATCGGTCACTACTGGGAAATCTGTTTGGGGAGGTGAGAGGGGTCTGCCGCAAACCCAATCGCAGTTCGTTAACCACCACTGCAGATCTTTTACAGTACCCTCCGAGATCTGGACCATGTCGGAGAGATTCCCCTGATGCTGCACCCACTGGAACTTCAGTTCCCACAGCCGAGCCTGCATATGCCATAAGGCATGTGTTACCAGAAGGATGCAGGAGGCCATGAGGCCCAGTAGCCTCAGAGTCAGTCTCACCGAAATCCAGGACAGAAGCTGAAACATTGATATAGCATGAATAGCCTGGACTCGCTGTTCGAGAGGATAGGCCCATAACTGCACAAACAGCTCCGATGAAAGGGAGCACCGGAGAGGGAGTCAGGTGTGACATCGGCACGTTGATAGTGAACCCCAGCTAATATAGGACATCTGCTGTAGTCTGGAGGTGGGAGACGACAGCCTAGGATGAGCCCGCCTTCAACAGCCAGTCATCAAGATAGGGGAAGACTGGCACCCCTGATCTCCACAAATGAGCTGCAACCACCGCTATCACCTTGGTGAAAACCCGAAGGGCGCTGTTGAGGCCATATGGGGGCACAGCAAACTGAAATTGCTCGTGGCCCACGTGTACAGCAGGTAACACCTGGGGGCAGACAGGATAGGAATATGAAAATGTGCATCCTGCAAGTCCAACCCTATCATCCAGTCTCCTGGATCCATGGCAGATAGGACCTGAGCAGGAGTGAGGGTTTTGAACTTCTTCTTGAGGAAGAAGTTGAGAGAGTGCAGGTCTAAGAAAGGACGAAGACCTCCATCCTTCTTTGGCACCAGAAAGTAGCGGGTATAACAACCACAACACATTTCTGGTGTCTGAATTCCCTCTATGGCTCCTTTGGCCAAAAGAGCCATCACTTCCTGGCGGAGAAGAGATAATTAGTTCTCTTTAAGCCTGTTGCAAGTAGGTGGCATGGAGGAAGGGGGGAGTCTCAAAGGGGAGGGAGTAGCCCCTTCGGACAATCTGCAAAACCCACCTGTTCAATATTATATACTGCCAGTGGAGCAGGTGATGGTGAATCCTGCCACCCACTGGGTGCCCATGATGGTAAACGGGCTGACTAGGAAGGTTTGGAGGCTGTGGTTGTGGTGGTGTGGGGTGGTGGACTGGCCTGACCGCTAGCCACCTGACCCAAGGGCCGGTAAGTACCGTATTCACTGCTGCGCAGAGGCTGGAAAGCTTGCGCGCCACTGTGGCTGGGTGGGTAAGGAGAGGGTGACGAGAGGCCATAGAAAGGCCCAAGGACCTGCTGTCTTTAAAGTGTTCCAGTACCGAATCCATCTTCTTCTGAAGAGATGGAAGCCATCAAATGGCGTGTCCATGAGTGACGTCCGGACATCCCTCGAAAAGCGAGTAGTTCTTGAACAGGCGTGGCGTTGCAGGGCGACTGGGGAAGAAACCGCTCTGCCTAGTCCACATCTAATGGTGAACTTAGCTGCATCCCTGCTGTCGGCAACAGTCTGGTAGAACATGGGCTGTGCCTCCTCCGGAAACATTTGGCAGCACCTGCCCAAACGTATCCTACAGGACGTGGAAATAGCAGCACAAAACGCATGCAGTGTTCACGACCTCAATGCCAGGCTGGTGGAAGAAAACATTTTCTTGCCTAAATTGTCCAGTTTCTTGGATTCCCGATGCGGCAGGGTGGATGGGAATGTGCCAGGATTTACATGAGAAGTGGAAGCCTTGACCACTCTCTGGAGTAGGGTGTTCCGTAAGGAATTTGGGGTCCCCAGGAGTGGGGCAGTGGGCAATAGTCCTGTTCACAGGAGCCCCTGTGCTGGCTTGGACCAGGTCCCAAACAAGACAACAGTAAAAGCTTCATTAAATGGGAAAAGTTCATGAGGAGACACTCCCGGCTGAAGCATTTGTCAAAACATTAGTCTTGACTGCCACCGAGGGCAAGCTAAGGACCAGGATCTCTGCCGCCCTTCTAAATACCATTGTGAATGATGCTCCCTACTCTGTAGACACAATAGGGGAGAAAGTATGCCACTATCTGGAGAAGTGTCCAGTCCGCTGGCTTCACCCAGATCCTCACACCAGTCCAAGGAGTCTTAAAGCCGGTATTATTCAGGGTCCAGGGACCACCTCCCATTCTTCCCCGAGTCCTAGCCCATAGGAATAGGGCTAAGGCTGCGGCCTGGAAGGCACGGCTCCAGTCAGCACTGGAGCCAGCATCAAACGATGCTCTTACGGCTCCGTGTCGGGGATGGGGCCGCCCAGAGCGCTGGCCTTGACGCCAGGGAAGGTCAACATGGCATGACCGGCACTGATCTGGATCCATCTGTAGATCCTTGGGCCAGACTAGCGCCAGATCTGCCGGAGTAGATCCAGTAGGGACCTGTCCCGAAGGTGGGGGCCGTAGGCGTACCAGAGGGAACAGGTCGCTCAAATATGAGGCGCCTGGCCTCATAAAAGTCCTTAATTTGAGCAGGGTCACTCTAGCTTTCCGAAATGTGGAGAGGCGCGGTTCGGCCCAGCCGCTGGCGCAACCACATAGCCAGGCCTCAAAGGACGCTCCTTCATCTCGTCGGCCGATAGATGAGGGGAATTTGAAGCACGCTTCGACTTCTTTTTCTTCCTCTGCGACAGAGACTTACCCGAATGGCTCGACGACTTGGAGTGGGACTCCGACCTTGGACTCTGCGACCACTCCTGGGACCTTCCTCTCGACACCGGGACTTCGAGCATCAAGCCACCAGGAGCTTGTAGGATCACTCCCTCAAGGCCTTTGGATGCATGGCGGGGCATTTGGAACAGGCCTTTGGGTCACGGTCTCATTCAAGGCACCACAGGCAAACAAGGTGCGGGTCCGTCACCGACATCTGACAGTGACAATTGCCACAGGGCTTGAAGCCGGCCATCTTCGATGACATTCCTGCCACACCAGTAGGTAAGACTTCAAAAAAGACTTTGACAAAACATCGAAAAAAGGTTAGTTAAAAAGTGACTAAGTGGTAGCTCTACCAGGATCTACACTGACTGGCGCGGAAAGAAAGGAAGTGACGTTGGCGCCTCTAGATGGCACCTTTATAGGCACCGCCAACGCCACTTCCGGCGCAGACTAAGCTAATGACCACACAGAACCGAACAATGCCACCTACCGGCGCACTGGGGTACTGCTCACAAAAACTTTCTGGATCCAGTCTGAGGCCAGTGGGATAATCCTAAGGTAAGCAATCTGCGGCTAGAAGTCCTGATCAGATTAGGGATGCTGGTGTTGTGGTTCAGAGGGGACCTGGCCTGGCAGTTCAGACTGCGCTGTTAATATTGGATTGGGACCAAGGCTGATTTGCATATGGTTGGTTCCTGGCTGATTTGCATGGCGAGCAACAATCGACTGGGCTGCAGGGTCATGTAATTATCAGTACTTGAGGTTATTTCAAGAATTCCATCCATCACTTTTTGTACTACTCAGAGGGGCAGCAACGTCCTGTACAGCACAGCTCCTATTCTGCATAGTTCATTTATACACAGCTCCTAACCTTGAATGCAAAGCACCCAGCCCCAGCGGATATTACCTAGCCCATGTCTGCTGCTCAGCTACTATAGAGCACGTCCTGCCTAGCTTTAGAGATAGGGAAGACAGCAAATGAATACGAAGCCCTGTGCTGTAATGGCCTTGAGAATAAAACCACAAGGTGAGCCATAGCAATATTTGATTTGTGAATGATGCAACAAACCCGGTGTAAAAATGTGATAAATACTTATAAGTTCAGCAAAATGTATTTCTCGAACATTTGGAATTAATTTTTCAATTTAGTGCATTACATAATATAAATGCATTGAGTGACATTTACTAAAAGTGACAGTTTGTAAAAGTGAATTTAAAAATATTCATGAAGCGCACTCCACTGTGATAGCGATGTTCTGATTGAACGCCGAAATAACTATGTGCCCTTATAGAAGGACAATAATGTAGCTGTGGGTGAAGTAACAATAGTCCATTAAACCATGTTTAAGAGAGGCTTCGTATAAGGCACATTCTGAAATGATTGACTTGAACGTGTTCACAATCTGTCCCATGGGTGGTGGTGAGGCATGGTGAAGCAATGTTTGAAACACAGGTTTCCTAGTTACACATTGTGCAGTTTAGCCACTGGAGTGATATATTTTCCGGTTGCATGTTAAATCAGGGCTCTCCACGCTTGGTCCAGGAGGGCCGGATCCATGCCAGAGTTTCACGATAACCACTGGCCATATACATGTGTCTGTTTGCATTTATTGCATATACAGTTCTCTTACATGAATATCCTAAATTCTTGAAAGGATCCTGCCTACCTGGACCTACGCTGCACACCACTACGGGAAGTCAACCTGAAATGTGGAGCCTTAAAAAAATATAAAAATAAAAGCGATGTTAAAGGAAGGCAGGACATTTTTGCCATGCTAATAGCAGTGGCTTCCTCCGACGCTACCTCAGTGAAGGGAATTATGAATAGTACAGAACAGCGGTGTCGAGGTCGCACCCCTTGGCTGTCCAGTTATTACAAGTCTTCAATGAGACACCAAGGTGAAGGCCAGAGCTGGACACTGGGTCTGAGCAAGGCTCCAGTCTAGCTTTGCCTAGCTACATGCTTGTTTGTGCTCTGTTCACCTGATACCTGCACAGCTCATGAATCAGTTAGTCAGATACATTGACTGCAATAACTTTTCTAGCCAGAATTGGCAAATAAAGAAAAAGCTGAATGCAAACGATGTTATGCATGAAAAGAGGGTGAAGAAACGTTTTATACATTTCAAGCTGATGGGCAGAGACCACTGTGAACCCATGAAAATAGGCCAGACCTCTAAACAAGTAGAAGGCAGGCAGCCAAGATAGCCAGTATTGCGGGGTGCCCCCTCCGTTGTCCAGATTGGTTCTTTGGTTGGGCTGTGTACGGCCCAGTTCAAATGCCAGATCTTATTTCCACTTTCTGTCCTCTACTGAACAGCAGTTAAATGTTTTATTCAAATTACCCCTGCCAGGCCCTCCCCCATCCTCTGCTGCCTGCCCTCTCCACGCATTGGCTAGTGCCCAGGTCTTTGCAGAACTCTCTATCCCCTGTTGTGCACATTGCAGCAGTGGCCAACGCATATCTGGGGCGCAGTGACATTTACAAGCGAAACTGTGGGGTTCAGGGCAGTCAACAAGAGACTTGATCTCAATGGGCCGCACATTATTTATTTATTATTGTGGCTTTTATATGGCTCAAAAGCATTCAAGCGCTTTACAAGAGAACAAGAAGTAAGTTCTGGAAAACAGGGAACAAACAGTTCATACCAGCAGGGACGTTCCAGGAGAAGAAGTAGCTATCTAACCATCACAGTAACAGAGAGCAGAGAAAACAAACATTTCTCAACAGGAAAGGCAGGTCAAGTCAATATGGGAAATTAAGAAAAAAGATCCCCACTTTCACCAAATAGGATGAATTTGAGTTGCCTTTTGAATGTGAACAGACAAGAGGTTGTGCAAAGAACTGGTGAGAGGCCGCTCCAAAACCAGCCTGGTTGCACTACCAGCGAATGACTGCCTCACCTAAAAGTCGAAGGTTCGCCAAGGAGGAACTCCACGTCTTGATCTTCGGGCTCCGAAGACTTCCATTTTTCCAACCAGGTATCAAGGAGTGGAGTTGTAGAGGACTTAATAAGTAATGCGTGCAGTCTTAAATTGGGCTCTAGCATCAATCAGAAGCCACTGAAGGGTACAAAGAGCAGGAGGGATTCTGGTCGAATTTCCTGGGATCGGTCAAAGTGCGCAGCTGCATGGAGCACTGCTTTCATAGGAGCTAGATGCGCTGAGAGACTAGAGAGGAATGAGTTACCATAACCTAGTCGGTAAAAAAGTCCAGATTCTCCTAAAATCACACCAAGTCGTTCAAGATATAGATTAAACAGGGTTGTGGACAGGATACAGCTCTGTGAAACCCCTTGATTTAGGTTGGTTTTGCCTGAGACGGGGCTCCCTATTTCACCATTTGCGAACGGTTAGACAAACAGAAGTTAAACAACTTTAGGACTATCCCATGGATGCCCATCCGTTTCTTCAGGATGATAATCAGAGTAGTGACTGACTGCATCAAATAACAATTTGTTACAGATTGTCTACTCCTACTTTAAGATTAGTGCTCTCTGATTATAGAGGCCAGGTCTGGGGAGCTATAACAGAAATCGGATAGGTTTACCATGGCCTGATCACAGAGGTCTATCAAGTGCAAGGGAGGCTGTGGTGAATAGCAAAATGCTGCCCAGGAGTCACAGGCGTTAAGCTTTGGAGAGAACTGAGGCACTTGAGGCACAATCATAAATGATAGTGGGTGCCAAGCCAGGGTGACTTAGGGCGCCGTGACAAGTTCACGCCAAGTACAAACCCTTAGAAGTGGTGCATGACGAAAGGCAGCACTGTGACTCAGCCCACAGCCAACGGCCAATGGAGGCATGCATTCCCCTCCTGAACTGGCAGGATTATGTGCCTTTGTTCAGAGTGCAGTGTGAATGAAGCTTTCAAGAGTAAGCCCGGGCTGCATGGCCTACACAGAGGTGCTGAAGTCACTCACTTTTATCAGTCAGGCCTGGCAGCAGCACGCACTGCTCCTAGTTCTCTCGACCTAGGGGACTAGCATACCCAAGAAAGTTCTTGCCTTGCCAAAAATTGGCTCACCTTGATGAGAGGAATGTAAGCACTGTAATTGTTGCCTGGATTCCGAGCCTCCAAGGTCTGGAACACTCTTCCCCCCTACTTGAGACTAGAACCTGCTGAGGCAACCTTAAACATGGCTGTTTGGACAGCGTTAATTCCCTACAGTCCTCACAGTGGTTTGGCATCGGTCTTAGGCCTTGAATGCCTTATTCCTTCCAGGGTCTCTGCTAGCTTCTTGCGTTGCTCTATTCCTGTTCCTTTAGGGTAGCAATCCTAGCGCGGTTACAACCCAGCGGGAGTAATCTGAGCACTTTAAAAATCTGCTAACATAACCTAAAATCCAGGCTCCAATCCCAAGCATTGCTCGTAAGCACCAGAGAAGTGCTCACTGTACATCCTAGGGGCCTGCTACCGACGTCAAGAGTACCCCTGGAGCTCTGCGCTAAACACTCAAGAACGGGAAGTCCGAGGTCTTCTACTGACATCAAGTGTAGCCCTGGAGCTCTATGGTAGATACTGGAGAATGGAAAGCCCGTGGCCTTCTACAAACATCATGTGTACCCCTGGAGCTATGCGCTGGACAATCCTGAATGGGAAGTCAGCAATGAATACAAATATCCTGGTAATAAAAGACAAAAGCTCCTATAATCCAACGAATGAAACAACCTGTGGAGGGTAAGGATGCAGTTTTGGCAAGTACTATATATTAGCGGGATGGTCACTCTTGCTTCTTTCTGCCAGCCAGATAGAACCAATTCCAGGTTTATAGCTCTTAGTCTCCTCTGGGCACTGAAGGATGTGAGATTTTCCATCCTGATTTCTTAATATGTAACCTTAGTTTTTGGTGGTAAATCAGTAGATTTAAAATCTGGAGGTCCTGGCTCTGAAAGACTGACAATTATCTTACTGACCAGTAAGTCAGACCACAGTTATTCAGTTTAACCCTTTCGATGCTCATGACGGAGCGGTTCCGTCATGAGCATCGGTTGGGCTGTGCTTATGACGGAACCGCTCCGTCATGAGCACAGCCCCTGGGGGAAGCGCTGGCGCTCCCCCCTGGGGTAACGATCTTGCCCCCACAGAGGGGGATGGCAGCGGAAGAGTTTTCGCTGCCACCCCGACCCCCCCCACGCTTTCCCATGACGTCAGCGCTGGACGCGCTGGAAATCATTTCTTTCCAGCGCGTCCAAGAGGGAGGGTAAGTTTCTTTGCTCCGGTGGGGGGGGAAGGCCAAATTTGGATGCCTTGAGGCATCGGGGGAGAGGAAACAGTGTTTCCTCTCCCCTGATGTCTCACCTGGTGCACGATCGCGCACAGCGTAGCGATCGTGCACCAGGAATGCCCCACCAGACACCAGGGATTCGTTTTTTTGTGCAAAGGAAGCGACCCCTTGGGCAAGGGTCGCTTCCTAAGGGGGACAAATAATTTTAGCCTTTTCTGCCCCCCCTGGGGACAGATCGGCCGATTTTTGGCCGTTTGTGGACCCAGGGGGGGCAGAAAAGCCCACTAGAGCCAGAGATTTATTATTTTTTTTTTTTAAATTGGAAGCGACCCCTTGGGCAAGGGTCGCTTCCTGGGGCCCAATATAATTTTAAAGTATATTCTGCCCCCTCTGGGGGCAGATCTGTTTTTTTATTTGGCCTTTCTGCCCCCGGGGGGGGCAGAAAACCCCACTAGACACCAGGGAATTTGTTTAATTTTAAATGGAAGCGACCCCTTGGGCAAGGGTTGCTTCCAGGGGCCAAATTAATATAAAAATTATATTCTGGCCCCCTCCCTGGGGACAGATAGCCTGATTTTTTGGGCGTTTCTGGTCCCAGGGGGGGCAGAAAAGCCCACTAGAGCCAGGGAATTTGTTTTTTTAAAATTGGAAGCGACCCCTTGGGCAAGGGTCGCTTCCAGGGGCCATATTTTTTTAAAAAGTATATTCTGCCCCCCCTGGGGGCAGATCGGTTTGTTTATTTGGCCTTTCTGCCCCCAGGAGGGGGGGGGGGGCAGAAAATCCCACTAGACACCAGGGAGTGATTTAAATTTTAAATGGAAGCAACCCCTTGGGCAAGGGTCGCTTCCTTATGGGCCTAAATAATTTTTAAGACTTTTCTGCCCCCCCTGGGGACAGATCACCTGCATTTTTTGGGCAGGAAATCCCACTAGAGCCAGGGATTTAAAAATAAATAAATTGGTCGCTTCCAGGGGACATATATTTTTTTATGTGTATTCTGGTCCCCCTGGGGGCAGATCTGCCCGTTTATTTGGCCTTTCTGCCCCCATTTGGGTAGTGACATAGCGTGTTATAATGTTAATTGTTTTATTTCTTGTGAATTGCAATTGTAATGCTTTATTTATCCCTTTTTGTTCTAGTTCAAGGCTTTTGCTCTTTAGACTGTTCCAGGTTGCGGTTTCGTTACTGGTGGTTCTGCTGTTTGTGTAGTTGCATGTGTTTGGTAAGAGACTTTTTTTGTACAATGTAAATGAGTTTTATTTCTCTGCATGAATGTGTTTTTTGCAAATGGTGTAATAATAGCAGTATGTTTGGCTTCTGTTTTTTGAGTGTCAAAAACTTTTTGCATTTGTGCTCGATGTGTATTTTGTTGTCTTGTGCGTAATTGGTTTTGTTTTTTTCTTTCTAGTGGGATATCGTTGGTTTTTGCTGTGTCTCTGCAGAGTAGGTGCTGGTGAGTGTAGCCGTCTCTTGTAAGTGAATCGTATAGTTTGAGTATATAGATCTTTGTGATAAAGGCACACATTTTTTTACTTACTTGTTTTGCACAGTGTTGGTTGTTGTTGACTCGTTTGTGCAGTCTCCTTTCTTAGTAAGGATAATGGCTAGCCGCAGGATTACTGCTCAGCAGGTTGTTGGTATGCTTTTTGAGTCTTCCTCTGACCATGGTTCAGAGACTGACTCTGCATCTGAGGCAGAGGAGGCAGGGGACGATTCAGGCAGTGAGTTTTCTCTCCACATGGAATCATCGGATGATGAAGCTACTCTCAGTGCAGATGAAGCTACTCTTAGTGGGGATGAAGTGCCTGTGTTAGAGGAGGACATTGATGTGCCGATAGTGCGGCAAGAGGCATCTGGGCTGCAGCCTGGGGCTGCAAGGCTTCCCGTTGGTGTAGTGCGGCAAGAGGCATCTGGGGCTGCAAGGCTTCCCGTTGAAAGTGCTGACGTCTGGGTTGCCCCAGGCATGGTGCAGCCGGCATTGCCAGACTATACTGGTGTTCCAGGGTGTAGAGTGAATACTGAAAACATTTTGCCGATAAATTTATTTCAGTTGTTTATGGACGATGTATTTGTGGCAGAGATTGTTGAGCAGACTAATTTGTATGCCGAACAGTTTTTGAGGGACAACAGTGCCAGCCTTAAGCCCCACTCTAGAGCTACCCGGTGGACTCCTACAAATTTGGAAGAGATGAAGAAGTTCTTGGGTTTAACTTTTTTGATGGGCTTGCTAAGGAAGCCATCAATGTCTTCATATTGGTCCACTAGTCCCTTGATGGCAACTGCTATATTTCCGGCAGTCATGAGTCGTGATAGGTATTTGCTTCTGCTTCGGATGATGCATTTTGTTGATAATGGTTTAGCGTTGCCACGAGATCACCCTGATTGTGACCATCTTTTTAAGATTCGGCCTGTCATTGATCACTTAGTTGATCGATTTTCTGAGATCTATGCTCCAGGGAAAGAAATTGCAGTGGATGAGTCTTTGGTGTTGTTCAAGGGCCGCTTGGTTTTTAAGCAATACATTCCTAGTAAGAGGGCACGCTATGGAATTAAGCTGTATATGCTGTGACACAGTAGGACTGGATATGTCTCTAATTTCAGGGTGTACACCGGTAAGGAATCCAGGATTAACCCCCCTGGTTGTCCGTCCACTTTTGGAGTGACTGAGAAAATTGTGTGGGAACTTGGTAGAGGATTTTTTAACAAAGGCCACCATTTATATGTAGATAACTTCTACACTGGTGTGCGGTTGTTCAGGGAATTGGCCAAAGTGGACACTGTTGCTTGTGGCACAATCCGCTCTAACCGTAAAGGTTTCCCAAAAGAACTTGTTTGTCAAAAGCTTGTGCGGGGACAGTGCAGTGCGTTGCGAGGAGCTTCTAGCTGTGAAGTTTTCAGACAGGAGAGATGTCTACATGCTGACTACCATCCATGATGAAAGCACTGCACCTGTGACTGTTTGGGGTCACATTGCTGAAGTGCGCAAACCTGGGTGCATTTTAGACTATAATAGGCACATGGGTGGTGTTGACAGTAGATCAGAGGTTGGAACCTTACGCTGCTCTTCGTAAGGCTTACATTTGGTATAAGAAGTTGGCTATCCATCTTTTCCACTTGGCAACCTTTAATGCTTTTGTTGTGTTTCAGGATTCTTGTCCTGAGTCAAAGATGACTTTTGCTAAGTTTCAGGAGTCTGTAATAGGCAGCCTTGTTTTAGTGGAACAGGCAAGTGTTCCTAGAGTTGGAGTGGTGGAGGATGTGGCTAGATTGAAAGATCGCCACTTTCCTGATCACATTCATCCCACACCCTCAAAAGACTTTCCCAGTAGGAGATGTAGAGTCTGTTGGCGAAGAGGTATGCGGAAGGAGACTCGTATGTACTGCCCCAAGTGTCCTTCTAACCCTGGGCTGTGTGTGCCTGCTTGTTTCAGAATGTACCACACGCAAAATAATTTTTGGGAGTATCCATGAGTGGTAAAGTGAACTGCCTGGCCTCTATTGTTTAATATTTTTTGTTCAGTTTCAAGGTTGGCATTTGTGTAGTGTATTTAGTTTCAGATTTTGTGTTAGTACATTTGTATCGATTTGCAATTTGTTTGGGTTTTATTATTTATATTAAAAAAAATCCTAAATGTGATGGCGGTGTGCGTGGTCTGGCGCTTGGCTGGAGGTGTGTTTGGATTGGCGCTTGGCTGGCGGTGTGCGTGGACTGGCGCTTGGCTGGCAGTGTGTTTGTACTGGCGCTTGGCTGGCGGTGTGTTTGGACTGGCGCTTGGCCGGCGGTGTGCGTGGACTAGCGCTTGGCTGGCGGTGTGGTGTGCGTGGACTGGCGCTTGGCTGGCGGTGTGCGTGGACTGGCGCTTGGCTGGCGGTGTGCGTGGACTGGCGCTTGGCTGGCGGTGTGCGTGGACTGGCGCTTGGCTGGAGGTGTGCGTGGACTGGCGCTTGGCTGGAGGTGTGTTTTGATTGGCGCTTGGCTGGCGGTGTGTTTGCACTGGCGCTTGGCTGGCGGTGTGTTTGCACTGGCGCTTGGCTGGCGGTGTGTTTGCACTGGCGCTTGGCTGGCGGTGTGTTTGCACCGGCGCTTGGCTGGCGGTGTGCGTGGACTGGCGCTTGGCTGGCGGTGTGTTTGTACTGGCGCTTGGCTGGCGGTGTGTTGGTACTGGCGCTTGGCTGGCGGTGTGTTGGTACTGGCGCTTGGCTGGCGGTGTGTTTGTACAGGCGCTTGGCTGGCGGTGCGTTTGCACTGGCGCTTGGCTGGCGGTGTGCGTGGACTGGCGCTTGGCTGGCGGTGTGTGTGGACTGGCGCTTGGCTGGCGGTGTGTGTGGACTGGCGCTTGGCTGGCGGTGTGTTTTGATTGGCGCTTGGCTGGCGGTGTGCCTGTACTGGCGCTTGGCTGGCGGTGTGTTTGTACTGGCGCTTAGCTGGCGGTATCTTTGCACTGGCGCTTGGCTGGCGGTGTGCGTGGATTGGCGCTTGGCTGGCGGTGTGTGTGGACTGGCGCTTGGCTGGCGGTGTGTGTGGACTGGCGCTTGGCTGGCGGTGTGCGTGGACTGGCGCTTGGCTGGCGGTGTGCGTGGACTGGCGCTCGGCTGGCGGTGTACGTGGACTGGTGCTCGGCTGGCGGTGTACGTGGACTGGCGCTTGGCTGGCGGTGTGTGAGTAGTGACTAGCTGCTGGTCACTACGCACACTGCTAGCCAAACGCCACAACGCAATCCGTGAGCTGCTGTGGTTGCTGCGTCAGGAATGTGGGTGTGTGAAAGTGATAGGCCCTTGAATGGCGCTGTCTGCTGGTGTGAGTGTTGTAATGTGCTGGGCCCGCGGCTGGCGTTGTGAATGGTTCTGTATGTGTCACACGTATGAAAGGTGTATGAATGGCCTGTAAAGCGGTTGGTGCCTAGAAGTGGCTTGACAGCTCACGAGCTGCGAGTCACTGGTTCAGTTTTTTGTCCTTTCAATTATTGACAGTGCATTTCATTTTTGTGAAATCTCGTTAATAAAATTTTATATACTGAACCATCACTCGCCCTCGTGCCAAATCCAACCAGTATGTGTGTGTGCTTGAGGAATAGATGGCTGTGCAGTAATCCGTCTGTTTTGTCTCTCTGCCAAGCTGTACATTTCATCTAAGAATAACCTAACAACTGTAGTTTTTGTCGTAAACTAAACACCCACGGGAGTGCATGGTGATTTCTCTCTTGTGGATCCCAACAAGTTATCTTACCCACAATGTCCTGCAAACCTCAAAATGTGACTGACATTTTCCTTGCATTATTGTTCCCAAATTTTCACACTGCAGAAAGTAACAACAAATTTTCAACACCCCAGCATTTCTCCAAGTATCCCAATAGAAATGGTACCTCACTTGTATGGGTGGGCCAAGTACCCGCGGCAGGGAAGGGCCCAAAACCTATTGATGCAACATCAAATTACCTATCACAAACCAACCTGGTTTTGCAAGGGGGGTCCCATGAGTTTTTGGCCCGGGGCTCGGCGGCCATCGAGGGAAACCTACCTAACCCACACATTTCTGGAAACTAGACACCCGGGGGAGTCCAGCGAGGTATGGCTTGCGTGGGTCCCCCATCATTCTCCTACCCAGAATCCCCTGCAAACCTCAAATTTCGATGAAAAATTCACTTTTTTCTCACATTTCTGTGTGGGAAAGTTCTGGAATCTGCGTTGATCCACAAATTTCCTCCCACCCAGCGTTCCCCCAGGTCTCCCGATAAAAATGGCACCTCACTTGCGTGGGTGGGTCAAGGACCCGCGACAGGCAAGGGCCCAAAACCTATTGAGGCGACATCAAAATTACCTATCACAAACCAACCTGGTTTTGCATGGGGGGGTGGGGGGGTGTCCCATGAGTTTTTGGCCCGGGGCTCGGCAGCCATCTAGGGAAACCTACCTAACCCACACATTTCTGGAAACTAGACACCCGGGGGAGTCCAGCGAGGTATGGCTTGCGTGGGTCCCCCATCATTCTCCTACCCAGAATCCCCTGCAAACCTCAAATTTCGACGAAAAATTCACTTTTTTCTCAAATTTCTGTGTGGGAAAGTTCTGGAATCTGCGTGGATCCACAAATTTCCTCCCACCCAGCGTTCCCCCAGGTCTCCCGATAAAAATGGTACCTCACTTGTGTGGGTAGGCATAGTGGCTGCAACAGGAAATGGCCCAAATCGTACTGTGGAGACTTCAAAATTACCTATAGCAAAACTACCTGGTTTGGGGGCGGGGGGCACCTGAGATTTTGGCCCCGGGCTCGGCGGCCATTTTGGGAAAGTACCAAACCCAAACATTTCTGAAAAGTAGACACCCGGGGGAGTCCAATGAGGTATGGCTAGCGTGGATCCCCCAACGTTTTCCTACCCAGAATGCTATGCAAACCTCAAATTTAGCTGAAAAAACCACATTTTCCACATATTTTTGTGTGGAATCACCGTGCCGGCACAAATGTCCTACCCCAAAGCGTTCTCCTTAGTGTCCCGAGTAAAGTGATACCTCACTTGTGTGGGTGTCCAAATCAGAATTGGCTAAAAACGTATTTTTTTTAAAATGTAGTGCTTAGAATTCTCGGTGCTATACTCTAAATCCCTATGTTTTGGGCTCTTCCTAGCCACAGGCCTTTGGCCCACCCACACAAGTGAGGTATAATTTTACTCGGGAGAACAAGGGGAACGCTGGGTGGTAGGACATTTGTGCCGGCACGGTGATTCCACACAAAAATATGTGGAAAATGTGGGGTTTTTTGCAGCTAAATTTGAGGATTGCATGGCATTCTGGATAGGAAAACGTTGGGGGATCCACGCAAGCCATACCTCATTGGACTCCCCGGGTGTCTAGTTTTCAGAAATGTTTGGGTTTGGTACTTTCCCAAGATGGCCGCCGAGCCCAGGGCCAAAATCTCAGGTGCCCCCGCCCCCCAAAAACCAGGTAGTTTTGCTATAGGTAATTTTGAAGTCTCCACAGTACGATTTGGGCCATTTCCTGTTGCAGCCACTATGCCTACCCACACAAGTGAGATACCATTTTTATCGGGAGACCTGGGGGAACGCTGGGTAGGAGGAAATTTGTGGATCCACGCAGATTCCAGAACTTTCCCACACAGAAATTTGAGAAAAAAGTGAATTTTTCAGCAAAATTTGAGGTTTGCAGGGGATTCTGGGTAGGAGAATGATGGGGGACTCAAGCAAGCCATACCTCGCTGGACTCGCCCGGGTGTCTAGTTTCCAGAAATGTGGGTTAGGTAGGTTTCCCTATATGGCTGCCGAGCCCCGGCCAAAACTCATGGGACCCCCATGCAAAACCAGGTTGGTTTGTGATAGGTAATTTTGATGTCGCCTCAATAGGTTTTGGGCCCTTGCCTGTCGCGGGTCCTTGACCCACCCACGCAAGTGAGGTACCATTTTTATCAGGAGACCTGGAGGAACGCTGGGTGGGAGGAAATTTGTGGATCAACGCAGATTCCAGAACTTTCCCACACAGAAATGAGAGGAAAATGTTTTTTTTTTTTTACAATTTGTTAGGTTTGCAAGGGATTCTGGGTAACAGAACCTGGTGGGAGGCAGTCAAGTCACCCCATCCTGGATTCCCCTGGGTGTCTAGTTTTCAAAAATGTATAGGTTTGCTATTTTTCCCTAGGTGCCGGCAGAGCTAGGGTTCAAAAACTACAGCTAGGCACTTTGCCAAAAAAGGGTCATTTTTCACTGCGAAATTGAGGTGTGTCCACGTTGCGTTTTGCTCCGTTTCCTGTCGCGGGCACTAGGCCGACCCACACAAGTGAGGTACCATTTTTCTCGAAAGACTTTGGGGAACGCGGGGTGGGTGGAAATTTGTGGATCCACGCAGATTCCAGAACTTTTCACAAGAGAAATGTGAGGAAAATGTGTTTTTTTGGACAATTTTTTAGGTTTGCAAGGGATTCTGGGTAACAGAACCTGGTGGGAGGCAGTCAAGTCACCCCATCCTGGATTCCCCTGGGTGTCTAGTTTCCAAAAATGTATAGGTTTGCTAGGTTTCCCTAGGTGCCGGCAGAGCTAGGGTTAAAAAACTACAGCTAGGCACTTTGCAAAAAAAGGGTAATTTGTCATTGTGAAAATGTGGTGTGTTCACGTTGGGTTTTGAGCCATTTCCTGTCGTGGGCACTATGCCTACCCACACAAGTGAGGTACCATTTTTATCGGGAGACTTAGGGTAATTCAGATTTGTAAAGCAACGGTTATTACCTATTGACTTTCGATGCATTTCTGCCTTCCAAATGAAAGACATTGTGTAAAAAAGAAGTCATTTTGAAAAATGACCAATAATTCTCATGCTAGTATGAGTATTCCCAATTTCGGAAATGTGCAAATATCTACTGTTTCTAAACTCTATATTTTGTTCCCATTTCAGAAATACATAGGTGTCTTTCATACCGATTTTTCCATGTATACATTTTCCCACAATAATTGCTATATACCCGGTACATAATAAAAAGCCATTGCAAATTGCTGCTCAGTTTTTGACTCGGGGTTCGTCGGGTTCTTGGTGAACCTACAAGTCCTATATATCCCCACAACCAGTAAGGTCCAGCGGATGTAACGGTATATTGCTTTCAAAGTGCTGTCATATTTAGAAGAAGTTACAGGTGAAAACGTTGACACAAAAGGCTGGTTTTTTCAACTAATTTTCAATTTTTACTATATTTAACTGTTAGTTTCTATAAAGAAACCTTGATGGATCTACACAAATGACCCCTTGCTGAATTCAGAATGTTGTATACTTTTTTAAAATGTATAGCTTTCCAGGATCCATTATTGCTTTCATAAACATTTCTACCATTAACTGGAAGGAGGTTGAAAGCACAAAAAATAGCAAAAATAGGCTATGTCCCAGAAAAATGCCAAAACTGTGTAAAAAATGTCGGTTTTCTGACAAAAGTCTGTCATTCCCTAAAAGCTGGGAAAATGGTGATTTCAGCCCCACAAACCCTTTTTTGATACCATTTGCAGGGAAAAATCCAGACGCTTTCATTTGCAGCCCTTTTTTCCCATTTTTCCCAAAAAAAACTAAATTTAGCTGTATTTTGGCTAATTTCTGGGACCCCTCCAGGGGAATCCACAAACCCTTTAGAATCCCCATGATGTTGGAAGAAAAGGACGCAAATTTGGTGTGGATACCTTATGTGGTCAAAAAGTTACAGGGGCCTAAGCGCGCACTACCCCAAATAGCCCAAAAAAAGGCTTAGCACAGGGGGGGAAAAGGCCTAGCAGCAAAGGGGTTAATGTGTCACTGAAGGCAGTAAAAAATTCTATTAAATAGGAAACACAACTGTTATAAAACACCTATTTCCGATTTTTAAATAATTAAATCCTATTTCGTTACATTTAATTTGATAACATGACAATTCTGTTGTTGGCTCTTGAAGCCAAATCAGATACCTTGCTTGGCTCTCGCTCAGCTCTCCCAATTCATTTTATGCGTGACCAAGTAAAAGTCCATGTCAAACGTGGACATTGTATATATACACACATTCTCCATGTAACAAATCGCCTTTCCACTGCGCCTTCACCTGGAGAACCTAATGCTAAACTGGTATGCTGGTTTATAATATTCTGTTTTATCTAACATGTCTAACAACAATATGCATTGCTCATTTACTGACATGAGGGGTTGTGAGTGAACTCACTGAAGGTCCCCGAGTAGGGGCAGCCCTCACTATGGAGTATGAATGAGGAAGGGCACAGATGTGCTTTTTGCCCAGGGCGATATATGATCAACGAACGGCCCGGTCCCAAGGTATCACTGCATTCAATTGATCCTGAAGGAACACATCTTACTTTGGTATTCATAATTACCGTAGTTTTGGGGATACAGGGTTTTGCCGTCTGGATGACTTTAAAACGTTTAGCTTTGGCACAGACCATGAATACCGAGTCTAGGAACTCACTCTAAGAGCCGAGTGAGTCTCACAGATAGAGCATGTGAAAGCCAGCTCAGGAGACATACTGCATCCGGGTACTGCCGAAGTACGTGAGGAACGTCAGAGGAGTGACAGCCCCAGGAAGCAACGGAAAGGGCGAAGTTAAGTGTTCCCTCTACATGGACGAAGTCTCCGTCTTCTGTAAGGACGGACCATCTGTGAGAGAACTGGAGAAGACTTGTATCGGTTTGGAAAGGCGTCGGGAGCGAAGATCAACAGCACCAAGTCGGAAACCCTACTCTTCGGATACTGGACCCCCACCCGAGACTCACTGCCATTATCCATCAAGCTGGACTTCCTGAAGATCCTTGGAGTCTGGTTCGGCGGAGAACGTGCAGCGGAGAAGACATGGGAAATGAGACTGGCGATGACAAGGCAGAAGCTGGGACTCTGGAGCCTCCGGAAGCTGACGATCAAAGGGAACGAGACCCTGCCAGTGCTCCAGTACGTCGATCAAGTGTGGCCTTTGCAGTCCTGCACGGCCGAGGCCAGCGCAAGAATGACCTTCTACTTCATCTGGAGCTCAAAGATGGACATGGTGAAGAGGGCGGTGATGTTCAAGACCCGAGGCAAGGGAGTGTAACAGACAGTATGTGCACCAGGGTAGAACACACAATCATTTCTGAGTAAGACTTGTTTAACTTGATGTTATAACGTAGTAACGACCATGTAACCCAATGCAATGCAACAGAATGATCACTATGAGCTAAGTCTTGTAAATGTCTGTTAACATGCTAGCGCAAAAAACAAAAAAAACAAATTATAAAAAAATAAAAATGGAGGCAAGGGAGTGCCAGACATCCTGAGGGGAATCTTCGTGTGCCACTGCGTGAGGAGCACCCTGAGGACCGAAGACAAGAGCCACGTCGGCTTTCTGATGGCACGATTCTTCCTGTTGCCAGCGTGGAGGCGCCTCGGATGGGCAGAGTGGGTGAGTGCCGTCCCGAACAACTGGGAGACCCCGTGGTTCTACTAGGAAGTGGAGAAGTTTGTGAAGGAGTTTGGGCTGGAGGCTGCCGCCCCCGCCACATGGACCCCGAAGCTTGCCCAACACCAGATACGAGCAAAGGACATCAGCGAACCGATTGGCGCCCTCCCCTCTGTGACAGCGTACCACGTGTGGGGAAATGTCGCATCCAAGAGCCTGACCAACCAGCACAAAGACATCGCCTGGATTGCCATCCAAGGAGGACTCCCCGTGAGAGCCTTCATGCACGCAAGAGGACTCAACCGATACAAGTCCTGCCCGAGAGGGTGCACCGCGGATGGACGACATACCATCTCTTCTGGGAGTGCGCGTATGCACAGGACCTGCTGAAGGCCCTAGGCATGGAGCTTAGGGCCTGGATACCTACGCCCTGCATCACTGCGGACTCTGTGTTGTATGGTTTGTTTCCAGGGACACACGCACTGAGTGACCTCCAGAACTGCTGGAGGCTCCTGTGCTGTTTTAAAGATGTTCTTCTATTTTCCAGAAACCGCCTGGTAGTAGGGAAGGAGACATCGACCCTGGCGTGCATAAGATGATCCACCGCCTCCTGCACGACTACACAGCACTGGACGGATCAGATGAAGACAGCGACGACGAAACCTGAGGACCCAAAGGGGTCCCCTTATACCCTCACATGTGGGAGGGGTGGGGGGGCCTGGAAGGCTCAGACAACGAAGACTACGGCTCCAGCTGAGGACCCAAGGGGTCCCCCTGCCCTTACCTGGGGGTGGGGGGCCCGGAGGGGCCACTAACCCCTTTTTTGCCCTTTTTTCCCATGCCCAGGAACCGGTCAATGACAGAGGAGAGGAGAAGGCGGATGAAGACAGGTGGAGTAAATGTAGTTATTTACTGTATATGTATTTGACTAACGTGACCTTTTTCCTTCACAGGTAAAAGGTCAATGGAGTAGCTTGTGCACTTGTTGTCAAGTTTGTTACCAACAACTTACGATTAAATAGGGCTTTGTGGAGGTGACGATTTGACGTATCTGAACCAGAAACGAGGCCCTAACAAGGGTTGGAAGAATGGAAAGCGCGAGATTTAACGAGCGCGCCCTTAGGGCCCGGCCTCCTGGACCCACGCCCCGCCCCCATAGTCCGGCCGGGTAGCCAGATTGGCTACCGGCCCTACCAAACACTTCCGGGTCAGCTGTGACGCGTTTCCGGCGGGGAACTGGCGCGGGGAGGGGTGGAGCCAGGGGGCTATTTATGCCTGGGGGCCACCAGGATCGTCCTCTTTTTCCCGCGCCAGGCCCCAGGATTAGTCGTGGCCCAGTACCCAGTGTACCCGCGCAGCCAGTGCCCAACGTCCCTCCACAACCAACACCTAATGTACTCCCACAGCCAGAGCCAGTACCACCAGTAACTGTTGATGGATGAGATGATGTGGGGACAATATTGGACGAGATCAGGGGAGCTTTGAAGGCCTTGACGCCCGCGCCCAATCACCCAAATCCCATAGTGCCAGAAGTAGCGCCACCAATAGCACCAGCCCTACAGAGCGGGCAAGGAGGGGGTTTACCGACACAGGCGGGGGCACTAGGTGGTGTAGTCCCCCCCCACCCCAGTCCAACCGGAGGTAGCAGCGGGGGGGGGGGGGACAAGTGCCCACAGCTAGTATACTGGCTTCAGTGGCAACCTTTTTGGCGCAGTTGGCAGCACCGGCAGTAGGGAATCAGACCGGTGGGGTGGCATTAGCGCCATGGTCACCACTGACGGGCACAGGGAATGTGCTCACCGAGATTAGTAAGCAGGTGGCCCTCTTGGGCAAAGCGCAGGACAAAGGTGCCTCTCAGACGGCGGGTCAAGCGGCCCCCGCCCAACCAGAGACAACAGGGACCGCTACAGGTAAGGCGGTTGAGAGCTCAAACAAAGGTGTAGACAGCGGGTCTAAGGCAATTGGGGGCCACAATGCCGTATTATCTAAGCGTAGTAAATTGGCAGCGCATGTTCCTCTTGACACAAAAGAGAAGATTTGGAAAGGGGAATTCATCTATATATTCTCCTTAATCAGGCCAAAGAGGAGGGAAGAGGAGTCTAAAGAAAAAAGACGGGAACGAAGGTTCTTTCAAAGATAGGAAACCAAGAGTAGAAGAATCAATTACTAACTGGGTGTTTGGTTTCAACGTTTTTGCAACAGTAATGTTAGAAAAGAAGCCTGAACTGGCAATACCTTTGATATGCTATGCGAATAAGATTCTGAAGGCGCAGACAATGTACGGGGGTATAGCCTGGCTTGATTATGATAGGGACTTCAGATGGGCCAAAGTTGAAGACCCTGACATGGGGTGGGACCAAACAGAGGTGAATGTATGGTTAGAAAGCGTCAATAACAAAGTACCCATGAGTGCCACTGGCTCCTGGTAAGACGGTGGGGCCGGCGACATGCATGTCTTTTCTAGGAATTGAGATAGACACGGTGTTGGGGGAATGTAGGTTGCCAATGGACAAAGAACAGGCTTTCTCACAAGCAATAGATTCTGCATTGGCAGGAGCTAAAGTCACGCTGCATCAACTCCAGGTGCTAGTGGGTCAGTTGAACTTTGCCTTAAGGATCATTCCGATGGGACGCCCCTTCTCAAGGTCAATTGCACGGGCGATGGTGGGGTTGACTAAAAAGCACCATCACGTGCGACTGCAGTCAGATGTGAGGGAGGACCCGAGGGTGTGGCGCAGTTTCTTGAGCGATTTCAATGGTAAGGTAATATGGCCAGCACTGACAATATCCAGCACGGACTTGGGCTTACTCACAGACTTAGCGGGTAGCGTAGGTTTTGGAGCAGTGTTGGGGACACGCTGGTGTAGGGGAGATTGGCCGACAGCGTGGCATGAGAACGGGCTGACCAGGAACATAGCCTTTTTGGAGTTGTTTCCAATTGTGGTAGCAGTATCAATTTGGGCTGAATTCTTTGAGAACAAATCAGTGATTTTCTGGTCTGACAACATGGCAGTGGTGGAGGCTATCAATAGGCAGGGAGCTACATGTAAGCATGTTTTGAGGCTGTTAAAACACTTAGTTCTGGCCTGCTTAAAGCTGAATCTGCTGTTCAAGGCGGCACATATTCCAGGTGTAGAGAATCAGGCTGCTGATGCTTTGTCTCGCTCCAAGTTGCAGGATTTCCGGAGGTATCACCCACAGGCAGAGGATCAGATGACAGTGTTCCCGACATCTCTGTGGAAGATTGGGGCCCCGCTTTAGCGGGGCTGATGGGTGCTTCATTGAGCGAACGCACCAGAAGAACTTACCACCAACAGTTCAAGTCATACAGGATGTTTGCTAAGCGCACAGGCCGAGAGGCACTCTTTTCTACAGGGGCTCTATGCGGTTTTCTGCAAGCTTTAAAAGATCAGGGCAGGCCAGCTTCTTATGCTAGGGCGCACATGTCAGCGGTAGGATTCTTTGCGAAATTACAGGCGAGCGCGACCCTGGGGCAGCGTTTGTAGTCAGGAAAGCGCTGTCAGGGTGGGCCAGGTTGGAAGGGGTCAAGAGGGATGGTAGAAGGCCACTGGATGTGAAGACACTGGGTGACATTATTGGGTCTTTGCAGGCGGTATGCTCCTCATTATGAGAGCATCTTATTTGGGGCTGCATTTTCCCTGGCCTTTTATGGGGCTTTTTGATTAGGGGAATTGGTTGGGGCCTCCAAGTTGGACCATTCAGGAGAGCTTTAGTGGCAAGACACAAAAATAGTCCAGGGTGGGCTGGTGGTGGCCTTGAGAAAATCTAAGACAGACCCATTGGGGAGGAGGACCACGATTCGGCTGAGCCCTGCACCTGGGGCTTCTATATGCCCAGTAGCCAGGATGGAAGCATACTTGGCGATCCGACCATTAGGGAGTGGGCAGGCCCTGTTCGTACATGAGCAGGGGGATCGTCTGTCACAATACCAATTCAGGGCGGTTTTTGGGCGGGCATTGGCGAGTCTGGGTTTGGATCCATCGGGTTATTCTTCTCACTCATTCAGAATTGGGGCGGCGACTCTGGCAGCAGGCGCCGGCCTACCGGCTGAGGCAGTGAAGAGGGTTGGGCGTTGGTCATCAGCTTGTTTCAAACGCTACGTGCGGCCCGAATTACTGTAGGATAACGGACAGATAGGTTGGCTTGATCATTCTGACTTTTCCATTTCTATTCCCGCCATTAGTATGTCCTCAAAAGTGGTATGGGTGTTGGGACACTCGTTCATACGGCGTGCCACGGTCCGGTTGCAGCAGAAGCGAGTGTCAAAAACGCCGGGTTTGAAGGGGATGTCGTTCCTATGGCGAGGCGTTGGGGGCCTGCGAATCCGGCAGCTACGACGGCTGGTGGAGGAGACAAGAGCGCACGAGGGACAGCAGTCCCCGGATTTGGTCATCTTGCATTTAGGCGGCAACGACATGGTGGACCGAGGAAGTCAGGCGGTCAGAGAAGCGTTATTGACCGAGTTCGCCTGGCTAGGGAGAGCCTTTCCTCGTGCACGGATTGCCTGGTCTTGTATGATACCACGCCGAACATGGGGCGCCGGGGTACGATCTCGAGCCTTGAATGTGTCAGTGAGGCGACTCAATGGGGAATTGGCCAAGCTGTGCCCAGGACAGGGCCGCTTGTGTCATACCACACAGACTCATCACAGGGGACCTGATGTTTCACCATGACGGCGTACATTTGTCAGACATTGGGATGGACGTATGGATAAAAGGAATCTGGTCATTTGTGCAGAACTTGTTCGGTGGTGGGGAGGGTGAAGGACCTGTGGGCCCTGGTCACCCTAGTGGCGGAAAAGAGGCCACAGAACATTGACTCGCAGGGTTAACGGGAGTCCTCCTTACATACTCCCTAGGCCAGCACTGAGGGGAGAGACGGTAAGCTCTCCGCAGAGAGAATGGGGACACCGGCTGGGGGGCAGAGGCGCCAGGTCACAAACTAGGGCATGGGGCAGCGGCCCCTGGTAATTCCCTATGAGCCTCCTGGGCAGCCTGGTGGTAGATGGGTGGTCCCCATAAATGGCGGACAAGGACCAGAGGGCTGGGGCTCACCGCTCAAGGACGCAGGTGGGTTGCGCCTTGCGTGGTTCTCAGATTAGGAGATGCGAGCCAGAGGGCCCCTTGGTGCTGGAGCAAGTGATAAATGATTATAGATATTAAAAGTGTAAATATTGAATTGGTAAATTTGAAATATATAACTGCATTTTGTCATGTTTATATGTGTTGATTGTAATTAAACATGGCCGTTTATACCCACACTCTTGAAGTTGCAAGTATTGATTGTGGGATTGCATGAGGGTGGGGCGGGGGACATCATCATCATCATCCATCACGAGGACGCAGGTAAACTCTTGAAGGCTGCACTCACCGCAGGATCGGAGGCGCCTCAGCACGTTAAGTGGCACCTCGCGCCGTTTCCCGCCCAGGACCCTCCCCCCACTGCTGGTGTGGATTCAAGGGTCAGTCAAGAGAGGCACCGACTAAGAACTCATTCTTCGATTCCTCACCGCAAGCGCGGAGCAATTAACAACCCCCTTCACTTCCTCAGTTCAGCGGGTGAGGGGCCTCAGAACTCGTCTTACAAATTGCTCTTTTGAAGATGAAAGGAAAGCGGAGTTTGTGTGCCCTTGCGACGAGATGGTAATTTAATGGGATTTTCAGCGGAGGTTTGGCAGCGTTTGTGTAACAGGCCCCGGGGTGTGGGATTTGGGGGACGGCGAGGCTCGGTGGCTGGCTCCCTCCTCGCCTTTAATTGGCACCTCATTAGGAATTAATGAAAATGGCATCCTCTGTTCTTCCTGCTCCAGGCGCCGAGTGCTACAAAAAGGCCCATCACAATTCATAACACATTCAATTTCTATAGCAAGGGCTCTTCAGCATTATTTATGAGATGTGAATTCCGTGTCAGCAGTTAATAACCTGTGCCGAATAGAAAGGGGATGAGAAAATAAAAGATTGCATGGAGATGTGTACATTTATGAAATGATCTTTTTGACGCAGTTAAGTACTTCGTTTGAGCTCAAAGCATCTCTGCGGGGACTCCTGTGACCCTCCCACCTCCTTTAGGGGCGCTAAACTCGAGGTATACTGTGTGCCGCCTTACTAGTAACAGCGCAGGATGCACTGAATGCAAGATTAGGAGCTCAGCGACGATCGCAATGCTGGAATATTCGAAACTGGTGGAGCCGAGCACCAGGGGTGAGGCCTGAAGAAATCCCCCTGCATGTACCAGCTTTGTGGAGATCTAAATTACACCAGATCTTGACAAACGCAGGTGCAACAAGTCAGGCTCAAGCATGAGAGCACACATCTCCGATCAATGGATTGATTGTCCGGCAGACAAAAGAAGCCAGCAAGCAACCAACCACTTGAATGTAGCCTTTTCATAAATTGGAGCTACTGAAAATCCACCCGATCTGTGAAACACCCCACATTCCGATTTGGACTTTAGCAGGGGCTCTGCCCATCTTCAGTCTACAGCCACAAGAGATCAGTTTAAAATGATAGAATAGTTCTCTTCCTCCCACTGTAGCTCTTCTGACTGATTGCGTTTAGCTGTAGTACTATTTAGTGCTTTAAATCGAAACATAGAAGTGCAGGCACTCACTCTTTAGAGTACCTGTCTGCCCCCGAGAATGACGGGACTCACTCATTAAATCTATTGTAGTAGTGCTGAGAAGTGAGGTACTCCGTACCAGGCAGTACCTGCACATTTTTTAAAGCACTGGTACTATTCCAGCACAGAGGGGTAAATAGTGGGCCTAGTTATGACGCTGCGGAAAACATGGGGTGCTGAGTCAGATATGCAGAAAGATTGCTCTGTATCAAACCATGGGTATTTGATACTGAAGCTTTGGTGACACTTTGGGCCTCACGGGTACTTGCCAATTTTTGTTGCTTCAATATCTATATCTATCTGATGGTCGCAAGTAGGTAGTCATAGTTAGGACCTAGTTTCCATAGATGAAGCGTTTTTTATTTTGCTAATAACTTAGGCGCCATTTGACCAATCTTCACAACATTTTAAAAAATACTACGCCAATCACTTCAGCTGTTGTCTGGAAAGTTTCGGGGCGATTCGTCAAGCAGGGGCTGAGAAGAAAGAGGGTACCAAAACACATTTTCCCCATGCAATTTCCCATAGCGATTTCAGACACTACAACAGCCCGAACCGCTGAATGGAATAACAAATTTGGCAGAAAGCTAGATTTTAGTCCAGAAAAATCTCTTTTTGTGATTTGGTGTAAATCTGTACGGTAGTTTTGGAGTTATTAATTTAAAAAGATTTATAGATATCTAGCGAACTAGACCTTCCGCAGATCTGACAGATCTCATTGTGAGATCTGATTGACTGCCACCACTTCAACCAGGAAGTGGTGGCAGCCATCTTGGGACTCGGCTGAGTCCCAAGGAAAAAAAACACAAAAAACCCATAATGGGGCAGGGTAGGAATACCCTGACACCCTAGGCCTGGTGGTGGGTCCCATAGGGACCCCGCCGGGGGGCCAACATTTTTTTTTCTATTTTGCCACAAATTTCTGGAAAATCCGCAGCAAAATTGAAAGGAAAAAAAAAAGTGTGGTCTCCCTTATTTGCTTTTCTGTAGGAGTCACCATATCTCGTGACTCTAAAGACTTCTTAAAAAAACTACTTGCATACTTCCAAGGCCAACACTAGATAGCGGACTTATGCTAAGTATGTGCATCTACAGCCACACATGCCTCGAACGCAATATTTTCAGTGATGAACTGCACTTATCCTCAAAAAGTAATGAGTTACGTTCAGACTCTGTTGGCTTTTATAGCGCACTAGCTAGCTCCAGCTTGACAGACGGTAGGCCCGAAGCAGGCAGGGTGAGGGGAACAAATGGGGTATGGTGGGGGCGGAGTAGTTTGAGGGGGGGGGGAAAGTGGGGAGAGAGGTAGGCTTAGGGTTGGTAGACACTTTGGCATCACACGCTCAAAAGTCAGGTAGAGTCCTAATTTGGTTTAATTTTCCCTCAATAAAGGGGAGTGCTACAGCAGTTGGGGGCTATAGTGACTGTCGATACTTCTTAGCATTGCCCTGGAAAGGTCACGGAGATGCATGCACCAGGGGACCAAGTTATGGCCCAATTGCCAAGGCCCATCACCGAAAGGATGTCAGGTGGTATCCCTCTTGACGTCTGACTCTGGCATGTTTGTTTTTAGGGCTCCGCTTACTAGTTGGTTTTGGGGAGCAGGTAAGTTTACCCTGCAGAAAGTGTCTGGTGGGGGCCCTGACTTGTGATGAACAGGCCCCAAATAAATTAGCGGATGCTGGAAGGGCCTGCCTGCTGGTCACCGGGACTCATGTATTTATTTTAATTTCCATGCATTCTGCTTGTCAGGGGAGTTGATAGTTTGCTGAGGTGTTTGTTTCTTAAATAATATGTGGTATGTAATACTCAGTTACCCTGTTTTTGTGAATACAGCCTGAGATTTTATTCTCACATCCATCTCCGGTTGGTTCAGACGGAGTTTCTCAAGGAGATGTGGGAAGGTTTTGGTGTTGTGAATTGGGAACTGGATCTTTGGTCTCCACACCGTACCTCTGGCGGGGAGGGATCCCTCGTGTATTGTAAGCGAGCGATACTCAAATTCTATTTTGGCATCTACTGTAATGCTTTGGAAAAAGCTAAAAATATGCACAATTGTCTGCTACAAGTTGAATGGTCTAGGACAATCAATCAATCAAGACATTTGTAAAGCGCGCTACTCACCCGTGAGGGTCTCAAGGCGCTAGGGGGAGGAGGGGGTGCTGCTACTGCTCGAACAGCCAGGTCTTGAGTAGCCTCCTGAAGGTTAGCAGGTCCTGGGTCTGACGTAGGCGCAGGGGGAGGGTGTTCCAAGTCTTGGCGGCGAGCTGGGAGAAGGATCTGCTGCCGGTGGTTGTTCTTCTGATGCGTGGGACCGCGGCGAGGGCGAGGTCGGCTGAGCGGAGCTGGCGGTTCGGGGTGTAGAGGGTGAGTCGCCTGTTGAGGTAGGCCGGTCCGGTGTTGTGGAGTGCTTTGTGAGCGTGGGTGAGGAGCTTGAAGGTGATCCTCTTGTCGACGGGGAGCCAGTGCAGGTCCCTTAGGTGGGGAGTGATGTGGCTGTGGCGAGGTACGTTGAGGATCAGGCGTGCAGAGGCGTTCTGTATACGCTGCAGTCGTTTCAGGAGTTTGGCCGGAGCTCCGGCGTAGAGGGAGTTTCCGTAGTCCAGCCTGCTGCTGACGAGGGCCTGGGTGACTGTTCTTCTTGTTTCGGTGGGGATCCATCTGAAGATCTTGCGGAGCATGCGGAGGGTGTTGAAGCAGGAGGAGGAGACGGCGTTGACTTGCTTAGTCATGGAGAGTGTTGAGTCGAGGATGAACCCCAGGTTGCGTGCGTGGTCGGTGGGTGTCGGGGCGGCTCCTAGTGCGGTCGGCCACCATGAGTCGTCCCAGGCTGAGGGGTTGAAGCCGAGGATGAGGACCTCCGTCTTGTCAGAGTTCAGCTTCAGTCGGCTGGTCTTCATCCATTCGGCGACGGCCTTCATTCCTTCGTGGAGGTTGGATTTGGCGGTGAGGGGGTCCTTGGTGAGGGAGAGGATCAGCTGGGTGTCGTCGGCGTAGGAGATGATGTTGAGGTTGTGCAGTCGGGCGAAGTGGGTGAGCGGCGCCATGTAGATGTTGAACAGAGTCGGGATGAACCTTGGGGCACGCCGCAGATGATCTTGGAGGCTTCGGACTGGAAAGGGGGGAGGCGGACGCGCTGGGTTCTGCCGGAGAGGAAGGAGGTGGTCCATTCCAGAGCCTTGTCTCGGATCCCTGCATCGTGGAGGCGTGTGCGTAGGGTGCGGTGGCAGACAGTGTCGAAGGCGGCTGAGAGGTCCAGGAGGATGAGGGTCGCGGTTTCACCGTTGTCCAGCAGGATCCTGATGTAGTCGGTGGCGGCGATGAGGGCGGTTTCGGTACTGTGGCCGCTGCGTGAACCCGGACTGGGACGGGTCCAGGATGTTGTTCTCCTCGAGGTAGCGGGTCAGTTGTCCGTTGGCGATCTTCTCGATGACCTTCGCCGGGAATGGGAGCAGGGAGATGGGCCGGAAATTCTTGAGGTCTGTCGGGTCCGCCTTGGGTTTCTTCAGTAAGGCGTTGATCTCGGCATGCTTCCAACTCTCCGGGAAGGTCGCGGTCTCGAAGGAGATGTTGATGACTTTGCGGAGATGGGGTGCGATGGAGGCGCTGGCTTTGTTGAAGATGTGATGCGAGCATGGGTCTGACGGAGAGCCGGAGTGGATGGTGTTCATGGTTTTGATGGTGTCGTCGTTCACGTTGGTCCAGGCGAGCAGGGGGTCGAGGTGGAGGGTGGGCGTGTGGTCTGAGGCGTCGGTGGCTGCCGGGGCGGTCTGGTTGTTGAAGCTGTCGTGGATGTCTGCGATCTTACGGTGGAAGAAGGTGGCGAGGGAGTCGCACAGGTCTTGCGATGGTGGGATGTCGGTGTTGGAGCTGGGGTTGGAGCGTTCCTTCACGATGTTGAAGAGCTCTTTGCCGTTGTGTGCGTTGCTGTCGAGGCGGTCTTTGAAGGAGGCCTTCTTGGCGGACCTGATGAGGTGGTGGTGGCTGCGGATGGCGTTCTTGTGCGCTGAGAGGCTGTCCGGTGTCTGTTTGCGGTGCCATTTCTTCTCAAGTTTCCGGCAGGTTTGCTTGGAGGCCTGGAGGTCCGCGGTGAACCAGCTGGCTTTTTTGTCGGTGTGCCTGTTGGAGGGTTTCTTGATCGGGGCGAGGGTGTTGGCGCAGTCGTCGATCCATCGCCTGAGGTTGCGGGCGGCGGTGTCGGTGGGGTTGGGGGTGGGCTTCGGGCGAGGGTGGTGTTTAGCTGGTCTTCGGTGACTTTGCTCCAGCTGCGGCGGGGGGGGGTCGGTTGAGTGCGGTGGTGCGTGGTGGGTTTTCGGAAGGTAAAGTGGATGCAGCGATGGTCGGTCCAGTGGAGTTCGGTGGTGTGGCTGAAGGTGACATGGGAGCTTGCGGAGAAGATGGGGTCGAGCGTGTGACCAGCGGAGTGGGTGGGCGTTGTGACGAGCTGTCTGAGTCCGAGGTTGGCGAGGTTGTCGATCAGGGTGGTGGAGTTGGTGTCGTTGTTGTTCTCGAGGTGGAAGTTCAGGTCTCCGAGGAGGATGTAGTCTGTGGAGGCCTGGGCGTGTGTGCTGACGAAGTCGGCAATGGAGTCGCTGAACTGGGGCCGTGGTCCGGGGGGTCTGTAGATGAGAGTTCCTTTGAGGGTGGTGTTGGGGTCCGTGTGGATCTGGAAGTGCAGGTGTTCGGCGGTGCTGAGGGTGTCGTCGGTGCTGGCCGAGACCTTGATTCGTGTTCTTGTGGACGATGGCAATTCCACCTCCAATTCCGTTGGTGCGGTACCTGCGGGTGATCTTGTAGCCGTCCGGGATGGCTATGGCGATGTCCGGGGCCGAGGAGGCGTTCATCCAGGTCTCGGTCAGGAAGGTGACGTCCGGGGAGGACGAGTCCAGCAGGTCCCAGAGTTCGACGGCATGCTTGCGTGCGGAGCGGGTGTTCAGAAGGATGCATCTGAGGTGGTTGAGTTCTTTCTTGGCGGGAGGGTTGGCGGCTCGGAGGCTGGTGAAGCTGCAGTTCCGGCATGTGAAGGGTCCATGGGTGCACTTCGGGGCGGCTAGGAAGCAGGTGTGTGATTGTCCGGAGTTGAGTGCGAGGAGGGTGCTGGCGTCGTAGCAGCGGCGGTCGTGGCTGTCGTGGGGGCCAGGGGTCCTGGCGCTGGGCGCGGTCCAGGCGCAGACGGGCTTGCTTTAGGCGCGCCTGCGCAGCAGGACAGAAAACCAGTTAAGATTAAATGGCAGAAAAACTGAAATGTAAGCAACTTTCAGAATACTTCCATGCCCAAAATATCCCTTTCTGGCCTGCTAGCTTGGGTACTAAACCTACACCCTTACATTGTGTTAACATTTTTAGGTGTTAAATAAAGTTCCTGCATGTCTGATTTTCGTAAAGTACTTTGATTCCCAGCTTTATATTCTGTGGTAGATCCCATTTCTTTTTTCTCATGCTCAGTAAGTTCCAATTGTAATGCATTTATATTGGCAAAATTAGACTGTTGCAATGCTGTCTATCTTGCTCTACTTGCTAAATTGGTGAAAAACGTTCACCTTGTGCAAACTTCGGCAGCAAGGGATATCTTCAATTTTAATAAGTCAAAATTCACTTCAACGGCTTTGAACTTGCTCCATTAGCACCCAGTCCCTATGATGATAATCTTTAGATCTTTGTACTTAGTACATACACTTAATTATGCAGAACACAGTTCTTATCTTTCTATAAATGTCAGTGTTCTATCCCAAAGAGGGATTTAAGATTTAAAACCTTGTCACTTGTTTATGTTCTGACTTTCAAACGTACCACCTTAGGAGGAAGTAGAAGCGGTGAATTCTTGGAATTTGCTTCCACTATCTCTTTGCTCTCATCCCTCGTCACTGAATATTTGATAGCCGCTAAAGATCTGATTATACCCTTCTTTTTAACTGCTCTCTTAGATTTCTATGATTTATTTGCCGAAGCACTTTTGTATTTGTGTCAATATACCTTCGGGCTTATGTCTGCGCTCTAAAAAAAAAAATCTAAATTACAAACGTTGGTCTTGTCTTTTAGTAGGCAGAAAAGGCTTAGCCCAAGCGGCAAGTTTAGTATTCTGTACATTTATTGCTTTTATTAGCTTGCTTTCAAGATTCTTGCAGTAAAGAACAAATCGTTTCAACTGGGCAGCATAGCAAGCCCTTGTAGTTGTGCAAAAGCTTATTTAAGTACTGCCATAAAGTCTTCGGGCAGCTGCAAAGACCCATCCAAATTACCAAATCACTAGAAACAAAGAAGAGGGGTTGGAATGCAGCACTGCTATTTAGTAGATTTAACAGACTGTGTTGGGCAGGCAGCCTGCGAAAAAGGTGTGTTGAAATTATGAACGAATTCGAATAACATGGTTGGCGATCCCATGAGTTGGCTACTAAAATCATTGTCGTTGCAGTTGACTTCATCTTGAGAATCATGAAAGGAAGCAGTGATAGAGGCACCCATCACTTCCGGTTGAATGATACTAGGCTTGGCGTTACACTACGTTCAGACCTCCTGGTCGACCTGTGTGGTGACCTTCAGTTGGGTAACTGTTCAATAAAGAAAAAGTTAAATAAACATTGGTCGGTATCTTTGGGTAAGTTCAAGTTTACTGTCTATTTAACAGACACCAGGCTATGCCTTAACAACACAGTCTGAACCACAAATGCATCTTCACAACGCATTCCTTAACCACGCCAGTCAGTACAACGACTTGCCTTAAGGAAAGTGTTGTTGAACTGATGTTAGACGTTAAGTCCAATACTTTCCCTACTGTTGCGCAGACCAGAGTTGGAATAGTAAGTTATACTATTCCAAAGTCCAGCGCTTACCCTAAGGCAAGTTCTTGTAACGACTTGCTTGGTAAAGGAATGCGTTGTAAAGACGCATTTGTGGTTCAGAATGCGTTGTTGAGGCAGGCGTGGTAAATGCCTGTGTGATTCCGACATACAACCCACTGAAGATGGTCGGAAAATGATTCATGCATGGAGGTAGATCCCTTTCATTGCAAGGTCCCAGACTAAGGAACAGTCCGAGTCCTAAATTGAAAGCAGACCCCCAACTTAATTATTTTTTTTTTTAAAGAACATATCTGCAAACAGAGCTATCTAGGCTGACACATGGATCAGTTGTGTAGGTGATGAACGAAGAATATTGGATCCAGTTGGATCCCTGATATCTTCTGTCAATTGCTTATCATCATCTTTTCTAGTGCACAAAAGTAACCATAAGATGATAAAGTAGCACTTTACAAGAATCATAAATAAACGAACCGCAACATTCTCTTATAAAATGTGCACCCCAAATCTACTTAAAATCCCCATCAGATTCTATTTAGAGGTTGAGAGGGAGGAAAAAAGAGGGAGAACGAGAAGAGATTGGCAGTCACAATCTGTAGCCTACTTCTGATGAAGTCCTTCGGGCCCAAGTACTGGGCTTTTAGGTAGGTAGTTGGCAGAAATTAAAATCCTTCCCATAGCATAGATGAGATGCATCAAATCTAAGCAAGGGGAGTGCATTTTGGTTATTTGTCTAAGAATGAGTAGAGAAGTAGAAATGCTTGAAGGACATCGGTTTGAGTGTTCCAAGTAGAACATTGTGTTGGGGAAATTACAACATTCCCGAACAGAACTAATCCTCTCTTTACAGAATGATGCTGTGGGCCCGTGAAAGGGTTTTAGGGAAACAAATAATTTCCATGAATTTAGTTGTCAGAGACCTCAATTAATCTACCATCAACAGAAAGAACGGACGGTGAGCAGTGAAATAAGACCATCTTCGGCACTGGAGTGCATCTTGCTCGCAAAGTATGAAGCTTTTGCTAGGTTTGACCACCCCGAAATCAACTATCTACAAGAGCATCCCTGATTACTCTGATATCAGTGTGGGGATCACCTGCTGTAAAAGCATTGTCCTCAAACTGGGAAGAAAGCAAGAAACGAGGAAGGTAGTGGTTGTCGAAAGTGGGCATAAAGAACAACATGCCCCAAATAAAGTAACTGTCAAAATGTATGAGTTTGATAGTGTAGTTGAAGAATCAACTAGAGGGGTGAATGTTCATATGAAAGAAAAAAATCTATGCCGATATGAAAAATGATACCTTCATTTATGAGAACAAAATCTCGTTCTTATTAACAAAATCACCCGTTTTGAACTCCACATCAACCTTGACTTGTAAATACGTAGTCAGGCAAGCTCTGAGACCTAAGCCTGGGGTTACTGATTGATAGGTCACAGGAGGGATGGCACATAGCCAGCGGACAAACGCACAAACAGGAAACCTTAGATCCATCCCACAGATAGACGCAGCGACATTTCAATGGTCAAGGGAGATTGGCCCCAATAAAGAACACATGGCCAGAGCGGGTATGCGTGCTCCTAAAACACAATAAAGCTAGATGGCACATGAGTTAGTAACATATACCCAATCAGGACACGACACATGCAGTGATCACGCGCTCCCCATGCCAGACATCTCGACAGGTTAACCACTGGCCACATTGTGTCCATGCAAGGTCACCTGTATTTACCATTAGACAATTCATTTATGACTCCAAAGGCAGCAATCTACATTCCTCACCATATATGGATCACCAGAAACCTTTATCACCTATGATAAACTGTATAAAAGAAGGTCACAGACCGACAGTAAATTGAGACAGTCCCCAGATCCTGTGCCTATAAGTGTTCTCCCGGCCGCTATGTTTAATTAAACAAACTGTTCCCGTTTTGCCAAACGCCTCGTCTCTTGTTTTTTCAAGTTATTTTGTGTTCACATAACAAGTGGCAGAACTTGGACCGAAACTCCGTTGGACCAGGTGTTCGCTCCTAAGTCCCATGTCAACCAAATTTACTAGTCAGATAGATGGAAAATGATGGGAGAGACAACGGATTTAGGAATAGTAACTCATCTGTAGGCACACACATTGCAGGCGAAGCGTTTCATCACACCAGAACTACTAGGGCTACATGTGGTGACTGTGGACCTCAAATCATTTGTTGAATCAAGATTTTCAATAGGCCTGCATGGGCTTGATAGTCAAGTATTAACTCAGCAAGGAAGTAGAAGGTATACAGCTAGATTTGGCTGACCTTAGAGGCAGATCCTTCACATTCAAACACAAGAATCAATCAGTATTTGTATTGCATGCTTATCACCACAGGGGTATCCACGCGCTGCAAGGGTGATGCCAAAGAAAGAAGTGATAAGAGACTAGAATGTCAAACTCCATGGCCACTTAGAAGAATTGGAAAGTAGACTGAGATGTCAGAATATCTGTATTAAAGCGGACTCAGTGGGAGCAGAATACCCAACATAGAAACCTACACACAGACTAGTCAACTTTGAGGAGGACAGCAAAGACAGATACCTGGCAAATTCAACAGCACCCACCCACCTTCCAGGCACAACAGCCTCTCTAACATCCTCACCTTTTTGAGGGAAGAGAATGTCAAGAGCAGGATAAAGAATACCATTACTTTTGGAAGGGAGTAAGATTTGAGTTTTCCAAGACCTTTCAGCAGTCATGCTTCTTAAAAGGAGGGCTTTTTGCCCGATTACTAAATTTGAGAGGGATAAACATGCCAGTTTTAGATGGAGCCACCCTTTACATCTGGTCTACCAATGGAAACATCTGGAAGGCAAGCGTATTCTGGCTCTGGTGGAAAATGAACAACCCCCCAGGCTAAGCAGTCCCAAAGTGAACTCCAAGATGGGTCGATGGATGACCATCTTCAACATGAGCGGATGTCACAAGCCAAATAAAAAGGAGATCGTGCAAGCAAGGAAATCCTTAAATCACAAACTGAAGGACACCCCATGTTCAGGGAACACCTCACTGGAAGGACCTGATCCAGAACCCCAATGATCACACAAGAACTCTTCTCAGCAAACAGTTAGGAACCATAGGAAACGATGGAGAGGGGAACTACGGGTCCATGGGGCAAGGTGAAGATGGGGAGGCTCAGTGATTGGGCCATAGGGGTTTGAGCTAAAACCCATGCTCAGTTTGCCGAGGAAAGGTGGGGAGGAAAGTGAAGGGAATACAGCCTGGTTGTTTGGTTATAAATTTGTTTCCAGAGGCAAAATGTGTCTTCTGGCCGCACAAAGAAAGGCAGAATAGCCATCTTCTTGTTTAGCTCATTAAGGGGTAAGGTCCAGAAGATATTCCTGGAGAGAGAGGGTGGGATCCTGGCATTATCAATATCACTGGTAGAATTTATCTTTACACTGTTTAAAATGTACAGGGCAAATGTGGACTAGTAAACATTTCTGACGCACATTTCAGCGTTTCTTAGCTCCCCAGACAGAGGTGATAATAGGAGATCTCAGTTTAGTAATGGACCACTCACTTGACTGATCTGCCTTCTGAACAGGCCAATCACAAGCTCTATTGTACGTGGGAGGTAGAGTGGTTGGACAACCTGGACTTGATAGTTGAAGAAAACACCCCAACTTGAGAGATTACACTTACTATTCCACAGCACACCAGATCTATGCAAAACTGGATCACTTCTTAGTGTCCTCACAGCTGGCACAGAAAACTACTGATGGGGATATGGAGCCTACTGCACTCTCCGATCATGCCCTTATACCCATTTACATTGCTATATCTTGGGAACCACCAATGCTAAACATGTGAAGACTAAGCAATGCACGAATCTGCTCACAGCATTGAACAGACATACAGACGCCAATCACTCACTAGACAGCACATAACTATAACTAGGATGTTAACCTAGAGACCCTATGAGACGCACTAAAGTGTGTGGTCTTGGAAACTTGTATTTCTATATCAGCCAAATCAAACAAAACAAGGAGAGAAAAATGTGACTACCTAATTCGCAACTGAAAGAACTGGAAGCACCACACAAAAGGTCAGGTACAAATAAAATCTGGCATAAACTGATGGTGGTAAAAGCACAAGACAAAATGCTTGATACGGAGAAAGCATAGCATGCCCTCCTATGGGCAAACCAGATATTACAGAGGGGGATACGAGGCAGGCGGAACACTGGCTTGCAAAGTCAGAGCTAGGGTAAATGGAAAAAGAGTGGCAGCCATACGGGGAAGGGGAGGACGGGTTGAGATCATGTCAAAGAACAAGGATGTAGCTCACCAGTTACGCAATTTCTTTGGTGCATTATATACAGCTGAACCCATACCCAGAAAATACAATCGAAGAATATCTTAATTACAGCACAGTCTCCAATCTCCCTCGGTCATACATCAAGTCCCTAGACCATGTAATGAAAACTGATGAGGTTATTTCTGGTATGGCGGACCTAAAAGAGAAAAAGCAGCCAATCGTGATGGCTTGACACCATTATTCCATAGAACCTTCTTTCAGGAGACTGTCCCTGTCTTAACTAGAGTTTTTCATAGCTTTGCTCAGATGGGATCTTTTACGCAGTCATTGTTGGAGGCCTCCATCTCAGTAATACCGAATCCAGGAAAAGACACTTCCATCTTTGATTCCTAATAGCCAATATCATTGATTAAAGTGATGCAAACATTTTCACAGGGATACTTGCACATCGACATCATCCTCTTATGCCAGGTCGTATAGATCCCAATTAGTCAGGCTTCATAGGAAGCAGAAACTGTAGTGATAACATAATTGACAATATTCAAAGAACTTGTAAAACTGTCTTACTACTCTCAATGAATGTTGAGAAGGCATTCGATGGGTGCAATGGCCATACCATAATGAAGATCTGATGAAGAAAGGTTCCGGTCCAAGTTTTGAGCATGGTTCAATTGTAGTTATAGCTCCCTGTAGCAAGAGTCTAAGTGAATGGTATATGGTTGCCCCGTATGATCATCCGGACACAGGGGTGCCCCCTCTTGCCTCTGCTCTTCGTGCTCTACATGGAGCAGTTGATGTATCACCAGAATCAAGATTGGGTGAGGTATGCAACACTTAATATTATACGGATGATGTGCTGGCCTCTCTGATAGACCCAGTGAAAACACTGTCCATGCTGCTTGAGGAAACGAAAGTGCAAGGCTGCCTCAGTGTCGAGTATAAACCTACAAAAATCATGCGAGCTAAGCATTGATCTGTGACAGGCTCAACAAGAATTCATTTGGAAATTAAATTCACTTCAGTGGAACCCCATAGAGGTTCCATTCTTGGGGCTAAGTATAGCACACTCCTTGCATGCTACGTTCAACTACAGCTACACTGTTCTACTCTCCTCTGTTAAAAAGATACTCAAATCTGGCACAAGGTGGGTCTCTCATGGCTACGCCGCATAGCTACAGTGAAGTCAACCATCCTGCCCAAGATCCTTTATTTATTTAAATCCTTCCACTTCAAGCTCCACAACTCATGCTGAGAAAATACAACACTACACTGAACAGTTTGGACTGGGGAAAAAGCAAAGTATGGCTAGAATTCGAGCTTGTAGGCACTCAGATGAGGGGGCTGGGCATCCTGGATGTGATCAGATACTACCAAGGGGCTCAATGTCAGTACATGGTCGAGTGGTGTAGAAAGGAAATGGAGAAACACTAGTATTTCACCCACCAAGTTATAGTAGACATCCACATCTGGAAGATAACATTTACCTAAGTGCCATTGCTCTTCGGGACTGTACTATTCACCAATAAACAGTTTAGGATACAGTTGCTACCTGGTATGAGCCAACCACCGTTCCCTCACTCCTACAGAAAACAGCCTTCTTGCCTGCAACGACTGGGGAAGACTATGATCTCTGGAGAGACCAGGGATGCCAGTGTGAAGTGATCCTATTTGAAACTAATGGATCGAAGCATCTGAACAAGCTGAAAGGGAACTGAATGTTCATGAGGCTGAGAAGATGCACCATCTACAAATTGGCACTGGGTGTCACTTGGGGAAGTTGGGCTCCTTACATCCAGGTAGCTAACTAATTTAGAGAAGTGGCTGTTGGCCAAAAAGGGAGATCGACAGCCTTTCTCCGATATATAAAAGACTTTTGCAATCACAAGAAGCCAGAAATCATGGGAGAAAGAAACATGGACACTATATGCCCAAGAAGAATGGGGAGACATTTGTCTGACAGCCAGACTGTCAGCCCACTGGATGCACAATAGGGAACTTCTCACGAAAATCACAGCTTATTGGTACTACACACCCCAGAGAAAATACATAATTTGGACCCTAATAAATCTGAGCTATGTTGAAGAAACTGCTGGGCCATTTATTGTGGCAATGCCTGTAAGTAACAAACTACTGGAAACAGGTGTTGACAGACCCAGACAACATTTTAGGCTCACAAATGCCCACATTTCCAGCTTATATAATTCTAGGTCACCCTAACAGACATAGCCCCCCCCCCCTGCTTCGCTCCACAAGAGGTAAACAAATGGCACAGGCCCTCTGTGTCATTGCAGGCGTATGGGGCCTGATCTCTGCTCTTGGTTGTACAGAATGTGGGAGGCCTTAGGTGTGGTGAAGGCCTCCATGATCGCTCGCACGCACCAGACACTTTTGAGGAGAGCTGGAAGTGATTTATAAAGCTCCTGTCTGATTAATTTTGATAAATAATTTGCCCTAGATATCTGAGGGTACCTAAACGAATGACGTGATGCCCAACTAGGGAGATAAGGGATTCAAAGAAGAGCTTCAAAGAGTTGCAGTAGGATACCCCCTCCATGCCCAATAACTTGGGCTCCCGGTTTTATGGTATTTATTTTTTTGCCATTTCCGTCTGTATTTACCCATATTTACTTTTTGTCAACTTTATCTGTATTTACCCATATTTATTATGGGTTTTGTGAAAAAAGTAAAGCTGAAACTGGTATATTTCCACATTTAGTCATCCGATAAATAAGCCCTCATGCTTGAATGCCTGCCAGGTTTCAGTGATATGAACACCCGCAGAAGATAAATCAATGCACTTATATGAAAATATGCACATTTCAGTATCAGCATTGTGCATATCTACTGCTGTTTAATCCTCTTTACTAAAATTCCTTTCTTTTTTAACCCCCTTACCTATCAATCCACACAGTTATTGGCCTGGCAGTCATGGCAAAGTGCATTTAGAATCACTCAAAAAGCACCCAATTTCCGTTTTTATCCATATTTAAAAATAAATACAGACGATAAAATAAATGGTTTTCTGTCTGTATTTATCTGTAAAAATCAGTAAAAACGGAAAACAAGGAGCCTTACCAATAATCTAAGCAACATTTCATTGTTTTCTCTGAACAATAGGCTGGTTCAGAAGACGGAGTTGGATCTTTTAGTTTACAGGGGTGGCGGTGAAGGAGCAAGTTTATGATTGTTAGGACGTGAATAAAACTTTGCTGCCCATCGGTTGTAGGCGAGTGTGTGGGGCATTTGAAGCCATGATTAAAAAAAAGTTGTTTCATAAAACGTTTTTGTTCCTCAGCTGGTTACTCTGGATGTTTCCTATGTGCGGGGAAAGGTGGATTGGAAATACCAATAATCAACACTTCCCTGACTGCTTGACAGCAGAACAATCCATGTCCACACAGTTCCCATTACACCCTCGAACCTTAGCAGGATTGAGACATAAGCAACAAGCGGGCAAATAAATGATGCATCTCATACCAGAAAAAGAGTGCCGATAGAGCCTGTGGAACTTGGCATGCAGTTGGGGGGGGTGTTTAAAGTTGAAGGAGACGACATCCTCTGGGCAGTTCAAAATGAGGATCCTCGTGTCAGTGCACAGAACAGGATCGAATGGCCAACTGTGCAGAATGCCCCATATCAGTGCACCAATATTAATGACCTCTGCAGAGTTTTGGGGCACTGACAAGGGCAAAGGAGGTTGAGAATTGCAGGGTTCCCTCGGTGGACCTGTAGATGTTCATTAGATACTTCTTCTAGAGAAGCTTTGCCACAAAAGATGGTCGCTTATCAGACCCGAGTCTGACTGCAGCTAATGCATCTAAACCAGGTTTAAGAAAGGCAGCACCACTGCTTGTTTCACAACAGGAGGCACAATTACAGTCAGTCAAGTGAGGGAATGGAGGATGCGCACTTTGAAAAAAGGTCATTCCTTTGGTTAAGGGAGAGAAACGGAGAACAGGGTCACAATTAAATATGTATTCATCATTCGTATTAGGAATACAGATAACAGAATTTGCAACATTCATTTGAATAAATGCAATTTTAGGCGGAAAGTATTTTCCTACTGTTGTGGTACACCCAACATCCCACAACCCTCGCCAGTGAACAGCCCATGATCAGCAGTCCGTGTTAGTGCGCGAGGCTGGCCCTGCACACGACTCACCACAGCGACACGAGCCCAGTTCTTGCTGCACCAGCTCGAGCTTTATTTGGCACCGGAAGCAGCGGCGCCGGCTCTTCTGTTTGGACCGACTGGTCTCATCGGATCGGTCACCCGTGTCCAGGAGCCGTGGCCGTTTTATGGGGGACGCATCGTCTTCAGATTGAGAATCTAGTGAATTATTAAACACAGGAAACACTTGCTAAGTTTGCAGCACAGAACAAACAAAAAACAAAAGAAACAGTTCTTGCGGTTGGTTAAGCTATTTCCAACCATACCAATATGTATTTGAGATTTTGAAAGTTTGCCATATGTTTTTGAAACCTGAAGAAATTCATGCAATGCCGCTTTATAACAGACATCTGTTCAGAACAGCAAAACATCCCAGCAACAAAATACAACTTTTCATTTCAGTAATGGCAGCTTGTTTTCACGTGTTTAAGGTTCCTCTTTATTCTGACTAAGACCGTCCAGTCAATTACGAAATTTGATCACCCAAAGGAAATGAAAAGACATTCACATTCTGGCCAAGAAATGAAATCAACTGAGCGCACATTAAATGCCGAGAGTTTACCAATTCATAGCCCTCACAAGATTAGCAGACCGAGTTTGGGGAGAGTGAGCATACATTTCGGTTGTGTAAGGAGGCTGGGATCACGCATGCGTGGGGCATAAACCAACAGACAGTAATCGAGGTAGAGTATGGCGAGTACAACTTACATGTAAGGAGTCGCATTTCATAGCGCCTACAATAGGTAGCACAGACTAAAGTTACTTCCCAAGGCGCTCTTTGAAGAGGACTGGAAATAGAGAAGAGGGTGGGTAGGCAAATCCCTGCCAGGAAAGGAGTTTAGAATTCAGGTCTACAGTATCCATAGATAACTCGGCAAAATAACGAAAAAGCTAGTCCGGCTGTATTCGATTGAAGTGCTCTCTACAAATACATACCAGCTGTAATGCATACCACTGACAGCTGCAGAAATACAGCAGATCGTGTCCAAATGCGGCTAATATTGGCAAGGGAGGCACTGTAGGTAGGACACAGGCCTGGGTGCAATCACCCACGTTTGACCATGAACGAGGAGAGTCCACGCAAAGAAGACCAGGTCTCCAAGCCAAGGGAATTAGTTATGATCTAGAATGCCTACTTTAAAAGACCCGTCGGCTGCTCTCAGAGAGGTGCATCAGGTTTCCAGTCAGCAATTGGCATTACTGGTGTCAGTGCAAGGACATTCAATGAATGCAGCTTTCAACAGGCATCTCAAGGTAGCAGGTTTAAGCTGTCGCTTGCATAGCTGTAAAACTGGCTGCACAAGCCCCAGTGCTTCCACATAAATGACTATTCGTCTTAGGTTTCACTGACAGGAGAAATATGTGGGAGTTCCCTCTGGGCACTTTCAGTATAATGATGTCATCACAGATGCATAGTATGTGCGGGCACGTATTGGGTCTGTTTCCCACTCAGCTGCGGTGATTTGCAGGTGTCTCAAACCCGAGTTGGCAACGTCACTCTGGTTTCGAGTCCGTCAACGGCCTTTAAACTGTACTCAAGAGGCCACCCTAAAAACTGCTGGTCCACACCGTTCTGACTGGAACATGATCCTTGCGTGGCTGTGGGCATGAAGATCCTTTTCAATCTGACTGGAACATGATCCTTGCGTGGCTGTGGGCATGAAGATCCTTTTCAATCTGACTGGAACATGATCCTCGCTTGGCTGTGGGCATGAAGATCCTTTTCAATCTGACTGGAACATGATCCTTGCTTGGCTGTGGGCATGAAAATCCTTTTCAATCTGACCGGAACATGATCCTCGCTTGGCTGTGGGCATGAAGATCCTTTTCAATGTGACTGGAACATGATCCTTGCTTGGCTGTGGGCATGAAGATCCTTTTCAATGTGCTTCCAGCAGGCCGCAGGTGCAGGAAAATGCTGACAATGTCTTCAAAACGTATGGAGTTGCCTAGTACTGGCAGACTGCTGCTGATGGCATGTTCAATGCACCATCTATTCCATTTTCAAGGGATGTATTGCCTTTTTGCCTCTTGGGATGGATTGGAAAACCCCAGGAGAGATCTAGTAATTCCCGTAAATTTCTCAACAGAGATTTTTATTTCTGTTAGCCATGGAGCAATGCAAATCTGTTGAAATCCATCATCCTATACATGGTAAAAGAGGATGAAATCTGATAGGGTGCAAAGATCCTTTTGTTAACGAAGTATCTCAATATTAACATTGACCGAATAATCTGGAAAAAGAACACTTATGAAAAAAACTTAAAAACAAACCTCAACGCATGATGAGAGCAACATCCTGACACACAATTGCTTTAAAGCCACTTCTTCTGAAGATGATGTCTTACCCTTGCCCTTCACCAGAGGTCTCTCTGGGGACACACTTTCACTCCTACACACCATCATCAGTGCATCCCTCACTCAAGGCATCTTCACAGGAGCTCTCAAGACAGGCCAGATCCTTTAGCTCCTAAAGAAACCTACACTAGACCCTGATGACCTTGCCAACTACCAGGCTCATTGTTCACCTATCTTTTACCAGAAAAAGCAATGAAAAAGCAGTCTAGGTTTAACTTCAGAACCACATCACTGCTAATCATCTCTTGCTCCCCTACCAGTCTGGTTAAAGCTCATGCTGCAGCATGGAACCTGCTTCCTTACACATTGTAGATAATGCTCTCTTTACCACAGATGAAGATGACCCCTGCCTCCCGAAAATGCCAGACTTCTCAGCTGCCCTTGACACACTCAACCATCCCACCCTCACATAAGCACCCTGCTATCTGGAAGGAGATTCACCAGCAATGTCCTTCACTGGTTCCCTCCTACCTTTCCAAATTACACCAGGTTGCTCACATTGAGACCTCAAGGTCCCAAAAGATCACAATCACATGAGGAGCCCCCAGGGTTCCATACGGTCTCCTGTCATCTTCAGACTTTACATGTAGCCGCTTGGTGCTCTACTTACAGATAACAGCATCAAGATTCAACAATATGCTGATGATACACATACCTTTAAAGAACACTACATCACAATGCGTTAACTCCCCATAACCCAGGTATTACTTGAATTTATACTTGTGTTTGACCCTGAACAGTACTCCGCTGCTTTTTGGCTAGGGTAGTTCTAGAAAAATACCATATACATTTCTCTCAGAACTAGCAAGGAATTGGCAATCCATCCACTGATGGTGATTAAAAACAAGGACTTAGGAGGTGGCTAACTCAGGTCGCAGTTGAAGCAAACTTGCAAGTGAGGCAACATCATGTTTGAGGCCACCACACCTCTTTCCATAAGCCATTGCTGCCCAAAAGAGTATCGCCAAACCAGAAGGTGCAGGCCATTCATTTAGAGACACTAACAATCTCAAAGGCTAAACTGGTATGTTTGTTCCAAAGTCAGCTGAAATTGTGCAGAGAAATATTTGTAAAAGGACAGGTTCTGCCAACTATCAGACAACCTGGCTCAAGGACACTGAGTCAACACATCTACAAAGTCCAACCCTTGAGAGATCTGTGACTTTCAGTAGTTGTGCAAAAGGGTAGAATACAGGCAAACAACCAATAGCATTAGGTGAGAAAGGTATACATATATAGACTGATCAAAGATGTTATTGACAAAGTTTCAAGTCAATGGATAAATTAGGCAAATCCAACGCCCATTTACGGTGTTCCATTAAGGCACAATACAAGAGCATTGGGTGAAAAGCAGGTTTATTCCAATATGCAGACTCCACCCACAGCTATGGCACCATCTCCTCCAAGGACCAATTCTCAACTGTCCCCACAACATTCCACACAGCAAGAGTAAACACGAACAGTCCTGCCATACATTCCACATTCCAGTGCACCAGTCAGGATGCCATGCATCTCCTTCATCAAAAAAACACATGAACTATGAACCAACAAATACAAGAAATAAGAATCCAAGAGATGATATCTATACATAAAAAGTCATTATGTAAAACAAAAGTTTATCTGTACACAAAATAGTAATCAAATCTCCTTTGAGATGTTCTCACATTTCCCATCACTCCGACGTGAGCTCTTTACACCACTCGTGTATTCCAACATTTCCCTTGTTTTGTTTGTTTATTTTGGTCAGAAAAGTCTACTTCGGTAACTGACACCTCTATTGAGATTCCAAATACGCCCATCATCAAATTTAACTGCATTGTCAAATTTCTTTATTATCGCCATTGGACGACTGCATTTTGAAAACTGACCATGACAGGAGCTTTCACCCCAACTAGGTCTCCCACTTTCACATTAACCGTCTTGGCAGCCTTCTGTTTGTCAGTGTACACTTTCATAGCTATTACCTTTTCCATCACTCTTTCTTTCCACCCATCATCCTCAAGACATTCATTCAGACCCCAACAATGCTTGACTCATGCAGGAGATAAAACAGAATAAGCTCTTCTGCCTTTTAGCAATTCAAAATGAGTTTTTGCTGTGGTACCATGGGATGTCTTTTTATACATTTCTAACCACTTCCAATTCTTTGCCGCACTTCTTGCCAGCTGTATAGCCTCCTTAATGGTACGAATCATTCTCTCCACGGTACCTTTGTTTTCTGGGTGGTACAACACAGATTTCTTATGCACAATACCTATTTTGCACAAAAACTCTTCCATCTCTCTTGATGTGAACTGTACACCATTATCAGTCAGCAATGAATCGGGCAAACCTTCCCTCACAAACATCTGTGATAAAAATTCAATCACCTTCTCTGATGTGACCTCATTAACAATCATAAGCTCTGGCCATCGGGACTGAAGCTCCACCAACACAATTATAATGTCTTGTGCTCAATACCTTTAAGAGGTCCCAAACTATCCAGTCACCTCATCCCATGCTTTCTTGGGTACATTCCTCACTATCATGTGTTGTTCTCTTGCCTTACAAACCTTATCACTCAGACAACACTCTTAGCACTCCCTCACCTCTCTCTCGATCTCTCTATTCATCCAGTGCCACCAATAATCAGCTCACAAATGCTCTTTAGAGCTAGAAATTCCCTGATGACCATCATGCGCCATCATTACCAATCTCCCTCTCACCACTACAGGAGGTTCCTCTAAAAACCAAACCTTTATCACTGGACAACTCTTCCCTCACACTCCAATACGCCTTTGTCTCACTGTCCAATAATCTCGTCACCCCAACCATTCTCTAAGTTATGCACCGAACTCAGCAAAACTGTCTTTTCCAATTTCCTTTCTTCAATCCTCTTCACCAATCACACCATCAGTCACCACACACAATTTTTCCTCCTCCATGACTTCACCATCCTCCCTGGACAAACAATCAGTAACCACTTTACTTTTCCCAGGGATGTGAACAACCTGGAATTCATATTCCTGTAACACTACAACCCACCTAACAATCCTGCTGGAAACATTACTACAGTTTTCTTCATAAACACCTCCTTCAAAGGTTTATGATCCGTTCTAATGACAAACTTCCTTCCCCAACAAAAATGTTTCAACTTTTTTACTGCCCAAAAAAATGTCATGAGCTTCACATTCAATCACCGAATATCAGCACTCCACAGGCCTTAAAGCACGAGAGATGAAAGTTATTGTACTTTCTAGACCCTCATATGTTTGAATAAAAGTCGCCCCAATTCTTTTACACTTGCATCTGTTCAAATTATATTCTCTTGATCAGGGTAATAACCCTTCAAACTCTGAACATCCTGCAGCTCCTCCTTCAGGTGAATGAACCCTTCACACCACTTGAATTCCACATTCTACTTGCGTAGCGGATGCAATTTAAAAGTTTTCTCAGAAGATTTCTTCACAAACTTACTATAAAACTCTACAAGCCCTATAAATGACGCCAACTCCTTATGTTGTGGAACTGCCATCTCCGTGATCGCTCTTCCCAATTCTGGATTAGGTTTCAAACCTTCTTCCGTCAATGTATGACCCAAAAACTCAACCTCCTTTCTATGAAACTTACATTTCTCAACCTTAAGAGTTATCCCATTTTCACTCAGTCTCTGCAACACTGCTCTCACTCTCTCATCATGCTCTTCACAAGTTTCCCCAAAAAATAGGATATCATATTGATATACCTTCACACCAGGTAAACTACGAATATATTTCCCATGGCTCTTTGAAATACGGATGCCGCTGATACTAAATCGAATGGCATCCTCCTAAATCTTTTTATCCGATTGATTGTGGCAAATGCAGTGAGGTCCATTGAATCTTCATACAATCTTATGTGGTGGTGTGCCAAGGCCAAATCCAAAGTGAAACACTCATGAATCCCAGGAATAGGAAACCTATCCACCATAGCTCTGTTAGGGCCCCTAAGGTCCACACACAAATGAATATCACCATTGTGTTTCTTTCCCACAACCACCAGACTTAACCACTCTGCACCCTCAACCTGCTCAATAACACCTGCTTCCTCCAGCCTCTAACTCTCCAACTACTGCTGCCCAGACCTCAAATGGCAACTTCCTTACTTTGTTAACAACAGGTGTAGAACCTTGTACTACCTTGATCTTGTGCACGCACATAACCTTTCAAACACTCTAAAGCATCAGAAAACACTTTAGGAAACTCCTCTGAAAATATATTACTCTTGATACTTTTACAATGATCCACCACTTTAACTTTTAAAACATCCCTCAACCTAATAGTGGATCAGAATTGGGATTCAAAATGAGAGATATTTGAAAGGTCATGTCACCCACAACTTATCATGGCATGCTTCATCATCGGCGATGATACCACTCTAGTGGATTCATCCAATACTGGGAGTTCTTAGATACTCATCACAGGACAATTTCAGTGGGTCAGGTCTAAGGTTAAACATACCCAAGGGTATCCCCAAAGAATATGTCTTTATTGGCGAGTTCTCTTGGTACATGTTGAGAACAAAATACATTGTGCAAAGGTGGAAATTAATGTTTCACCTAACCACTTAACATTGCCAACATGTTTCGACCTGATATGGTGCCAAAACTGTTCAAAGGTCTTCTTTAGGGCTAAATAACTCCCTATTTAATCCATACATGCATGCCATGCAAACATATGAGGCAAAAAGCTCTCATATCTGCCTGTTATTTAGTAAGAAACCTAAACTTTGAAATAATTTTCAGCTTCATGGTTCAGAAATGGGGGGGCATCTCCTCTGTAGTTACACTTTCGTCAAGAGGTAGACGCTGTCCTTCCTACCTAAGAATTCCCCATACTACTGTATATGTGACTGTTCCTCTTCATAGGTCACCTCTGAGGATAGGGGTTACAAGCTCCAATCAGTTTGGCTTGCCATAATACCACATTACCTTTTCTCCTCTGAGTAGGTTTCCTTGAGGTCTTCAGAACCAAAGGTGGTCTGTATGTAGTTAGGGCCTTAGCGGTGCATTCTGTAATACATCCACTGGCATTCTCTTGTATATCTAATTGTCTTATTTTTAGAGGCTTTGCAGAGCGAACATTTCAATTCCTCGTGATCTCTGGACAAACAAACATTGCAAACCCTGTGATGGCCCTACCACAAGAATTTACTGTTGCGCTTTGGACACTTGGGATGGGTGTTTTCTCACTAACCTGCCCCCACGGTTCCAAATACAAGATGTCAGGATCTACAGCTACACATGCTACAAACCGTATTCTAACTTCAGTGCACTGGAAGGTAACAGAAGGATTATGTTAGTTACCCTGTAAGCATCTCTTCTCGGCATGTAGGGCTGTAGATTCACTTCCTTTGCATACTCCTGCTATCTAGTTATGGGTCCGGATGTTTACAAGTTGTTTTTCTTCGAAGAAGTCTTTTCCAATCACAAGGTAAGGTGACTCTTCCTTTCGGTGATAGTGCGCATGGGCATCGACTCCATAGTTAGATTGTTTTTCCGCAAGAGGGTGAGAATTTATTTATTTATTTACTGATTTTGTACAGCGCATAGCTGCCCCAGCGACGGGGCATCCCAGCGCTACCCAAGAACACAGACAGGGGACAGAAGGGAGGTGTCAAAAGAGCTAGCCGGGAAAAAGCCATGTCTTTATGGCTTTCCGGAACTCTAGATGGTTCTGCAGTTCTCTGATCCCAAAGGGAAGGGAGTTCCAAAGCCTAGCTGCCAACACCTTAAACGAACGGCCGCCTGCTCTGGCTCTGAAAACTCGGGGGATACAAACTAGCCTTTTATCTGTGGAGCGGAGAGATCGAGTTGGAATATACGGCACTAGCAAATTCGCTATGACCTTCGGGGCTCGATGATTCAGAATGGAGTAAGTGTAGTACAGAGATGTGCATGCATATGGTATGTAAATAAGAACTGCAACAATAGGTCTCCGGAGAGGAGGGAGGGCGCAAGTGATCCTACAGCTCTACATGCCAAGAACAGATGCTTACAGGGTAAGTAACATAATCCGTTCGAGGCATGTGTGCTGTAGATACACATGCTTTGCATAGATTGTATAGCAGTTTCCTCCCAAAGCGGTGGCTAACCAGTGGGTGTTGCAGTTGTTTGAAAAAGTGTTTTTAGCACGGCTTGTCCTACATTAGCTTTGTTATGTTTCATACAGGTACCCCGATATAGGCTCAGGTACTAACCAGACCTTTCACCTATATTTCCCCTGCCATTACACTACATACCGGTTCTTGGTACTGACCTTTTACCTTGTTAAGGTACTGCTTAAATGATGTGGGGTTTTCTCCGAAAACTAGCCTCATTAATTATGCATGAGGATTCTTGGAATCTCAGCAGGACTACCATCTCCTGCATAATAACTATGTATAAGGGTTATTCCTTCCGTCATCCTAGTCCGACATGACAAAGCAAGGTAGATCCCCTGGGGGTACCACTTTGGGTATATAAAAACCGTATCTTTGCTGAGGCAGGGAAAGGAGAAAAAGGTCTTCCATGTTGATACACTGACGCAAGACGCTGAGGTTGCTGCATGCAGACACTCCAGCTCGCAGTGGTCTGACATCCCTCGCGGGGTGTCCATCTCGAGACCAAGAAGGGGTCCCACAGTCTCTCACTTCAGGTAATGGGGTGGTCTTCAGCCTAGGGGGATTCTTGGCTCGACACCTACATACATGCTAGGTACACGTAGGTACATCTAGTTAGGGTTGCATCGTAGGAGTACAATTTTATTGTCATGTATTTTTATACCTGCCAGTATTCATTGTTTTAGCTCTATGGTAGCAATCTACCATCCGTTTACTCAATTGGTGCTTACAATAATTTATATCTGTTCCTGTCTTATGGTTGTTTCAGCACACCTATTTTACATTAGAAGGACGCTGGTTCAATAAATGCTTATTGAAAAACGTCTCCACCGTTTATTCTGTGCATCTCTCTGAGACAAAGTGAGCACGAGTGACTGAGCAAAAAGTACTGTACTGTTTCCACGATCCCCGATGGGACAGAGTTGTCATGTTCGATAGTTGCCAGGAACTATTCTCTCCTTGGTAAGAGGAGTTTACAGTGGCACTGTGAGCTAGCTGGTATACAGGCGAACATACCCAGTGGGGGTGTCTGGAATCAGTCTGGACACCAATCCCACAGTCTATGTTGTCTAAACGCACAGATCATATATAGGTTTACAGGAACTACGCGACAGCTTGTTGACGTGCTAATAAATCCACACAATAATGTTTGGTAAACGTGTGTGGTGTAGACCATGTAGCTGCTTTACATAGGTCAGCTAAGGGAATGTTACCTAAAAAGACCATAGATGCTCCTATTTTGCACGTAGAATGTGCTCTAGCAGGTATAGTTAAAGTCCTTTTAGCTTTAACATAGCATGTTTGAATATATTTAACAATCCATCTTGAAATACCCGATTTAGAGATAGGATTTCCCTTACGAGGTGGAGCAAATGCAAAAAAAGTTGTTTTGCAAAAATCTTTTGTTCTATCAATATAGTATAATAGTGCTCTTTTGACATCAAGTGTGTGTAGAGCCCTTTCTGCTACCGAATCAGGTTGAGGGAAGAACACAGGTAATTCAACTGATTGGTTAATGTGAAAAGCAGAAACTACTTTTGGAAGGAATTTTGTGTTTGTACGAAGAACCACTTTATCTTTATGAAGTTGAAAGAAAGGTTCTTCTAAGGTTAATGCCTGTAGCTCACCAACACGCCTTAAAGAAGTGATAGCAATTAGAAAGGCAACCTTCCATGATAGAAACTGTAATTCACAATTGTGCAATGGCTCAAAAGGTGGACCCATAAGCCTTGCGAGAAATTTTAAGGTTCTAAACAGGTGCAGGTGGTACCCTGGGTGGTATTATTCTTTTAAGGCCTTCCATGAAAGCTTTAATTACTGGAACTTTGAATAAGGATACATGTTGTCTGTTTTGCAGATATGCAGCTACTGCCGCTAGTTGTAGTCGAATAGATGTGTAGGCTAAGCCAACTCGCTGTAGATGCAAAAGATAGCAAATAATGTTTTATATAGATGCATCTAGCTGATCAATTGTGTTATCATTACAATAAATAAACATTTTCCACTTTGCTGCATAACATGCTCTAGCGGTAGGTTTCCTTGCTTCTTTAAGAATTGTCATACAATCTGGTGGTAGATTAAGGTAACCGAACTCTGATTTAGGTTGAGCTCCTTGGGTTTTGGATGTCTGATTTCTCCATGGTTCTGTTTAAGAAGGTTGGAAGTGAGGTGCAGTTTTTGGTGTGGAACCACTGACAGTTCTAGTAGTGTGGTGAACCATGGTTGATGAGCCCACGTGGGAGCCACTAGAATCAGTGTGAGTGATGTCTGTCTGAGTTTTCGAACCTGAAATGGAAAGAGAGGGAGAGGCAGAAAAGCTTAAGCAAATATCCCTGACCATTTCATCCATAGGTCATTGACTTTGGATAGATGGTGTGGGAATGTGGAGGGGAAGTTTGGGCATTTTGAGTTCTCTGCTGTGGCAAAGAGATCTATTTGTGGAAATCCCAATTTTTGGAAGTATAGGAGGAGAACCTGGGGATGAAGTTCCCATTCGTGTACTTATTGCCGCATCCTGCTGAGGTCGGCAAATTGGTTGTGCATGCCTGGAAAGTGTTTTGCTGATGTATTTCCAAACGCCAAATGGTCTGAGAGAGGCTTGACAACTGTAGAGAATGTGCCCCCCCCCTGTTTTTGTACATAATACATAGCTGTCATATCGTCCGTCCGGTCTAGGACAACTTACCCTATGAGGTGAGGCTGGAAAGCTTTTAGTGCTAGATGATCAGCTAGAAGCTCCAAATAATTGATGTGGAGACTTTTGTGTTTGGTGTCCCATAAGCCCTGAATTGTTAGATGCTGGAGATGGGCACCCCAACCTGTGAGATCTGTATCTGCTGTTAGTACGACTTGTGGAATTGGGTCGATGAAGGGCTGCCCTTTTGATAGGTTTTCTGTGTTCCACCACTGCAGAAAGCGATGAGTGCGGCTGTCTACCAACACCAGATCTGTTAATTGACCCTGTGATTGAGTACACTGACGTGCTAAGCATTCCTGTAGAGGCCGCATGTGTAATCCTGCGTGAGGCACTATTGTAATGCATGATGCCATCATCCCAAATAGTTGCATGAAAGTTTTCACGGTTAGGTATTGGTTGTTTTGAAACAGTAGTAATAAAGTTTGAAAGTTTCTAATTCTGGCTGCATTGGGAGAGGTTAGAGCTTTGCGAGTGTTTAGCGTTGCTCCTAGATATATTTGCAGCTGTGAGGGTTGAAGATGAGACTTTTGATCATTGACTGTAAATCCCAATTGACGGAGAAGGTTTATGGTAGCTTGAGTGTGTTGCAAACACTTTTTTTGTGTGTTGGCTTTGATGAGTCAATCGTCCAGATATGGGAAGATATGAATTTGTTATCTTCTTATATGAGCTGCTACTACTGCTCGACATTTTGTGAATACTCTGGGTGCAGTAGTCACTCCAAATGGGAGTACTTTGAATTGATAGTGATTTCATGCTATCACAAATCTGAGATATGTGCTGGATGGACAGGAATATGGAAGTATGCATCCTTTAAGTCTAGAGTGGACCTAAAGTCGCCTTGTTGTAGAAGTGGAAGCACTTGTTGAAGGGCAACCATATGGAAGTGTTCTGACAGTATGTATAGGTTTAATGGTCTGAGATCTAAGATTGGTCGAAGAGACCCGTCCTTCTTGGGGATTAGGAAGTAAAGTGAGTAAACTCCTGATCCATGATGTTGTAATGGAACTGGTTCTATAGTTCATTTTGTTAGAAGAGCTTGTACCTCTTGTTTGAGGAGCTGTTGGTGTTGTAGTGAGAGTTTGTGAGTGCGAAGTGGAATATTGGGAGGATTGCTGATAAGCTCCAGGCAATAACCATGTTGGATAATGTCTAATACCCATTTGTCTGATGTTACGGATTGCAAAAAGGGAAAGAATTGTTGAAGTCTTCCCCCGACAGGTGTAAAATGGTCGGGGGAATTGTAGGCAAGTCACTGTTTGTTGCTATGTCCTCCTTCTTCATAGGGATTATGTAACTTAAATCCTCTGAAGGAATGTTCCTTTTAGAAGGTGTAACATGTTTAGCTAATATGTGTCCAGTGTCTGAATTAATGTAGATCTTTTACTGCTTAGGATCCAGCTTTTCTTGCATAACCTCTAGGATGGGTTCCGGAGGCTTATAATGTGCATCTTTTGCTTTCCGTGCTGAAATTTTCGGAGCCAAGCTAGATTTTTCCTTTTTAGGTCTTGCCTAGCGATGCAGCGCCATGCGCTGCTCGCGTAAGCAAGATCTATTGTTGCCGACTTGCTTGCGAAGGGGGACAGGACATGTGCACGTGTATGGCAAGTCCTGGACAGGAGATGTGCACGCGTATGGTGCGAGCAGGAGTTGTAATAACGCCGCAAACCGTACGCGTGCACATCAACTGTCTGTGCCGAAGCTTAACAGACAGGAGATGTGCACGTGTACGGCTCGCGGCGTTATCACAACTCCTGCTCGCACCATACACGTGCACATCTCCTGTCCAGGCGCGGCGCGCTTGCATGCACCACTCACCGGCTCTTGAATCCTGCTCCGGCCGCATCATGCGGCATTCACGAAGGCGGGGTGGGCTCCCGCCGGACTTCCTCTACTGCTTGCCAGTGCGGGGTGGGCTCCCGCCGTGCTTCTCCGACACGCGGGGCTCCCTGAGCTCACGGGAGCCCCGGACACTTTCGGACGCGCGCTCCATGCCCCGCCCATGTCCCAGGCAAGGTTGCCTGACTTCCGGGTCGCGCTGAGAGCGGCCCGGAGAAGGCTTCCACAACATCTCGGGCTGCGGCGGCGAAACGCGGGGTGGGCTCTTCTGATGAAACATTAAGGTAAGGAAGGCAGGGGATGGGGAGAGGGGCAGGGGTGTGTTAAACAAACAAGCATTTGCAATGCAATAGGTCTCGCATTTACGCGAGTTTGAGCTATTGACATTGCAAATAACAATGCCTTTTATTTTTGTTTTCGTTTTAAAAACATAAATAAAAGGAATTGTCATTTACAATGCAAATAGCTTAAACTTGCGTAACTGCGAGACCTATTGCATTGCAAATGCTTGTTCTCTTTTGGAGCTGAAGATTTTGGTGGCGGAGGGAGTTTTTCTTGGCTCGGTGCCGAGCTGGAAGGCTCGACTGTCTGTTTCGGTGCCGAGTCCGAGGGAGTGGAGTTGGAAGCAGTGTCTCGGGGCCCACCATGGCCAGAAGGCAGTGGTGGCCCAGAAGACCTATGTCTTGAGGGCAAAGGGGCTTTGTTACTCACGGCACCCTGTCCCGCTGGAACGACTTCGGACTCGAGCTCGATTTCTAGTTCGGAATCAGATTCTTGGATGGAGAAGGCCTCCTCTTCCGCTGCCGACACCTCCATTTCCTCGTGCTCGGTATCTTCTCCGAAGATATCCAGGGTGTGTTCGATGTTCTGCCTCTGCATGTCCCTTCATCAAGCCTGATGGTCCTGCAAAGCCTTTTTCGACCGTAACGATCGACGAGTGTCACAATGCTCTTTCTTGTGCTCCGGTGAGAGGCACAAGTTGCAGACTTTATGTAGGTCGGTGTGCGGGTACTTGGAGTGGCACCGAGGACAAAATCGAAACTGAGTCCGTTCCATCTGCAGAAGACTGATACTACGAAACTGTGTATAAGTCGACTGAGGCGGCTAGGCCCGAAGGCCGCCAACGAGGTCTTCTATACCAAAGATAGTATTTTCCTATTTTTTCAACACACGGAGAATGGTGAAACGCTTTCGAAACAATACCGGTGAGGTTACAGTGTGTTGCGCACCGTGAGGATCCTGAAGAACGATGTCGAACCGGAGAACCGCAAACCACGTCTGAACCTGATGGCGGAAAGAAAACAATCTAACTATGGAGTTAATGCACATGTGCACTATCACCGAATGGAGGAGTCACCTTACCTCGTGACTGGAAAAGACTTCTTCGAAGAAAAACAACTTGTAAACATCCAGACCCAACACTAGATGGCAGGAGTATGCAAAGCATGTGTATCTACAGCACACATGCCTCGAACATTATATTTTCTTTGATGTTCTAAGATTATTTTAGGCTAATTTCACAATTAAGTCCTATGTCAGAGAAGACATAAGTCTAACTCGTCTCATAGCATAAGGTATCTAACGGCTACATTTTATACAAAGTTGTTTACATCACCAAGAAGAAGTAGAGTTTCAAAAGGTGCCCATCAACATGGTTTTACAATTTCACTGGTCATTGATAAAATGATGAAACGAAAAGATGGCTGCCAGGGTGGCTGTACATCCTGCCAACTAGCTGCTAGCAGCAAACCTTCCACAATCCCCCTGTAAGCAGCACACAACTAAACAGTGTTCAGAACATTACATGATCAGCATATACTTTGAAAACGGCATATTTCTGTTCAGAGGTGGGCCATTTGATTGTGCACTGGCATAACATGTCTCTAAACAGACTTATCACCATTGGTACAGTAACTTTTCAGCTGATGTGTCAATTATGTATCACCTTAATAGGTTTTTCATTTGGTTAGTTTACTCTGCATCTAAGCAGGTAAAGGTGCTGGATCTCGACCCCACATAAGGAAAGAATGTGTCTTCTTTATACTTCTAAGAATAAAGTTACTATTCATGTATTATTCATCTATCTAGGCACAGTCTGATATCAAAACAGAGGCCATTCACTGCTTGTTCTGTAACACTGCTTTAGAATTTTTCCAAGCTATTCCGCTTGACGTATTTTTTCTTTATGCATAACTTAGCAACATATTCTGCCAGACTGCTTTTTTCATTACACATACATAAACTGTCCAATCTTATGATGGCATGTGAAGGCAATAGAATGAGGGCTTTTTGATTATAAATAGCTGTGTATCTAAGCAGCTGATCAAGTTATTTTAATATTTAATTGTTTCGTAATAACTGCATGAATAATCTAGTGATTTTAAACTACTTATTTTATTGTAAAGTTTACATCATTGTAATAAACCAAGCATACACTTGGAAAGATTGAAGCTAAAAAGTGATTGAGTGAAGATGGAAGATATTAGTAAGAGAGAAAATGAGAGCATTCGAAAAAGAAGGCAAGAAGGACAAAGTTCTACTTGCTAAAACGTAGTCACCTTTTCTGTAGAGTTCTATGTTTTTGCTATAAATTTGACTTTTTAAATATCAGAGCTAACCAAGTCCCCCCTGCATCTGACTAACAAGCTGCTTTTGTGCTGATATGCATTACAATGTGGTGTCTTTAAGGAACTCGTCAAAATATACTCACAGTTCTAAACACTAAATTGTACTTATGCTTGAATTATTTTGATACTAGATTAATCTGGTCATAAAAGATTAACAGGCACAACTTATTGGTTACTGTTTGCATATGTTTTTTATAGTAATAAATACAAAAAAAACAGTGGGAAGGGAAGGAGGAAAACAAGTACTCTAAGGCTACAGATATTTCAAGAGCGATCCTTCAGTACATAATGAGAACATTTCTACTTCTCCTACAGTACATAATGAGAACATTTCTACTTATAAGCCTGTTCTGTGCATTTGACTCCCCCTGTTGCAGGGATTCTGCACATACACAGAACTATGCGCAGGATTATGGGACCTCGGTGTATAGGGGCTAAGCCTTCCCACCACCTTAGTGCCCAAGAGCCCAGGACCGACTAGCTATAGTGTCTCACTCGCTCTCCTACACACTCACAGAGAAGCAAATGATTAGACACCCCAGAACACAACACTCCTGACTCGCTCAGGAATCGCGGTAACGAGGTAAAACCCTTTTGCTCGCACTCTTGTCATTGTCCACAATAAAGTCTGACAGAGACACAAAATAGATTAGAATATTTATTTGAACTATTGTGCAGTATACATGCCACAAGCAGAAAAATGCATATTACAAATATTGTCAGCATAGCAACAAGACCATATATCATGAAGGGAGGTGTCATAATGAAAAGACAATAGAGAGAAGACAATTCAGCCTAACCTCCCTCCCCTTGCTAGAATTTGGTATTATATAACAGATGATCTCTGGGTTTTGTCAGCAGACCCCATACCTTAGTGCCTAGATGGTAGATCTACATCACAGGAACCACATTGCTCATCTCCCTGGAAAGGTCCCTCTCCAAGTGTGTGTTTTTCATGTGTGCATCCCCGTAATATCAGAATGCTAGTCTCCCACCAACTGCATTGGTATGTTAAGTCTAAGTGCTAGGGCCTGACCAGAACAGAACAACAAGGGGCATTGTTTATCGACCTTGCTCACAATGTTCAGACTAAACTCCAGGAACAGGCAGAGAACGAACACAGCGAACAGTTCCCATGTGAAAAGTACGGACAGAGACTTTGCAAAAATAAAATCAGCTAGTAATGTGTGCAAAGCTGAAGGGCTCATGCTAACTTAGTGATGTCACAATGTCCCCACCGGCCACGTGACACCCCTAAATCATTTCCCACTCCGCATTTTGTTCTTTTACTTTTCATATATTTAGACGGACAGGCTATTTATATGTTATAAAGCTTACGCCATTTAATACTAATAAATCAAGGTTGGATAATACTGGAACCATCCACCTGTAATTATTTTCTCCAACTTTTTCCTCTCTCCCAATCTATTGGCCTTAATTAACGGTAGGCTTCACCCATTAGATGGTTTAACTTGGAAGCAAAGTCCAGTATGGCTGGTTTTCCGCCTAATACTCAATCAGCTTCGTGCACTGCTATAAGGGCAATGAAGCGGTGGGTCACAAACTCGAGGAAGAGAAGCAAAAACTAGACTTCAATAATGTATAAAACTATAGAGTTATATTCTTTATGTAGTTCTTGAAAACACCAACAACCAGCCACAGAGTTTCATTAGTAGTCTTATTTATGCTCTTGATTGAACTGCATTGATTGGATTTCCCTGGCTTCTGCTCCCTGATGCTAATTTCCAAAATTAAGAACATACTTTAGAAATACATGAAAGTAATACTGTTGCACACAGCTTCGTTTTTCTGATTCTGTCCTATTTATTGGAGGATGGCTCATTGCTAACCCTGGATGTTTTCGCCTCAAAATATTTTCTAAATATCTTAACCTGCTTCCAGTGGGGTGGAGAGGGGCAATTTGCAAATCTAGCTAATTGCAGATGCTTATGGCCCAGTAGATCAAGCATTGGCAAAGTCAATCGGTCTCGCCTATGCAAGAGCTAATGGGTTTGCCAATGTATTTTAGCCAGGTTGTACACTAGCGTGCCTGCTGTTCAGCAAAAGTTAGTGTTGTGGAGAGGAGGGAAGTAGAGTGGCGTAGAGTTGAATAGTGGAGTAAAGTGGCATAGAGGGAGCTGTGTAGAGTAGAAAGGAGTAAAGTGTCCGAGTGTAACGACGGAAAGGGGAGTGGCATGGTGTGACGTAGAGTGGAGTGGCATAAAGCGGAGTAAAGTGTTGTGGAGTGGAGTACAGTGGTGTACAGAGAATTGCATAGAGTGAAGTAGAGCGGCATAGTGTCGTGAAGTGCTGTGGCGTAAAGTCAAGTATGCATGGTGTGGTAGCACACTCGCATTAAAGGCAACACATTTCCAATTGAAATGATTATATTTGCACATATAGTTTTACTGATAAAACTATACAATGCATAAATGATGTGTGAAAATGGCATCACCTAGTGTATTGATTTAGTTTTGATCATATTAAAATATTTGTTTCCACCACACTTCAGAATTACAAAAAAGTGCTTCATTTGTGTTTTCATAATTGACATTCTGAAAAATGTCCACAGTTCATTTACAGACATTTACATTTGGTTGTGTGCTAGAACAATACACTTTACTTTCCCACCTCTAGAATCCAGCAAGATTGTCACATAAATCCTCTCACTTAAAAGTAAACAAGCTTCCTTGGAAGACAGAGCCTGGCATTTAACTTCTGTCTGTGAATGCAAAGCAAATGTGACAAGATGAGAACAAAATGTAAAGGCCTGTTTACAAAGAGTGAGCACTTGTGGAATAATACAATAAACAGGCTATGTTCCATGAGAGGGACAACAACATGCTGGACAGACTAAAACAAATAGAGCCAACAAATAGAAAGCAAGCAAATGTGAGTTTCAAACCACATAGCCAGTGGTAAGCAATGGGTGGAATACATTCCCAGGGAAGCTTTTAGAATGTCCCCAAGAAATCTTTCAGCAACCAGACAGCTGTGATGTAAGGTAGGCTTCAACCTAAAAAGGGGAGAGGGGTTGGCAATAGTTGGCCTGTTGGTAAGCACCTTCTGAGGTCAGCAATGGCATCTCTTTGTATGCTGTACTAAAAATACAGTGTCTGATTTTCTCCCACTGTCTTTGGCTCATCATCCTTTCCCCCTCCTTCTCATCATGCTCTTCATTACTTCACTCTCCTCTCATACCACACATCAAGTTTTGGTAGCTTGCGCCACGTTTTCTTCACACTGTGTTCCTATTGTGCAACGTGCAGGGCTTGTGATCAGAGGTAGGTGTCTCAAAACCAACTATCAGGGAGGACCGGGCTTGGCAGTTCGGGCTGGACTGTTCCCACAAGGAACAGGGTCAAGACTCATTTGCATATGGCTGGGTCCAAACTGGGGTGGTGGGGTGAGCAAAAGAATGATGGATTTAACCCAGATCCTTGTGACTGGGGGTGAATGTTTGCATTGTCCAGCATTCCATCCATCAATTGTTTCTTTTGCATATGTCGCCCTAAGTGGGAAGGGTATGCCCAGACGTGGGTCCCGTGCTCACCACACCACTGGATTCAAGCTAGCCTGGCTGATGAAGGGTAATGCCCTGAAGCCGGTCCCAGGATGCTTGTTTCCGGTCCAGGGAGGACCTGGCTTGGCAGTTCGGGCTGGACTGTTCCCATAAGGAACAGGGTCAAGACTGATTTGCATATGGCTGGGTCCAAACTGGGGTGGTGTGGTGAGCAAAAGAATGATGGATTTAACCCAGATCCTTGTGACTGGGGGTGAATGTTTGCATTGTCCAGCATTCCATCCATCAATTGTTTCTTTTGCATATGTCGCCCTAAGTGGGAAGGGTATGCCCAGACGTGGGTCCCGTGCTCACTACACCACTGAATTCAAGCTAGCCTGGCTGATGAAGGGTGATGCCCTGAAACCGGTCCCAGGATGCTTGTTTCCGGTCCAGGGAGGACCGGGCTTGGCAGTTCGGGCTGGAGTGTTCCCACAAGGAACAGGATCAAGACTGATTTGCATATGGCTGGGTCCAAACTGGGGTGGTGTGGTGAGCAAAAGAATGATGGATTTAACCCAGATCCTTGTGACTGGGGGTGAATGTTTGCATTGTCCAGCATTCCGTCCATCAATTGTTTCTTTTGCATCAAAACCAACTATAGCATACATTTGACATTAGAAAAGGAGATTAAGGCATCAGAACATAAAATCTGCCAGCTAGAAATGAGAGGGGCAATGAATCCAAGACCCACACAGGATCTATTAGACTTCATTCAAAAATATGATCCTTTGATGTGACACCTGAAAGGTGTTAACTATAAGGAATATGTTGCTCAACAGCTTAGTGAGGGGGACAGAGCAGGCTGATTGTTTGTATGAATATCGAAGGCCGAAATAACTAGGAAACCACTATATGCAATTAACTCGGAGGCTGGTGAACCATTGAATTTTCAGACTGAAATAAATTACACCTTTGCTAGTTAATATACACAATTATATACTCCTGATTGACTCAGAATCTTTAACACAAAAAAGAGACTACTTGAATGAGAACCCACTGATGGGATTAACCGTACAGCAGACAGAGGGCTTGGATTGACCCCTAACACTGGCTGACATAAATAATACCATAGATAGTGTGGCCAAAAGGATTGTACTCAACTAAAGCCTTTACTGGCCTCTAGACTCCTTGAAGTGTAAATGGAAGCTTACAACACAGGGATCCTACCACAAACTACTAGGGAGATGCTGATCGTGGTACAGCCAAAACTATTCGAGACCCCCTTGATATTAATTGAAATAGCCCACTTTCCCTCCTCGACACGTAGAAATGAGTGTCAAATACTGGGTAGCTGCAGCCAGACTGATGCCATTAATAAGACCCAATCTACCACAACCAGCCGGAGTGCAAACCCAGTCGAAATGCACACATGAATGGCATCCACTTGCTGTTATTTTTCCACTATTATTTAAAGAACAGTTTCCAATCGTGGCTGCAGCATAAATTGTAGCCTGATGGGAATCCAATAAAAATATGAAATATTTCTACAAATGTAAATTCACGTAAGTGGAAGAGTATAAAGCCTCCTTCATTAGGACTCCCACTAAATTAAACTATTCTGACCTTCACAATCTATGGTTGCTCATGCCCAGACAACGTTGGATTTATTCGGTTGGGAGATTAAGTTATCTTAAAAAGAAGATGGCTGCAGCTAAAGCATTTCAGCCCTGTAGGATATATTATTTGTGGGAGAAATTAATGCAATTGGGAAAACGCCGTTCCATGTGTTTCAGTGTTTGTTAAATGAGCATAAAATTGATACCAGTATTTTAGCTTGCAAAATCCTACCCCCGTGCTGCACGTTCAAGTCACTTGGAACTCCCCCAGAGATAAATTCTTTTAAGGTACAACCTTGAATGCTTTTTTTCCTACACGTTATCATCGTTGTTTACTTAAAGATTTCCTTTGGTCCACATCTTTGTCACCTACTTTTCTCCTGCTCCTTTCCTCGCCCATGGCCTTAAATTCATCCTCCATTACTGCCTCATTTTCTTCAAGTAAGCATGCATGTGCCTTTCTATAACGCAAACCTAGTCAAAAGGTAGTGGAAAGCTATACAGGGTTTGAGTCACCAAGGGATATAAGAGGTATCTGGTTTGTGGACTGCTAATGCATTGAAAGTGCTTGGAAGAAGGGTCTCCGATCCTAACCCACCTACCTAATAGTTGATTTTATGGAGCAGCATTATTCCGGGTGGTGTCATGGTGCATTCCAGCTGAAACCTGGGTAAGACCACGAGTCCCAGAAAATAACTATCAAAGCTGTTTGTGGAATGCCGACACCCACAGTCATTTACCAGTGGTATATCAATTCATACTCTAATTCGTGGACACAAAATTGACAGGTGGTATAACGCGCTTTAGTAAGCTATTGAATTTTACATCATTAATGACATATTATCAACTGTATTACTACTTTTGTACAATCCGAAAAAGGAAGAATCTTCTCTCACAGCCCCATTTCAAGCAAAAAGGTGAAATGCATCTGACAGCCAAGTGAGAATGTGAAAAGCATCTGACAGCGAACACATTTTGCCTCCTACAGACGTGCAGGCCTGGGGCGTTTTCACGGCTGAAGTGATGTTTAACAGAGTATTACAGCATATTTATTACATGTAGTGTTCCTTTGTACAAATATTGAACTAGTGGATAGCGGTCACACTTGTGTTCCACAGCAAGCGTGATAGTTTGTAATATATAAAGTGATGCACACACAAACTACTGTTAAAGCAGGGGTGATTGAAGCCCTGTAGAAACATTCAAAAGAGCACATACTTACTATCTTACCATGCAGCCTTGGTGGTGCCAGTGAGGAACCGGCCACAATTTGTACTGTGGCCACCATCAGCAATGGACAATATGCTAGGGCCAGTGAAAACATCTCATTAATATAACGAAGCTACTTACCTTTGGTAACCCTCTTTCTGGCGGATACTCTATCGAACGACCACCGGACGCTAACGTTAGTTTGTCTTGTCCATTTGTGCGCCTTCAGATGCGGTGCATGAACAATTGTTGGAGTGCTAAATAGTAACTTGGGACCTTCATAAATGTTAAAAAGACGCCACACCACAGTAAGAGGATGAAAGAGGAATCTGCAGTTAGATAAAGTATCTACTAGAAAGAGTGTTGCTGAAGGTAAGGTCTGTGGATTACTTCGAACGCCAGACTCATCAACTTAGAATACATATCAAAGCAGTGCCTCCCTAGGTAGAGGGTCTGTGAAGTTGACTCAGACCAAAAGGTCTTGCAGGATCAAGTGAGAAAAGTGCACTTACCGCTGGGCCTGGCTGTCAATGAAGTAGTATTTTGCGAACGTATGCAGAGTCACCCATGTCGCAGCCTGGCAGATGTCAAGGACAGGTACTTTACATTCCAATGCCGTGGTAGTAGCTGTAGAACTAGTCGAAGGGGCTTGTAGCTGCTTCTTGGCCAGTGCACAGCAGATCTTAATTTTGCAATGCCTTTGCTTTCGTTCTAGAGAACCCCAGAAAAAGCTATTCCCCACTCTAAGGTGCTTGGTACGATTAACGCAACAAGACTGATTTGATGAGCAGCAATAGGTGGCATTCGAATGATGGAATCTTTGTAGAAAAAAACAGATCAACGTCGCGAGGAATGGAGGTCCAAGTGTGCTAGTGTTGTATAAGTTCTACCTTTACACTGTATAGGCAAGTACATTTTTTGAAGTGAGTGCAGTCTTTAATTGGATTAAGTTGATATTCCTAATTAGACACACATCTGCAACACCGAAAAGAGTAACACTTTGATCCACTGCGCCCACACACAAACACGCACACACACACGGCTGCCTCCTCTAGCGCTGGGTGCAGCAGGACTGGAACAGAGCACTTTTTTAGGTCAAGCCTAGAGCCAGCGCGCATGCGCTGCTCTGCGAGACTTATTGTAGAGGAGTAGGGAATAGAAGCCTCGCCCACTCTCCGCCCATATTTGCCATTGGCTTGTGTCATTGTCCGTCCTAAATGCTGGTTTCTGATTCGTCAATAGGCTTGTTAGTCCCTCCTTAGTACCGCCTCCTCTTTGTCACCTCCCATGACGACTGGCCCCTTTACTTCGGTTGTTACACGGTACGTGTTATTTAGACTGTGAGCACTATTTTCTTTAATGAGGTTCTCCTACTGCAGCCACAACATGCTTTGGTGCCTTCTTTACTCCCCCGCCCCCTCCCGTTGTCCGTGCCTTCTCCCCGCCCCCCCTCCCGTTGTCCGTGCCTCCCCCGCCCTCCCGTTGTCCGTGCGTTCAGCCACCCCTACCCTCCCTCTTGTTGTCCGTGCCTTCACTACCCGCCCGCCCTCCCGCTGTCCATGATGCCTACCATTTGCAATGCAATAGGTCTCGCGTAAATGCGAGACCTATTGCATTGCAAATGCTCGTTTCCCTTTACTGATCAGCCCAATCATGACGAGCGAGCCTCACGCTCAAGACAATGTTTGCAAAACAAGAACTGAGACTTCGGGAAGCCAGCGGCAGCATCAAGCAGTTCACAGATGAGTACAAACTCCCCCAAAGTATGCTCCAGAAATGCAGAGCTCTTTCCAATTATAGTCAAATGTCCACCCTGATGTCAGGAAGGAGGCAGGGATTTAAGCAGCAAGGGAGCTGCGAAGGAGGAAAGGAAACATCCTGAGAGGATCTTCCTGGAGGACTCTCTATGGTCTGCTTTGCTGTCACAGCTCCCTCTTCATTAGCCATGTTCTTTCCCTCGATCATTTCGGAATAAACTGTCAGAGGTGCCTGAAAGCCTCTCATTCGCTGTCACCAGAGCCCAGAGCCAGCTCTCACTCATGCCTTCACTAACAATCACAGCCACATGTTGAGGGAAGCGTGCACAATGCAGAGCAGGCAACTCTATTTTATATTGCGCTTGGAATCTCTGACGAGACTGAAGAATGCTATATAGAGAACGTGCAGCCCTAATGGGCAAAACTAACAAAACGGGCCCCTTCAGACTTCTCTTTACAAATTAGCAATTCATCTGTTAATCAGTTCTCACCATTCAGAGAACATAGTTTCCAACTCATTAAAGGGCCGCCCAGCTGAAATCAACCATGTAAATTGTAAAGAGACCACGAGCAATGGTGAGACTTGAATAAATATCAAAGTGCTCTAGAACCATCAAGCCTTCGCACAGAGCGCTCTGTTAGATTAGGTTGATGAAATGTGGATAATAAACTTCCAAACTCTGCCCAGCACACAGGCCCAAGCATACCATGCATCACAACATTCCACTGCATGCAACCTCAGCCCATGACCACACACATTGGTCGCACAGGCCCCAGCATGCCATGCATCACAGCATTCTACAGCATGCAAACTCAGCCCATGACCACACACATTGGTCGCACAGGCTCCAGCATGCCATGCATCACAGCATTCTACAGCATGCAAACTCAACCCATGACCACAGACACACTGGTCGCACAGGCCCCAGCATGCCATGCATCACAGCATTCTACAGCATGCAACCTAAACCCATGACCACAGACACAGTGGTCGCACAGGCCCCAGCATGCCATGCATCACAGCATTCTTCAGCATGCAACTTCAGGCCATGACCACAGACACACTGGTCGCACAAGCCCCAGCATGCCATGCATCACAGCATTCTACAGCATGCAAACTCAACCCATGACCACAGACACACTGGTCGCACAGGCCCCAGCATGCCATGCATCACAGCATTATACTGCATGCAAACTCAACGCATGACCACAGACACATTGGTCGCACAGGCCCCAGCATGCCATGCAGCACAACATTCCACAGCATACAACCTCGGCCCATAACCACAGACACATTGGTCGAACATGCCCCAGCATGCCATGCATTACAACATTCCACCGCATGCAACCTCAGGCCATGACCACGGTATGCTCCTAGCACATCACCACTTTTCCTCACACACAAGACAGGTGTAGGACACACAAATCATCAGCAAACATCAAGATAAACTATCACCTCCTTGCCCTCTTGCACAATTATAACAGAACAGCACACTCAGACACACACAAACGTGCACTCATCCGCACCCAACACCCCAGTCACACTAGCTATCCAAACCAACATGACCAAGCGCCTGATGAAAGAAAGCACCTGAATCTGCAAACAAAAACCCACCCTATGGATGCTGTACAAGCATCAAATGGAACGGCCCCTTTATATGCGAACTGACCTTCTGTTAACACAACATTCAAATGCCGGAGCAGTCTAATGTTCCCACCTCAACACCAATCCAAGTCAGTACACCAAACCAATGACCTCAGAAAGTACCCTAATACCTAGCCCTACATGGAAACCTTCTGAAGCCACAAACATGGACTCAAGTCCATGCAAGCTAAAAAACACACGCAACATTTCAAACAAGACCAGCACATTGTACCTTGCCTCCAGTACCAAGCACCGGTCAAATCTTCCTAATTTCATAAAGTGAAAACTGGTACCAGAGAGCACATATCAAGAGAACATGCGCTGCAAGCCACAACCCCATATGGTACTATATTTTTTGAAATGTCCAATTGCAACAGAGTACTGCTCTTCCCCAAAAATAAATACCATGCAACCACATACTGCTCTTATCCAAGTTTGCAACACCAGAAACCAGGGTACTACACTTTCCCACATTTGTGCACCAGAAACCAGGGTATTCCCCTTTCCACACATTGTCACAGCAGAATCCATAATTCTCTAAATCCACCAAGAACCAAGATCACATATTGCAAGAGGGTGCTTCTACCCCTCCATTCGCACACCAGAGGAGGCACATCCCATATGTAACCCCACAACATAAAGATGATGGGCCTTAAACTCCACTTCCTCAAACTGCCAGCCAGATTCTTGAACCAAATTCATGACAGTTAAAACATTCATTCTTTAACTTAAACGTAATTTTCCCTCACATTAAAATATATCACATTTCCTAAAGATCACTCAATATTTCATTACAACAGAACCCAAGTCCAACACCCCTGAGATATTATGTGGTGCTCATATTAATTACTGTTATACAGGGATCTCCTGCCTCTTGAACTACTGAAGTTAAGCTGCACTTCTGATTTCAATTGTCTCAATATGGCACTGGAACACCCTCTTCAAAAACATAATCCTCTTCCAAAGAACTATTAAAATTCCTTTACTCTGCGTTAATTTACCGCTCAGTCCACCTCCCTGTATCTTGCTTTTCTTTTTCTACCTACGTATGCATGTTCTTCGAGGTACTTTGACCTGGAACAAGATCAATTTGTCTCTACAATGGAGCACTAAAGATAATGTCAGATGCAACCATTTCTGTAGGTCTTGTGTATCCTTAGCGCTCAGACGCTGTTACTCAACCCTTGCTGACTCTGGGGCCTCACAGGATGCTCTCCACAGAGGGCATACTCTACTCATTTAACAATTGTCTATTCAGTCATGGGTGCCACGTGCACCTGCACTCTCTCCATTGCAGTAGCATGCCCACTGAACAGTGGTGTAGTCACTTTCCGCAAAGATCACGGATGTCTCCCACGCCCTTGTCCCCAACCCCGCTTCCCTCCCACCCGTATCACTTCATTTTGACACATGGTCAGTTATGACAAAGCACCTAAAGATCTATTGAAATTTTGGATCAGTCACAATGTTTGTTTGTATCTTGTTGAAAAATGTAATAAAAACACTTGCTGAAAAGAAAAAAAAAAGATCACGAATGTCTCACTAGAGCGGAGAATTGACTGCTGAATACTCGGCCTTGCGCCCACAACCACCAACGCTCTTCAAACGGCATTGTTCACTGTGCTACATGATGTGCAGCTTCTCCACACACCGCTCTCGTGTCCACCTACGACAAGCCTGTCGAAATCCCAAGCTTCGGGCGCCTAGTGCCATGTGCATAACTGGATCGACAGAAGGCTCGGTCTCACGCACTAGTTAGGCTACTGTATACTAGGCTTTCTCTGAAGCACACATTTAAAGTTAAACAATGCAGGGCTATGAGAGCAGCAAGAAAGGGAATTAAGGGAGTTTATTCATTTGTTATTCCTGCCTGGGACAACAGGCTGCTAATGGTCCAAAAGGCCCTTGCACTCTTCTTCAGATGGAGGCCTAGAGTGATTGCGTGGCTCTATATAGGTTTCATCTTTCATGAATACGGTTGTGCAGCATTTATAGCAGTCTCACAAGGCTGCGAATGGCTGTTCCGGGCCACTCCTGGCATTGTTACATCCTAGGTTTTGCCTTATATTGATACTTTTTAGCTGCTTTTGCACAGGTAAAGCCTTTGAGATAGACCAATACCTTTTTATCGGGTGCCTCAAATGATAATTACATATAGCACTGCTTCCTCTTTGCACAGTGAAAATACTATAACATCCACATCCCCGTTTTCATACTCTTGCAGAACAAGAGCTAATTTCTTATGCTTGCTTTGGCTGTTACTGTTCCAAACTGCCCCTGCACTTTCCACTCGGTGGGAGGATTAGGATGATCTGAGTCTATATAGGTGCCACCTCATATGTGAGCGGTAGAGCAGCACTTATAGAAGCCTTGCATGGTGGTCCAATGCTGCATGGGACCATCTCTGGCATTGATAAATTCTATCAAAGGCTTTGCCCTGTACGGATGCGTTCAACATTCGTTCGAATACTCTATTTCGGTAATATATCATAAAAGATACAAAATAAAAATAGAATAAATAACAGACCTTAAAAACATCATCAACATATTAGATGATAAAAAAGATAGCACTGCCTATTTAGGATTCAAGCATAAATATACACAAGGCCATTACAAAAACGCATAAGGGGAATAAATACTCAGGGGTATATAATTAAAAATGTCAAATGCAGCCATTTACTTAAAGATTACCAGTTGTCTGGTTCTTATTTCTTATTAACCAAGCATGGAACAAGTATCTGGACACTGCAAAAACCAGGTAAAAAGTTGTGTCAGCTTGGAGGATCCTATAAGCTTCCTTATACCTACTAACACCCAGCTTTCGGCAAATTGGGATCAACCATGTAATTGTAATTGTAATTGTAAAGCATTTATAGAGCGCATGGTTACCAAAGGCATCCCAGCGCTAGAGGCCAAATTCATAGTCTACATCTCCGTCATGGAAACAAGAAGGTTTTTATGCGTTTCCGAAAGGCCAGATGGTTAGTTTCACACCGAATGTCAAGGGGAGGGAGTTCCAAAGCCTAGCAGCATTATATGAAAAGAGGCGACCCCCTGTGCGGGCCCTCCTAATTCTAGGTACAACCACCATCCGTTTATTACACGATCGCAGGGTTCTCTCAGGATGATAAAAGGACATGAGAGATCGTGTGATAGGTGGGCTAGGGCCTAACAGCACCTTATGTGTAATACAGAGCGCCTTAAACTGCACTCTCTGTTGGATAGGCAGCCAGTGAAGGGCGGCCAGAGCGGCCCCTGCTGACTGTCGGCTGGGGATATTCATGAGTTGTCGTGCCGCACAATTTTGGACAGTTTGTAATTTCTTAATCGTGGAGCAAGATGTTCCTAAGTATAGGGCATTGGCATAGTCGAGCCTAGAAAGTATAAGGGACTGGACTACCACTTTCCTTGCGGAGATAGGAAGGAGGGGAAGGATTTTCCGTAGCATCCTCATCAGCCCAAAACAGCTGCCAGCAACCTTCCTTGCTTGTTCCCCAAAATCGAGGTTACGGTCTAACCAGACTCCCAAACTCTTGATATAATCTTTGGGGAAGGTGGAGGACCGAAACAACTCGGCCACAAGGTTATTATATTGGGTATGGAAGGTTTACCCAGGAACATAAGCTCCGTTTTAGATCCGTTGAGCTTCAGGAATGAACCCTCCATCCACACTGCGATCTCTCGAAGACACATTGCCCAGTCCGGGACGATGGAGTTGAGCTGATTAAAAGAGACAATCAGCTGCGTATCATCGGCATATGTGACAATTTGAATGCCGAAAGGCTCCACAACACCTGCCAAGGAGCTCATATATACGTTAAAAAGAGTGGGGGACAGGGAGGATCCCTGAGGGACCCCACATCGAAGGAGTAGAGGGTCAGAGATAGAGTCTTCATGAAACACCTGAAAAGATCGATCATCCAAAAAGGAAGAAATCCATTCAAGGGCCAGATCAGTCACTCCTATATCTCTAAGCCTCTGAATGAGCAGCTGATGATTAACCGTATCGAAGGCTGCGCTCAGATCTAAAAGCACGATGACAGCGCAGCCCCCGTTATCCAAAATTTTCCTGGTACCCTCTACCACCGCTAACAGAGCGGTTTCTGTGCCTTGTTGGGGCCTAAAGCCAGTCTGAGATGGGTGAAGGCAGTTATTATTTTCCAAGAACCCGGACAGAACAACATTCACATGTTTTTCAGCAATTTTGCTGATCCCTGGTAACAATGAGATGGGGCGATAATTCCCTAACATTTCAGGGTCCAAATTTGGTTTTTTCAGCAAGGCTTTAACCATTGCTTGTTTCCACGGGAGGGAACTATGCCTGTCCGATATGTAGCGTTAATTAGATCTAGGATAGTTGTGGAAACTGTGTCAAAAATCCGATTTAAAAAGAGGGGGAACTATATCCTTGGGAGAACCTGACTTCAGCTGACCAAGAATACCTTGCAGGGCGGAAAGATCCAAAGAGGGATTTCCGCTAAAATGCAATTATCAGTGCCTCCTTTGTTATTAATTGGGGGAGATTAATTGAAGCGATGGTCTGATGAAAAGAGGAATAGATATCTTGGATTTTATTAAAGAAAAAGTAGCTAAAAGATTGCAGCGAGATGACATATCATCGCAGGAAATAGGCGGGGAGGGCAGTTTAATAATAGATTTAACTATGCGAAATATTTCGCGAGAGGAATTGGGGGCTGAAAGTATTTGGTTTCCATAATAAAGTGACTGAGCGCACTTAATTTCTTCCTTATATTTCTTAATATCTTCCCTATAGATCGTTTTATTAATGGTGGAGAAATCTTTCCTCCACTTTCTTTCAGACCGTTTACAGGACTGCTTAAGTTTACGCAGCTTGGGGTATACCAGGCTGTTCTATTTGCGCCATTTTTATCCTTAATTTGTTTCTTTGGAAGTACTATATCTAAGGAAGAGCTCAGCCAATTTTCAAAGTTATAGTTTGCATTGATAGGGTTGGACTCAGGTGCTGGTCTGGTGTCATTAAGTTTTGACACCCAGCGTTCTACTGGGAGTTGTGACCATGGTCGAAGCAGTTTGGTAGATGTTACTATCGATCTGTTACTAGCTTTACAGGTCCAGGAAAAGGAAATGAGGGAGTGATCTGTCCAAGGAAGTGGAGTAGGATTTCCAACCTGAAGATCTGTGGCATTGGTGAAAATAGGATCAAGTAAATGACCTTGAGAGTGGGTGTGGCCCTTCACTTTTTGTAAGAATTGGAGTGCTTCCATACTATCCACTAAGTCACGTGTAGCTGGTAAAGAATAGTCATCAAAATGCATGTTAAAATCTCCCAAGAGGGAGAAGTTAGACAAAGGGCTGGCTAGGTTAGCTGTGATCTCAGGGAGATCATTGCAAAATTTGCCCAATGTCCCCGGAGGGCGATAAATTAAAATCCCAGAAAAAGTACATGTGTGGGAGAAGCCGATGGAAAAGAACAAACTCTCACAATCGGCTATGGGATTCCCTAACACACGGCAGTTAAATCCAATTTTATAAATAATGGCTATGCCACCTCCTCTGTTATATTCTCTATCATGTCTTTGAATGGTATACCCAGAGGGGAGGGCTTGCGTGAGGCTCGGGTCTGAGTCACTTGTTAGCCATGTTTCTGTTAGAAACAGAACATCTGGACTCTCCTCCTCTAACAATAATCTAATTTCAGTGGAGTGCCTGGGCATTGAGCGACAATTCAATAAAAGCATATTAAAAACAGTGGCTGGGTTCGAAATTGTGTGCTCATTAAGGGCAGGAGTAAAATTGAAAGGGACAGTGCACACATTGCGTAGTCATCCCATCAGGACACATACCATGAATACAGTTATTCCTTACCGTCCCTCTATACTGCTGAAGTTGATCAGCCGTATAAATGAGCGGCATCCTTGCGGGACTGGCAGGGATTCTGGCACCTGGGACCGGTCGGGCACGGACGGGCGCAGACGGGCTTGCCTTAAGCGCGCCTCGCCCGCTGCGCGCGTCCGCTGCGCGGTCGCGTCATCAGCCCCTTTTGTAGCTGGGCGTGCGCGTTGGCGTGAGTGTCCTGAACACTCGACCGCCAACCTAAAGGTGATTCAAGAATGAAGCAACCCTGGAGCTTTAACACAGCTCCGCAAAACTAAGTAAAAATGCGGTGTTACAGTCCTCAATATAAAAGCCCCCACAGATTCAACAGTTAAAAAACAGTGCAGTGATAATAATTTTTCTTTAAAAAGACGTAATATTGACCTTCATCTCCGCATCACAGAAATGAAATGAAATGAATAGCGCCTCTGCGCGATCGCGTCATCAGCCCCTTTTGTAGCTGGGCGTGCGCGTTGGCGTGAGTGTCCTGAACACTCGACCGCCAACCTAAAGGTGATTCAAGAATGAAGCAACCCTGGAGCTTTAACACAGCTCCCGCAAAACTAAGTAAAAATGCGGTGTTACAGTCCTCAATATAAAAGCCCCCACAGATTCAACAGTTAAAAAACAGTGCAGTGATAATAATTTTTCTTTAAAAAGACGTAATATTGACCTTCATCTCCGCATCACAGAAATGAAATGAAATGAATAGCGCCATGTTGCACGTGGTTCTTTGTACAATGGGCAGAAAAAAAGCAGATGTGGTATATCCTCCTTCTTATAGCCACAGAGGCTACACCCCTGGTCTAGGTTACTCAAAGGGCTTGACCATTTTGAAGTAAGATATTTAAGAGACAAGTTTCCATGACGGAACTGGATGTACAGTTTCTTTGCTAAATTAGGTTCTATATCATCTAAAAAGTGTTTGTAATTGTAATGGTCTTTTATAATTAAAAACAAAGTAAAGTGCCTTGTGCCCACATTTAAAGGAGCTTGTGCTTATGAGTGTGGAATTGTTTTTGTTTTTTTATTTAACTCTTTCACAGAAATGAGAGTGCAACAACCCGCTGGATCACTCCACAGATTATTCAGACCCATCCACATTAGGGAGTCTTTCACAAATTTAATCCAAGGTAGATTAGCAGTATTTGGATATCTAAGGATTTCCACCATCCCATTTTGATGAGGCAAAAGTTCGGGGTAGCCCAAATGAGTTTCCAGAAAATTAAGGGACGAACTTTGATCTCATCGGTAATTCGCCCGAGTCCAAATCGAGCCTCAGAGTTACTATAGGAGTACTGACCGGTAGACATAGGATTTGCCTAATGAATCTATTTTCTACCATTTCCAGGGTTCGCTGTTTTCATGGCCCCAGAGCTCTGCACCATGAAATGCAACCGCCAATGCCTAGTACGAATATAGTTGAGCTGCTGGTGCCATGAATTCACAAAAAGACCTTTTATACAACTTCAGCAGACCCCCGCTTCGCTGCTCTAGTTTTAATCATCTTTTTTTTTTCCATTAGGTGACGACCAATCTAGTTTCTCGTCTAGAGATTATCCCCCAAATACTCAAAGAGGTGGACCAGTTCTAGGGGAACACCTTCTAGAGTAGGTTTGGGGCACGAGGAGGAACAGGGATTGAAAACCATGAATTTTGTTTTGTTACTATTCGTTCCCAGTCCCCTCATCCCACAGAATCTACTAAAGCCCTCGAGTATTTTCTGTAACCCCATGAGCATCTTTGACAACAGAAGAGTATCGTCTGCAACATGAGGGCCGGAAGCCTCAAGTCGGCTAGACGGGAGGCATCATTTTCACAGCTATTTAAAAATACTACCAGGTCATTTAAAAACAGTGTAAATAGGGTGGAGGCCAATACACAACCCTGCCTTGTGCCATGCTTCATTGGGATAGGATCAGTAACTTCACCCAACTTGCCACATCTAATTTGAGCATGGTTGTTCTGGTGCAGTCTCTCAATTAAATTGCACAAGTATGTCGAGATACCCAGTTCTGCGAGGCATTCCCACAGCAAGTATCTGGGGACAAGATCAAATGCAGCTCTTAAGTCAACAAAGACCGCATACAGCCTCCCCTTCTCAAAGTTGGTCTTCCAATCGATCAGCTGCAGTCTGAAGACCTGGTCCACAGTGGAAGTATTCGATCGAAAACCTGCTTGAAGGGGACAAAGAATATCATTCTCTCCTAGCCAGTGCTGGAGTCTGTTGAGTATAACCCTGCTAAAACGTTTTTGTGCCGTGTCAGTTAAACTAATTGGTCTATAGTTGGCTGGATCCAAGGGGTAGCCCTTCTTGTAGATGGGGAGAATCTCAGCCCGGCCCACGACTTTGGTATACTAGCACCATTTAAAATGGCATTACCTAGTGAAATATTGTGCCCCCACCTCTATTTTTGATAAAAAACACATCTCCTGGTATCTTATCGATGCAGGGTGCTTTCCCAGGGGCTATCTTTCTAATAGCGTCTTCTAACTCCTTACAGGTTATCGGTGGGAAACCTCCATCATCCCTCTCTATACCATGGCACAATAAAATATCAGAAGATTCAAGAGATAAGTCTTCCTCTGGTTTTTGTTGGTATAGGTTGGTGGAATGGGCTATCCAAGCCCTCTGCTGCTTCATTGTTGTCAATTTTAGAGCTTCCTTCTCTATTCTCAGAGGTTCCAGGATAGGGTTTGGTTTTTTCCCCTTGAGGCAGCCAAAAGGAGGTCCCAATTCTGGCAGTCCCATTCCCTTTTTACCAGTGCTAGAGCTCATTTATATTTGGCTCTTTTTTCCTGGACCTCTTCCCTCTTGCAGCTCTTAAAGGCAATAATCAGAGCGCATTTAGCCGGACTACATTTTTTGTTGAACCAGGATGGGACACTACTCCTTGGCTCATTGCTTCTCTGTAAAAGTCCTCCTTTAAGCTAGAGAAGATGGAATTATGTACTTCTTCTACCTTTTGTGCAGCTAGTTCATCATTAGTTCCTAGCTTAAGAGAAATAAATACCTCCATTGCTTTACCCACCTTACCATATATAGAGCTCAAAGCCCTGTCAGACCTACCCGCTACCTGCCAGTGAATTCTGCGTTTACTTTTAGACAGTCTAAACCTCCCAGTGGCTGGGAGATGGCTTGCTTAGAATATTTGGACGTTCTAAGGCCACTTTGAGCGCATTATGGTCACTATCATGCATGCCTGCCACACCCATTAGGAACGGCCACATTTTAACATCTAAAAATATATAATCAACTAGACTTGTACTTCCTATCCTATTAAAAGTATGGGTACCCAGTCTATCAGATTAAGTTCACCCATTACAGGCACGAACCATACAATTAATGGATAGGGCGTTTAGTTGTAAAGCCAGGGGAGACCACCTCTTAATGGGGGGGAATAGTGAGAATAGGGATTGACCATATCCTATCATACTCTGCCAGGGAGTGATAATTTGCCAAATCCAGTGGTTCAAACTGACAATTTAAACCACCCCCAGTACTTTTAGCGTATTTGGATGGAGACCGCTATGTGCGCAATTAACTTGTCAACTGTGGGAGATTCCTGATGCCTAACAGAGAGTCTTAAATATACATTATATATGTTTACTCGGCAGCCGTTGGGGAAACGAACAGTCACGCAGAGAATGTCTTCCTCTATTATTTCAGACCCCAGTACCACGCAACCCGCATGTACCACAATCCATATCATTAAGCCTCCAGATGGCCTTCCTTTCCCACACGACCTGGCGTTAACACAATAGTTAGCAAAGTTGTGCAAGCTAATTTCATGGCTTTGCCACGTTTCTTGAAAGAGGCAAATATCAAAAGTATTGATATATTTGGCCCAATCAGGATCCGTCAGTTTGGGACCAAGTCCAGCGACATTCAAGGAGAGTGTCTTAAATATTCTTGAGCTCCCACCCGTAGATCTGGTTAACTCCGGTCCCCCAGAGGTCACCTTACTAGTCCCACTCGATGATTCAGATGGCTTAGTTGCTTTTAAAGTATTTATCATACATAGGTCTATAGGGGTGGGATTGGACAAAGAAGGTGCCTTGAGTAAAATTCAGGTTCGCAATGATCCCCTGCCTGAGAGGCTAGATCTTGCGTCGCTCTAGGTAGAAGGGAATTTTTATTGAACTGGATGGGCATTAATGGACCCAGACTAGAGTTATTACTATTGAAGCATTGGTGTCTAACTCTTTTGTGTAGCCTTACAAGGCGAATAAGCTTGTAGATCACAACTAACTTCAAGTCAATCAACAAGGTCTAAGGGGCCAAACCTATTGTGGACTGAGACATTATACAAAGCTCCTTGCAATGATTGCTCTACACTAGGATACGTGGGAAAATGCAGTCTGTGGAGTCCTAACAGCTTGTGACATTCGTAATCGAGGGGCCAAAAGGGGCTTGTAAAAATATACCAAGGGAAGTAAAGTCACCACCGTGCCCCACAAATGACCAGAGGTATTATTACATAACAAACCATAAACAACTGCAGGGTCTTTGAAGTTTACAACCACATAGTCTCCCAGTCGATCCTTGGCCCCCTTCCCAAGCCACCCACACGCAGTGTAAACAGTATATACTTTGCCATTGAGGTTGGAAAATTCCTGTGTTTACCCTGCCAATTCAGGCACTTATTACTCAATTCTGTAGGGGGTTCTCTTTGCCCATTTTTCAAACCGGAAACCACTGACATCACAACCACATACAGGCAGGCCTTGGGGGGCAGATCGATAGTCACTAGGTCATTGTTTTCGTGCGGATTACAGTTAGCCATTCTAATGCCACTAAGGCTTCTTGCGGATATATCTCCTGGGTCAAAGTTGTGGTCGTCAGTCGGACAGGTGCTGCGTTTCCATCCACTGCCACCTGTGTGCTTTCCTCAAGCCCTGGGCTGTTCCTACATTACTCCTGTGGGTCTGGGTTAGTTCGATACTAGAAATGCCATCCCCCACTGGCTGAACAAGGTCCAGGGGTACAGCTTCGGGCTGGGATATATTTGTTTTGGTAAGTATAGTTACTTGGGATTCAAGGGCAGATATTTTGTTCAGGAGAGGGGCAAGTTCTAGATGCATTACCCCCTTAAGTTGGTCCATAACAGTACATACAAACTCATCTAACCAGACTAGTCTTGTTACAATTAGATTTTCTCCATTTTCAGCCTTGGGTTTGGCTGACAGAATGGACATAGAGGTAGCACTAGCGGGCTGGCGCTGGTTGGTTAATGCATGTTCTGGTTTAGTTGCAATTGGGGGCAAATCCCTTTGATCGTTTCCTTGTGAAGGGGACAAAAGGTGTAGGTCTGGCAGTCATAGTAGGTTGTTTGCTAGTAGGGCTAGAGTCGCTATCGGAATCAGTGGTAGCTACAACATCTAAAGGGGGGGTTGACTGGCTGAGGGTAGATAAAGCTATACAGGCAGGGCTTTTGGGGGCTTTTCCAGTCCCCCAAAGGAGAACCTCCTCTTCATGAGTTCAATTTCAGTGGCAATTACACCAATTGCCCGCTGGAGCATTTTGTCAATGGTAATTACTTTGGCGGGTGGTTGTTTGGCAGGCCCCCCACCAGTAGACTTGTATTTCCCCATTGTAATGAAAGTCCTCTTAAACTGAATGTAAGCACTCCTTTTTTAAAAAGGTTTAGCAATAATCAATAGGACTTACCCCCGCAGACCTTCCTAGTCTGGCGTGACAGGTCAAGAAGCATAGCCCAGCCTCATCCGGGCGCAGACAGGCCTGCTCTTGGCCCAGCGGGAACCCACAGCGGCTAATATAGGCATCCCGGGGCGCTAGCAAGAGAGCTGGCGGCTTCTGGCCCAGGGAGTACTGGGGCTTGTGGTCCTGCCCCCACTGCCAACCAGTCCTGTGCAGTGGGAACTCCCTGCGGCTAATATAGGCACCTCCTGCCGCAGGCGAGAGTGCTGGCAGCTTCCGGCCACAAGGAGTACTGGGGCCTGTGGTCCTGTCCCCACCGCCAACCAGGAATAAAGCGTACAGATGCACTTTAGCTGTTTTTGAACAAAGTTATTGAGGTGGCATAATACTTTTAAGTCACCAGCTGTCCTAGGTGACAATTACACATAGCACTTTAACTGCTCATTCCACAGTTTTAATACCATTTTCTAACCAAAGCTTTACCCTGCACGGACGCACTTTAACTGTTTTTGCACAGATAAACCTATTAAGGCGGCCCAGTATTCTTAAGCCATTAGCCGTCCTAGACAACAATCACACACAGCACTTTTATCCTCTTTTTGCATAGCTATAATACCATTTCCTGTCCGTTTCCTTTTTATCTTTTATTTTCAGTAATCATTGCACAATAGTTTTACTGTCGTAATATAGTTAGATATGGCATGTTTATCCTAGTGCCTCTTGGCACTGGAGTTGCACCTTTGATCTAATTTATCTATTTTATTACTTGTTATTGCATGCCCCTTTCTAGCAAAACCACCCCTCATTTGTGCTTCAGTGGAGGCTGATAGATGCACCAAACTCTTGAACCTGCCCATGACATCAAGGGAAGCTACGTGGACTAATTGTAAGCCCACTGAGGTGTACAACCTATGCAGGCTGCATTCTGTATCCAAAGGAATGCAGGAGGGAGGCATGCTAGTAATATGCTCATGGGAATGTCTTAAAATGTCGGACTACATGGGGCAGGAATTTAATGAAGCACATGCATTAAAGTACTTTGCGAAGTGTACATTTTAATTTGATTTATTGTATGTCTTTATTGTAAAACTCAATCAAGAAATACATCGATCTCTCTTTCTCAAGTTATCTAATGCCCCGGAGCTACTCACCAAGACTATGCCATTAAAATACAATACCAGCTCAGCCCACAACTGGGGAAAGCTGACCTGCAGCCCACACTCCCAATGATGTATAGAACCGGCTGAGTGAGGGAAGGTTAATGTCACACTCACTACATATACTGGCAATCTAAGTGCATCTAAGCATACATGTCTACTTCGTAGGTGCCATTACTCAATTGTTAGCTAGTACCAGCATTACCTATAGAGAGGCCTTACTCGCATATATGCAAGGATACTGAAAGATCAGGTTATTCTGTGCACACAACTACACTTTTGGATTATCCGCTGTATTCAAATATCCTACAAACAGGATGTTTGCCAACATCGGTGACACGATCGCATTTTGTGCATGCAGCAAGAGCCACTATGACTGGGTAACATTGCAGTGGCTGATATCTGGAGGGTTTGCACCCAGTCCTCCATTCTCCATTCAAAAAAGACAATCTTGTCCTGTTATTGATGCCCGACAAGCATCAAAGTGAATGGTTTCCATTATATATTTTAATTTGTTATCCTGGCCATAGTTTTTGCAGCTTTTGTTTTATTTATGCCACTTTCTTACAGAACATTTAAAGGGAGTTATCCAAGTTAACCGTTTTGAAACTTGGAGTTTTTTTATGCGAATTTTGATTCTTTACTAATTTACTGTATTTTCCCAAAAACGTTTGAATTATTTATAAAACATTATTTCAAGCTAATCAACATCACACCCGCTACCACACTAGGTGCACTAAGGTTTCAATCCATGCGCAGCATGTGAACCTACAACTGACATATGCTACATAAGTAAACTTAAAAAAACAAAAATCTTTGATTGACAGCATGTTTGTGCCATTGACCCATATGCCTACTTTGCCGACATTTCACGTGGGATTTGCTTTTGCACAGAAGGTTCAGGTACGTATACAAGGCAGCAACGCTACGAACAATAGAGGAAGGCCAGCACCATCGCGGGACAGCTGGGTTGTAAAAATTATGAAATAATAAACTATAACCTATGCAGGGCCGGCGCTAGGCATGGGCAGCGTGGGCAGCTGCCCAGGGCCCCGCGCCTGCTCGCAGCCATGGGGCCTCGCACCTTTAAAGACATCAGAAGTTCCGAGGCCCAGGGGGCCCCCTGAGAGTTTATATTTTTCTTTATGTCAATCTCCCCTGCTGGCCCGTCTCTGTGGGCCTAATGGCTGCATCAGCATGTTGATGACAGCAATCAGACAGGTAATTTGAGTGCCCTTGCCTGTGAAGTGACCCTGGCCCTGTATGAATAAAAGACAGAATATCCTGCAGGGGCACAGCAAAGGATAGAGTGGCGATGGCGGCGCATCACAATGGAAGCTGCTCACCGAGGACAAGTGGAAAGGGAGCAGAGAGGGGAATAAAAGGGGCAAGACAAATGGAATACAGTGGGGGGGGGAGCAGCATTGAGACAAGAAGTGCACGCAGAGGAGCAGAATCCGCATGCAAAAGTGGATGGAGCAGGGTTTAACTGTGCTGGGTCACTTAAGTCTTAGACCCGGTAGTAAATTAAAATGGACATTGAAAAGGGGCCCTATATTCATGTCCTTAACTTTGCCTGCAAAAACATTGATCCAGTGTCTGCACAATGAATGAAAGTTCTGAAAAACAGGTGATGAGACGGGCCCGCTCTCCATTTTTGCCCTCACCCTCAGAGGGAAAAACAAATCTTAACTCTGCATCAGTGCCACCCTTCGCTACCTTTAATGCAACTTCAGTGAGACTCGTTATAGTTCTTTCACAGTCTCATCATGTCAGAACTTTAGCATTTTCAATATTATATACAAGGAAGCTGTAGATGCTGCTTATTCATCTTATGCAACTAATAACCACTGACAAAGCCAATAGTACTGGCTTGTTCTAGGTGTAATTTTACTTGTAATATTTATCTGGAGGCAATGACAGGTTTTTTCAACCCACTTAAAGCCCTGCTCTCAGGTCAGTATGTAGGCCGTTTTTGGCTAGTTGTTGACCTGCTTTACGGTCAAGTGAGCCGGTTTTTACTGTTGATTTTTATGATAATAAAGCAAACATTGCCTGCAGCAAACTCAAATCAGTGCAGTCCTTCCATACCTTACAAAAAACTTATACAGCATGTGTCTACAAGTTGAAAACTGCGCTAGTTTACAAACATGGGACACTTTTCTAGCTAACTAACTTCCTAATGGGGGCCCCTTTTATTTTGGTACAGAGGCCTATTTTCTGTCCCAGTCTGATGCTGCATGTTAGGCAGGGCCACTGGAATTATGCGATTGTGCGGTGGCGGCGATTTCTGCATAATTATGCATTTGACGCATTTGCCACATAATCCATCAGCTGCTGCATAATCTACAGATTTTAACAACAAAATTGCTTTCTATCTCAAACAGTTCAAAAGTTACTAAAAATGCAGCGACACGTCTTGCCGCATGTGGGAAGGCCCTTTGAAAAGCTGGAATAGTCAACTTTATGTTTCCCACTACTAAATTTGGGTGTTAAATTGTTACTAATGGGGTGCAACCAGTGCCCAAACAGTGTTACCAAGTTTAAAAATGGCAAGTAATACTATTTCAAAATGTACCGGGTTATGCCGCATAATTTGCCTTTTCTTGCCACATAATTTACTCACCCTGCCACATAATTTAACCCTCTCCTGCCACATAATTCCAGTGGTCCTGCTGTTAGGGTAATCCATGGCAGTAATTTTGTTCCTGTTTATATTTCTCATGCTTTACTGAATCTTGCATTCCCCAAGAGTGCTAGCTATTTCCAGCATGTGTTTGTGTATTTTATTTCACAGCATATTACTCTTGGATGATGCACCCTTTGTACTGAGTCGCCTACAGGTGTTTATAACAGGCTACAGTTGAGCACTTTGGAGTTGAGGCTGCAGGCAGTACAACTTTCACACTGTGCCTGTCTGTGGGTCAAAAAGGTGTTCAGATTACATGACCATTCAAAATATGGCCTCTCTGCAGAGCACAAAGAGCAATGGTCCTGCATTGCAGTTGTGATTCTATGCAAGTGTGTGTGAAGGAGCTACTTATCCTACACTAATCCTCTATGGGTCCCGGAGTAGCGTGCTACTCGCCGAAAAAGCGCTACGACGCCTCGTCAGGGGTAGTAAGCGCTATACAAATGCAATTACAATGCAATACTTATTGGTCAAAACAACAAGGTGAAAGTAAAATCATTTATTGTAGTTACTCATTTAGCTTAAACTGCTAACAACCATTGACAAAACCCAGTCGCGGCCGGCATGAGTCGGCCGCGGCTGCGCTTTGTCAATGGTTGTTAGCTGTTAACTGTGGGGGTGGGGGGGGGGGGGGGGTAATTTTAATGAAAAAAAATAACTTTCTTAGCCGGCCCGATCCGATCCCGCGTCGTATCTGCTTAGGGGCCCCACATGTTCCTATTCTGCCCGGGGCCCCACATATCCTAGGACCGGCCCTGGCACACACTGGAAATCCACAGGTTGGAGCAGACGTAAAGAGTGCTCTCTCCAAGCTGACCGCCAGGCGTGCTCTTCATTGAGGCGGCGGCAGTAAAAGTCCCCGACGGCCGCTCCCGCCGCCTCCCGCCACCTCCAGGTTAATGATTACACGGTTCTTCGGTGCCGTCTCAACGTCCGCTCTTACAGCAGCCGAGGTAAATGAAGCTGAGAAGAGAAAAAGCCGCTCCCGACCTGCGCCCAATCTCGCGCTAATATACATGTGTAATAAACTCTGGCAGAGGGTAGCGCCACGAGTCCTCGAGGCACTCGGTGCTTCACTTGAATGTGCAGGCCTGCTCTGCTCCTCCAGACGGGCTGGTGGAGGAGAGGTCTGTAAGCCACGGGGATCACCTGCGTCAATGCAAGCGCTTCTCCAGCTGGACGTATGCATTCTACAGAATTACACATACACCAGGGATGGACAATCACGGCTCGCCTGGGGGCGGCAGAGCGCCACTTGGGTATGTTTACAAAAGGTAAACATACCTTCAAGGTAGGAATCGTGACAAGTGACCAACCACCTTTGATTAGGGCAAAAAACCTTTTTCATCATACAAGACTAACGTAAACCCACAAAATACCCATCCTTTAAGGAAAAAACAACTGATCAATGAATACAAAACCTTTTGTCGATTTAACTGCCTTTACTTATTTTAAATATGTCAGGCTACCAAAAACAGAAAAGAGAACATGCAGACTTACTCCTAGCCACTAAAACGACAAGTGGTTAAACGCCCGTCACTGACATCTAATGTGATCTGCTGGTCAGGAGATAAAAATCCCACAAAGGTCAACTCTACCTATCGTTCACGGTCATTACTGAGTGTTAGGCAATGGGATAATAGCAAGCAACACCAGTGGCGGCTGGTGACATTTAAAAGTGGTGAGGCGTAAATGTTTGTGGTGAGTGGGCGGTGCCGAGCGAGTGAGGTCGACCGTCATAAGGTGGGGTTTGTGGGTTCTCCCCAGCAAACATTTTTAAAAAGAGTGGGCAAATAGTGCCTTTTCATTTTTCAAGCATATACAAGAATGCAAGATGGGTAATAAAGCGATTGTGAAGTGTAGTTATGACATCAATAAAGAGATTTCATACAATAATGATGTAGGTAGCTGCTAATTGCACTCGCAGAACTAATGGGTTCAGGGGTTTGGAAACGAGCAGCAAAATTGCTTAAAATGTCCTGACAAATTGAAGAAGCAAATTTTGTAGTTTAAAACGTTTCACATTGCGGGGTATATTTTTCCCCTTCATCTTCAAGGTTATCAAGAGGTGTGTACAAGAGTTTAACTGCAGTAAGTCTATGTGCCATTTCGAGGTGTTTGTATTCTTTTAATATAGCAAAATAATCCAAATGGGTAACATTTAAAGCAAGGCTGTGAAATGTTCTGAAATGAATGCATCCTCCACACATCAGGAGTCCTTGTAATCACCCTTATAATGTGTTATTGTTTCAGTAGCGATGCTGTTCCCGTATTAGTGCCTACTCCTCGGGCTCCTACTTGCCATACCTGCACATCCTGCCAGTCAAGAACATGAACTCGGCTCCAAATAAACAAACACCACCATCAGCGTTCATGTAACCTGCACAGTTGCACACACCAGGGCATTTGTGTTTGAGATGCTATGTATGTTTTTATGGCTGACAAATGGCTTGAAGAATGCTATCGCTTGCATTCCAAAGCAGGCCTGCCTGTAGGCCCCAAGCCACTGGCCAGGCCATAGAGACACAGCAAGCACACAAATGCCCTTGTAGTGATTAAATAGCTCGTCAATTGGCAGATATTTTTGGATAAATCTATCTTGTAAATGATTTTTGGGGGTAGGGGGCATAGACTCACCGGTCAGTTGACTAATGCTCTCCCCTTACGCTGCATTTCCTTACAGGCCATAGTAAGTGCTCAATGAAAAACAATTATCACGCAGGTGTAATCATGTTCCTTGAGACATGATTTATAGACATATCAATGACATGAACCCTAGAGCATGGAAACCACTGAAAAAGTTGAGTTTGGCTAGACGCCCGGCCGCCATAAACGTTAAGCAGCAAAAGTTAAAGCGCAGCCTAGCGCTGGGAGGCCGGCGTCACATGATGTTTTAGCGATTGCTGCCAGTCGTAGACGTGCGCTCCGTGGTGGTGGGGGGCAAAGTAAAACAAGACGCCATGATTAAATGTAAAAAAAAAAAAACAAAAAAAAAAAAACAATTTGGGGATCTGCGCAGCCCGTCCCGCGAGTGGTGTGAGTGGCCCCATTCAGAAAGTGATTCTTAATGCATATAGAATAGAATCAAGCCATGCCCGGCCACCATAGGATGCGGGTGCACTTAGATTGTGGGACATGTATGTGCTATAGTGCATGCAGAGGAGGGGAGTGAGCATTGACATGCTGAAGATAACGGGACGGGGCAAGCGCTCGCCTGGGAGGCACTCTGCACTCCAGCCCCGGCTACTTCTTATGTTGTACAGCTTCAGTGAGTGGCTGCCCGGGCCTCGAAGTACACAGAAAGGAAGAGAGTGGCTGGGACAGCTGAAGCAGCGCATGTCGTGCCTGCAGTAAGAGAAACTCATTAAAGAAAACAGTGCTTACAGACTAAATAACACGTACCGTTTAACAACCGAAGTAAAAGGGCCAGCCCTTATGAGAGGTTACAAATGAAGACAAGGCTGTACAAAGGAGGGACTAACAAGCCTATTTACGAATCAGAAGCCAGCATTTACGAATGACATGACACAAGCCAATGACAAATATGGGCGGAGAGTGGGCCGGCTTCAATTACATACTCCAATAAAGCATGCCTTGCAGAGCAGCGGATGCATTGCAGAGGCTCGACCTAAAAAGGCGACAGCGGAAACCCCGATGTATTCTGGTAATTGTAGTATCTGGCTATGACACTATAAACGACAGATATCACCAGATCAGGAGGTAAATACATGGATGTGTGGTATGTGTGTTGCTAACCTCACGTGGCCGTCAAGTCAAGATGTGTGACACAGCAAATTACCAGGGCTGCCACTCCAGCTGACAAGCGCGTCAACAGCAGCTGCGAGAAGCTTTCACCGGTAGGCCACGTGCGGCGCACATTACTGAAGCCAGTGGCATCTTCCTCATACAAAGCCGGCACATTCAAAACATGAAAAACATAATTAAACTACAGCGAATATCCCACCTACTGCTCTGCTATGGCCTCATTCTTCAGTCAGTCTGTTGCAGTGCTCATGCTGAATAGAGGCTACCAGGGTAGACAATCTCCTTCTACACATTTCATGGATCTCAAGAGGAGCTTGGCTTTTCAGCAGTTACTCTGCCTCAAACACTTCAAACAATAACTGTCAAACACATTTACTCAGTCACAATAGTGCACTGGATTGACGGCAAACCATTCACCCCGGTAGTCCATATAAAATGATTAAAGAGATGCTGCACTCAGACCAGGCAGCTGAGTTTCAGCATTTATGGTGTGGGATCCAGTGTGTTTTGAGAAACTTACAGGATTGTTATAAATGCTGAAGCTGTTTGAGTGCACATAATACTTTTTTCATTTTAATATCTTTCAGCGTGCTCTTCTACCAGTAGCCAGATACAAGTTATTTTTGCTGCGAACTTGAAAAGGCTAGAAAATACAGAGGAAAAGTGGGAGGGGGGGCCACGGTGAGCACAGGTGATGTGAGCTTAAGGGGCAGAAAATGTGGGGCCTAAAACGTTTGCCGTCAATGTAATCGTAACACTCAACCTCACCTCGTCATTATTCTTTACCGACCGAAAACCCACTTGGCTCTACCCCATAAGGGGATGAATTGATAATCACACCAGTCTCGGAGAGTCACTCAGGCAAAATAAGACTTCGAGCCATGCTGGCCACAGCCGAGGTGAGGTTGCTGTCCGTCTCTCCCTGCTCCCCTGTGCAAACAACGCCCGATGCACAAAAGAAGGGAGAGACCCGCCCATTAACTGCAGAAATGGCCAATCACTGCACGGCTTCTCAATAAGCCATTGCAGAGATTGGTCATGCTTGGAAAGCACCTCCCTCCCCTGCAGTACCTCACACACTGCACCAGAGGCATAAACTAGGAAGCCCAGCCCCTGGCTCTCAGCCAATCCAGACACTGCATCAGAGAAGCACCAGGATTGGATTGAGCAGGCCAACTCACCCCTCATTTAGGAGACCGGGGGTTGCAGCTTTGATCAACCCTCGGCGCTCACTAATGCAGGTGGAGAGAGGCCTTAGTGCGCATGTCGGGCTGGCCGGAGAAAGGCAGCCGTCCAACCCGACATGCACACTTTGTGGGCCTAGGCAAGGTGATGTGTGCTCACTTGTATCTTGTCTATCAAATGTGATGCCCCACCCCCTTCAGAGCGCCGATGAATACAAACGCCTGCGGCTGAAGGGTGACTGTTGCGGTCGCGAGCACAACTTTTGGGAGTTTGTTGATAAAGTATATTTATAATTTATTGAACATTATTCACATGTATAGTGGGGGCGGGGAGTAAAAATATGAGTGGAGCAATGCCCAATCGCCCTAAGGCAGGAACCGCCCCTGAAGCCGTTACATACAGTGCTTTGAAGCACCAGAACTACATTAAAGCAATACTTTTTAGGGCAACAATTATGTACTAAAGCTTCCCGCGGAAAGAAAGGGGCAGCGACAGCGAGTGCAGATTACGGAATTTGTTAAGACAAACTAAGTACTGAACTTGGGAACAAGATTTCCTATGCGCCCCATTGTTTTTAGGCAAACTGCATGATGGAGGGCTGGGAAGGGGAAACTATCAAAGCAACGGGTTGGTGGAACACACATGCCCCTGTTTGCCCATTCCCGTTACTTCGGAATGCTAAGTCTGCATTCCTAATGCGTCACTCATATTCTCAATGCTCGATCATTTCCCAGAAGAAAGTTCACAAACTACTGTTCATTTGCCAATGTGACTAATACTGTGCAGGTGGAATATTCAGGTACCCACTTTGAGAAAGCAGGTAGAACGCAGGGATGATTGCAGTAACTAGCTACTAAAATATGTCAAAAACTCAATCTAGTAATTCTTTTTTAAACTATAAATATATTTTGAGTAACTACATTAATTTTGAGCACTGAATCGGTTGCCGTATGTATGGAGTTTAGTTGCCAGATTTAAATCCCGACTGTTCTGTTCTCACTGCCATTGTTTTTTATTGTCCAATTTGGTGTGAGTTAGATGTCGCCATAACAGTAAAAACAAGCATTTGCAATGCAATAGGTCTCGCATTACTGATAGTTTGAGGTATTGGCGTAGCAAATAATAATGCAACGCCAATAGCTCATACTTTCAGTAATGCGAGACCTAGTGCATTGCAAATGCTTGCGTAGTGAGCCAGGAACCAGCATTGTATGTCTCAGTGCAGAACTGTAAGCTGCTCCTAGAGGTCCCTAGTGAGCAAGTCACCAGCACTGCATGTCTAGGTACAGTACCGCAAGCTGCTCCTAGAGGTCCCTAGTGAGCTTCATAAACTACCTACACAAAACAGTACACAGCTGCTTGAAATATGAGCAATTATATGTTTAAAGTCGTACGGCCGTGGTGACATCAATGGACAGCGGACGATCCACTATAACAAAGCAAGCATGCCCATGTTCAGGTAAAAGAAAAGCACGTCCGCCATTATCCCATCTGACTCTAGGCTCGACCTAAAAAACCACAATCACTCTGAAAAGTCTACTTCACTTGCTACAGAGGATCCCACTCAACTGCTTCGCACACTTGGGCTGGAGTGCTCTGCATTAGCTTGAATTTCCTAATTTCTGCCAGAACCATCACAAAGAGTTGTGCTGCATCCTCATTTCTTCTGAGAAACTTCTCGTTTGCGCATCCAGGGCTCATCATCACAACTCTAAGTTCTAGATCTTTTTAAGGTGTGCTTATTTCTTTGGCACTTTCAATCTATGCTGATCAACACCACCATCATCCCAGCCACGGTCACTCCTAAGTGCTGCCTTCCAGCAGTCTATATAAAAACATTCTGAATTAGGAGACAAGAGTCTATGGTCAGTTTATTTCTGGTAAGAGACTTAAGGTGTTTAGGTTTCGAGTTTGCCAGTGCCTAGATGAGACTGAGCAACCATACAAGCATTTCCAGTAACGAAAGGACTTGGATCTCCTCTGGGGCAACAAAAGCAATTGAAAAAACTGTTGGTGTGAGCGGGGGCTGTGGAGGGAGAATGGAAACTTCAACTAATTGATGTATATATATGTCATAAGGGCGCCATAGTGACACCTCTACATGAAAATATAAATATATATAAATATATCATTTACATATATAAACATATGAACACTGTAGTTGTAGTTGTGCCAGAGCTTCCATAGGAAGAAAGCTTTTTGTTATTCTAGGTTACGCTAATAACTCTAGCACCATTTGACTACTCTGCATAAAATCTTCCAAAAATAGTTAATCCACCTCAGCTTCTTCCTGGAAAGTTTTGCACTGATCATTCAAGTGGCGGCCAAGAAAACAGGGGGTCCCCAAAATGTTAATTTCCCATAGGAAACTTTGTTCTCTGTTAAACAAAAAACAGAACAGCACTACACCAAATTTGGCAAAAAGTTAGAACTTAACTCAGAATCTCTGCTTTTCTTTATTTTGTGTAAATCCGCTAAGTCATTTTCAAGAAATCTGCATGTAAAGAGACGCTTGGTTTGGGCATGAAGGGGTTAAAAAGGTAGGTATGTCTGCACAGTTGGTCCCGCGCAAGCCTGGTGGTCCTGAAATTATTTTTAAAAATAGAGCCCTTTGTTTGGCTGAGGGCACTGTTTTTCCAGTCTGCCCTTTTGGTACAACAGGACTGGTACCAGTCCCGTGGTACAGAATGATCTGAGTTCTGGCTGCAACCAAGAGAAAAATGTTGCGGTCAACATAATTACAGGACTCTGTGCTAGTGTCATTTAGTTGTTAAAAAAATTTAAAAAACTATATATAAGGTGGCAGGGTAAGGACACCCTAACTCCCTGGCACTTGTGGGAGGGGCAAACCCCTCCCTGCAACTCCCCAACCAAACATTAAAAAAGAAAAAATACGTACTGCCAGTACTACAGCCCTTCTGAGAGGTACTGAGGTACTCCAGTAGGAGCTGCTGCTAACGCTTCACCCCCATGGTACCGCAGTACCATTAACTAATCATCAGAGGAAGATTGCATGCTACTGTGGTATCTTGGGGGTCACACAGTTGTACCACAGTAGCCGAGAAGTATTAAAAAAATATGTATTAAAAAAGCAATGTGAATTGGTAGGGGGTTTGCTGCCCATGGAGCGGTATGATGTCATAAGGGATGTCAGTCATGTCTCCAGTCAGGCCCTGCAGCCAACCCTCCACTGTGCCAAAGGCTGTGCCCAGCAGGGGGTTGACAGACTGTGAGGTGTTTGCCGCAGGGCCTGACTGGAGATATGACTGACATCACTGATGACATCATACAATCGTTGTGACTCCGTCCTATATGACTTGAAGAAATTCAACATGCTGCACCTTTGGACAGTTTTCTCTTTACCTCAAAAGGGGTTACCTTCGTGAAAACTTCACATGAACCACAATTTTAAGTCAAGAAACTAACAGGTATAAATTTGCCACTCAAAAGACACCTTTTGTCAGGCCCTATGTACAACTCTCCATAGTTTAGTAAAACACACTACATACATTCCTGAAATGGGCACAATGACATACAGCCTTAGAGCCATGCTTACAGTGCCAGTGTGAGATAAACCATCTCTAAGCGGGACACCTCTACATTATTTAACAAAGTACAATGCCTCAAAATCTTCAGAGAACTTCTGGAAATAAACATCCGCATCTTATAAACATCCTCGCTACATAGAATTTGTCTATAACATGGGAATACAACTATTTAACATAGGCAAGTGCCCAGATATTGACTAGTGGACAATCCATTGTCAACAGAAGCTTTGGCCTTTCTCACACATGTTTTTTAGAAGTGGCTTTGGCTTTAAGCCTCAACCTACTTCCAAACATACCTTTGCAACCTACATCGGGTGCACTGAGACTTTACCTGGTTTTATATGAAATTCTACTTACACCCCAAACTTTACTTAGCGGTGTACCATATAACTTTCAACATGCATAGTTATGTTTGCCTTCAAATCTTATGCTATTTCCATGCTACTGATCCACACATGTGCACTTAGTTACTCTATGGTGTATATTACTATGGTGTTAAGTGATTTTATAAATTATGTCATTTAACATGTGATGAGTGATGTTATTTGTGAGTTTATAAGAAGTGCATGGCGGGCACTTAAGGTATAATTAGCTCTGTAAACTATAACTAGTGAATTTCAGTGTTTTTTGCTATGCTTAACTCATCCACTGTATAGTACTGCAAGGAGTATCTATTTTGGAAGATTTTACAACCAATGATCCCACTTGCTGTGATTCCAATCCTTACTACAGTAAACATTTGGAGTGCCTAAATGTAAATCCTGGCTTTTACGTTTCTGCATACAGCTGCCACCCGTCAAAGTATTGTTTTTAGAGGATCACTGGAGATACTTTGGGCTCTGTATACAAATTGATTACATATAGAGGAGTATACTGATAAGGAAGCTTGCACAATTTGCAAATTTGGGGCTGTGACTGAGGAACAGTTAAGTGATCAATATTTACTGCATTGCAAGCCTGATAAGATTAGAGAAGAACTGTGGCTTAAGATGAGCCACAATTATGGTATGTTATAGTCACTGCTAAGCTCATAAAGAACCTACTAAGCTGTGAAAAGGACTTAAAAAGAGATGAGGGAAAGAAGCTGAATGTGTGTGTTGATGTGCTTAGCCCAGAAATCAGTCCACAAGAAGTGGTAGACTGGACATTTTATGAAGTGCTGCTAGAGTGGTACAAAGTCAAGAGTGCATCAAAGAAGTGAGTGAAGTGGTTGTTCTCAAAGTGGACGAAAAGATTATGAAAACCTAACAAGGGGGAACCTAAAACATAAAAGATGTAGAATGGGAGGATATTAGTTAATTTTCTTTCTGTCTTGTGGTGGAGCTATATTCCCACAGTCTTGATATTTTATCACACACTTTAAGAAGAAATAATTGAAAGCTTCAATTTTTCAGAACTCTTAATTCCACAAGTAAGTGTGGCTATCCATTTTCAGCGCCAGGATATCCTTGTTGGGAAGCAGAGTGCTTTAAAAAACACATGCAACAAAAAATATGTAATCATAATAACAAAATTAGGAGGCAGAATTAATGTTGGACTCCTGTTAAAGATTGAGGATTATTTTGTTACATGGGTGGGTGTCCCAAAGGAAGATTAGTCCTGGTGGGTGTGACGGGCCTCTGATAAATAGGATTATATTAGCATGTACTCAATGAGTACAAAGGCCAATTTGTTGAAGGGAAAATATATCTTGCTGTCAAAGGCGGCAGTATTCTTCATTGGTCAAAGTAGAAAGATTTTGGGTTCTATCTTGAGCTCAAAGCAGATCAGGTGTGTGCGCGTCTGCTGGAGTAAAGTTATGAGGAAACATTCCAGTGCTTTTAATCCAAAATTAGGTTTTCTTCAAAATTATTCCCACAGGATAAAACTGAAGGAGAGAGTCACATCTGTGCTTGCCAGTGTTAGGCAAATGCCTTTTCATGTGTAGGAAGCTGTAAAAAGTGAGTAGGCACAATTATGCGGTGAAGGGATCATAAAGCCTGTTGAAATGACTGAATGGAGCCCCTGTTTTAGTGGCATGGAAGGCGAGTGGGGACATTAGGTTATGTGTTGACCTTAGGGGGCTGAAGAGGGAGATGGTGATGGACAAGTTTCCTCTTCCGAATTTAGTGGAAATGTTTCAACGATTTTGGGTGCCACAATGGCGAAACACAAAATGAAAGGGCTCCAGATGCAGAATGTAATAAGGGGCCCGAGACACTCATCTCACAGATGTTCATTGGTTTTGGGCTCAATGGGGGCCCCCTGAAGTGTTGGGGGGTCCTGCGCTGCTGGGGCCTGCTTACGCACCTGGGATGCCAGGTTCTTTAGTATTGTGGACATTGTATCCACACACCATCAGGTCAAGTTACATGAAAGTTCACAGGAGAGCAAGACTTTCATTACACCCATGGTTCCTTAGAATGCCGTTCGGCTCGAGTCAGGGGTGCCAGTATTTCAGAGGGTTATACACAATCTAGTATGGGATCTTAATGGGCGTAACGTACTTCCAATGTTCTCATTTTTGTTAACACATCGGAAAAACACAATCGTACAGTTCATCAAGTACAGTAGTGCTGGATAGAGCCGGTATGGCATTGAATATGGAGAAGTGCAATTTTAGAAGGGAAGAAATTACTTATCATGAACACATTATTCTCATAATGGGATAAGCCCAAGGAAGGAGCTTGTTAATGCGATTTGCAATTTAGAAATGCCTAGGAAGAAGGAGGAGGCAGTGCCCTTTTTTGGTTTTATGGACTTTTACAGTTTGTTCACACCCAATAACTCAGTTATGTCTTTTACAGTTTGTTCACACCCAGTAACTCAGTTAAGTCTGAGAGAGTTGAGTTAGAGTGGATTTGAGTTAATCTGGAATGATAAGTATAAGAGTCTGAGGTATTAAAATAGGTGCTGTAGGCTTTGGGTTTGAAAGTGTAAGTTCTTGGTAGAGATGATCGCACTAACGGACGCCAGTGGAAAGGGGATGGGCACTGCGCTCTTGCATGTTTCAATGTTACTGGGGCGACTGTTAAACCTGCTTTTCTCGTTTTAACTCTATGGGATGCCTTAGATTAATACGCTGTACCTATGCTCGGGCGCTATGGACTTCTGTAGGGAGGGTGGAAGGGGGTAACTTGTTTCAATGTTTGTTCTTTAGCTTTTAAAATGGTGCTTGCTAACTTACTGAGCGATGGTCCACCGTTGCAACACTCCAATTGTATGTCATGTTGCTATCAGCTCTCAAGGGTGTCTTCTAGGACACAGCGACTTCATTACTGCTGTGTCTCACATTTTTAAATGTAGACAGTAATTGCATGGGAAATGGATGAAAACGTACATAACAAAACAGGCTTACATTTTCATACACTGTGCCATATAAACAGAAAAAAATGGCACATTGACAGATGTAATGGAATCAAATATGGTGTTTTGCATTTCAACAATAAGAGAATAAATGCACCGGTGGAAAGAATATATTTACACCTTAACGAATAATGGCAAATATTTCTTGAATAGACTTGAATAACCTTCACATAAAAATTCATGGCACTGATCTTAATGAAAAAGATCAACAAAGAGGTAATCAAGAGCTAGCTCTTCGAGAAAAGGAAGCATTTTGATTCGTAAATGAAACTAAGTAAATCTTGAACACAAAACAGACAGTGAATTACATTATTTACTTAACGAAGGCCAGCCAGCTTGGTTACATGGAATGCATGTAACCAATGGGCACACAAACATTTAAATAAGAGAAACATTAAAAAGGCAACTGATTATGGATGACACAACCTAATACAGATGAATACACTATTGTATGACATATAAAACATTTTGTATAAGGAATAATTATTTAATAGGTTTTGTTTTTGAGGAGAATTTTATGCTATCCAGAATTAAAAAAGAATAATCAAGAAATCATTTACATGTGCTCCAAATAATCATACATGGTAACTGTGTGTGCGTAACCATCTCCCCTTCCCAAAGACATTAAAGACTCATCATTCTGTCTCTACCTGCTATGTCTTCTTTTCACCTCCTTATTTTTGGGTGAGGTCACTTGAACCGCAACACAAGCAACCCTGCTTCCCTAAGTGGGGCGGGTATGCCCCGAACTGGGGGTCCTGTGCACACTGTCACTGGAATCAAGCTATACCTTGCTGATGAGCCCTAACTAAGGTCAAACCGGTCGTGGGTTGCTTGTGTTCATGTTCAGGGAGGACCTGGCTTGGCAGTTCCGGCAGGACTATTACCATTGGGGAAACATCCATTACAAAGCAGGCATTACAACGCAATGCCTTTACAACGCAGTCAATACAACGCAAGTTCCATTACAACACATGCCATTACACCACATGCCATTACACCACATGCCATTACACCACATGCCATTACACCGCATGTCCCTCACTGACCAGCACCTTCCCTGGGGTAAGCACCCGGCGGTGTAGGAATAGTAATTTTTGTTGTAATGGAACATGCGTTGTAATGGAACTTGCGCTGTAAAAACCGTGTTGTAAAGGTATGCGTTGTAATAGTTTGCGCTTGAGCAGGGTCAAACCTCATTTGCATATGGATGGGTTCAAACTGAGGTGGGATGGTGCGCGAAATAAGGATGGACTGGGATATGGTGTCAAAGTAATTACTAGTGGCTGAGATTAATTCAAGCATGCCAGCCATCATTTTTTGTATACTACAATCATTAAAGAGCAGTTCACACTTTCTGGTACTGAGGACAAGAAGACTACCCTGTGTACATTTCTCGATGTGATCTACGAGATCAAGTCTGTGGAAAGAGTCCTTTGATAATTCAATCCTTTAATGGAAGCATCTGTTGCTTATACGTCGGAGTAGATCGCACTAGGTATCACATGAACATTTACATAGATAGAGGATAGACAACACAAAAGGCCAGACAATCTGAAAATCAGGATAAAGGTCTCATGAAAAGCAGAATGAAGAAGCCTTGACAAACATGAAAACTATCAGCTACCTGGATGTTTAATACCCTTGAGGAAAATGCAACAACATCTGAGATAGGGACCAAGGGCAAAAGCTGCCCTTTCACAGAGAGTTGGCCAACATCCTGGAGGTAGGGAACACATCCTAGGGCAGGGTACAAGCAAACTAGGCAGGGCTGTCTAAGCAACTCAGAACACATGACTCACTACACGTTATCTGCCACTGCTTACTTCATGATGGAGCACGCAATGCAATATCCAACCTATGCTGCGAGTGGATGGGCATTGATGGCAATTCATCAGAATGTCCGACGTTCTGAGTCACATCAACCCAAGGGCAAAAACGCCTGTCCATTTATACACCAATGAAGCCACGAAAGAAGAAGAACCCAATCAATACCAAGGAATCAGTAGGCGATTCAAAGTAAGAAGATGTGCAACTCTTTCATCTTGGCCACTGGACACTCTGCAACACAGGTTGTAAATTAACCACTAAATCAAAATGCTTAAAACGAGTAATGTCTCCACCTGCAAAATGCCAAGCAAGGACAAAGAAACTGGGAAGGAGCACAGAGGTGGGGAGGTATTTTAAATTTTAAAATAATGCTTATAATGGTTCCAATCCCATGTACAATAAGCAAAATTCCAAAAGCATGCATTCAACTGAGCAAGTATTCTCATGCACTGCACAAAGAATATAAACACATTTCAAAAGAAAAGTCACTCAACACACACTGTCCGACAGAGCCCTTAAGACATTCCTGGTCATTTTCCAACTCAAATCATATAATCTTCATTAGGTACAGCGGGCAACTGAGCATTCCCCTCCTGTTACTCTGACCTTTTTGGTGATTTAAATGTGCCTTCATGTTGACACTGTATGTCCTTTGTTCTATAAAAAGCACTCAGCCTCCCTAGTCCAAGGGTCTATGCTGTACAAACACTTCTAGAAAAAATCGCAGGATTGCCTCGGTTGTAAATCTGTAGTACAAGGGCCCAGGTCCCGTTATACCACATGCTCCGTCTGAACTGCAAAAAGAAAAGTAATTCATGTCTAATGGAAACTGAGTTTTATAGTCCTATCACACACCCATCAATCCTTAAAAATACAGATCCTTAACCTATATCAAAGAGATCTAGTGGACGAATGTTCTCCCTGGATACCAACAGCTCCACTTTGATCATCACAGCATCCAATTTGAAGTCAGGTCTGTGAACAAGCCTTCTTTACAGGGGAGCCACTAGTGCACACCCAACCATTTACCTACGGATGCCGGGTAAGGTCGCACAATGGATTACTGCATTCACTGCTAGCATCTGCGTTTGACCTCAAGGTCAGAGGTTCGAATCTCATCGGGCCCAATCACCCTTTCATCCTTCCGAGGTCAATAATTTGAGTTCCATTGAGTTAGGTATCTGTTATGTCAGTGCTAAGATACCCTTCTGGGTGAATGTGTGCTACAGAATATACATTATGTTGTGGGATGCTGCTGTGCATCACTGCATCATTCTGCTGAATATGCTACAAGAGGCCTTGAAGAGGCAATAGAATTGCTTTGAGCATCAAAGTGTTATATTTTGATTTCTGAGATCGAAGATTACTGACAGACATCACCACTGTGTGCGATGCATCCAAAGACTGAAAAAACAAGAGTTAATACTACATGATATGATTGATAGTTTGCTGAAGGCGATCGCAAATTAAAGACGATCAGGTACTCTACACCACTGCAGGGAAGGGACGGGCTGAAGAAATTTTAGTAAGCATACAAGTTAAAATATATATCCACCTGGAAAGAGTGAGAGCGTAAAACCACAAGCAGTCTCTCACAGAAGAAAACACAAAAAAGACACTTAAGAGTATTAGGTCGACTGCAGATGTCCAAACGATCTCCATAGGTCACCTCACCCACTTACTGCTGTGGAATGCTTCATCTGTGACCTATTCGCACCTAGGTAGGTAGGTACCACCTTGGTGAACTCAACTGATGTGAGGGAGTTCAGATAAAATTTACTAGACAATGGCAGAGATCCACACATCAAAAATATCTTGGGGAATACTCCCTGAGGGATTTCCACTTTATCTACAAGGTACCCCCAGATGTGATCAAAATGCTTTAGTGTGGATGTTAGATGAGCAATAATGAGCTATCCATCCACCTATATTTTACCCAGATATGTTGACCGAGTCTCTTTGTACTGAAATGGCTGCCGCAACATTTCACTTCATGTTGCGGCAGCCAATCAGAATGCAAGCTCCTGCGCGACTTCACGGTAGTAAGGCGGCTGATGGGGAAAAAAGCCCCCTTGGCCAATCAGATCGCTCTATTATTTGAATCCTGCTTGACCGCAGGATTCTTGCGAGCCTGCAGTGAACCCGCCCGTTCAGCTATACAACGTTTTTGAAGCTTAATTTCTCAAACACTACTAAACGGATTTACACCAGATCATAAAAAGCACACTTTGTGAACCAAGGTTAGGCTTTCTTCCAAATAGGTATAATTCCGTTCATCCATTTTCACTGTATCGCTGTTCAATTTTCCTGTGGAAAATCGCATGGGGAAATTGATTTTTTTCATACCCCTCTCCCCCCTGGTTGACGAATCACCGCATATATTCCCAGGAAAGAACTGAGGTGGATGAACTTTTTTCTTTGGAAATGTTCATGAAAACTCGTCAAACAGCGCCAAAGTTATTAACAAACTAAAAAACGCTCTTTCTATTCTAACTAGGTCCTAATTATATATACACAGTGGCAACTGCCACGGAGTAATTACTATATAATTATATTAGATGAATATTTGATATGTATCCGGTTTTATTTTTTTACGATTCTTAATTTACAGTATATATATCCCTGTTGTAAACATACTGTAAATTATTATTTTTTTTTTAATAGATCAGATTTTCATTTTTTACAATTTTTATTTTGCAGTATGGTACGACAGAGGGATATACATCTGTGGTTGTACCATCTGTAAATTAGAAAAATAAAATCTGAAACATATCAAATATTCTGCTACTCTGAAACCAAGGCCATTTGCCATCCCGCATTGGCCCTGCCGCTTAGAATTGCTGATGTTTGTTCCACCTCGGTGCACACCTATGAGGTGATAACTTCTCTCTCGTCCTGCCAGTGTGCTGCTCTATTAGGAGAGCCCAGGAGTGATTGGGGAAGCAGTCACTCTAATGGCTCCATGATCGCAGGTGGGGGTGATTAATGGCGCCGCACATGGGGCGTTTCTATCCTCATATTGCTCGTGGCACTCTGCCCGCTAAACAGCCAAGTAAATATAAAGGCATGGCCCGGATAGAGCACTCCCACAATCAGTGCTTTTACACCGTCCTACACTTAGCGGACTGGTCTTCAGAACCAGCATCTAATACGGATAGTAGCCAAGGCTGAAACTCACTCTTCTTAATCAGACAACAAACTGAAGTCTTTACTCTATGTTTTACATCATCGCGCAGTTTGAACTAAGATGCACATAAGATCCCTGCTCTCTGAAGGCGTTCATGAGGGTGCACCTACAAGCAGTCTGCATGGCAGACTTGGAAGAAAGGAGGGTGATGCAAGGGGCTTGAAATAAGGAATGACATCCTCACGTGAGATGCCACCTCGGAGGACAGGTGCCTACACCGCCACAGCAGATACAACACGAATGCCTCACCTGCTTGACTGCTCCGAGGACACTGAACTACCGCGCATGCATGCTGAAATAGGCTACTTTATGAGAAGGGAACTGACCACGCAAGCCAAAAGTGGATGAGTCAAGAAGTGGCCTCTAGGAAGGCTCTGAGTGCAAGGCCTCACCTTGAACCGGCCCACGGTAACAGGACGACAACGCTCAGACGTAGAAACCTTAAATAGCCCACCATCAGATGTCTCCCATGAGTAAACTTCAGGATGGCTCCTTGCCAACACGGCTCCCATCTTCTCTCTCGTGAGAAATGCACCTTCAATAATCAGAACCGGAAAAACACGAAGAAACCAAGCTAAATGCAAAATGATTAACGCCAGAGGATGGCTGAGTTCAGTGGGTATAAATGGAGGTCATTCGTTTGAATCACAGAAAGGCAGAATGAGCCAGACATCCTTCTAAGGTAGCTACATTTAAAAAATGGCAGACGAACTGCCGTATGAAGTACTATAGAAAAAATTATTGTAAGCATCCATATTATTAACGTTACAGAAATGCCAAGATTAATAGTGAACTAAAAAATGAAAATTCAATGTTTGAAATCATGGAACGGAAATTCACTGAAAACCGGATAGTCAAAAATGTCTCAAATGAAGTAAATGGTAAAAAATGTTGTATAAAGCAAATGAATGAAACACTAACTATACATAAAATACCAGTGAAATGTAACAGCAAAACAAATTACATTATCCATCAAGAGAAAAAAACCAAATGAAAAAACATTGAAAAGTTTTCAAAGTTCTCCAAGAATTAAGACCCACGTTCGCTCATCCGACTTTCTAAGACTTGTAATCCAAGGCAGGGTTTTCCCCTAATGAGATATTGTAACTTTGCACTACGAAACCTATCAAGCTCAAACATCTTCAGTGGGACCTGGAGCTCCCCTTGGCCGAATCTCTCTAGTCTAGAGGGAGCTTCCAGCAGTTCCTCCCTCAGCCCCCCCTCGCCCCCACCCCACCCGTGCAAAAAGCTATGAGTGAGAAAAGAAGTCCTAACCAGCAGAGCTGCTTCTACTCAAGTTCAAAGCAGTGCTCACTTCAAACCAGGGTACAACCAGTTGTCTCCAATTTACCATGTTTAGTGGGATCTCGAGGACAGGCCTCTGGTGATGTTGCGGACTGTTGGACAAGGTTGTAATGTCCCACTGCAGAATCCATATACAAACAGGGAGGGACCAGGCTACTCATCACAACTATTTCGAGTCCACTTCAGATTTGCTTCACTTCAGCCCACAGGGAATCCAGCACACGTCAGCCGCTTCGGTCTAGATTCACAGGCCACGCCGCAGCTTCCAGGGGCAAACGGCCTGAGGAGGCACACAATCTTCTGCAGTGGACACAGGTTTTAATACCAATGGAAGACACATTCGAGAGGCGTACTGTTAGAGCCCTAGCCTGGTTCTTGCAAGAGAGAAGTGGAGTGGGCAAGTCTGGAGAATCTTGAAGCATTTCCTCCACAGGTGTAACCAGAATTGTCTTTAGCTGTTCTTCCCCTCTTCAAATCTTAAACCCTGAAATGTGATTGCGGGGAGCATCTTAACTGAAGATCTAACTATGCCACCAACTAGGAATAGTCTCCTTGTATTAAAATACTTATCAGCATACCCATTCCCCATTCTACTGCACAATGATGGCAGCCAAGTCCTGTGGGATTAGCCTTCAAGCTATTTAAATTCCATTAAGACTTCAATGACAAATGGTGAGGCACAGCTTCCCCAGAGAGGTGTTCTCCTACTGATCTAAAGATGTCCTTCAAAACCCTAACCATTTCCAGAGTGCCAGAAGACTGAGCAAATGACCTGCCCACACTAGCACCTCGTCCAACCCCACCTTCTCTTCTACCTCCTGTTACTGCATTCCACGGCCCAGGTCTCCATAGCAGTGGTCAGACACAGATAAATGCTTTGGCGTTTTGAATCAGAATTCCTCGCTCTCAAGGCAGCCATCTGCATACCAAAGACATGCAATTTCACACACCGAAGCCACACAAACAGCAAGAAAGTAATCCGCACCCTTCTCACGAATACACACAGAACAAACCTTCAAATCATGCTTAGTTGTTCAGGTCTGAATGTGCATAAATGACCTTGGAATGTTAATGCTCCATCCTGGACACATTGATCACAAGAATGATATGGCTGTTCCATCCACATTAAGATTTCTACCAACAACGATTGATCAAATGGTGAACAAATAATCCACGCTTACACTATCGATGACTTAATGCCCAATCTGATTACTTACTGGTTTTTTGCTTCAGGTGAAAACGTGCACTGAATAGAGGTGGCAAGCGGTGAGTGCAGCCTTAAACACTTCTAACTGGATTAGACAAGCCTGGAAACAAGTTACAGGGATCTAGGCTCAAGCCTGTTCACTCATTCTCGTTACTGGTGCTTCTGTAGAGACGGGGACTACTCCTGGGCTGTTTCACAGCATCAGGTACTAAGAGGAGGGCACTGTATCGCATCTTGGCGATTACACGTTGCCTCACATATAAGGAATATTTAACACTTTTGTGACATCTGGACAGCAATCTGCCAGCTGCATCCACATTTATTATTTTGACTGCATCAATGGTGCTTCAGAAGCATGGATAGGCTTTTAAAAAAACCTCTGTAAGTATTCCAAATTTGACAGCGTTTACACCTGTGTGGATGGAAATGAGTGTAGTCTGTTCTTAAGCTGTTTCAAGGGCTAGTGTTAACTCAGCTGCAAAACAGTAGGTGTGAAAAGGACAACTGAGGCTCTGTCCACTGATTTGGATGCTTTGATTTTTATGGTGGAGAAAGAACACAAGTATACTGAGCTTCATTCAATTTGGGCCATTGAGGAGAGCAGGAAGTGGACTGAACTTTCCCACGGGGTCTCCCCATCTCTTAGATCATCCTTGACTCCCCTAGTGCAGCAGTGAAGTAACTTTCACCACCGAGAGGTCTGGGTGGGGGAGGGATTGTGGTCTGCTGCTGGTCAGGTAGAGGTCAGTCAGCCACTACTGCAAATCTTGAACAGTCTGCGAGAACAGAATGGTGGTGGCGAGTTGGCCCTGATGCTGGTTTCACTGGGACCCGAGGCTCCACTGCAGGGACCTCGTGTGCTATCTGGCAAACAGGATAAAGAGGATGCACAAGGTCAGAAGGCCAAGAAGCTTCTGAGGCATCAGCACGGAGACCCTGGCCTGATCCTGAAACATCAGGATCTTATCCCGAGTATCTCAGACTTGATGGGGATGGAGGCTAGGCTTTGAACGCCAACATGGTCAGTGCTGCCGATGGACGAGATCCACTGCCACTGGGTCAGGTGAAACTTCAACTTCTTTACGGAAAACCCAAACTGTGTCAGAAGGTGATCTGTGACCGACTGTGGCAAACCTGCCTTAAGCAACCAGTCGTCAAGGTAGTGCAAAAAATGTATACTCCCAACCTTCAGAGATGGGTGCAGGTAGTGCCTGTAAGACTGCAGGACAGATACATGAAAATATGCGCCCTGCACGGCCAAGGACACAAGTCTCCTGGGTCCAGAGCAGACAGAATCTGAGCCAACCGGAGCATCCTAAATTTGCTCTTCGGTAGGACTGCTTTCAGTGGGCGGAGTTCAAGAATAAACCAGCGGCTCCAGCCTTTTCTTGGAATGAGGAAACAGCCCTCATCTTTCTCAGATTACGTAGCCTCTCACTGGCAAAGGTAGTACTGCCTGCATCAGAGTTTGCAAGTGCTCTTCCGAAGTTTGTTCTGATGTGGAAGGCAATGTTGGGTGGGCGTAAGGGGGGGGGGAGGGTGGTTAAGAAATGAAAGGTAAGACTCGTTTGTCTGATGTAATGGATCTCCAGCAGGGGAGGAATGTTTGATCCTTTCACCCCCCCCCACCAGCTTGGCATGGACTATCGAGGACAAACTAAAGCTGCTTGGTAGCCACTGAAGGAGGAGAAAAGGATTTGGAGGACTATTGTCTCTGCTGCCCTGAATGTTGCTTGCTGGTGCCGCGTATCTACCCCCAGAACGATTGAACTGCTTGCCACACCACCAGCTGGAATGGTTACCTATATCTATAGGTCAACCCCTGGAGTAGCCTCTGAATCTACAGAACTGGAGGGAAAATTGTTTTCTGTAGCTCGATTGTCTTTGAATCTCCCTGAAGTAGAGTCTGACTTTGAACCTAAAGGTCCGGACCCATCAAAGAGCAGATCCATTAAGGACGCTCATGATCCAAAAATCCAGTAGACATCATTCATGCGTGCCTCCTCAAGACCATGCTAGTAGCAACAGCACAGCCAATGCAATCCGTAGTATCAAGGTCAGCACAAATCAAAAACTTTGCATGCGTCCTTTGCAACATGTAGTGTTTGAACTAAAGGGGCCCGAAATCATCTGGGTCCGCCAGGGCCATGTCTAGGACAGCATGCATGTATCGGCCCAGCAAGTATGCAATATTTAAAAATCTTAGGGCCAAACCCGTGGGTAAAAACATATTCTTGCCAAAAGCATTTATCAGTTTGGATTTCCTGTCCAGGGGAATAGTCGAGAAAGAGTGAGGGTTAACCTTGCTAGTGGGAGCCTGCACAATGAGGCACTCTGGTACAGGGAATTTATTAAAATAAAAAATAAAAATCTGGTTCATCAAAAGCAGCTCTTCGTCGCTGGGCAGCAGGTCTGCTAACTGTTGATGAAGTACAGGACTTTGACCATAAAGCCAGTAAATATGGGCCTCATTAAAAGGCAACAACTGCTCAGAGGTCTTGATCCATGGCTTAAGACTCTGTAAGAAAACTTGGCTTTGCTTTGATGGAGGGCAACTGCAAACCTAGAACCTCAGCTGATCTTCTGACAACTTGCGCAAACAAAGCACTTTCTTCCATTGATGGCCCAGGTGGCGAGCCAAGCTCAGTTGCAGGGAAAATGTCCAAGTCGCTGGAATTTTGTAGGCCTGGGTATAATGCATCATCAGTGTAATGAAGGAGCGAAGCATCTCCCTCCTCTTCATTGTCAATACCCTGGGGGAGTCTACTTTGTCTTGCACAGGGTAAGAATCAGAGCCACAAAGAGAGTAGTTAGTAGCTACATTGAGGTAGAGGTGTCGGTTTAGAATCAGGGTGAATGGTAACAGGTCATGTTTTTGTTATGTAGCATGACATTGGCCAGGCTTGTACCAAGGTCAGTTTGGGAACCGAAATTATGTCAGCATTGAGTCATCCATCATCGGCATGGCAGGAACTGGTGTTTACCTCGGACCCAATGTAGAAGACTGTACTAGAACCAGTACGGTCCTAACTATGTTCCCAAGGGGACAGACTGCATTAGGGGAGGACCCACTGGCAATCTGACTGGAGGCCCCTGCAGCTACTTTGGGGCCCAAAAGTATTATGGAGGAGCCCGATATCACATCCAAAATTTGCAGCTTATCCTTGCTGAAGGCTGCAACCTGCTGCGAGGACAATGGGTCTGGAAACACAGGGTATGCAGGGATCAACGGAGGAATTGGCTCTGAAGCCGGAAGGTTGAACAGGTGCAATGTTCATCTAGACTCCCACATGGCTTCTCTTTAGAACTAGAGTGGCAAGGTGGGATTACGTCCTGCTTCATCTTTTTAGGTTTGCGTTTGGAGTTAGACTTACCTGGGGACTTTGAGTAGGAAGTGAACTGTCCAGTGGAAGCAACCACATGACCGACACCAGGCCAGCAACTTGGAGCAGCACTTGTGCATTGACCGCAACCTCATCTTGTGTTTGGCGAGGTATAGCTTCGCCTCCTGGTCCAGATCACATTTGGATGGATTAGAGTCCACTTGTGGCTGGAGCCCAGGAAAGGCACCACAGAGACACCTACAGCACGGTTTGTCTATAGTTTTGGGAGGGGACATGGTTCTCTAGCACACTGTGGTAAACATTTCGTGGTTGTCGGAAGACTGACAAAAGTTAAGTGGAGCAACGAATCTGTGTCAGGAGGCGCAAGAAGAAAGGAAATTACATCAGCACGCAGGTGTGGCACCTATCTGCGATCTGCTCTGTCACTATGGGTAGTGGGGAGCTGTATGGTACCACCTGCCGGCACGTAGGATCACTGCTGTGAATTTTGTCTGGAGGCTGCCACGGGTCTTGGGAATTTTCAAAAGGGTGAGGAATCTGCGGTTGGAAGTATGTATCAGAATGCCTTGTTTTTTCAGTCATCTGCAAAAAGTCTGGAAAAGGTGAGAATCTGAAAAATGCTGAGAGAGTACAAGGACCAAAGAGGTGCAGGAGTTTAATGAGATATGCAATTAAATCATAATAAATAAGGGGAAAATCCTACAGAAGACAAAGATCAATGGCATAGTAATTAGTGCCATATTTGATTCATGCACTAAGTTGACTATTACACCCTGGGGTGTATATGTAAAGTTCTGTAGGGACAAAGTTACTCTGAAGAGAATGAATAAGAGACCGGGTGGGTACAGCAGGGGACCCATCAGCATGAAGGGTTACTTGAAGCATACATTGAATTGAAAGCAGAAATGTTCTGGGTAAAGTGTATATGTCATTTAAACCAGACTGTTTGTTAAGTTGGCCACAATCAGAAAGTGCTTGGTATAACACTGAATGCCAATGCTGGCCCTCAAGAGATGGTGAATGAAGTATGCAATAGAACCAGAAATGGGAACATGGGTATCGGCACAACTTTAACAGTGTTTGTGAGGATACCTAAAGGATTAAACTTAGGAAGGATATGACACTAGTTGGGTGTAAACTGATGAAGTTACCCATCAGTAATGCCGAACCACAGAGTAATGAACTTAAAAAGTTGTGTGTTTTGCGAGGGGGGCTGAGATCATTCTACCGGTGGAGGCCATTAAGGGGTCCGTACCAATTGTGGTGGCACAGAAACTGAATGGTGAAATTAGACTATACATATATTTGAGGGAGATCAACAAAAGGGTAATCGTGGACAGCTCCCCTTTACCCAATATTGCGGAAATGATCACACAACTTTCCGGAATGAAGGTTTTAACAACACTAGTCCATATGTTATACAAAGGTTTGCAGGATTATGACCGCTTTCATTACACTTATGGGACACTTACATTTTTGTGGATGCCTTTTGATCAGGTATACCCAGCTTCCATTTTATAGAAAGTGATGTCAAACACAGTGAAAAGCATAAAAAGGGAAAGGTTTTTCCAGGAGGAGAAGTTGGTGTTTGGCGGCTCGGAGAAGGAACATGACGTTTGGGTCAGGTGTGTACTGAGGAAGTTCACAGAGTGTGACTACTTTGAGGGAAGACAAATTAGTTTAGCAGGAAAGATGTAACATTTAGGCCATCTAATAACTGTCATAGGCATCAAAAGCAAACCATAGCTGGTGAAAGCTATACAGAGAGTGAAAGTGCCAAAAATAATTAAGAGCAATATTCATTCTTGGGAATGGAGAAAGTCTGCACCATTATTTTTTTTTTTAGTTTTATATGGATCGCGTACTAGGCCCGAGGGAATCAGAGCGCTTTACAAGGGTTGCATATACAGCGATTACAGGAGATATAAAACAGGAGGATGCATACAGGAGATATAAAACAAGTAGGAAGCATACAGTAATACACAATATAAAACAAGATATAATACAAGTAGGATGTGTTCGAGGGTAATGGAGGAGTAATTAGGAACAGGTGTATCAGGCACAAAAATGCTCTCTGTATCACCCCAAAACCAATGGGCCAGTAGAGAGATTTAATCGCATGATTAAGGAGAGTATCCAGTTAGCTCGTGCCAGTGTATTAAACTAAAGAAAGGAACTTTGAAAAAGATTTTCAGCATACCACATGATACCCCATATGCCTACGGAAGAATTCAGTCTGAACTTCTCAAGGGCTATTATCCAAACACTTTCAAATGTCCGTGAAGGATGAGAGAAAAGATGAGCAATGAAGTCAGAGTGAATGGAGGAAAAGAGAAGTATGGTTGCAAAAGAAACACAAAGAAGACTGACATCAGGAAAGAAGCCCATCTAGTAAAGGCACAAGTAGCGATTTGGCTAGAATTAGAAAAACGGTAGAAGTGGATCCTGGGAGAAAATTCTCAAAACCTATACAAGTGGTGGCGATTTTCAGGAATGAGATGAGGTTAAAACGGAGAATTGTTCGATTTGGAACCTCAATAGGGTTTCACAGTGTGTGGGTGGAGCAGACAGTGATTTTCAATGGTCACTCAGGGTTGAACGAGAGGACCGATTATCAGGAGTACAGGAATGTTAATGGTGCAATTGACAGGTGAGAGAGAGGTGAGAACAATAAGGAATATAAAAAAAAAAACATCATTTCAAAGATTATTAGTTGTACTGAACTTTGCTCATTGTCTTTCCAAAATATGTTTTTCTAATTACAGTTGTTGGTTTACTTTTTTATGATCTCAGTTTATTCATTATTGTGATTTTTAGCTTTTCTTATGTAATTTAACAATTACTTGTGGGATTTTGTAGGAAGGGAGGCTGTGTGGTACTTTCACTCAGAATATTTTCGATTCCATTCAATGTTTGCACTCTGGAATCTCATGGGGCCTTTGACAGCAGATACTGCACAGGCAACAGTTGAAGAATCTGTAGATGGGCCACAATATATATGAAGGTGTGTTACTTCTTGACTTGAGCATTGTTTATACACTTCAAACAAAACATATAGGTACTAGGAAGTTTAGAATCAGTTTTTCAGAGCATCTAACTGTTAACCTTTATTGATTGCACAAACCTTAGCTGATGAGTATGCATGTTGAGGTTGTGTACCAGGGATGTCAATAAGCACCTCAACGGCACTGCATCATAAAACGTTATGTCATGACATGACCGTGTAACTATGCAACAATTGTTGAAAGCATCACTGTATTGGTTTCAGAGCACACAGATTAACAGCACACATCGGCAGCACCACGTGGTTAAGTAGTTTTGAAACGGCTCATGTTCCTGGGAAACATTTAACATATGTGAAATGAGGCAATAATGAGTAAAGAAAGATAAAAGGCCAAGTAACTGATGGTGTGTACACGTATAATTTTAGTACAGTTTGGAATTTACATATGGTGGTATCCAGGAATTAGAAAATAAAAAAGTAAGAAGCTGGAGAGTGTTGAAAGAAAAAGGAAAACTACAGAAAGGAAATATTTAAGGCGTATGTGTTGTTGAAAAACAACTATTAGAGAATACGATTATTATTATTTTAACTTACTTATTTGCTAAAACTGCCTTAGTTAATTGTTTTAATTTATACTATTAATAGTATGTTTTAATTTATGGTATTTCTGTTATAATCATAGGTAAAATAAGTTTCCACCTTCACTGTTTTTCTGGGAAACGTCCATGACCACAGAAGCAATGGAAAGAAAATATACATATTTTCATATATATGCTAGGTATTGCGGGGGAAAGGCATGCTTCTATACTGAGAAAAGCAATTTCACTTTAATATAATCTGTGCACTTTAAAACCCAAATTGTTAAGTCTGTGGCCTGCAGTTCTGTCACCTATATCCAGGGAAATACAGCATCCTAGTACAGATTACATTATAAAGCAAAGAGTGTTGCGGAGCCCGGCTGAACTATGGTACACAACATAGTAAGGGCCTTGCAAAGGCTACTAAATAATGCAGTTTATGCTCACTGTCCTGATATCACCTCCATCAAACACTGACAGGCTGTCAGGCTCAGCTAATGGTCAGACTGTACTGTTGCAGGGATTCTGCACAAACACAGAACTATGCATAGGATTATGGGACCTTAGTGCATAGGGACCGAGTCATCCTACCACCTTAGTACCCATGAGCCCAGGACCAACCAGCTATAGTGTCTCACTTGCTCTCCTACTCGTCCACAGAGAAACAAGTGATTAGACACCCCAGAACACAACACTCCAGACTCTCTCAGGAATCGCAGTTGCAAGACACCCTTTCGCTCACACTCTTGTACTTGTCCCCAATAAGATCGGACAGAGACACGAACAAGTTTAAAATATTTATCTTAACTAACATGCTCTAATATGCAGTATACGTGCCACAATAAGCAGGAAAATGCATAACACAAAAATACGGTCAGCATTGCAAGTAGTCCGTAAATCATGAAAGGAGCTGTCATTATAAAAAGACAGTATAGCCTAATCTCCCTCCCCTTTGTATAGAAGCAGAATGATTATATATTAGAAGATCTCTGGGCATTATCTGCAGACCCCGTACCTCAGTCTATAGATGGTAGATCTACATCATAGATGCTGTCTTGCTCTTCTCCCTGGAAAGGTCCCTCTCCAAGTGTGTGTTCTACCTATTCGTGTATTCCAATAAGACCAAAGTACGTATTCCCAAACAGCTGCATCAGTATGTTTTGTCTAGGTGCTATGGCCTGACCAGAACAGAATAACGAGGGGCATTGTTGATCGACCTTGCTCACAATATTCAGACTAAATCCCAGGAACCTGCAGAGTGTGAACATAGCAATAGGTTCTCCTGTAAAAATGGCAAAAGAGGCCTTGCAAAATAAACTCGTGTAGTAACGTGCGTAAAGCAGCAGACAGGCTGCAGCGTGCTCATGCTAACTTAGAGAAGACGACAATGTCCCCATGGGCCATGTGACAGTACCAATGCAGTCCTGGTCCTGTGTACAAAATGTCAGTTCATACAGTAACAGCAAAATTGGCATCTATAAAAATGGACCCTGCCCCAGCACACAAAAAGCTCAGGTGACCTTGTGACAAGGAAATCAATACACAACAATGTGTTAACTTAACGAACTGCACTGTTTTAAGCAACTCATTTAGTTACGAAATATCAGCTGGCGATTAGGGTGAATTCTGCCCAACCACCAGAATGGACAACTCCTTTAAGTTGATGACCGGTTTCTTTACGTAAACAAAAGCATCATCTGACAATTCTAATAACCCATGACTTGTCCCATGTGGGTATAATCAATGCTGTGTGCATCATGTAGCCATAGTATGATGTGCACCTAAAATGCACCAATGCTAAGTGTTAACAAGTTATTCAGCTGCGTGTTCTACCAATGTGTGTGGATTAGAACAACTCCAGTCTGCACAGCAAGTGCAAAAACATCCAGCCACTCACCTCCAACATCATCATCATGTGGGCAACAGTGCTGTTATATTGTGACCTACACAAACAGCACATCTGAAATCCGTAGTATAAAGGCCTTGACATCTAACAGAACAGGAGCGACACCAACAGAGTCACACCGGAGTCTGGAGAATTTCCAACTACTTATCAGCTTAGTACTTTTTTAATTTAGAACTCTAGATGGGATCTTGTTGTTATGGTGCCCTGGCTAGCCGAAGCATTTGTTTACTGTTTAGGTCCCAAGATTCATTCCTCTGTGTTACGCAAATACAGTAACTGTGAAACCACAATGCTCATTCTCCGACTCAGTGCCACTACTGACCGAAGCCATATTTACGTTGACAACAGTAAAGTCCAATCCCTAAGGAAGGAGCAAAGGATACTACTGAGACCCTTCTATCTAGAGGAGTACTAATGAAATCAAGTGTACACTCTCTTGTCCATGACAGAAGCTGTCCAAAGTCCCGTGAAATACCCTGCAAGGGAGGCAGGATGAGAATTCAAGAGCTGAAGACGGGGAGCCCGACCATCTTTAGGTCTGAAGGACTTTAAGCCAAGCATAGCGGCTATGAGTTAGGCGTCTCTTCACAACCAATCATAGCACAACAGAGATAATTTATATGCTTCTTAAATGGCTGCTTTAATATGAAGGATTTAAGAAAAAAAGGTTAGAAACATTTAAATAAAAGCCAGGTCTTGAAAGATGGATTATTTTGATCCTTTTTCCACTGTTCCTCTGCGCATGAGCCTATATATTATTTAAGTAGGCCAAACCTCTAATTTTCAGTCTGAAATGAGGCAACTGCGCACCCTAGGGGAAAAGCTAGACAGATTGAAAAATGTGGATTAAATCTCATAATGGAACCTCTTCGACCATATTCTAAATTGAAGAGTTGAGGCAAAATGCAAAGCAAATGCTAAATCTGTAAGTAAAACAAAAATCTGACAGCTCAAACAGCATCTTTCCAGAAAAGATCAAAATACAAAAACAGCAGCTGCTTGTAGACAATCATGTGAAAAATGCCAAAATCTCCTTTAAGGAGACACCCAAGACGTAATCCATTTGTACTTCAAGTGCTTTTAGGGCAAATTCTACAGTTATTTGAGATCACAGTCCCAACAATATGCTTTTCATTGTTTGTGTTCAAATAATCAGAAGGCTCTTGTACTTGGTTACTCACATTGACTGATTTGAGGATTAACATCTAATCAGTGGCAGCTCTTAATTTGAAGGCTACTCAGTCTGAAAGCTTCTCAGTCGTCCAGTGCAGTGTCAGGAACAGCTCCTTCTTGAAAAGGGAGGACACTTGAGCACATTAGTTAACCATGCATGTCCTGGCGTAATTAAAGTATTTTGGTCTTGTGGGTCTTTAAAAGCCTATTACTTACCCAGCACCCCCAATCACAGCATGTGTGTTATCCTTAGCAAAGAAAACCCAAAGAACTGTGTTCAACTGCCTGGTATAATTCTTCAATTTCTGCATAAACATTTCTAAAGCCGTTTCAATATTTTATGGCGGACACATCTGAACTATGCAGTCTCACATGCAGTCCTTATTCTTTCCTTCAGTTGATGCTTCTCAGCTGCACAGTCTACAGTGTTCCTGCTCACCAGGATGTATGTGTTGATGTGAAGTTCCCTCCATCTGGGTGTTTCCTAATAAGGCCAATGGAGTTCTACTACATTTCTTTCTTCTCTTAACTCCTTCCTCCTTTTCATGACCATTCCTCCTGTAACCATCTACCTTGGTCGGGTCTACAAGAAACAGACTGAGTATTCCCTTAGTTGCACTGTGATTAGACCCTCATTCCCCTCCTATTCTAGCTGGCTTCCTTTATCTTGCTCATTGTTTGAGACAGCCTCATGAATGCTATCTACACTGCTTTCCTATTATCTTTTGCACCTACATTTCCACCTAGTTGGTCTTGGATGCTACATACAGGTTGGAGTGGGGGTATTCTTTCTTTGAACTTTTTTTAATTAATTTTTTTACAAGCTACTTATTGAACTGTGTGTTGCCTTTCGGTAACTTCAGAGAAGTTAAGCACCCAATCGGGCGGTTGAACATACACATGACCAATTTTCTTCATGGCCCTGGTTCCATTTTGACATAACTTGAAAAATGTTTTCAGACGTTTTCTGAACTTTACGTGGTGGGGTTTTGCTCATAGGTCAGATCTTTGAACACCCAGAGATCTCTCACCTTATTAAATCTTTTTGAAGGATTGTTGGTTAATTTTGAGGGAGGATCTTGAGCAAATGTATCTGGTAGAGATGCAGAGAGGAGTCCGTCTCTGCAGGTAAGCTGGACCTTTGTTCCACTAGACTGTGGAAGGAGCAGAGGAACTTAAATTTAATCCTGGGAGCTAATGGAGAGCTGCAACAGCTGGTCCTGCTCGCGGCACATAAGACACATTCTAGTTGCCTGGAAATTAATTTCTTCATAGAAAAGAGAGGATGATGTTACAGTAGTCTAGGCGAGCTTGGAAACAGGATCTTGTTAGCTCAATTCCGAGTCCAGTGCAAAGGAGTAGGAGAATATTTTAGAGGATGGCGAACTGAATGATCACACATTTCAGCACAGCGTTTATTACGGGCACAACGGTAAAATATGTGTCAACAAATTCCAAAATATCTTATTTTTGAAGGGGTAGAGGAAATAATTCCACAGTTTGTAGGTCAGGCAAACTACTGTATTGGACAAAGGTGCTCTAACCCCGAAAAACCTAATCTCTGCCCCATCCATGCACAGGGAGCCCTTCTTCATGTAGGGTAAAAAGCAGTCCAAGTTCACAGTAGAGTTGGTTGGGTCCTCTGGACTGTTTTCCAAGTGGCAGTGGATTTTTGCTCTACAAGTATGCCAAGGGGAGTGGATGCTCAGGCAAATCATTAAGCACCCCCAACAGGGCGCTGGATATTAAATCAGTACCTTCAGCACTACAGACAGGTAAAGTATGTTACTAATCTTTCCTCTATCCCTTCTTTCAAGGCTAAAGGAAATATTCCATGCTTCTTGAGTTTACCAATGTGGAAGGGAGTTGAAGACATGAAAAATATGGAACAGTTTCCAGTTGGTCATGGTCAACATAGCTTCAAGATAGATTGTAGGAGCACTATTAGTGCCCAGCTCATTTCTCTTCAAAAAGCAGATGAACAGTAAGGACTACCTACCAGGACACCTCATTAAGGCTACGAACAGACCGCTGTGCCCTGGCATATGCCAGAGCAGTACTGATAAGACCTCAAGCTCATAGTAGGTAAGCACTGTAAAGTAGACACTGTGGTAGAAAGTTGGATAGCCTTAAGTAGCGTCTTTCAACAGAGGAGAACTTCTCTAGAGACGAGGCCTCATTTGCTTAGACATCAGTCAAACTATGACAAGACAAGACGTTTACCAGCAACTCTGTTCGAGTATGTCAGAGCAACCTGGTGGAGAAGCATGCTCTGTAGCTACTCAGATACTTGCAAAGGCAGCCCCATTAAAAAGAAAAATATCTACGCCTTTTGCCAGGTGTGAAACTCTGATGCCGAGGTGATCATCAGGGACATCGCAGACTCTTGCAATGACTTTGGGTCTTTTACAATTACAAGTTAAATCTTTTTTGGCAGATTTCCACTTCATCAGAAGGCAATCACTGAAACGGACATTCAATGTATTGGTCAATGTGACAGGTCATTTCCAGTATTAACAAAACAAAGAAAGTAAAATACTTGCCAGGATCTACTGCAGTTCAGCATCATAAAGGCCTGGAGCTCAGATTAACTAGATGTAATGATACTTGGAAAGAAAAGCAGCAAATCCTTTTGTGTACAGCTAATGACCCGCTTCACCTTGTGATGATACACCACCATATACTGGAGGTGCGCGAGGCAGACCAAACTATACAATGTAGAGAACATCATATGCAAGCAATAGGTGGACATCGGCATGAAGAGAGGACAATGCTATGAGAAGACAAAAAACTTCCATACCAGTCATGCAGTCAATAAAACCCCAAAATGTTTGGGAGTATGAGATAAATGAGGTGCTAGTATGCCTGCCATTTCCACTGTCTATATATATCTTTTCTGGAGTGCCAGTTCTCAGCAATGCAGAGAATCAAAAGGAAAATGCAATGACACCTTAGTAAGAACTGGCAGTCCAAATCAAAAAGATTTAGTACATTTAGTTGAACTTCTAGCTTCAAAAGGTACTGCTGAGTAGTTGAGGCACTCCAATGGAGGAGGTGTAAAGTGGGGGCAAGCTACTCTCAAAGGACAAGGCTGACTCATGAGGAATGCTTATACTGCTTCATGCCTCGAGGTGCTCACTATCTGCATGCCAAATGTAAACATTTATCCTGTATCTTGAGTTAAGCAGAACAGACAAAACAACAGAAACAGAAAAACCATTTAAAACAAAGTGCCACTAACCTGAATCACAAGATCTTTTGGTTGGTGTGGTTAATGAAACATGAGCTGTGTCTGTGCATGGTCCACCTAAAAACAGAGACAAACATTAGGGCAGTATCCAACAGCTGAGACATAAGATAAGTTGTCCGACTAATAGACAAACCAAATAAACAGTGCGGCCTGTTCACAAATGCATTTTGGAGTACGTAACATTGAGCTCCTGTAGCTCTCTTTTACGTATTCTTACCTTTGTGAATCTGTCGAAAAACATCAAAAGTGGGAATAAAAAGGGATAATGCACGGGATAGTCATATACAGTTAGTACAGAGAGGAAGAACTGTGCCCTCTTTGCACCTTTTCCCCCTAACAGGACGTTGGAAGCTTCCGGGCCGATTAACAAAGACACGTAGGAATACGTAAAACAGTGTTCCGGTAGTACTACTTCCCATAGAATTGTTTTTGTGACTCATCCACAGTATTTTCTAATTAAGTCACTTGGGGCACATACAATAATGCTGGCAGAGGAGTCTTAACATGCACTACCACAGCATTTAGCTATTAACCATGTCAGAAGTCTCTTCAAAATAATGACTCGCTGATGGAATCAACATCAGACGATAGACGGCAACCAATTATGAGTGTTATCTCTGCGTTGCTGGCCTGCTGAAAGGGTCTCACACTAGTTAGTAAGAAGAGAACCAGCATAAGAGAAACTTATAGATTCAAAAAGATTTTCTGTGGCGACAACAGTTTTGTACATTTCTTACAAAAACCGATATAGGTTTCAACTTTGAGGCTGTCCTGGACATCAAATAGGAACTTTAAAGTAAGTCTGGCACATGCCTGCGGTTATCTCAACTTCCTTAAGTAGAATCACAGTTCCAAATGGTCATAAATATGGACACTACACAAGCAGGTGCCACCTAGATTGGGGATTCCAAGGGCACTTCCAAGATTGGGATTGTTATTCAGATTCATACATGCTTGCTCCTGGTAGAATTCTTGCCCCGCCTGATGGAGTAACCGAACATAAGTCATCTGTACTGGACGATATAAACAACATTCGTAGAAGTACAACCAAATGCCATGGTGCCATTGCACCTGAATTTGGCATCAAAAACAAAAAGCATATTGGCAAAATTAGAGGAGGCCTGGCCGCCATCCATAATAGAAAAAAATAAAAATCACTGAAAATAAGCAAGATGTCATCCTACTCCAACTATCACGTATCCTTCCTCCTAATATATAAACCAGCAATGCAAACTTTGAAGATGTCTTACTAGAGACAGTGACCAAGACCCGTATGAAACACCCACATCTATGCATTCTTTGAGACAACGTATGATCTCATATGGTTTGGCACGAAGAATCTACCCACAACTATCACAACCAACCATGAGGACTTAAACCTCAACAAATTGTTTCTGGTCCAACTCACTATGCTGGACACACTCAGATGTCATATTTTCTCCCTTACGACAGGTCGCAATTACAGACAACACCCCCATAAGCTGGAGCGACCACAACACTATCACCTTCGACAGCCAAACCAAAACCCCAACAACAATAAACACTCATGCAGGCAATGGAAAATACTAGATGTCCACAAATTCAGCTCCCAACTTGACACCCTCCAACAAACATGTGACCTCAAGACACACACACCTTCTACATCTGGATCTCCACTACACTGGACAAACATATCAATACAGACCACATACAGGGTTAACGTAAAAAAAACACTGCATTGAATAAGGACATCAAAAGAATGAAACCAAACGCCAAGATACTACAACGCAAGTGGAGAAAATCAAGAGATAAAGACAAAATCATAATGTGCAACTATAACCGAGCCTAAAGAAGAAAGGTCAGAATTAAGAAAAGACACCACCAGTCCATATTAGAAGCTGACTGCCCTTCTAAGGAACTCCTCAAAGTTTGAGAAGAATTCCGCAACCCAGGATTCCAAAACACAAACACCACAATCGCAAGACTTCAGTGACAAAATCTGTATTGAATTGATCTAAAAAATTTGAAAGATAGATTACCATAACGAGAACACAGACACCACCACCCCCAACATATGACCAAACCACCATATAAAAAGATATGAAAGCAATCTTCCAGGACTACATACTTTTAATACCCTCTTAGAAAAAGATTTACTCAACATTATCATCACAAGCAGACCATTAAAATCCTCTTCAAACCCAGTACCTCCAAATATCTTTAAAGATATCCTTCGTACAGCTGTGCAGGGGAGGTAGATACAAGCTTGTGCAAGCCACATGAACTAGGTTCATTCCCACACAAGCAGAAAACCTCAAAACCTGCTAAATTAGACCACTCTTTAAAAAGAAAAACTTCGACCTAACTGACCGAGCAAACAGGCCTATATTAAATGGACCATTCTTGGTCTGAAAGAGCTGTGTTTACCCAACTTTCAAAATTGACAGTAGAAAATGACGATGTCAGACCAACAATTCCGGTTTGAGATCAGGCATTGGTACAGTCAGCTATATCCACGTGGGACCTAAAACTCACATTTGACAAGAACAGAGTGGTCGTCCTATTAGTTCTGGATTTATCACCTGCAATTTACACTGCCCACCACCACATGCTATTACAAAGATGCCACCATCTCTGAATACATGAAAATACTCTAAAATCGATTGCTACTCAACCCAGAGACAAAGTGTGATTTACCTACCACCGTTCACATCTGCTCCTCACATCAACACTGTGGTATCCCTCGGTGGTCTATCATATCTGTTCTATTATTCAACATCTACTTAACCCTTTTGCCAAACCTGGTTAAATCATTCAACTCACTGTTACACCTATGCAGATGACACAAATTATTCTAAAAATGGATGGGCAGCAAAAACTCTACAACTCAAAACTTGATGACTGTGCCATAAACACATGGATGAGTAAACATCTAAAGCTCAACATTGTAAAGACAGACATCACGATTTGCAGACAATGGCAAGAATACCAGTCTACTGCCATATGGCCCAAGGAACTCTAGGCCCTCCAACAACATCAAGATTAGTCAGAAACCTAGTGGTAACCATGGATTCAGGCCTATCGTTAATGCCACATGTCAACATAATTAAGGAGCACATTCTAAACAATGAACCTACTGCGTTGCACCTTCCCTATAACTTGGTTACTAACAAATACTATAAAATATCCTCACATTTGTAACCTCCAAGTTTGGCAATGCCAACAGACTAGATCTTGGAGCACAAAGATTCATCATACACAAACACACCTAATGGAAAATACTGCTGCAAGACTCCTTCTCCACTGTCACGCAGGAGAACACATGACTTCAGTCCTACAATCATTTCAGTGGCTAACTAGAGCTAGAAGGGCAATGTTCAAGGCACTCTGTATTGCCCACAGAGCCTCCCAAACAAAAGGACCACTATACCCACGATTAATGCAAATAAAACAGGATTATATGCTCAAAGCTTGCATCAGGGGTCATCATACTACCTTACCATAAGAAATCCATAGGATGCACTTCTTTCTCAGCACAAGCCACCAAGCTCTGGAACTCGCTACCTGCCAAGATTCCAAGTATTCAGGCACATACACACTACAGAAACCAGTTGAAAGCATGACCATTTCCAAAATAACTACATCATCCCACAACCCTGGGATAAAACCAGGAAAGAATCTCACTTTCAAGTATGAACTACAGCTTACAAACTTCATATGGAACAAATCTAGCAGCACACTACTTTCTATATCCAGGTAAGCTAAGAAGGGCTGCATCATGGTTAGCCTGAGTATTATATAATAAAGTCAATTCACATATAACCCTTCTGGGCCACGTTAATACTGATACCATAATATTCTGAGGACGGCAGCCAACTACAGCTTAATCCTCTTAGTCACATAAGAAATATCTGTTACAGGTCTTATCCATCATCCAGTACTGTATCAGCCAATAAACCAGCCATCACCAATTGAACCGGCATGAAATAATTGAAGGGATCTGTCACATACTGATGACCAATCAGAGGACTCCAATCTAGTCCACTACTGCAAGTCCTAACCAGCTACACGCAATGATTACTGGTTTACATCTCACAATGACATTCAGATATGGGATGATAGAAACCGAGCCCATCCCAGCAGATCTCCTCACCCCTTCTGTTTCCAACCACACCTGCTCAGGATAAAAAAAAACATTTTAACAAAATGTCAGGTTGAAGCACCCATTGCAGAAACTAGGTATGTATACTACGATCTCAAGAAATACCATAAAGGGGCCTGCAGAGCTACTCAAAGCTGAAAGCATGCTGAAAACCATAAACATTTTATCTCTCACACCTTCGTCGACCACACTGCTCAGTACTACGACCCATGACACAATAACTGCACCTTGGTGGTCATCATACACAACATGAAAACACTTCTTATATAGGATCAATAAAAACAAAGACAACACCGTTCCAAACACACAACATACCCTGTGTAGATTACAGACCATGTAGGCAAGAACTTCTGTGCCCCATATAGAGGTAGTTAAATCTATATAAATTCTGCAACAGAATACAATAAATAAAATCCTTAAGAAAAGCACCTTGCTTTCCAAAAATTAGCCAATTATTTGGGTGAATGTCAAAGTGGCATACCTCAAACACAAATGTGTTCTGTGGGTAATATGTAACAGTACAGTTTGATGAATCATTTTTTCCAGGTCCGTATAACAATACACAATTTCTTAATTAATTTTTTTGAAGTTTTTTTTTTTCTAACGTTTTTTAACCTTAGAAAGAATGACAAGGGAAATTGTAAATGTAAATAATAAAATAGGCTTGTGAAGGAGTTCATCAAGGTTAGTCACTTCCCAAAATTATATCAAGCGCATTAAAGGCTATAGATTCAATTACCGCTTAATACAACTGCAACTCTGTATCTGTGAAACCTAATGAAGTTTACCCCGACATCAAGAACATCACAAAAGGCAATCCACTTCCACTGTATCTTACCAAAACCATTTAGTTTCCATGTCTACTCAATTTATATTCAGCTCAAGGAGCTCAACGCGCAGTTCTCTCCACAGTGACGTTAACAGTCTTACTTAGGAATGGATTGTCATTAGTATGGCCTTGAATTAAAAATACCTACCCAGATTCCTGATCAGGGATTACGGTGAGCTGGGAGGAGTCAGCTCTCAAAATCCTTGCCGCACAGACCTATTTTTACGAATCTATCAACCAATGAACCATATGTGGGTGCAAGTGACACCTTTAGGTCATAACTATTCAACATTTAGCTAGGGCCATCTGCAAAGCTGGATATGGGTTTTCAGGTTAGGTTCTCTTTTTCAAAGGTAAAAACTCCAAGAGACATCATTTTGGAGACCTATACAGGTTTCAGCCAAGAAAGTAATTCACGTGGTGAATCACTGTATTCAAGAAAAAGTTATAATTACACAATCCTATCACAACGTTTGTAACAGCTAACAAAACAAAATCGAAATAAGACATTGCTTCTCTACTTCAAAAAAAATATCTAAAGAACACCTGTTACTGAAACAATCAACCAGTTGCAATCCTATGGTCACTACTGTTTTAGCTCAACACTTAAGAGAATAATGATTCCCTGCCACAGGTTATGATTCTAGCAGAAAATGTATTCGTATTGAAATAAACATTTTTATTTCTCTACCAGCCAGCATAGAATTTGTTCAATGTATTACTGAGTTGAGAAACGCAATGCCTAAAAAAGCCCTGATATTCTGACATACATCTAACTTGAGGTTCTTGCCTCGGTAGGTGCACAGACTTCGAAGAGCTGTCACAGATCTCCAAGGCTTGATCACTCTGACCTGATCAGAGTTGACAAGGTACTTCATTTGCATTGGCCTGATGGAGTCACTGATGTTCGGATGGAATGGTTTGACAATTGGCAGATGGCTGGTCCGAGGGATAGTGCTCTTGGTAGTCACATTCATGGCTGAGTTTGACAGATTATGGTGGGAGGATACTACAAGTTTTGATGTGCCTCTTCCACCTGTGTTTTTGTTTTGTGATATATTTTACAGCAGAGTCTAAGGGTTGGCTGCAGCCAGTGGATGAAAGATAACTGGATATGAGGGCAGGTGAGGTTGAATTCAAGAATGGGGAAGAGAAGCAGTCAGGGGCAGCTTGAAAGAGCTCTTTTCTCATTTCATTTACAGAGATGACACTCAAAGGTGGAGGAGATTTTTAAAATTCAAAGGTTGAGGTGATTTATTTTTCACCTGAAACGTGTGATATAAATTTGCAATAATTCAACAATGTGAGATTAGCTTTGGCTCTAAAGTTTTGTGACCAGGTGAATGCCATCTTCACCCCACAGGAGTGTCTTTTGAGAAGAAGAGGAGGTCTGCTATTATAATATAATAGTATTGATATGTAAAGAGGGTTTCAGGGAAAACGTCTCAAGATGAGCGGAGGAAAGAAAGTTGTAAGTGACAGGCATGATAGAAGGGGAGAACCAGTATTCTGGAAGTGGAAAAAAAGAGAAATCAGAAGTAGGAACAAATTGAGAAGTGTCAGTTTTAATTGAAACTAATAGTTTAAAGTCAAAATGGTGTACATTTAGCTTAGCTAGGATGCGTATGTATCATTATCAGGTTTGCTTAACTTAGCTGTATGACAGGCTTTAATTAAGCCTTCCTATGTGAGATGAATCTAATCAAATTTAGGAGTGAAAATAAATTAAGGTACTTCAGGTTAGGGATCCGAGTGTGGGTCAATACTCACAGTAATATGGGGGCACACAATGAGGATGTTGTAGCTTGGGCAGAATGGTCTTAAACCAACAGGGAGGCTACTGGTGCTGTGGAGTTGCTGGGAAGAACTGAGCTAGGGCGACTTTGGAGATATCATGGTAATTTGTTATCCTTGACAGAGGAGTTCATGGATGAGGTGCACCCACCTAGTTAGCCATCAAGTTCAGATACGGGACATACATCAATAAACATTAGATTTCTTTTGTTGATGTTTTAGTCCTGTTTGCGCTGTGTTTCATAATAAGGGTGCTCATAAAGAATGTAATATGCAAGAGGTATTTTGACTGGAGGTGACTGTTACAATACATGTATGATCAGAGAAGGTCATCCAACTGGATGGCATGTTTGGACAACCCGAACACTTTGTGGGCTTCTTGAGTGAGAAGCAGCAGCTGTGAATACGGGAGCACAGTATTTTAAAGGTTTAGAGATAAGGCTTACACGTCTGCTTATTGAAGGATCCCAAATATTATGTTTCAACTCCAACCAATGCTATTACATAATTGTAGGGTAAAAGGTCAAGGGTTCATGATTACCAAACCATGGGTTTTGGTTGAGCGTCTGTAGAATCTATAGCATCAGAAGGCTTTCAGGTCAGACAGACCGAACAGGTAGAACCTGTGACTGTTTAACAGAGCCACAAAAGGATAGATAGTCACTACAGATGACCCCTACCATTAAACAATTTAACCATCAGGTTACATCTGCCCCATGTCCATCAGGTTACATCTGCCTTGGTAAAACTCATAAGGAAACAAAAAAAAAAAATAAAGCAGTGAACACATGAACATTTTATGGAAGGCACAACGAATTTGAGGAGTACTTTTGGGAAGCAGCAACTGCCACATACTTTCAGGAGTAAAGAGCGTTTGCAACTTTTTCTTCCTTCACATGGAATTTCCCCCTCCAACACCGGCCGCCCCTTCCCTCCATAAGAATCGTTTTTTGTACACCACTGCAAATTTCGAGGATTCTGCCCTCATACTGTCACCTTGGATCAGGATGTATTCCTGCTACTGACAGGAGTATCTGGGAATAGACTGATTGCCAAACGATTGCGAATAAACACAAACATGCATGTTTGGTTCTGATTAGGATCTGTCCCAGCTATTTTTCAGGAATTCCTAGGGGATCTTAAGTTGCAGGATGGAACAGGTGAGCCTCTAGTACAGAACATTCTTCCATGAGTTTGAATTTGCTTATTGATTAGCAAAACCTGGGAAGAGGAAGAAGAACCTGCCTGGAAGTATACCTTTAGGGGAGGGACCACCCCCCCCTGGCTGGACCTCCCATTCATGGATAAGGACTACAGCCCTGCGGCTAGTCCCACTGACAAAGTCTGATGGAGGTGATGTTGTGAGGTACTAGATAAAGAGCAATGGGATCGAAAAGAAACCCTCTCCTGCGACATTGGGAGACAGTGGCAATTAATAACGGAGCTAGCGATGAGATGTCTCTGCTACTGAATGTTTTTGGTGTACAGAGTACCTAAACGTAGGATTAATTCCATTTAGTTGCCTTTTCTAGCCTCATAGTTAAAAAAAAATGTCTAAATTGCTAATGGTAGCGGTTCACTTCCTTCACTGTAACCTATAACTGTGAGCACTGATACACCCTTATTATCCAAGTGGCACCGGAACAGCTGTGAAAATTGAAGGTAAATTTGGCAAGTGGATATTAATCCTAAACGCACCGTCAGATGCCAGACTTTGGAAGTTTACAACTGAATTTCAGATTCAAAATGAAGAGAAGATGCATGCAAACATAAACCAAAACCAACAAGAGGTGTTCTGTGCACGCGATCCGCTACAGCTATCCTCGACTCGTCATACGCGTTATGTCCTACTCCACTTCAGCTCCTGGTGGGAAACATGCAGCTAAGCAAACTCCAAGCTCAAAAACTTCAAACCAATACAGGCATTAAAGGGTAACCCAGAAAAGCAAATCATTATATCATTTCTAAATTGTCCCAACAATCTCCACAACTATTTCAGAATTAATTGGATGTTCAGTTGGTAAATGTGATCTATCACTTAACTGTGAAATTTAGAATATGAATTATTAACCAGACTTTTCGTGCCTCATAAATCTTCACTCTGGCTCGGAGTGTTAGCTATGTAGATTTCTGCTTCAAATCACAGTTTTTTTTTCTTTTTCTGCTGCACATCTGGGGTTCAGCTATGGAAATGCTCTCATGAGATCTTGTTAGGCTAACTCCTTGTACTCTGCATTTGCTAAGCCGAAGAAAGAAAAACTGACAGCTGAAGTGAAAAATGACAGCCAAGTGCCAACAACTGTGTGTGCAAAATACTTGTTAGTTTAAACACGTCAACACATGGTTTCGAATTTATATATGAGCTACACACATTAAAATACATAACGTCAAACAGAAACCACAAAACATTCCTGCCTATCCTGTTCAATATAGAAAATCATCCTACCACCAGAAGACATTGTAAGCTATGACGAGAACTAATATATATTAAAACTACTGTTGTAGTTTGGGTCCTGTTGGAAAGTGTACTTTAAAGACAGATTGTTCACCCAGAATACAGGTGGAATCTCTTGAAGAGCCAGATTTGGGGCTCTAGTAACGCTCAAAGTAGAACTGATGTGACCCCCTACAAGTGCTAGAGTTAGCGTCGGGTTAGAGCTGAAGGTATCCCTAGGTGATGAACCTACAACTTCCAATGCAGCAGCCAGGGTGTATTTCCAATATGTAATGTGAATTAAAACGTTAGTATAGGATCTTTTCACATTAGCAGCATAAAGACCAGCGGTAAGGTTTAGATTTGAAAACCAAAGGCCATGTTTGGAGGGATTAGGAGGGGGGAGGGTCTATTCTGGGCCCAAAACTATCTCCAGGGTTAGTGGCCATAGCCTCCATCTGGTCCCACAGCACTAATGGCGGTCGAACAACTTCCAGTTTGCCTTTTCTTCTCGGAACTGGTCAGCGGCGGAAGAATGCATAAGGTCCTGTGAACAAACAAAGCTGTTATTCCTGCAGACAAATCCAGGGAAGAGGTTGATACAAGGTATTTTGCTGTGGACCTGAACTGGATTTGTGTGAAGTCTCCTGCAACTGTTAGCAGTAGACTGGAGTCTGAAGAACCAGTTCTGGAGACCTGAAGGCTCACGGTTCCCTATATCAAGAATTATTCCAATGAAGTAGCGCAGTACTGCTGCAAGTAAACAGAACTTGGAGGAATTCATTTTCCTTAAGATATTTTTGCATCTGAGGAAACTGCAGGGAGCTTTTAGCTTCTCTTCAGTATCAAAAACAAATTAACTGCTAACTTCCAAAGCCCTTTTGAAAAAAATACAAAGTTGATTTTACCAATAAATTTCCTTACTTCATTTAATATACCTTTTGATCCTTACATCAACTTTACTTAATTAACAAAGCATTTTACTTAAAGCCTTGCCTTAGTAACCAACTTGATTTCTGTCCGTTAGGGTCTTTATTTCCTAAACGGATTGTTGTATTGCCTAGTTTCTGCATTTGTTCCACCTGTGTATATATGCTGGGAGGAAGCCTGCCTGCTTGTGGCCAGCTCTGATGCTCACAGACCGTGGAACCTTTAGTAGTGAGAATGTTTCCTGGTGTTGGCCATAGGCGGAGTCAGTATGACTCACGATGGGGACATCAAAGGGAACCCAGCTTGAAGTCACGTATTGTCAAGTCGCTAAAGAACGATAGCCCTCAATACACAGGTAGAGATCATTAAAGGTCCATCTCCAAGCCTCTTGGCAGACAAACGCAGACTTTTTTTTTTTGTGTGTGCGAGGTACCGCCTTTTGGGCTAAGCACACGCTATGACCTCCCACAGGCATGGTTTTACCTCGTATGGACTCCTTGTTCTTGGAAGCATGTTCACTGGCTTCATGAATATCTGTAGTTGGGCAACAGACAGTGCCTACTGGATCTAGGGGCATATGTATGAAGCCTTTTTCCCGTTCGCAAACGGGCTGATTCTCAGAATCGGCCCGTTAGCGAACGGGAAAAAACCTTCTGGGATGTATCATCCCAAAAGGCCCTCGCACAATAGGGAATCGCAAAATTTGCGATTCCCTATTCTGCAAATGCATTTAAGGAATCGCAAATTGCGATTCCTTAAATGCAATTCTGGAAGCACCCAAGTTGTGCGATTTTGCCTTTAGAAATCGCAAATTACCACCAACTTCAAGTTGGTGGTATTTGCGATTTCTTTGAAAAATGCACTTTTTTGCATTTTTCAAAGTGCCATGTAGTGCACATACATGCACTTAGGGCATGTATGTGTGCCACATGTGCACACATGCTTATTTCAGGGGTGCAACAGGGTGTCCTTTTGACACCCTTGCGCCCTTGAAATTGCATTCACAATTTGCGAGTACCTAATGGGTACTCGCAAATTGCGAATGTCTTCCCATTCATTCCTATGGGCCTCTAGGCCCATAGGAATGTATTCCTTAATTGCGAATCGCAATTTGGGATTCGCAAATAAGGAATACGTAGGAATCGCAATTAATATTGCGAATCCTACATACATTGCCTTTTGCGAGTCCTTAATAGCGAATCGCTAAAATTCGCTATTAAGGACTCGCAAAACGCTTTCTTGATACATATGCCCCCTAGTTCCCTGGCATCTCGATTCCCTGCCTAGAGGGTTTTCCTTTCATTGTCCAGGAGATGCTCTGTCCTCTTTCGTTACATTCTGTTTAGGTTTCCACAGCTTTGGTCGTTTTCACAGACATAAGAGCACCTCCAGATTATGCCTTTGGGGTTTCGCACAATTAATGCCTAGAACGAGAACTCGGAATGGGGTGAGTCCCCCTGGGCACAATCTGGACCCTGCGTAGGGTTTTTCACATTTAATGATTCAAAAAGAAGAAAATGATCCAGAATTTGTTGAATATTCCATATGTATTTTCAGAGTTGTATGAACTTAAGTTTCAATCCATAACAATCGAGTGTTGACAAAGGTTATCAATGTCAATTGATAAATAATAATTATCCTCCTTTAGTTTATGCATCCCAATGCATTTCGGGTATCTAGCCCTTCATCAGGGAACAATTCTATGGTGTAAAGAAAATGAAATACAATGAGGAAACCTTCCTGAGTCAAAGTACAACGAAAAAATAACAGTATGTAGTACTGGACTTTGGTGATACCAGAATGATGTATAGTGATCACATGCGTATATAAGAGAAACGATCGTGATTATCAATACAGAGTGGAAGCTATAGTCACATAGTAGAAAAGCTAAATAGTCGTCATGCGAAATTGAAAAGAGTGTTGGGAAATATTGTCAAAGAAATAAAAACAAGTGACATGAGCCGTTTGAAACATTACATGCAAGGCATTCTTAATGATTGGTGTGACGGAATAAAAGAAGACTAATGGCGTGTGGAGAGCTTCAAAAGCAACGCAGAAGTGCGTTTATTTAACGACATGCACAAAATGTTTAACGTAGTGTGTGGCATTCCATGGCTCTCCATAAACTCAAACCAGTGATGAAGCTCGTGGATAAACTCAAACCAGTGATAAAACTTGTGGATTCGACTAAATGATACGACGAAGGTCAAGAAAATCCAGACTGCAAGTGCCCGTTAGTGAAAATCGGTGTATCAAAAAAAACATCAAGTGTCAAGACACACCGGGCCAGACATGTCTAGCAATCGGTATGTTTTGTGCTACAGTACTTACTCGTGAGGCGTGCATTGATAGACTCGAGGCGTGCGGAATCAGTTCACGAATGTGGCATGCTTCCAGTATATGTTAAGAGTGAACGCGGTGAAAGTAAAACAGAGCTCGTACGTTCCGCTACGTTTCCGGGTGTAACAACAAAGAAAGGACTTGTGTTAGTGTGTTAAGGTGGGATCAATGGCGGCTGCCATGTTGGAGTTAGTAAGCAAAGTGTAAGCAAGATTAAGAACCCCAATACAAAGGAAATAAAGCGATGTTTCCAAATTTAAAAAAGATATATCAAAGATATGAAATAAAAGAAAAAAAGATGCATGGTAAAATGACCATTCTGTCTAGCATAGCGTGCTACCCATGTGTAAATCACAATACTAATATGATCACAAATGAATTAAATGAAATGAATGTCCAATCAATCAACGGTGATGCTGGTTACAAGTAACACTGAAATTCCATTCTGTCATTCATCCCGTGTGGTTTCAATGCGTCGAGGGGTTTAATCCAGATATTCTCTCTTTGCAACAGATAATTATTGTCTCTCCCCTCCATCCTGACAATGACTTAAAACTAGGAATTTCAATTGGCTAATGTTGTGATTATGCTCAACGCAGTGGCGTAGGTAGGCCTCAGGCTGCCCGTGGCGGCCTCTGCGTTTGCCGCCCTCGCGGCGGGGGGTGGAGGGGGGGGGTGCTGCCGAATTTTTGCAGCCGCGGCCGATTCTTGCCTTGCGACGGCCGCAGGTTAGAGCGGGGGGAGGGGGGCCGGCTGCCGCCCAAAAACTCGTGCCGCCTGGGGCGGTCCGCCCCCATCACCCCCCCCTAGCTACGCCAGTGGCTCAACGAAATGACTAGTTACAACAGATTTCATATTTCTAGTTCTGATATTACTTTTATGTTCATTGATCCTGGTTTTACCTTTTCTCTCTGTTTTACCGACATATACCTTGCCACACGGGCATTTCAGTAGGTAAATCACATTCATAGTGTCACAGGTGGCTGTGACTTTCAAATTGATTTCCTGGGATGTGTCATGGTGGAACCTTGGATAACATTATGACAGTTATTACAATTGTGGCATGGAATCGTCCCTTTAGGTCTGGATTGTTGGTAATTTTCTCTGTGGGTTGTCAAGATCTCTCCTGAGTTCTTCCCTCTTTTGTAGGCAAAGATAGGATTTTCTGTGAACAACTGGTTGAAGTCAGGCTCCAGTGTTGAAATGGACCAGTGTTGTTTAATTATCTTCTTGAATGCACCACTCATGGTGGAAAATTTAGATACAATTACCATGCGGTTTTGTGTGGATTTAATCTTGCTCAAAAGTAATTCCCTACGAATTTTATGATGGCAGCGAAGTTTCCCTTGATCTAGAACAGGCTTTGGGTAACCACGTTGCGCGAATCTGTGCATCTTGTCTTCCATCCGTTCTGTAGATATAGCGGGGTTGGATACTATTCTTTTGACTCTCTGTATTTGCGAGTATGGTAAATGGCGTTTAAGCGATTGTTGATGAAAGCTATTGTAGTGAAGTGTGTTGTTTGTCCGTCTTTTTCCTAAATAGGTCTGTTTCTAGCCCATATTGGGTTTTTCTGATTTCACATCCAAAAATGTAATACAATGTTCTTGTATTTCAAACGTGAATTGAATCCTTTTGTTGATTTGGTTCGTGAACTGATTCCGCACGCAGCGAGTCCATCAATGCATGCCTCACGAGTAAGTACTGGAGCACAAAACATGCCGATTGCTAGAATGTCTGGCCCGGTGTGTCTTGAGACACGATGTTTTTTTAATCCACCGATTTTCACTAACGGGCACTTGCAGTCTGGGTTCTCTTGACCTTCGTCGTATCATTTAGTCGAATCCACGAGTTTTATTACTGGTTTGAGTTTATCCACGAGCTTTATCACTGGTTTGAGTTTATGGAGAGCCATGAAATGCCACACTACGTTAAACATTTTGTGCATGTCGTTAAATAAACGCACTTCTGCGTTGCTTTTGAAGCTCTCCACACGCCGTTAGTCTTCTTTTATTCCGTCACACCAATCATTAAGAATGCCTTGCATGTAATGGTTCAAACGGCCCATGTCACTTGTTTTTATTTCTTTGACAATATTTCCCAACACTCTTTTCAATTTCGCATTACCACTATTTAGCTTTTCTACTATGTGATTATAGCTTCCACTCTGTATTGATAATCACAATTGTTTCTCTTATATACATACGCATGTGATCACTATACATCATTCTGGTATCACCAAAGTCCAGTACTACATACTGTTATTTTTTCGTTGTACTTTGACTCAGGAAGGTTTCCTCATTGTATTTCATTTTCTTTACACCATAGAATTGTTCCCTGATGAAGGGCTAGATGCCCGAAATGCATTGGGACGCATAAACTAAAGGAGGATAATTATTATTTAACAATTGACATTGATAACCTTTGTCAACACTCGATTGTTATGGATTGAAACTTAAGTTCATACAACTCTGAAAATACATATGGAATATTCAACAAATTCTGGATCATTTTCTTCTTTTTGAATCATTAAATGTGAAAAACCCTACGCAGGGTCCAGATTGTGCCCAGGGGGGACTCACCCCATTCCGGGTGCGCTACAACATTTATTTGTTTACCCTACGCTTCAGACCGGAGAACGATACCCCTGGAGCACATCAAAAGCTAATAATTATTTACGTTCACTTTTACTGAACACGAGGTTGTGCGCGTACATCAAAATTTTAGAACAAGAACTCCACATCCTCAGTACCTCAGAGAATGTAGAGCTTACTTCCTAGAAACTACATTGAGGGAACCTCTTGGTGCTTAGACCAGGAGACTTCAGCAAGCATCCACCACACAAGATGGCGGCAAAAATAAATTCACTACCATTCCAGACTCCTACCTCCATGGCAGATTGATATCAGCACAATTCCAAAGCACTGTAGTCGGAGAGGTGCACCAGGAATCCTCCTGTAGTTAGAGGCGGAGGATGTGATGGTGCTGAGGGAGCACTGGAGGCCATATGACAGCACCTGCAGCACCATTTGAAAGGGAAGGCTTTCACCTTTCCAGTAGCTACAACCCTCACTCCAGCTTCTCAATTGAATTGAATTGAAATTAAATTTATAAAGCGCAACTAATGCCCAGAGGCGTCTTGGCGCTATAAACAAACTAAGAACAAAAGAACATTAGTACAGATAGTGATCAGGTAAATTCCTTCAGGTGGTCTGTGTGAAAAGCCACGTTTTCAGACCTTTCCTGAAGCTCATCAAGGAGGGTGCCGTTTTTAGGGAAATAGGTAATGTGTTCCACAGCGTTGCTGCTGATCTAAAAAGGCTCCTACCTCCCCAAGTGGCCTTCTTGAAGGGGGTGGTTGCCATGTTCCTGGCCATTCCTGACCGTAAGGTTCTGTTTGGGACATACCATTTTAATTTATTCCTGAATTGTATTGGTCCTTGGTCATGTAGTGATTTAAAAGCCAGGCATAGGACTTTAAATTTACATCTCTGCCTGACTGGAAGCCAGTGTAATTTTTTTATGGCTTCTCTCGCCGATACATTTTTGGGGATTTTTAAGATAAGACGTGCTGCCGCGTTTTGTACTATCTGAAGCCTGTTAATTAGGCCTGAATTAATGGTAAGATAGAGACTATTGCAGTAATCTAAACGGGAGAGGACCAAAGCCAGAGTCACTGTTTTTAGAAGTTCCTCTGGTATGTATTTCTTAATTTTGTTGATTAATCTTATAGCACAAAAGGAAATGGATGTGACTTTACTGACTTGGTCCTTGAATTTAAGTTCTTTATCAATGATAATGCCCAGATCCTTAGTTTTAGTGGAGGGTACAGGCAGCGCATCAAGTACTGGTGGCCACCAGTCAGGTGTCCAGAGGGAAGGTTTGTTACCAAAAATGATAACCTCCGTCTTAGACGCATTCAACTTCAAACAGTTGCCATCCATCCAGTCACTCACATTCTTCATACAGGTCTTAAAGGCCTCGCCCGGGTACTTTCCTCCATTTGTTAAAGACACCACAATCTGTGTGTCATCAGCATAGGAAGCTAGGGCGAATCCTGCTTCTTTTATTATCAAGGCTAACGGCGCAACATAGAGATTAAAAAGCGTGGGGCTCAGGGCAGAGCCCTGAGGAACTCCACATGGTAAGGAGAACTGTTTGGAGGTTGCTGACCCCATTGCTACATTTAATTGCCAATTGGTTAGGAATGATTTTAAGAGTTTAAGTGCGGTGCCTTTTATTCCTGCTTCCTGCAGACGGTCAGCCAGGATCTCATGGCTGACCGTTCAAAGGCCGCCGAGAGGTCAAGCAGCACCAGCGCGGCTGTTCCGCCTCCGTCTAAGATTACACGGATATCTTCTGTGGCTGTAATTAGGGCCGACTCAGTGCTCAATGATGGAAGAAGTTTAAGTTGCTAAATAAACCTGCCCTCAGGCAATGGCAGAGGAGAAGATTCAATCCCTTTATAATGTTACAAGACTCATCTATTCTGGCACCATCAATGGTGCAGATTGCTAGGGAGGTGGATAGAGGTCAAGATATACACCTGCTTGGAATCTAATCAACATTGGTGTGTAGCTAACCTGATAATATAGACTGATTGCAGCTTTTGTAAAGTGGTCAATCAATCAGGGAATTGTAAGCGAGCTACTCACCCGTGAGGGTCTCAAGGCGCTGAGGGGGTCCGCAGAACTGTTTAGCCGAAGAGCCAGGTCTTGAGGGTCTTCCTGAAGGTGTTCAGGGAGGGGGCGCGTCTGATGTCTGCCGGTAGCTCATTCCAGGTCTTGGCTGCAATGTGAGAGAAGGATCTTCCGCCTGCTCTGGCTCTGTGGATGCGCGGGGTTTCGGCCAGTGCGAGGTTGGAAGATCGGAGGTTTCTTTTGGGTACGTGGAAGTTGATTCTGTCGTTGAGGTATTTGGGTCCGTTGTTGTGTAGGCATTTGTAGGCGTGAGTGAGGATTTTGAGAGTGACTCTTTTCTCCACGGAGAGCCAGTGGAGACTTCGTAGGTGTTGGCTGATGTGTTCGTGTCGGGGATGCCGAGGAAGAGTCTGGCAGCGGTGTTTTGTACTGTCTGGAGTTTGCGGAGTAGGGACTTGTTGATGCCGGGGTAGAGTGCGTTTCCATAGTCCAGTCTGCTGGTGATGAGTGCGAGGGTGACTGTCTTCCTTGACTCAGGGGGGATCCACTTGAAGGTCTTGCGGAGGATGCGGAGGGTGTTGAAGCAGCTGGAGGTGACGGCGTTGACCTGTCGGTTCATGGAGAGTGATGAGTCGAGTACGATGCCGAGGTTCTTGGCGTGGTCTGAGGGGGTAGGTGGGCTTCCGAGGGCGGTCGCCCACCAGGTGCAGTCCTATGCAGAAGGGGTGGTACAGAGGATGAGGACTTCGGTCTTCTCGGCGTTGAGCTTCAGGCAGCTGTTGGTCATCCAGACTGCGACGTCTTGCATTCCTTTCTGGAAGTTGAGTTTGGCAGTGGTGGGGTCTTTGGTGAGGGAGAGGATGAGCTGGGTGTCGTCGGCGTAGGATACGATGTTGAGGCCGTGTTGTCGGACGATTGCTGCGAGGGGGGCCATGTAAATGTTGAAGAGGGTGGGGCTCAGTGATGAACCCTGTGGGACTCCGCAGGTGATTTTCGTGGGGTCGGAGAGGAAGGGTGGGAGTATGATCCTTTGGCTTCTTCCAGTGAGGAATGATCGGATCCAGTCCAGGGCTGTTCCTTGTATGCCTGCGTCGTGTAGTCTGACGACTAGTGTGCGATAGGTCGAATAGGATGAGGGCTGTGGAGTGGCCTTGGTCCAGGAGTGTGCGGATGTCGTCTGTGGCGGCGAGTAGGGCGGTCTCTGTGCTGTGGTTGCTTCGGAATCCGGATTGGGACGGGTCGAGGACGGCGTTCTCTTCAATGAATCGTGTTAGTTTCCTGTTGACTGTTTTCTCTGCAACTTTGGCTGCGAAGGGGAGGAGCGAGATGGGCCGATAGTTCTCGAGGTCGGTGGGGTCAGCTGTGGGCTTCTTGAGCAGGGGTCTGACTTCTATGCGCTTCCAGTCGTCTGGGAAGGTGCCTGTTTTGAAGGTGGTGTTGATGGTGCGTTGCAGTTTGGGTGCGATGGCGGCCACGGCTCTGTGGTAGATGTGAGGGGGGCAGGGGTCGGTGGGGGCCCCCCCCCCCCCGAGTGGATGCTTTTCATGGTCGAGGCGGTGTCTTCGGCCGTGATCGGTGTCCAGTTGGAGATGGTGGGCTGGCTGGTGTTTCTGGGGGGCCGTCTGTGGCGCCTGGTGGGTGGTCGATGAAGTTGTCGTAGAGGTTTTTGATCTTGAGGTGGAAATAGGTTCCAAGTTTGTCGCAGAGGTCTTGGGATGGGGTGATGTCTGTGGCTTCGCTGCATGGGTTGGTGAATTCTTGAATGACACTGAAAAGTTCCTTGGAGTTGGTGGAGTTGGCCAGGATTTTGTTGTGGATGAAGTTCCTCTTGGTTGCTCTGATCCGGTTGTGGTAGTCCGTCATGGCGTCCTTGTAGGTGGTGTGGTTTTCGGTTGTCTTGGTGTTTCTCCAGTTCTTCTCCAGGCGTCTGCAGGTGCGTCTGGCTTCATGGAGAGCGGTTGTGAACCAGGCGGCTTTCCTGGGGTGTTGTCTGTCGGGGTTGCGTAACGGGGCGAGCTGCGCAGTTGGAGATCCAGGTGTTGAGTTCTCTGGCTGCGTCGTTTGCGCTGTTTGCGTCGGGTGCCCAGGTGTGGTTGTCTCGGGTGAAGGTGGAGTTAAGTTGCTCATCGGTAACCTTGCTCCAGTTCCTTCGTGGTGGGCGTGGGGCTGGTTTGGGTGCCTTGGGTTTGTTGATGGCGAAGTGTACGTAGTGGTGGTCGGTCCATGGCGGCTGCGTTGTCTGGCTGAAATGGACGCTGTTTCCTGCCGCGAAGATGGGGTCGAGGGTGTGTCCTGCTCTGTGGGTCGGTGTGTTGACGAGTTGTTTAAGTCCGATGCTGGCGAGGTTGTCACGAAGGATAGTGGAGTTGGGGTCGCTGGGGTTGTCGAGGTGGAAGTTCAGGTCTCCAATGAGTATGTAGTTTGTTGAGGCGATCGTGTGGGGTGCGATGAAGTCGGTGATGGTGGTGGCGAAGGGTGTTCAGGGGCCGGGGGGTCTGTAGACGAGGGTTCCTCGGAGTGTGGCTTTGGGGGTGGTCTGGATCTTGAAGTGCAGGTGTTCGGCGGAGGGGAAGGTTTCGCTGGAGGTGGTGAGGCGGAGGGTGATCTTGTGGGCGATGGCGAGGCCCCCTCCTGGGTGGTTGGGGCGGTCTTTCCTCTGGATCTTGTATCCGTCTGGGATGGCGGTGCTGATGTCGGGGGCGGAGGATGCGTTGGTCCAGGTCTCTGTGAAGAAGGCGATGTCGGGCGAAAGAGTCTAGTAGGTTCCAGATTTCCATGGCGTGTTTGTGTACGGAGCGTACGTTGAGGAGGATGCATTTTAGGGTGTCGCCGGTGCTGGCGTCGGCGGTGTTGGAGGCCGGGGTGGCGGTGAGGGTCTGGCGGCAGTGGAGGCAGGAGAACTGGTCGTGTTCGGCGAGGCCTGTTGGCATTCTCCAAGTATTCCAGGGTTGAGTGCGAGGAGGGTGGTGGTGTCGTAGCGATGGGTAGTGGGAGGTCCAGGGTTCCTGGCGCTGGCCGCGGTCGGGGACGGGCGCAGATGGGCTCGGCGGCGCGCCCGCTGCGCGACCGCTACCTCTTGAATGTCTCTCAACTGTCTATCCCAAAGTAACTCATCAATTCAGTATTGGAGTTATGTAGTAAGGCAAAGTAATGAATACCAAAGATGGCCGCCGAGTAGGAGCACATCTCCGGAGCTCCCGGGTTCGGGGATTACCGTATCGGTAGTTATCTCCTGCATAACCTGGCCATCCGTCACCCACAATCTGACTTTGGACTCACAACTATGCTGGATCTCTTTTTGGATGCCGCTCACCTGGGGGAACGATCTACCTGGTCCGTTGAGCCTCACTTCCTCTGCTAGGACACCCTCGACAGGATTGACTACGGCGAGAACGGCGCAACAGGACTGACTCGCACAGGTCTTCTTGCTTCCTCATCTCAACGCCTCTGCTTGATGTGGCCCTCTGGTCGGGACTGCTGGCCTCAAGCCGGGCACTGTAGTGCGAAGTGGCGGCCTTTAATCAGGCGTTACAGGGGCTAGCCTGGCTCGGCTGTGTAACTGGGGAGGCTGTTCCTAGACTGTCTCTGCGGCTTTGGAGCCTCTGCCTGCTGCCCTGATCGTGCAGCCGTGATCCACAGCCTCGACGAAGCCTCTGCTGTGAGGCGGGTCCTCCATCCGATCTTCCAGGGGCCTCATCCCGACCCCTCTGCTGTGTCGCCTGCCGAGACTCCCAGCCTCGAGATGGCCCAGTAGCGCGAGGTGGGGTGAGCCTGCTCGGAAGTGCGGGAAACGTCGCTATTGTTCCCAGCCGGGCTTGGCTCGGGAGCCTCTGCCAACTGCACCGATAGTGTGGTCGTTGAGGAAGTTCGCGGCAAGCACAGCCCCCCCTCTCGAACCAGACCTCCTTCCGGCAGTGGGGAGACGCTGGGCTTTATTGCGGATGGGGTAAGTGCCCTTCTACTGCACCACCCTGATATCCAAATTGGTTCAAATCCAAATAAATCGTATATCTATGGTATATCGGAACCTGACACACGACGCCGGAGGTTCCGATGACCGTGGATCTCCTGACTGTCTGACCTTGGCGGGTCATGGCGGTACACTAATCTCGGCCGCCTGAGCACCTGCATTGCTTAGCTCCGGCCTAACTCTACATGTTTGGAGCCTTTTGTGGCTTTTTATGCCGCTGCATTCCTCTGACTGATCGCCATTTCATTTGGAGCCTTTTGTGGCTTTTTATGCCGCTGCATTCTTCTGACTGATCGCCATTTCGTGTCTCTATTCAGCAACATGTTGTGTCTCTATCTATCGGCCCCTCTCAAAATGGCCGCCCCTGATGAATCATGTTTCCCCATTTGGAATTGCAATCAGTTTAAGAAACTCACAGTTATTAATGATCACCACTACCAGCCTGTTTATGAGGGTTAATGCTGCTCTCTGATACTCACATCGCCTATTTAATCTACTATATTTAACATACACACTATATATATATATTTTTTTTTAATTATTTAGCTGGCGTCTGCGGTTCTACCTTTATGAGCCTTTTGGATCTCTAAGGATAGGGGGTCACGGTGTTCATCTTTCTAGGCTCCGCACTCGCCCCCTCCTCTTTAGGGTTTCCTCCTAGGCCTCCCACCCAGCACCTCACTTCCCCAAGATAAGGCCGACTAGGATCGACTAGTAACTTCAGTTTCAACATCTCTAGACACCGGACCGTGACTTCTTGCACTCTAAGCACGACTTAAACACCTATACCACTGCAACTACCATGTGATAGCCATCGTTTACGGTTAGTGACACTTATCCACTCGAGCTTCTTCACGGTAAACTATCCACCCTCCTCCCCCTCCCGTACCGTAATCATTTGAGGCTCCCGCACAGCTCTTCATTTGTCCATCTTGTAGGCCAACTTGGAACGGTCACTGACTCTGGGTTTTCCACGCGAGCCTCCACAATTAAAAGTAAATCCCTTCCACCAGGCGATTCTTCCTCTTTGTGATCCCACCGCCTCTCCTCTAAATCATGCCCTCTTACACTCAGAGCACACTGGACTCCAGACTAGAGAAGCTAGGTATGAATAGCTACATAATTAACTATCCGACCAACTTGTCCAAAAACTCGGTTAAATCTCTCAAACAGACTACTCAAAGCTAATCCAGAAACCCTTATCTCTGACCCTTACTTTTGCATAAAAAAGGGGCTATTATTAGTGATCTGATATTTTATACGAAAAGAAGAGCCCAGTGGAGAAAGGCGTTCCATTCATCACTCAAGATCGCCTCAGCTAAGAAATTTCCACATGGCCTAAGGCTCACGGCTGTGCCTTCACCCACATACAAAGCGAATGCCACCATATCCATTTACAACAATGGGACTATCCTCATACAAGCTTCCGATCGGAATCTGGGTATCTTTGATGTCAACTTCTCCCCCCTCAAAAAATCTCTTGAGCAAAGTAACTCTCAATCTCTCTAGTGATGCCAGCCCCCTAATCAGCCCTCATGACTTCCAAGAACGCTCTTTATTGAGCCACAGTCACCTGCTGACTTCCCATCCTACATTGAACACCACCCATATGAACATAGCGCCTCAACAGCTAGGTTGCACGGACTCACCCCCCATCTCCCATCCAGCCAGACTGGACTGCCTTCACTCCCTGATGGCTGGATCCAACGATAGCGTTAGCCCCGATTACCCCTATAACACTACCTTCCTACTGCCACTCGTCTAGATAATTCTATTTTTCCACACCCACTCTACTCGGATGGCAGTCATCCCTAACCACATTAACAGCAAGGGAACGCGCACCTCTGCAAATCCTCATCCCTTGAACGTCTCTCCCCCTCCACCCATGCTCCTCCCTCGCTCCAACTCGGGCTCCCCCTTGCAGCTTCCTTCTGACCAACAGCTCGGGAACTCCTTCTCTGAGGAAGGCCCGCCTCCTCCAATACCCAATAGCGATGATCCCCGATCTGGACCCGCCTCTAGGCTTAACGAAATAAGTCTGGAGCTTCTAATACTCAAAACTAACATAAAAAAACTCATAAACATCACCTCGGAGCTGGCACGTGACCTATCTTCTAACAAGACCTCGCAGGAGATCCTCCAAATGAACAACCAATACCCCAAAATACCAACTCCCTCCGTTATGCAACCGACCGACCATGAGCAGAAAACGCCCATCCAGAATTGGAGTACTTCTCCCTACCCTAACGCCCCATCTAGACCCACTAGATCCAAGAATCACCTATCTGATCTTGACATTCTCTCCCTCCTCCGTGACTACAACTCCTCTCTACCGGTCAAACAAGTCTTTACTGGAATCACCCAAACTGCCCCTCTAATCCTTCCGGGAGCTACTAATCACAAGCTAGCAATAGCAGAGGCTATACAATCTATTCCATCTAACCCACACAGAGCGCCCAGACACAATGCTAATGCCTTAAACACTGAAAACCTTATGCAAATCCCCATTACTCAGCCTTCTACCACTGACCTCAAATCACACCTCAAATGCATGTTGCTCAACTGTAGATCAGTGGTGAAACATGCTATGGACCTTGCTGATCTCATTCTAGATCAGGAATTAGACCTCCTAATCCTCACCGAAACTTGGCTTAATGACTCCTCAGGTCCTATCCTTGACATCCTAATCCCTCCTAGCTACATTATTAGACGCGACAGAGTTAAGAGAACAGGAGGGGGCATAGCCTGCATTTACCACAACAGTCTCTCAGCAAGTCAGTCCCCCTCTGCTACTCTCTCATCCTGTGAATATATGTGAATAGACATCAGCAAACATAGACCCCTATGCAACCTACACATTTTTTACCATCCTCCTGGGGATAACCTCCCTCTGATTGAACAAACGATGGAAACCATCTCGTCCAACTTGGGTCTACACAGTCCCCAGATCTTCCTTGGTGACTTTAATCTTCACTGGAATGACCCGAATGATCTGGCGGTGATCAGTCTCAAAAACTTCCTGGCTGACCTCAACCTGAAGCAATTCTGCGACAGTCCAACACACAACTTCGGCTCGATCCTCGATCTAATCATCTCCAATCCCAACTCCATTCAGCTTGAATCTATTGACCCGGGTGACTGGTCGAATCATCACTATATCACCTTCCGAATCCTAGAAAGGTGGAACTCCAAGAGAGGGCAACCTTTAAAACAAAAACTCTGGAAAATATCGCAGCATAACACAAACGTAAATGAGCTCATTTCCCACTGCAATCTGTCCCTCCCGCCGCCTGCTTCCATGTCAGACGTTCACGAACTCACTGAACACTACAACTCCATCTTGACTGCCCTAAATGCAATTGCCTCCCTTCAACTAAAAAATAAGTCCAACAAAGACTCCAAACCATGGTTCAATGACAGTCTAAACGAAGATAGACGCAACCTGAGACTAGCAGAACGCTCCTGGAGATCCGCTAAATCTATTGACCTCCTTAAGATTCTAAGACTAAGAAGGAGTAGTTACAACAAGCACATCAGATCAGCGAAAGCGACCTTCTTCAAATCCCAACTGGACAAAGCTAAAAATCGATCCAAAAGGCTGTTTGAACTGATTAAGTTACAAGCCAATAACACGCCTATCTAATCTCCTCTCATCTCCTGCCCTCAGCCTCACTGCGATGACTTTGCAGACTTTTTCCTTGAAGTCGAACAAGATTGAATCAGACCTAAGGTCGGCCCTGATCGATCTATCACTCGCTCCTGACTCCTTACCCGAGCTGCCTCTCATTATGCCCTGTCGCTCTCCTAAAAACAATGCCTCTTGGAGTCAATTCATACCCCTCAACGACACTTCCATCTTCAACATTCTTGCTACCTTGAAACCTTCAAATCACTTCAATGATCCACTCCCTCCCCCCCAATCTCTTTAAAGACATGATAAGATCACTAGTACCGCTCTGGTCCAAGATTATCAATGCTTCTCTCCTTCAAGGTGAAATCCCGTACTGCCTAAAGTCGGGTCTGGTTCTGCCTATTCTTAAAAAACAGACAGCTGACCCTGAAGATCTGAATAATTTTCGCCCAATCACAAACATCCCTACTCTGGCAAAACTCCTTGAGAAATGTGTTCATGAACAATTGTGTAACCACATTGAGGAATTCCAACTTCTTGATCAATTCCAATCTGGCTTCCGGCACGGCCACAGCACCGAAACAGCCAGCACTCACATAGTTGGCGACGCTCTCACAATGCTTGACCAGAACGAATCTTGCCTACTAATCCTACTCAACCTCTCATCGGCATTTGACACGGTCAAACATGACAATCTACTGAGCCTTCTGGAACGCAGGATGGGGCTCTCTGGCACTGTACTAAAATGGTTTGCCTCCTTACTCAATAACAGAACGCAGAGAGTCAAACTCAATCAAACTCTATCCAACTCCAGTCCCTGCACTCTGGGGGTGCCACAAGGGTTCTCTCTCTCCCCCACGCTTTTCAATCTATTCATTGAACCTCTTACTGTAATCCTCAAAGCATCTAACATCCAATATCACATGTATGCGGATGACACCCAATTGTACATGAAAATCTCTTCCCCTGAAGATATTAAGATACTCAACGGAACCCTGCAAAAAACCCAAAAGTGGTTAACCTCCAACCACCTCAAACTGAACGCCCTCAAAACGGAATTCTTACTTATATCACCGTCCAAGCAAACCCCCATTGTGGAGAAATGTGAAAAACCTCTCAGCTCTCAACTGCACACCCCACATCATTGACTATACGAAATCGCTAGGAATAGTGCTGGATAAGAACTTAAACATGCAGGATCACATCAGCACTTCTATCAAAGGAGCGAATTTCCAACTGAGCATCCTCACGAAACTTAAACCCTTCCTTCCCCATGAGGACTTCAAATCTGCGGTGCAATCGTTAGTCATCTCACGGTTGGAATATGGTAGTGCCACACTCTGCGGGCTTCCAAGATACAGATTAGCCCCCCTCAGAGCATCTCTGAATGCGGCGGCTAGGCTTATCACTGGCTCCAAGAAATCCAACCACATTTCTCCTGACCTGAAATCTCTCAACTGGCTTCCGTTTGAGGCAAGGATTCAATTAAAAATTGCATGTATGACCCATAAAGCACTGCATTTCAACACCCCTTTGTACCTGGCAAATAAGCTCAAACTGTCGGGCGGTGCCCGTTCCTCAAGGAGCTCCAGCACCTTGCTTCTCAAGCCGAAGAAATATAAAAAAATGAAAACCTACAATCGTACTCTCTCAGGCATTGCCCCGAGAATCTGGAACTCCCTTCCTCCAGAAACTAGACTGATTCCCTCTACGCTCGCCTTCCAAAGGAAAGTGAAAACTTTACTGGTGAACACCGCGCTGAGCTAGAAACTCTTGCCCTTCGTCTCCTATCATGTAATGCTGATTATGGCCTACTTGGTAACTGTATTACCCCATTGCCTGCCTCCTTTATGTGTTTTTGTTGTCTTTTTTACCGGCTTTCATGGTTTTTACTTTGCCTTACATCACTATATCGGTTGTTATTGCTTTATATCAATGCCTAACTCTTATGTAAAGCGCTCTGATACCCACTAGGGTCATGTTCGCGCTATATAAAACTTTAAAAATAAATGAACGGCTGAATAGGCTTATGTTGATTTTTTATGATCCTTAAGCGCTTCAAAATGCATTTAACTTGGAAGATTGTACTTCCCACATAGCATCTCTTATACTGCCATTCCAGAACATATACTATAAAGCCAGAATTGCAGGAGGTATATTTCAAAATGTGCTGTCTGGTCCCATACTTCACTGGATAAGCCGGTCTACTCTATTTATACATGCCTTACATACGAAGGATTTATAGAAGCCTTTCAAATCCGTAGTCCAATATCAGTGGTTGAAAGTGACTATTAGTCAGTTTTTTTAAAGATCTTCCCCTTCAATAAGTAATTTCTGGTCTTGGACGTCTGATTTTACCTATAATGCCACTTTTTACAATATATCATTTCTACCCAAAATCTTCCTAACTTCGTTAGAATGGGAGTTAAAATTGGTAATATACCTAGTAGCCACTTCCTGTTCTGCTTTCACTGAAATGTCCCTGGGAAATAACAGATCATTTTCTGTATTCCTTCCACCTTCAATATTGCTTGCTCGTCAACACTTTCGGCATAACCTCTCTGTTGGAATATTTGAAAGATGCCATTCTTTTCAAATAGAGAGTAAGCTACAATTTATCCTGGCGCTTTGTAGTTCTGCATACGAAATCATTTTAGCTTGTCTGAAAGTGAGCTTCTTGCATGCAATATGCTATTATCTGCTGCTGGGTTTCAAAACATGGGAGTTTGTAATCTGCTCATCACGGTCACTAGTGTAATATTCAGATATTCTACTTTTTTGTGGCACATCTTAGTAAATAAATGTATGTTATAGTCATTTTAAGGTCCCTTAAAAATACTTAAAAATAGCATTGCATCATTTTGCATCCCTTCTCCTAAAAACCAAAAGGGTGTGTGTTTATATGTACATACAGATACACACACACAAATATATAGCACCTTTTCACAATCTGTTCATGCATTCTTTGTCACAACTCCCAAAGTGTCTGCACTGGGTCTAGCACAATGTGTTGCCCATCCCTCTGTCATACCTGGTAAAAGCTTGATCTCATCGCAAAACACAGCATTTCACATGCCACTCACCCTCCACTTTTATTTGTGATTTAGAAACATAGCGCAATCCCTCGCCTTTCAAGAGTTATCGGATTGATCCTTAAATGTCACCTTTGCCCATTATTCAAAAGTATGCTTCAATTAGTGACCCTGTGTCAGAAACTCACAGGTGGGAGGGAGATTGTCGGGTATTGTGGGTCCTCTGACTGGAGCAATGTCCAGACTTCCAGTAATGTATTTCTGTCGCAGTCGGTTACTACTAACGACGTCCTCCACATGGAATGGGCCTGTGGTCTCCTTTGTCTTGGACAGCTTCTGTGTAAATGCTAGCCGGGGTGTTTGTAAGTGAGGGCCCACACCAGAAATTAAATGGGTTAGTTACAGAGCACACTGTTACCCCCAAAAGGGCGTCCTGGTGCTAGGTCCGCAGAATATATGTACCATAATGTCCTACTGCTTAAAGAAACTAATATTAAGAATCTAACACTAAGAAGCTTTCTAAAATTGGCATAGCTGACGACTTATCTCAAGGAGTCCTGGAAGTTGATTCCATGCCTGCGCTCCTAGAACAGAAAAAGATCTACCGCCTCTGGTCTTCAAACTAAAATTGGGAGTCCGTAAGAATGTGAAATTTCAGATATTAGAATTCTGCGGGTCCCATAATGTATAAAACGATCCAAAAGGTATTTCGGATCCGTTCGATGGAATGCTCTGAAGACTATAGTGAGTGGTTTGAACAGGATCCACTTTTCCACTGTAAGCCAGTGGGGTTCCCTTAACCACCTGGAACCAAACTCCCGCGAGGAAGTTCAACTTCCTCAAGCACCAGTCGAGCAGCAGCATTTTGCACAACCTGTCATTTTTTTATTGATTTGCTGCAGTAATCAAGCCTTGAAGTGATCAGGGCATGCACTACAGTCTTCCTGGCCAATGGAGGAAGAAATATGAAAATCTTTTTTAGAGATTTCATCAGCAAGAAGCAAGTTTCGATCAATGTAGCAACTTGCTGATGGAATGAGAAGTCACTATTGAATTTGGCCCCAAAGTTCCTTGCAACATCAGTGGGAGGGGGTGACTTAGCAAGTCCATTCGGCCGCCACGCTATTTCTAAGAACTGACTATCGTTCCCAAAAGGTAGTATTTCAGTTTCCTTCGTATTACACTAAAGATGGTAACAATTCATCCATCTAATGATTTGAGTGAAACAGTTCTTGAAGTTTAAGAAGGAGGCATCAGCCCAGTCAAGGATCTCAATACAACAAGGGCCATGAAGCTATTTTCCTCCCTCAACAATGGTTATAAATACTAAAATACATTAGGTGGATCTGCATGTTTGGTTTATGCTATGCTGTTTTTTTGTGTGAAAAAGTTATAAACGAAGGTATTTAACTATATTCAGCAAACAAGGGGTTAAGTCTGTGCAGCGAGACAATCATAATTAGGTCTGCAGAGCTATGACCACAGTTTTTATTCTCTGTGATGTGATTGTAGAATGGAATTTGTGAGGCAGTAATCAGTGCTTTTTCAAATCAGTTACATTTCACAAAGGTAATGACATTTGCCCTTTGCACTGTAATAATAAATTTGTGAATGTGCATTTATTAGTCAACTTTTTCTGCATAATATGCTTCATTAGAATGCATTTATTTTCACTGAAATGGCATGAATATATAGATGCAACAATACCTATCTGGTAGGTGATCCGCATATATGCTTAAGAGAACAGAGGACGAGAGATCAACTCAGAGATTTTAGACAATAGCTACTAGTAGTAGTAATAAATCTTTATTCGATTATGCATCATAATCATAAAAGATATTGTAAAAACCACATAAAAACGTTAAAAACATTAAAATATAAAAATATACAGTCCATCATATTGCGCCCAGACTGCACTATCTGTAAACATTAGGTACAAATTAAAAGAAAACAAGCCAGCCTGTTAGGTCCGCATATGCTGGACACAATACATGAGGCCCTGGACGGGCAGTAATTGCCCCGGGACTGGCGCCAGGCGGAGGTAGTTCTCTTTTTAAAACCAGGTCGTCCTCCAGAAGACCCATCTTCATACCGCCCGATTTCCCTGATCAATTTTGAACCCAAACTTTAGGGAAAGGTATTAGCAGATCGCCTACGGACCTGCATCCAGGAGCTGGTCCATTTGGACCAATCTGGTTTTATGCCTCATCGCACCACCCGCCATAATATTCGCCGGGTCCATCACGCTATGGCGCTGGCCTCTGAGCTGGGGCGTCCTGCGGCTATACTCCTTGCCGATATAGACAAGGCCTTTGATTCCTGAGCTGGGAGTATCTATTTCAGCTTCTGGCGGCATGTAATTTTGGCCCGCGGTTTCGGGCATACGTACGCCTGTTGTACACTAAGCCCATGGCTTCGGTCTGTGTCGCCGGTCCGTGTTCTTCCCCTTTCCCCATTGGCCGTGGCACATGTCAGGGATGCCCCCTGTCTCCGAATTTATTTGCTTTGGCAGTGGAGCCCCTGGCGATATGGGTTCGCCGTGATCCGGTGCTCCGTTGTTTCGACTGGCCTAATTCACAACCAGATCGTGTAGCATTATATGCTGGAGATGTTCTATTTTTCATGACTGACCCATGGATATCGGGCCCTGCGTATCTTACAGATTCTTCGAGTCTTTGGCCAGACCACTGGCCTTCATACCAACCCTTCCAAATCGGTATTATTCCCAGTCTGTGGGCAGCAGGGTAGGGGCACTTGGGCATCTCAGCTTAGACACGCTACGGACGGCTTCCAATATCTGGGGGTATATGTTTCTCCCTGCCCCAAGATGTCCTGGTCAAGAAATATTAATCCCCTTCTTGTCCGGCTACGCGAAGAGACCTCCATATGGTCCTCTCTCGCTGTATGGGCGGTCGGCGATTTTTAAGATGGTTTCTCTCCCCAGGGTGCTCTATCGACTTAAAAATTTTCCGTATTATATTCCGCGGTCTTGAATCGCGCAAATAAATACTATACTTAATACCTTCCTCTGGGGTGGGGGTGCGGTAAGAGTGGCCCTGCAGACATGTATACAAACCACTTACTGTGGTGGTATCGCTGCCGCTGACGTATACTCATATTATGCAGCCTCTCATCTCTTGGTCATAAATGACTGCTGGTACAACTTGCCTACTGACCCGGCGTATGCCCTAGAACACGCAGCATTGGCAGGGATCCCTCTCTTACGGTTGCTATACGGTACACAGAAGCTTGATTCTCTGCCCCACGCCAGTCAAACGACGATTCGGTAGTGGAGGTACGTGGTACGGCGGATGGGTTGGCGGGGGTGCCTGACCCAGGCTACGCCATTGAGGCAGGGTAATTACCCGCGCCAGGTGACAGCTTTGAGGGAGTTCCACCAGTGGGACCTTATCGGCATCTCCACTTTAGGCGATGTCATGCGAGGCACAACGCTTAAATCTTTCCAGCAACTACAGGAAGAGTTTCAACTTAATAAAACCCAATTTTATAAATATCTCCAATTTCGCCATGCGCTCACCCCTGCGATACGACATAGATACTCTCCCGGAATTCCACCCACTAGAAGGCCGCCTCCTTATGGGGGATTTGGGCGCTCACAAAATACGACAGGTTTACCAAACACCGACTACGCATGCCAGCACGACCCTCCACAAGACTCGTAGGGCATGGCAGGATGATATCCCGGAACTGACTGACGACGATTGGGCAGAAGCCATCGCTAGCCCTAGGGGCGCTGCGGTGTCCTCTAGATACCTGCTTATTCAGTTTAAATTTGTCGAAAGGGTGTACTATACACGCCTTCGTCTTTGGAAGATGGGAGTTATTACCTCCCCACCGTGCCTACGCTGTGACCAGGAAGAGGGGTCATATTTTCATACGGTGTGGGGCTGCCCTGCTATACAGCGCTTTTGGCGCAGGGTTCAGACCTGTCTTAAGGAAGTACTGTCGTGGGACCTCCCGCTGGACCCCCGCCTGTTTCTTCTCCACAGTACGGAAGATATAGGGGGGAACCGGTATAAGCAACATTTACTCTTCCTAGCGCTCACGATTGCCAAGCGTGATATAGCCCAGCTTTGGAAAGGAACTTCCCCGCCGACGATGGTAAAGTGGCGAGGGGCGCTTGAATAGTTTGAAAGAGTAAGGGGACCCCTACTTAACACAATGGAAACTTGCTAGCTAGTAGGGAAAACAATGTCAAGGGAAAAGAACAAGCTAATCACAAGCATAAATATTTAAAATTAAACAGGACAACATACATATAATCAAGTGACATAGTGCTTAAATATTATCAAAAAATATGTTTTTTATTTTGTTTTGTATAAAGTTTTGTCAATTTTTTGTCAAAATATCAAAAAATATATAGTTCAGTATATTTTAAAATCACAATGCAACAGCACGTTATGGCATATGAAATATGATTAAACTAAATAAGAAATTAGAACATAATGATACTGTTGTCTGATACAATATTTTTTTCTCTTATAGTTGTAACAGGGTCCAGATCATATATAGACTGAAAGGAGGGTCGGCGGTAGATAGGACTATGCGCGTTTCGGCAAGTTGCCTTCGTCAGGACACCGTCTCGACTTTCACTGCATTGGGCACACAATTGGATACATTTCAATGTTTGCATGCACCTATGTCAAAAATGTCAATACATTTCAAATGTCCTGTAGTGATTTTATTTAGTCTATTTACAATAAAATCTTGAAGGATATTAGTGGTTCAGGTGTGTTTTTAGGGGATCTGTGAAAGTTAAAAACCATGCATTTATGGTGCAGTTAAAACCAGATTCTAATAATAGAATTTGCGAATCATGAGAAGTATTGTGAAAAAGGTAAATCAAGAAAACACCCCCAGTCACATTCTGTTATGCATCTAAAAGTCGTGCATTCTGTGGTCTGAATATTCAGAAAGGGCCTGTTTCCTTAGGTGCATTGCATGCTCACAAGTGTATAGCAGAAAGTGATACCAACTATGCCTCTTCAAACATGCATAGAAGAACACAGGGTTGAATAAATATTGCAATCACCTATTACTATTTCCTGGTGCGATTGGATGGTCACTCCAGTTTCACTGTTTTACACAGGTGAAATTGCATAGAATCCCCGGGTCTGAAAATCAACCATATATATATCTAATTAAAGAAGTTCTATAGGTTAAAGACTTAGATTAATTGCTGAAGCTTGCTTCTATACCTTATTACGTTACTGTCAGCATATTTATGGTCAGTAGACTGTTTCAAATATTATGGTTTTGCTTCAAAGGTACTTTTGACTTGGACTAGAAAGTTCGGTCCAGTTTCAGATGTCAGAATCTATAAAAAGAAATTTTAAAAAACCTGAAACCAGGCTAAAGGTCATAATAAAAACAATGTAATTATGAGGACTTACGTCAAAGATTGGTATGCAATCATAAACCAATTTACACCCTTAGCTTATATGATGGTAAATACCTGTAAAGGTCCCTATGTGGCCAAGGTTTCCCGATAGTTGATAGTATATGTACTAGGACATCTGTGGAAAAACATGGAGTCCTGTTAGTATCTACTAGTTAATAAATATGAATGGTAGTAATTACTACGTTAGCTCAAGGTTGTACTATATCCTAACTAATTAAAGGGACTTTAATGTTCGTATATGGACTCAAGTTCCTTATATCTTTATATTATCTTTAGAGGTAGTTGGAGCCATTTGCCATTATTAAACAGCAGCTAAGAGATTACTCGTGAATTGCTGTTAGTCTAAATGCTTTAACGGCAGACGTGCACAGTCGGGTGACTATTATAACTAGGTGACAAAGGCCTATATTGTTCCTGCCAGATCTATAATATAGGCCATGGTGTGAAGCGTATCTCAACACCTATTTGCGAAGGCTTCTGGTTGTCGAACTCAGTGTTTAATGTCAAATGTTATTTCAAAGCGCTATACTCCTGTATGTCGTTTAATGCGTTTTGTATTATGTTAGGCAAAGAGATGGTGATTGTACATCAGTGAGTCAAAAGGGTACATTAGCGGTTTATGACTTGAAGGTGCAGGCTCTATTTACTTAGCGGGTGGTAACACTAAAATTTAGTTAAGTATATTGCTTCGTGAAGTCCCGATAATGTTATCACGAAGATAGCTTATCCTTAGGTATGAGCGCTCCTATGCCATAAGATCTATATATAAGCTTGGAACCCGGGAATACTATATTTTTGAAACAACTTCAGGCATAAATCTTACGACTTAGGCATGTTTGAAAAAAACGGACGCTATATTGTTATGCGCTATGTTCGATGAAAAGGGGACCCAAGATGCCGCGCTAAGTCGGTGTCTTTAGGGTAAGAGAAAGACAACCTAATTATCATGATCACCAGTAGTTCGTTATAACTGAATATGTCTTACCTTGTGCCGGCAGTACGGGGGTCTCAATCTAATTGCGTGCGAGTGTCCGCAATGGTGGTATGTCTGGGACTTGCATGCTTATAAGCGTTGGTTACTCCTTTCTCTGAAATCTCCTAATTGGATTAATTAGGTCACATGGCTACGTGAATCACGACGCACTAAAACGTAGCTACGCGGACATTAAAGTGAAAGTAATGGAAATAGAAACGTGATGTTTGAACGCATGCTTAGTCGGTTGATTATACAATGGGATCTAGTGCGCCATGTTGACTAGATATCAGTAGTTATTATCAAATAATAAAGTTGTATTAATGCTGAATGGTAAGTTTATTGTGCGACAAAGATGATCGATGTATGGTATGTGTTCTCCCTTATTTGATTTCTGTTGTGTAATACGTGGCTTAAGGAATACATTTGCACATTTATAGTTCTCTAATATAGTACAGCCAATAACCCAGTATAGCTATGTCGTCCAATTAGGAGATTTCAGAGAAAGGAGTAACCAACGCTTATAAGCATGAAAGTCCCAGACATACCACCATTGCGGACACTCGCACGCCATTAGATTGAGACCCCCGTACTGCCGGCACAAGGTAAGACATATTTAGTTATAACAAACTACTGGTGATCATGATAATTAGGTTGTCTTTCTCTTACCCTAAAGACACCGACTTAGCGCGGCATCTTGGGTCCCCTTTTTATCAAACATAGCGCATAACAATATAGCGTCCGTTTTTTTCAAACATGCCTAAGTCGTAAGATTTATGCCTGAAGTTGTTTCAAAAATATAGTATTCCCGGGTTCCAGGCTTATATATAGATCTTATGGCATAGGAGCGCTCATACCTAAGGATAAGCTATCTTCGTGATAACATTATCTGGACTTCACGAAGCAATATACTTAACTAAATTTTAGTGTTACCACCCGCTAAGTAAATAGAGCCTGCACCTTCAAGTCAAACAGCTAATGTACCCTTTTGACTCACTGATGTACAAACACCATCTCTTTGCCTAACATAATACAAAACGCATTAAACGACATACAGGAGTATAGCGCTTTGAAATAACATTTGACATTAAACACTGAGTTCGGCAACCAGAAGCCTTCGCAAATAGGTGTTGTGATACGCTTCACACCATGGCCTATATTATAGATCTGGCAGGAACAATATAGGCCTTTGTCACCTAGTTATAATAGTCACCCGACTGTGCATGTCTGCCGTTAAAGCATTTAGACTAACAGCAATTCACGAGTAATCTCTTAGCTGCTGTTGAATAAAGGCAAATGGCTCCAACTACCTCTAAAGATAATATAAAGATATAAGGAACTTGAGTCTATATACGAACATTAAAGTCCCTTTAATTAGTTAGGATATAGTACAACCTTGAGCTAACGTAGTAATTACTACCATTCATATTTATTAACTAGTAGATACTAACAGGACTCCATGTTTTTCCACAGATGTCCTAGTACATATACTATCAACTATCAGGAAACCTTGGCCACATAGGGACCTTTACAGGTATTTACCATCATATAAGCTCAGGGTGTAAATTGGTTTATGATTGCATACTAATCTTTGACTTAAGTCCTCATAACTACATTGTTTTTATTATGACCTTTAGCCTGGTTTCAGGTTTTTTTAAATTTCTTTTTATAGATTCTGACATCTGAAACTGGACCGAACTTTCTAGTCCAAGTCAAAAGTACCTTTGAAGCAAAACCATAATATTTGAAAGTCTACTGACCATAAATATGCTGACAGTAACGTAATAAGGTATAGAAGCAAGCTTCAGCAATTAATCTAAGTCTTTAACCTATAGAACATCTTTAATTAGATATATATATGGTTGATTTTCAGACCCGGGGATTCTATGCAATTTCACCTGTGTAAAACAGTGAAACTGGAGTGACCATCCAATCGCACCAGGAAATAGTAATAGGTGATTGCAATATTTATTCAACCCTGTGTTCTTCTATGCATGTTTGAAGAGGCATAGTTGGTATCACTTTCTGCTATACACTTGTGAGCATGCAATGCACCTAAGGAAACAGGCCCTTTCTGAATATTCAGACCACAGAATGCACGACTTTTAGATGCATAACAGAATGTGACTGGGGGTGTTTTCTTGATTTACCTTTTTCACAATACTTCTCATGATTCGCAAATTCTATTATTAGAATCTGGTTTTAACTGCACCATAAATGCATGGTTTTTAACTTTCACAGATCCCCTAAAAACACACCTGAACCACTAATATCCTTCAAGATTTTATTGTAAATAGACTAAATAAAATCACTACAGGACATTTGAAATGTATTGACATTTTTGACATAGGTGCATGCAAACATTGAAATGTATCCAATTGTGTGTCCAATGCAGTGAAAGTCGAGACGGTGTCCTGACGAAGGCAACTTGCCGAAACGCGCGTAGTCCTATCTACCGCCGACCCTCCTTTCAGTCTATATATGATCTGGACCCTGTTACAACTATAAGAGAAAAAAATATTGTATCATTAGACAACAGTATCATCATGTTCTAATCTCTTATTTAGTTTAATCATATTTCATATGCCATAACATGTGCTGTTGCATTGTGATTTTAAAATATACTGAACTATATATTTTTTGATATTTTGACAAAAAATTGACAACTTTATACAAAACAAAATAAAAAACATTTTTTGATAATATTTAAGCACTATGTCACTTGATTATATGTATGTTGTCCTGTTTAATTTTAAATATTTATGCTTGTGATTAGCTTGTTCTTTTCCCTTGACGAGGGGCGCTTGATACTTGCATGGGGGCAGAAATGGCAGTTTTCCAGGCACGGGTTGCCCACAAAAACACAGGAAAATTTGGTCTAGATGGGCAACCTACCAGGGTATAGATCTTCCCCCGCAATCCCCTTAAGAACCTTCATCTACTGGGTGTTAATGGCCATCTCCTCTGATATTTTGTCCGGCTTTTATCTTTATCATGTACAGGTTGTCAATGATGTCTGCCAATACTGGGGAACGGGGACAGTCAGCGTGAAGTTTTGGTTGTTACGCATGTTTTGTTTACCAAATGTACCTCGCAGGTGTCCCAATTTGTGTAATGTGCTATTTTCTTGTGAGCAATTGATATATGTCGGATACTTACTGAAAAGGTACATTGAAAATGCAATAAAACATGTTTTCAAAAAAGAAAAACAAGCCAGCCTGTCTATCAAATCATTCTGAGTTAGGCGCACATGATTTTATTCCAGTAAAGAGCTCAGTTTAGATCGGCAGTAACCACTTGCATCACTGCAAGATCAGGCAATAGATGTAAAAAGGCAGGTCGAAATGGGATGAAACCCTTGGATTTTAAAAGCAGTATTAAATACTTTTTTCGCAAGAAATCAAAGTTTACGAAATAAAAGTAGATGTATGAAGGTTTGGGGGGGGGAGCAACCATCACACGGGCATACTAAAAGTCCATGGGGATCATACTGACCGGGGGGAAACAGATCATTGTACGGATAGAACCCAAACAAAGTTTTGTAAGAAATGATCTGTCCCAGGGATGTCTAACAGCTGTAAGATACGGTTTGATACCTATTTCAATTTTCAGGAGCAAGAAGGATCCATTGGTGTTTTTCCAACACCCCGGCTTCCCTCTCATCCTTCAGTTGGTTAAAGAAGCGTTCCCTAAAGAGGCGCCGATCTCCTTTTTTGAGCAACTGTGGCCTATTAAAAGTGTCCATACAGTCTAGGGAGCATGTAACAGTTTTAATATAATTTAACCACGGTATCTACGGCCATATGTGCACTTGATACAATCCTCAATCACACGCTTATTAAAATGCAGTCTCTTGTCACACCATACTGAAATCCAAAGAAATAGTGGGGCCAATTTAACTTGATCCTCCACATAATCGAATCCTAGTTCTTCATGTAAAAAAAAAAAAAAAAAAAAAGATACACTATTTAATCCCAGGCCCAATAATTTTCGACATAATCGGTGCTCTTCCTGCTGTATCACCTTACAGTTACGGTACCCCCAAATTTCCGCACCACAAGACAAAACTGGGAGATATTTCATTCTATAGATTTGCAGTAGGGACAGAATGGGTTTGTTGCCTATTGACGAGGAAAATTTAAAAAGAGCACTGCAGGCTTAACTAAATTTAGAGCATTGGTTGGATGTACAGGTAAGCCAATTGTTCTAGTGGTCAAATGTTACTCCCAAATATGGAAAATTAGAGACCCTAGTAGTTACTTGCCCCTTTATGTCTATAGGTCTAATCTTTGCAGCCTTCCTCCCACAAACCATATAATGAGTTTTGGAGATATTTGTGTCCAGATCCAGGTCGTCCATAAAGTTGACGAAACGACGGACCAATAGCTTTAGCCCATTTGCCGTTCTGGCCATGAATACTGCGTCATCCGCATAGTGCAGGGAGGGCACACTAACTGACTTTATCTTGGGCAGATCAACCCCTTTGTCGATCAGACTGGTGTTAAAGCTGTTTATGTATAACAAAAATGAAATTAGCGCCATCACACAACCCTGCATTACCCCCCGTGGGAGATTAAATGATTGGATGCACTCCCCCTCCAAACCATATCGGACACAGGCCTTTACGTCAGTGTGTAGGGCTCTAAGAAAATTGACCCGGTGGGAAGGTAATCCTAATACGCCCAGATTATCCCAGAGCTTTGACCGGTTTACCCGGTAAAAGGAGCTACTGAGGTCCATGAATGCAAGAAAAAAGGCCCCCTTTTTCGCCACTACATATTTACCTATCAAGACGTTAAGGTTCATACATTATCTAACGTGCCCATCACTTCCCTAGATCCATATTGGACAGGGCAAAAAATGTTGTTTGCTTGGGCCCAGTCTTCCAAACGTTTTAAAACAATATGACCTACCACCTTCACTACCAAGTTTAACAGGGAAATTGGTCTATAACAGGTGGGATCCTGCCCATTCCCCTTTTAAAAGACTGGAACTATGGTAGCAGATTTCCAAGGCAGGGTAAGCCTATCTGGGCTGCAGCATTTAGTACATTAGTCAGAACAGAGGCCCAGAGATGTGGTTCTGCCTTCTATAAGTACATAGGTATCCCATCTGGACATGGGGCTTTGTTGGAGGGGCTGCTAACAATAGCTGCATAGACCTCCTCTAGATCAAACCTAATCTCAAGAGGGTACAGGCCACTATCTTTATCCATAGCTACGGGCACAACCGTATCAAAAGCATAAACCCTACGATAATGAGCCACCCAGTGTGCTCGAGAGATGGAAGAACCTATGTCATCCTGAGCAGCCACATTAGGGTGCCTACCATTGACCACTTCCCAAAAAACCCTAGAATATCTAGTGATACAAGTAGACACCAACTGTTCCCAAGAAGCCTCTTTAAGCTCAGCTTTCCACTTCCCAATGGCTAATTAATAGGCCTTTCTTGCTTCCTTAATAGTATCCTGGTTACGATGTTTAGAAATGAGGGCCCCACGCAGGTACCTGCTGGCTTGCTTACATGCTTTGTCGAACCAGCCCAATTTTGTCCCCTTATGTTTGCTCGACATATCCCTCATAATCGTGTTATTAGAACTATTTAATTAGTCAAACGCTTCCAAAGTCATGGCTGGAGATGTGCCAAGGGCTAGTAGGGGCTCCATAATTATTCCTAAATTAGAACTAACTACAGACTTAATCATGGTTGGGATTGGAAGGTAGCGCCACTTCACCCTAAGTCCCCTATCTTTGACAGTTAAAACGGTCAGGCCTGGAGCGGGATTTGCACCCAAACTGGCATTCACTCCTTGCCTAATTTCTATAGGGTTATGTTTGCTGAAGCAGGTTTCATGTACCATCCCTGAGCTAGCATAAACGTCAAGAGACCTTGAAATAAAAACCCAATCAATAATAGTCCCTTCCGCCCATCCCACAAAAGTGGGCACTTCCCTGGACAAGCCAGGCCCCCTAGACATAACATTTTGTAAACCAGGCTGACTAAGTGCCTCCTATAGCTTGCAACCCCTTTTATCAGAGCCTACATCACTAGTCAAAGAATCATCACCTACAAAAGGGTCACAAACATTTGGATTAATTCCTAACTTAGCATTAAAATCCCCCCCCTATTATGATATTAAAAGATTTAAAATAGGCATATGATCTAGCCTCTAGGATGGTTACTGCTTCAAAAAGGGACTCAATCTGGCACCCAGGATCGCGGATAGAGTTATAGAAATTCGCCAGAAAAAATGGAAATCTTTAGAGACAATCGCCCATACGATCTGTATCCCAGTGTGTCTCAAGGAAACTGGAAAAACCCTTTGTTGCTTGTAGTTGATGAACTAGTATGGTTAGCCCACCTCGCGATCTATGACCAGGGGAGGGGGTCGCTGCCACGTTAAAGCTTTCATAGCCATCCCAGCCAACTGGCTTCTGGGCCCAGGTTTCCTGGAACATAATAATGTCAAAATTAATGACAAAATTAAGCTATTCTGGGTCCACCAGCTTATCTCTTATACCAGCCATATTACAGCTAAGCACTCTCAGCAGAGGTCCCAACTCGGTACAGGGAGTGGTCTCACTGGGTAATGTACTAATACGACCTTCCGCCAGACCAAGGGGCCTATAGTTAAGAGTCCAGGAGGGTGTACCCTGGAGTCAGTCTTTGTGGTCCAGGTCAGACAAATTGAGGAATGTATTAGTAGAAATGGCTGGTTGTCTGGGAGGGTAATATTCCGTACTATCCTGCGTTGGAAATTTGGGCTGTAAGCATTGATAAAAAAAGCCAAGAGGGAAGATGGTAATGCCATTATCCTTAATAGTCAGTGAGTCGAAACTTTGGAATAATCGCTTAGCCGGGACAGGAGACCTACAGTTGATTACACCACCTCCTTCTAGGATTTTGGACACGGGACCAATTCACCCAACCCTTCTAACAAATAAAATGTCATCATAATGCTTGCAGTTAAAGGAAAATGCTACTTACCAGTATGCATCTGTTCTTGGCATGTAGAGCTGCAGATCCACACAGTATGCATAGATCGCCATCTGGTGTTGGGCCGGATGTTTGCACTTTGTTGTTGTATTGGAATAAGTCTTTGTAAGTCACGAGATCGGTGACTCCTCCTTTGGACAATAGTGCGCATGGGCATCCACTCCATCTTCAGATTGTTTTTTCACCAAGAAGGGAAATGATGGAGTTTTGTGAGAAACAGAAAGAGATGTCCATGTATGTTGTATCTAATTAAGATGATACTGGAACAGATAAAGGTAGCCGGGGAGGTGGGTGGGCGTGTGTGGATCTGCAGCTCTACATGCCAAGAACAGATGCATACTGGTAAGTAGCATTTTCCGTTCGAGGCATATGAGCTGCAGATCACACAATATGCATAGATTGCATAGCAGTACCTCCCTTTAGCGGCGACCACCAGTATCTGTTGCAGTAGTTTGAAATAGTGTTTTGAGTACAGCCTGGCCCACACTAGCTTGTTGTTTTGCCTGCATATCTACACAATAGTGTTTTGTGAATGTGTGCGGTGTAGACCATGTAGCTGCTTTGCAGATGTCATCTAAGGGAATGTTCCCTAAAAATGCCATTGAAGCCCCTATTTTACGGGTAGAGTGGGCTTTAGGGGGAATAGATAGTGTACGTTTTGCTTTGTGGTAGCAAATTTGTATACATTTGACAATCCACCTTGCAATGCCAGATTTTGATATAGGATTGCCTTTATGTGGTGGTGAGAAGGATACAAAAAGTTGTTTTGTTTTGCGAAAAGGTTTTGTTCTGTCAATGTAGTAAAGGAGGGCTCTTTTCACATCTAGTGTATGAAGAGCTCGTTCTGCTACTGTTTGTGGTTGCGAGAAGAATACTGGCAACTCCACAGATTGGTTGAGATGGAAGGGAGAAATAACTTTAGGAAGGAATTTGGGATTTGTCCTGAGAACCACTTTGTTATGATGGAGTTGTAAAAATGGTTCTTGAATAGTTAGTGCCTGTAACTCACTGACTCTTCTGAGAGATGTGATAGCTACAAGGAAAGCAACTTTCCATGTAAGAAATTGGAGCTCACATTTATGTAGAGGTTCGAATGGAGGGCCTATTAATCTAGTGAGGACGATGTTTAGATTCCACACTGGAGAGGGTGGTACCCTGGGAGGAATGATTCTTTTGAGACCTTCCATAAATGCTTTAATGGCTGGTACCCTGAATAATGACAAATGTTGTCTATTTTGTAGGTAAGCTGCTATGGCAGCGAGATGCAATCTAATGGATGTGTATGCTAGATTACATCTTTGAAGATGCAGCAGGTAACGATGTGTTGAATGGACGGATCTAGAGGATTGATTGTGTTATTGGTACAGTATATAACAAATATTTTCCACTTGGCTGCATAGCAGGCTCTAGTGGTGGGGCGCCTAGCCTCTTTGATAACGTTCATACAATCAGGTGGAAGATTGAGGTAACCGAATTCTAGGACTTCAGGAGCCAGATCGCTAGATTGAGCTGTGCTGGATCTGGATGTCTGATCTCTCCACAGTTCTGTGTTAAAAGATGTGGGGAGAGGTGTAGTTTTTGGTGCGGAACTATGGATAGTTCCAGCAATGTTGTGTACCATGGTTGTCTGGCCCATGTTGGAGCAACTAGAATCAGTGTTAGTGACTATTGTTGCAGCTTGCGAACCACTAATGGAATGAGTGGGAGAGGCGGAAAAGCGTACGCAAATCTGCCTGACCAATTCATCCATATCGCATTGCCTTTGGACAATGGGTGTGGATATCTGGCGGCGAAGCTTGGGCATTTTGCGTTGTAAGGTGTGGCGAAGAGATCGATCTCTGGATGCCCCCACCTTTGGAAAAACGGTTGAAGAACCTGTGGGTGCAGTTCCCATTCGTAAATCTGTTGTGTTTGACGACTTAACAGATCTGCTATCTGATTCTGAATTCCTGGAAGATGTTGGGCTAAAAGGAATATGTTTTGAGGAATGGCCCACCTCCATATGGTCTGAGCTAGTTGAGAGAGCTGCAGAGAGTGTGTCCCCCCCTGTTTTTGTAAATAATACATTGCTGCGATATTGTCCGTCCGGACTAAGACAGCTTTGCCTGATATGTGTTTCTGGAATGATTTTAATGCCAGAAAGATTGCTAGTAACTCCAAATGATTGATGTGGAGTAGCTTTTGTTGAGGTGTCCATGTGCCCTGTATGGTGTGATGTAGTAGATGAGCCCCCCATCCGGTGAGTGATGCGTCTGCTGTTAATACAATCTGTGGAACTGGCTCTAGGAACGGTAGCCCCTTGGAAAGGTTTTGGGTGTGCCACCACTGCAGAGAGCGATGTGTGCGGCCGTCCACCAACACCAGATCTGTCAGCTGACCTAGAGCTTGGTTCCACTGACGTGCTAAGCATTCTTGTAAGGGGCGCATCTGGAGTCTTGCATGCGGGACTATGAATATGCAAGAGGCCATCATCCCTATTAGTTGCATAAACACCCGAGCTGGAAGAGAGTGTTGTGGCTGGAATTTTGTTATAAGGGCTTGCATGCTTGCTATCCTGGCTGGATTGGGGTATGCAAGGCCTCTTAAGGTGTCTATTGTGGCACCTAGATATTGTTGGATGTGGGACGGTTGGAGGTGAGACTTTGTGAGGTTTATTGTGAACCCTAAGTCGTGAAGTAGTTGGATTGTGGTGTGTGTGTGATTTACACACTGGGTATGCGACCTGGCTTTTATGAGCCAGTCGTCCAAGTATGGGAAGACGTGAATTTGTTGTCTCCTTAAGTGGGCTGCTACGACTGCCAGACATTTTGTGAAGACTCTGGGTGCTGTGGTGACTCCGAATGGGAGGACCTTGAACTGAATGTTGACCGTCCACTACAAATCGAAGATATTTTTTGTGAGCAGGGTGAATGGGAATGTGGAAGTAGGCGTCCTTGAGATATAAGGTGGCAAGGAAATCGCCTTGTTTGAGTAGAGGAAGGAGTTGTTGAAGAGTGACCATATGAAAATGGTCTGACTGTATGTAGAGGTTTAATGATCTGAGGTCGAGGATGGGCCTCAGAGTTCCGTCCTTCTTTGGAATGAGAAAATACAGTGAGTAGAGCCCTGTGTTTTGCTGATGCAGGGGAACTGGTTCTATTGCATGTTTTTGTAGGAGGGGAAAGTACCTCTTGCTTGAGAAGCGTTAAATGGTCTGCTGACATTGGACGCTGTTTGGGTGGTATGTTTGGAGGAGTTGAAGTGAGTTCCAGGCAATAACCGGATTGGATAATTTGTCTCATCCACCCGTCCCTGGTAATGGTGTTCCAGACAGGTAGGAACTGTAGTAATCTTCCCCCGACTGGAGTGGAATGGTCTGGGGGGAGTGGAGGGAAGTCATTGTTTGGAGGTGGAGGCAGTACGGGTATTGACGGTTTTGCCTCTACCCTTGTTATTATTGCCCCTGTAGCCGCCTCTGTAATAACCTCTGGTAGAGGAGGTCTGAGTGGGACTTTTATAGGACGTGGAGGAGTTATCTGTGGTAAAACCTCTAGAGGCGCCTCTATAAGAGGAGCGACGAAAGGAACTTCTGTGAGTTTGCGATTGCAAAGCTCCCATTGATTTGTGTCGGTGTCTTTTTTCATCTTTTCTAAAGATGAATCCACACTAGGTCCAAATAAATGTTCTTGGTCAAACGGCTGATTTAGTATGGCAGTTTGAGCCTCAGGTTTGAACCCTGAAATACGGAGCCATGCATGTCTACGCAAAAGAACAATGGTATTAACGGCTCGTGAGGCTGTGTCTGCAGCATCCAGAGCACATCGAATGGAGGTGTTTTTATAATCTTGCCTTCCTGGATGAGATCATTGGCTCTTGTTTTGTATTGTTCTGGAAGGTGTTGTAGTAGGGTCTCTAGTTCATCATAGTGTGCCCTATCGTACCTAGCCAGCAACGCCTGTGTGTTGGCAATTCTCCAAATGTTAGCTGCCTGGGACGCTGTTCCTTTACCAGATGCACCCAAGAGTTTTGACTCCTTATCAGGAGGTGGAGCATCGCCTGTTTGGGAGTTAGCCCTTTTCCTGGCGTTAGAATCTACTAAAGAATCTAAGGGAAGTTGCCCTTTAATGTAAACAGGGTCAGCTGGGGCAGACTTATATTTCTTTTCTACCCTGGGGTTAATGACTCTAGCCCTTACAGGATCTTTAAAGACTTCAGGAGCGTGTTTGATTACCCCTTTTAGCATTGGGAGGATAGAAGTGGACCTTTGAGATGGTGCAAAAGTGTCCATAAGGAAGTCTTCCTCTATAGGGTCTGTGTATAAATCTACACTGTGGTATTCTGCAGCTCTATGTATGAGCTGAGTAAATCCTATAGTGTCCTCCGGAGGGATGGTCTAGATGGGTAGATATCATCTTGTGGTGTATCTGGGACATCTGGTGTGCCATAATTGTCCCATGGGTCATTAAGGATATTAGGATGACTAGGTTCTCCTAAAGGTTGATCATCGGCTTCGTACTCAGAAGGGTCCTCATCATCCTGAGGTGGAGGAGATTGTGAGGGTACTGGCGATGGAATAGGAGAGATGTGGTGTGGAGGAGGGGGTGCAGAAGGGATCCTGAAAGGAGAAGTGGCAATGTCTTTTTGCTTGAGAGGGAGTGGAGCTGGTGCAGGTTTGTCCAATTTCCTCTTCCTGGAAGGACTAACCACAAGTCGACCTGTATTTGGGTCTATTTCCAGAGTTTGTTGGGTTGGATCGGGTTGGAAAAGCTCCTCCTCAAGTGTGGTGGTTCGGCGCAGATTTTTTGTGTGTGTGTGGCACCAATTTTGGAGTTGTTTTATACTCCCTAGGTTTGGAAACGGGAGTTTGTCGGTTCCGTTTGGGTCTTTGGAGTCGGTATAATTTTTTCGGCTCCGAAGGTTGAGTTCCAGCGGTTCTGGGAACTGGTTGTTTGCTCGGTTCCGATGGTTTTTTCAGACCCGAAGGCTCAGTGCCGGTGGGTTTCGGTGCCGAATGCGCCGATGTGGAACCCGGCCTTGGTGCGGGCGTAGACAGTGGCTTGTCTTTTGGTCTCGGTGCCGGGGATGGGGTTTCGGCACGGAGGGTAGGCTGGCTTGAGCCCGAGCGGCCTGAAGGCTTATGTGTCGACTTCTTGGCCGAGCCGGAAGGCGGGGCGTGGGAAGTTTTGTCCCGGTGTGCACCTAGGCCCGAAGGTGAAGGTGTTACCGAAGCCTTTGCCGAAATGGATGGTGGGGAGGGGTCGACGTCAGTACTTACGACCCGTTGCCCAGGAGTGATGTCTTCGACGTCGGAATCGTCAGCTTCGGAGGCGCTGATGAGGCCCTCTTCGAGTTGTTCCTGTTCATCGACGCCTTCCTGGAAGATATCGTCTGATATGGATGTCGACGATCGAGCCATGTTTCTTCGAGCTCGACGATCTCGTATCGTTTTCTTGGAATGGAAAGAGGCGCAAGCTGGACAGTCTTTGGCCTCGTGCTCGGGCGAAAGGCAGAGGTTACACACCTCGTGAAGATCGGCGTGGGGAAACTTCGATCCACATTGAGGACACTTTTTGAAGGGAGTCCTTTCCATGAGCCAAAAGGCCTGATGGTGCAGCTAGGCCCGAAGGCCTGCGTCGACGACCGGAATCGAAGGATTGGAGTTTGTAGAGATGCACGTCGAAAAAGGAAACGCGATCGAAAACAATACCGACGAAAGGGTGAAGGATTGCGCGTCGAAAGTTAGAACGGTGGAGACACCGAACTGGAGCGCGAGGAACACATCCGAGCCCGATGGCGGAAAAAAACAATCTGAAGATGGAGTCGATGCCCATGCGCACTATTGTCCAAAGGAGGAGTCACCGATCTTGTGACTTCATAAGACTTATTCCAATACAACAACAAAGTGCAAACATCCGGGCCCAAAACCAGATGGCGATCTATGCATAGTGTGTGATCTGCAGCTCATATGCCTCGAACATATGCATTTTTAGCTAACCAATGGCATACTTTGTTTTTAAGTTGGACAGTAGATTCTGTAGTATTTACACTAATGCACGGTAACCCTGTCAAAATTACTACAAAGGGACAGCAATCAGGCAGTAAATTTGAGCAAGGAGGCCCTGCTTCTTGTGGCACCCCTCTTCCCTCCCAACCCCCGCCTCCTTTCGTGCTGATCATCTACTTCATTTCCTGACCCCACCCGTTATATTCCTTGGGGCAGGCAATACCAGGGATACTCTAGGTTGGGAAAGCAGCTGGGGTGACTTAGTAAGACAAGTATCCGGGCCTTCGGGGACAGAACCTTGAGACAAGATCTCTCCACCAACTGGAGCGTTCCCACCCAGAAATCTGGAACCCAAGGGATGAAGGGAGTGGATAGATTCCATGATATGCTCAATCCCTCTCGCCAGCTCTGTAACAACAGACTCCAGTGCAGACAATCTTTTGAATCATGGGAGCAATACGTTTTGAAATAGTGTCTTTGACTATGCCAAGCACGGCTATCCAATGCATATTTACACCAGTCACTGTCCCCACATTTACAGAGCTATACTGATTCGTTTGTAAGTGAGAGGGACCTTTAGGGCCCTTGGCTGTTTCAGAGCGTCTGGCTTGCCACTTCCTTTTGGGTATGCGTGAGCAGATACTATTGTTTGGATTATCCAGTACGGCTCCGTCCTGGGGGCATTCAAGTAGGGAGACATTGGGGCTGCTTTGGTTGTTCTCTGCGCCTAGCTGGGTTGGAGGGGCAGTCTGTAGATCATGCATTGACGGAGCCCCTAGCACAATGCCAGACCCCTCCCCACCCTCCCACCTACATCCAGCAATAACCTGCGTTCTGCCAGGTCAATCTCAGTGGTAATAACTCCTACTGCTCAAGCCAAAAATGAATCCAAGGTGGTGATATTTGTGAATTTGATGGCAGTATCTTTAGAGCCTGGTACCTTGCGCTTCCCCATTATAATGCATTAACCCCCTTAGGTCCGGTAGTCAGAAAATCTAGCTTGGCTTCACAACTTAAACAGGGTATAAAACAATATGCGGTTATGTTGGGACTTACCCACCGGGTATGCCCTACATGCTTCTCAATAAACGAGGCGGGTCCCAGCCTCCCCCAGGCAATAACTGTTTAAGACGGGCCCGCTTTTGGGCCAGTCTTCGCCCGGGCGCTTTCTGTGTCGCGGGACTCTTCTCAGCAGTTTATGGTGCTCCGGCACCCAGGAATGACATGTCGCGGCCTCCGGGCTGGGTAGAGGGTGCTGGGAGGAGTGGTTTCTCCCCCTCCCAGCACGGAAACAAGAATGCAGTAAATAGAGGGACAAAGGCTACTAAATCCAGCTTATTCCAGTAAGCCCTTTCATACTGAGCCTTTCTAGCAGAATCTTGTGATAGGCCGTCAAAGGCTGCCAATAGGGCATCCACTGGTTTTCTCAGGCTGAATAAAATGGTGATCTGGGCTGATTTTTTGCCTTGCCCAGGCCCGGAGCACAACTCAAAATGGTGCAAGATAGCGGTTTCAGTGGGTTAAAGTTGCTAAATCACTATCTTCCCTCTAACTTGAAACTGGCCCATAAATTAAATTCAGAAGATGATAGCTCTTTCAGTAGATGGGTGGTCACTCCTTTCTTCATTGCTAATGGCAGTGTCCCAAACAGAAGCGTCATCACGAAGGGTGCACATGGAATGTGCAAGTTACGGCAGCACAAATGCTTCTTTACACTAATGAGCATGGAGGGAATCCAGGGAATAAACCGTATGTTTGGGTCGGCGTCATTGGTGCAACAGTGTGTGACATCAGTCATTCCTTTCTGGTCTTCCAGGAATCTAACTTAGAATCTGTACTAATTAGCGATGCTGTACCTGGATCCTCCGTGCCGAGGCACAAATGTCATGTCTGTAGTAGTGGAAACAATTTAACCCCTTCGATGCTCATGACGAGCTGGACTCGTCATGGCACACAGTGCTCGTGTGCTCATGACGAGTCCAGCTCGTCATGAAACATCGCCTGGGAAATCCCTCTGGTGCGGGCACCAGAGGGATTCCCTTAATGCCACAAGAGCCTCGGGAGCTGGGGAAGAGCTTCCCAGCTCCCGAGGCCCCCTGGTTTCCCTGAAATGACGATCGGCGCGCACGGCGCGCTGATGTCATTTCAGTGAAACTGAAACTGAAATGAGCCAAGAGGCTCATTTCAGTTTCCCTCTACGTGCTCAGGGGGCTATCTCAGCCCCTGAGCACGTAAACGACGGGAGAGGTATCGTTGGAAAGGGAGAATCTCCCTTTCCAGTGAGTACCCTCCCCAGTGGATCCCTGCTTGGGGATCGCCACAGGAGGGCGATCCCAAGCAGGGATCCACCCACTAGACACCAGGGAGGGGGAGCGGCCCCTTGGGCAGGGCCTTTGCTCCCCCCAATTTAATTTTGCAAAATGTAGTCTTTTTGCCCCCTAGGGGACAGATGGGGGCAGTAGCCCCTAATCTGCCCCCCCGGGGGGGCAAAAAGCCCACTAGACACCAGGGATTTTTTTCAGGAAGTAAAAATAAGGGTGGGGGCTGCCCAAAACGGGCATGCCCATGCCCCCACCCCCGCAATCATTACAGTCTTTCTGCCCCCCTGGGGGCAGATGGGGCATTGGCCCCTAATCTGCCCCTTCGGGGGCAGAAAGCCCACTAAACACCAGGGATTTGTTTTTTGAAGTTTTTTAGGGTGGGGGCTTGCCCGGCAGGCACGCCAATGCCCCCACCCACCCGCCACCAATACAGCCTTTCTGACCCCGGGGGCAGCAGCCCCCAATCTGCCCTTCGGGGGGCAGAAAGCCCACTAAACGCCAGGGATTTTTATTGCACCATTTGTTTTAGGGTGGGGGCTGCCCGAAGCGGGCACGCCAATGCCCCCACCCCCCGCCACCATTACAGCCTTTCTGCCCCCCTGGGGTGAGTAGCCTAATCTGCCCTTCGGGGGGCAGAAAGCCCACTAAACGCCAGGGATTTTTATTGCACCATTTCTTTAGGGTGGGGCTGCCCGAAACGGGCACACCAATGCCCCCACTCCCCCATTACAGCCTTTCTGCCCCCTGGGGGAAGATGGGGGCAGCAGCCCCCAATCTGCCCCCGGGGGCAGAAAGCCACGTGACGCCAGGGATTTTTTTCGCACCATTTTCTTAGGGTGGGGGCTTGCCCGAAGCGGGCACGCCAATGCCCCCACCCCCGCCACCATTACAGCCTTTCTGCCCCCCTGGGGGCAGAAAACCCACTAAATGCCAGGGATTTTATTTTGCACAATTTGTTTTAGGGTGGGGGCTGCCCAAAATGGGCATGCCAATGCCCCCCCCACCATTACAGCCTTTCTGCCCCCCCTGGGGGGCAGATGGGGACAGTAGCCCCCAATCTGCTCCCGGGGGAGGGCAGAAAGCCCACTTGACGCCAGGGATTTTTTTTGCGCATTTGTTTTTAGGGTGGGGGCTGCCCGAAATGGGCACCCCAATGCCCCCACCCCCCCGCCACCATTACAGCCTTTTTGCCCCCTGAGGGCAGATGGGAGCAGTAGCCCCTAATCTGCCCCCAGAGGGGCAGAAAGCCCACTATCCACCAGGGATTTTTTTTTTGCGCAATTGTTTTTAGGGTGTGGGCTGCCCGAAACGGGCACGCCAATGCCCCCACCCCCCACAAAAATGACAGTCTTTCTGCCCCCGGGAGGCAGATGGAGCTGTAGCCCCCAATCTGGCCCCCGGGAGGCAGAAAGCACACTAGAAACCATGGATTTTTTTCTTTTATTAGTGTAGGGGTAGGGGCTGCCCAAAATGGGCATGACAATACCCCCACCCCACCCCCAGAGAAATTCCAGTCTTCCTGCCCCCGGGAGGGAAGATGGTGGCAGTGGCCCCTGATCTGCCCCCGGGGGGCAAAAAGCCCACTAGACACCAGGGATTTTTTCAGGAAGTAAAAATAAGGGTGGGGGCTGCCCAAAGCGGGCATGCCCATGCCCCCACCCCCGCAATCATTACAGTCTTTCTGCCCCCCTGGGGGGCAGAAAACCCACTAAATGCCAGGGATTTTATTTTGCACAATTTGTTTTAGGGTGGGGGCTGCCCAAAATGGGCATGCCAATGCCCCCACCCCCCATTACAGCCTTTCTGCCCCCCTGGGGGCAGATGGGGACAGTAGCCCCCAATCTGCTCCCGGGGAGGGCAGAAAGCCCACTTGACGCCAGGGATTTTTTTGCGCATTTGTTTTTAGGGTGGGGGCTGCCCGAAATGGGCACCCCAATGCCCCCACCCCCCCGCCACCATTACAGCCTTTTTGCCCCCCTGAGGGCAGATGGGGGCAGTAGCCCCTAATCTGCCCCCAGAGGGGCAGAAAGCCCACTATCCACCAGGGATTTTTTTTTGCGCAATTGTTTTTAGGGTGTGGGCTGCCCGAAGCGGGCACGCCAATGCCCCCACCCCCCCACAAAAATGACAGTCTTTCTGCCCCCGGGAGGCAGATGGAGCTGTAGCCCCCAATCTGGCCCCCGGGGGCGCAGAAAGCACACTAGAAACCATGGATTTTTTTCTTTTATTAGTGTAGGGGTAGGGGCTGCCCAAAATGGGCATGACAATACCCCCACCCCACCCCCAGAGAAATTCCAGTCTTCCTGCCCCCCGGGAGGGAAGATGGTGGCAGTGGCCCCTGATCTGCCCCCCCGGGGGGGGCAAAAAGCCCACTAGACACCAGGGATTTTTTTCAGGAAGTAAAAATAAGGGTGGGGGCTGCCCAAAACGGGCATGCCCATGCCCCCACCCCCGCAATCATTACAGTCTTTCTGCCCCCTGGGGGCAGATGGGGCATTGGCCCCTAATCTGCCCCTTCGGGGGGCAGAAAGCCCACTAAACACCAGGGATTTGTTTTTGAAGTTTTTTTAGGGTGGGGGCTTGCCCGGCACGGGCACGCCAATGCCCCCACCCACCCGCCACCAATACAGCCTTTCTGACCCCCCGGGGGGGGCAGCAGCCCCCAATCTGCCCCCCCGTGGGGGCAGAAAGCCCACTAAACGCCAGGGATTTTTTATTGCACCATTTGTTTTAGGGTGGGGGCTGCCCGAAACGGGCACGCCAATGCCCCCCCCCCCCCGCCACGATTACAGCCTTTCTGCCCCCCTGGGGGCAGATGGGGGCAGTAGCCCCCAATCTGCCCTTCGGGGGGGCAGAAAGCCCACTAAACGCCAGGGATTTTTTATTGCACCATTTCTTTAGGGTGGGGGCTGCCCGAAACGGGCACACCAATGCCCCCACTCCCCCATTACAGCCTTTCTGCCCCCCCCTGGGGGGAAGATGGGGGCAGCAGCCCCCAATCTGCCCCCCCGGGGGGCAGAAAGCCCACGTGACGCCAGGGATGCCGGAAACGGGCACGCCAATGCCCCCACCCCCCGCCCCAACCCCCCGCCACCACCGTGTGAAAAAAGTGATTTTTTCAGCAAAATAACAGGTTTGCAGGGGATTCTGGGTAAGAAAACGTTGGAGGATCCACGCAAGCCATACCTCCCTGGAATCCCCCGGGTGTCTACTTTTCAGAAATGTGTGGGTTTGGTAGGTTTCCCTAGGTGGCCGCCGAGCCCCGGGCCAAAACGTCATGGGACCCCCCTTGCAAAACCAGGTCGTTTTGTGATGGGCCATTTTGAGGTCGCCTCAATACGTTGTGGGCCCTTGCCTGTCGCGTGTACTTGGGCCTCCCACCCGAGTGAGGCACCATTTTTATCGGGAGACCTGGGGGAACGCTGGGTGGTAGGAAATTTGTGTCAGCCCCGTGATGCCACGACTTTACCACACAAAAATGTGTGAAGAAAGGGATTTTTCAGCAAAATGTCAGGTTTGCAGGGGATTCTGGGTAAGAAAACATTGGGGGATCCACGCAAGCCATACCTCCCTGGAATCCCCCAGGTGTCTACTTTCCAGAAAAGTGTGGGTTTGGTAGGTTTCCCTAGGTGCCGGCAGAGCTAGGGTTCAAAAACTACAGCTAGGCACTCTGCAAAAAAAGGGTCATTTTTCACTGTGAAAATGTGGTGCGTCCACGTTGTGTTTTGCGCTGCTTCCTGTCGCGGGCACTAGACCTACCCACACAAGTGAGGTACCATTGATTTCGGAAGACCTTGGGGAAGGCGGGGTGGGTGTAATTTTGTGGATCCACGCAGATTCCAGAACTTTCCACCACAGAAAAGTGAGGAAAATGTGTTTTTTTTGCCAATTTTTTAGGTTTGCAAGGGATTCTGGGTAACAGAACCTAGTGAGAACCAGTCAAGTCACCCCATCCTGGATTCCCCTGGGTGTCTACTTTTCAAAAATGTATAGGTTTGCTAGGTTTCCCTGAGTGCCGGCAGAGCTAGGGTTCAAAAACTACAGCAAGGCACTTTGCAAAAAAGGGTCATTTTTCACTGTGAATATGTGGTGCGTCCACGTTGCGTTTTGCGCTGCTTCCTGTTGTGGGCACTAGGCCTACCCACACAAGTGAGGTACCATTTTTTTCGGAAGACCTTGTGGAACGCGGGGTGGGTGGAATTGTGTGGATCCACGCAGATTCCTGAACTTTCCACCACAGAAAAGTGAGGAAAATGTGGTTTTTTTGCCAATTTTTTAGGTTTGCAAGGGATTCTGGGTAACAGAACCTGGTGAGAGCCAGTCAAGTCACCCCATCCTGGATTCCCCTGGGTATCTACTTTTGAAGAATGTATAGGTTTGCTAGGTTTCCCTAAGTGCCGGCAGAGCTAGGGTTCAAAAACTACAGCTAGGCACTTTGCAAAAAAAGGGTCATTTTTCACTGTGAAAATGTGGTGCATCCACGTTGCGTTTTGCGCTGCTTCCTGTCGCGGGCACTAGGCCTACCCACACAAGTGAGGTACCATTTTTTTTGGAAGACCTTGGGGAACGCGGGGCGGGTGGAATTTTGTGCATCCACGCAGATTCCAGAACTTTCCACCACAGAAAAGTGAGGAAAATGTTTTTTTTGCCAATTTTTTAGGTTTGCAAGGGATTCTGGGTAACAGAACCTGGTGAGAGCCAGTCAAGTCACCCCATTCTGAATTCCCCTGGGTGTCTAGTTTTCAAAAATGTATAGGTTTGCTAGGTTTCCCTAAGTGCCCGCAGAGCTAGGGTTCAAAAACTACAGCTAGGCACTTTGCAAAAAAAGGGTAATTTTTCATTGTGAAAATGTGGTACGTCCACGTTGTATTTTGAGCCATTTCCTGTTGTGGGCACAAGGCCTACCCACACAAGTGAGGTACCATTTTTATCGGGAGACTTAGGGTAACACAGAATTGTAGAGCAACTGTTATTACCTATTGACTTTCGATGCATTTCTGCCTTCCAAATGAAAGACAATGTGTAAAATATAAGTCATTTTGAAAAATGACCTATAATTCTCATGCTAGTATGGGTACTCCCAATTTCGGAAATGTGCAAATATCTACTGTTTCTAAAATCTCCATTTTGTTCCCATTTCAGAAATACATAGGTGTCTTTCATAACAATTTTTCCATGTATACATTTTCCCAAAATAATTGCTATATACCCGGTACATAATAAAAAAACCATTGCAAGTCGCTGCTCAGTTATTGGCTCTGGGTTCGTCGGGTTCTTGGTGAACCTACAAGTCCTATATATCCCCACAACCAGTAAGGTCCCGCGGATGTAACGGTATATTGCTTTCAAAGAGCTGTCATAATTAGAAGAAGTTACAGGTGAAAACGTTGACACAAAAGGCTGTTTTTTCCAACTAATTTTTAATTTTTCCTATATTTAACCTTTAGTTTCTATAAAGAAACCTTGAAGAATCTACACAAATGACCCCTTGCTGAATTCAGAATTTTGTCTACTTTACTAAAATGTATAGCTTTCCAGGATCCATTATTGCTTTTATACCCATTTCTACCATTAACTGGAAGGAGGTTTAAAGCACAAAAAATAGCAAAAATAGGCTATGTCCCAGAAAAATGCCAAAACTGTGTAAATTTTTTTGGTTTTCTGACAAAAGTCTGGCATTCCCTAAAAGCTGGGAAAATGGTGATTTCAGCCCCACAAACCCTTTTTTGATATCATTTGCAGGGAAAAACCCAGATGCTTTCATTTGCAGCACTTTTTCCCCATTTTGCCCCAAAAACCCAAAATTTTGCTGTATTTTGACTAATTTCTGGGTCCCCTCCAGGGGAATCCACAAACCCTGGGTACCTTTAGAATCCCCAGGATGTTGGAAGAAAAGGATGCAAATTTGGCGCGGATACCTTATGTGGTCAAAAAGTTACAGGGGCCTAAGCGCGAACTACCCCAAATAGCCAAAAAAAGGCTTAGCACAGGGGGGAAAAGGCCTAGCAGCGAAGGGGTTAATGACCAATAGGAGCCGTTCACATCAAAGGATAATCTTGAAATTGTTATTGTGCAATTAATGATGTGCCCACGTTCTAGGTCTCTTGTATTAGATCGTTGCTAGGTTACAAAACTGATCCCTGTTGGCTGGGCATCTCTCAGTGCTGGCGGGATTGGAAGTAAGCTCAAATGTGAAAGTAAAGTATACTTCCTGCCCTATGGGGCTTGCAACTCATTTGCATAATTCCGTCCAGTATTAAGCAGCCTAGCATTATGCAAGACAAGCAATTGGCAGCAGCAGTCCCAGTGGGGACCACAGAAGGCAGATCCTCTCGACTGCTGAAAGCAAGACTCACTATTTAATAGTGCGAACTCTTCAGCATCAAGAAGAATGTTGCAAGTGAAAGCAGGGAATGCGTTTTGCATGATTAATGCAGTAAACCACCCCAGGGAATTGACAATATCCCTGAAAGAAGCCGCAACTGGCCATCTAGGCGAGGGAAAGGACGATACTCCTGCAGTCTGTGGTGCCTAGTGGAGCAATGCTCTTCCTAGAGCTTGCATTGTCAAAGTTCAGACATTCTGTCCCTGTTCTTCCACTCAGATTTATTTTGCTGCCTTCGGCGAAGGTAGCATTTGCTGGGATTCTCAGCGATAGGCATGAAAAAAGTTGTTAGACAGGAGATGGGTGAGGAATATGGAAGCCCACCCAATCAAAATAGTTTATTTCGGTCTAAAACCAAAGTCAAATCTACATTGGATTAAAAATCCTATCAAACCAAAATGGTGGCCTCAATAGTACAAAATAGCATTATATAGAATAAAATCATAAGACCCGATAATACAAAATATGTTTTCCTGAACATTTGCAGCAAGAGATTAGTCCATATTCCCAAGTTGCGTCACTTTAAAAGATGCTCTAATAAATCTTTTTATTCAAAAGTGGATTAAAATGTGTGTTCATCATAAAGAGACCGAACAGTTGCCAAAAACATCTTTCTTGGGACTCACAGAACCTGCAAGCAATAAAAGTGCATGTAGATTTAGCTTGACGCCCATTGCTAGGGATGGAGAGGGCAGGCATGGTTTCTCTGGGATTCTGTCTTTGAGAAGTATGATAAACTTCCAAATCTAACGTGGAGTAAAAGATTCCTTTCCAGTAGCCTTTCCAGTCATCACGAAAAGAACTCCAACCCACCACAAGTCTGATGACAGCATGAAATCATCCGGATACCATTTCCTGCTCCAAAATCTCTAGAATCAAGTAAGCGCCCAAATTAAACAGTGTTGCACTTTTCTGTGGAATGACCAAATAGAACCAGGATGTTCGCAAACATCTCCGCGGTCTATTTTCACCACTGCTTGTAGTACATAAACAAAAGCTGTTCTTCCATTCCAAGGATATCCTCAAGGATCATACTGCCAAGTCCTGCATGATCGATGCCCACAAGATTAAAGGGGCACATCTTATTCTATCCTTGAGGAAATCCAAATCAACCTGGTGGACACATGTAGGGCTGGGTAGAGGTAAGCTAAAGGGGCGACACAAGAATCTATTTTCATCCCCTTGCAGCGGATACACCATGGCAAAACCCTAAACGTCAGCCCTATTCATATAAAAAATGCAATGCTTTTGGCTGAATATACACAGAGGACTGATAACTATAGCCATCCTTGTTTCTCCTAAAACTAAGTATGGTCCTATTAACGATTTTAGCTACATTTGCAGCTCCCTCAGTTCACATTCATCTTTAAGTTGGCAACTAAGCAGGTAAGGAACTAACACTCCTAAGCACCAACTTGGTTTGTTTTACCCCATTGTCGTCCATAAAAGTAATATATTTAATAACCAAGCATTTTATCTGGATCACCGCCCTAGAAACCAGGATGGTGTCTTCTACGTACCAAGTCTGAAATGCTTCTCTTAATTCTAGGATGGTTTGCTGCAACTAGGCTATGCCCTGATACTTTGGCTTTTATACATGGAGCAGGAAAACAGGGCCACCTCACATCCGACCGAAGCATGTTTGTAATGGTACCGAGCAGTCAACCGCTGAGCCATGATATACTTTCCCAAGTAGGGGGAATGCATCTTCCGAAACAGACACCGTGCTCTCTTAAACTCTCTTTCAGACAGGAGCTGCCACAATTTGGACTTGCCAATCTAACCAAACTCAGTTCACAGATCCATAAATTCTAGAGATATACAACTCTTTTCCTTGATCGTAACATACTTCACAATGAGGAAGTATATGACAAGACCTTATTACTCAGTCACCAATCCCTCAGCTGCCCATATCTGCAACGTCTCCACAAGGATCCTGCCAAAAATCTTTACTGAGGAGTTAATAAGCGATATTAGTCTGTATAAACCAGGACTGGATTTATCCACCATTTGTGTAATTTGGATATTAGATAGCCTCCAAATTTCCCGTAGTCTACCTTTGTTTCAGATGATATTCAAAACCTTTGTTATTAAGGGGCTCAAAGATGAAACTTATATAGGTTTACATGAACACTACACTACCAGGGCTTTTATTTGCAGAGCTTTCTTTAACTAATGAATCTGGATAACAAACCTTGGTAACTTGGGAGGAAGTAACTTGTTCACAAGAAACCCCCTCCCAGAGCTTCTGCACTCATTAATAAAAAGATTGTGCCATGTTTTCACTGTTACTATTGCATCCAATGCTTTTCTCACTTTGCTCCCTGAACAATTATTTAAAAGGATTTGGCATCTTTCAAAACGTGTCCAGATCCTCCCAGACATTGTTTTTGAATTCCTGCTTTGCTTCTCAAACTGCCTTGTTAAGTCTATTACAATTCCCTTTCACTATGCCATTGTTAATAGGACAAGGTTTACTGACCGGCCAGAGACCGCATCTTGCTTTTCTGAAATTTGCATTAATCCAGCTCCTGGCTGTAGTCAACTTATAAACTCACTCTAAACTTGGCCATAAAATAATGCAAAATAACATCATTAATTCTTTGGAATGTATTGATATCATTCAAGACCTCTGCTGCCTCATCTAACCAAGAATGCAATGTTTGCAAAATATTTCTTCTCAAGCCTGTTAGCTAGGGTGAAGCTGGGCCCAATGCAGTAACTGAGGGGTAAAGGTAAATTAAAACAAGATCATGGTCACTGCCCAAGCATTCTATCGCCTGAAAATAATATATGATCAATAATACTTGACAAAACCCTCCCTATGCAAGTACAAGAGACCGGTTGATGGAGGAAGTGGCGTGAGCATGTGAACATTTCATGCCCATCCACTAGGTCTTACAGGAATTTCCAATGGGCATCTTTCCTCTCTTCACCCCTAACTACCAGATGAAGCCCCCAAATTAGCGATGTAAAGCTATCACAGCAAATGCCTCATTTAGCATTAAAATCAGCAGCAACTATTATAATATTCATAAAACTGAACGGGGGCCTTCATAAATACTACCAAAATGTTCAGGACTTTCCACTAAATGTGGGGAGATGGAGGCCCCAAAAATAAAAAAAATATATCATTAAAAATAAGATAACTCTTGTAAATTTTGGGGCACAAATATTGCTGGACTTTGCTTGCAAAAGGCAGCAAAAGCGTTTGCGATTGTGTGAAATCAATGTTATTAAACCACCTGATGGGCTCCTACTTCCGGTGGAACATGCTGGTGTTAAAAAATGATTGAAGCCCTCCAGTAACCTGGATTAAAAAGCCACATCTCCTGCCAGCTAAATGTAAAATTTGCTAACACAGGGAATTTTTAACATCCGGCACCATCCCATTAGTCAATCTCAGATAGCATGTTTTCTTCACCAGGAGCATCTTAATCATTACCGTTTGAAAGGTTAAACAACATTCAGTGTGGCGAGCCACGCTCTTCATCGCCAGCCCAGGCCTCAGTACTTCCACCACTCTCATCCCACCTCTTCTATTACGCTTCACGCCCAGATCATTATTAACAACATTTCTCCTCTGGCTCCAGCAATGTAGGAGAGGGGGGCACTTTGGATTTCTTGGCAGGAATATGCCTTAAGGGATGGCAATCAGGATGGGGATGGGCCAGTCTTGTGCGGTCACTTCATTACACATCAGGAGGACACGCATTGGACCAAAGCTTCCAGAAATGCAGATAATAAAAAAAATACAGGGACCAGTCTTATTTGGCTTTGCTGATCCTTATGGCCTGCCTTTGCAGACATATTCTACTGATTAATACTACCTGTAACAAATAAACCACTTTATTCAGCATTGGAGAGGCGTCTTTATTGTGGCTACTCTGTAAATAATGAACATTAACAATACAAACAAGCATTGGCATAGCCAATAGGTCTCGCCTTTGGGACCTTATAAGTGTTTAGCCATGCAACACTTGATGTTGTTGCACCAAGGATATCGTGCTGCATAACTAAACACTTATAAGGTCCCAAAGGCGAGACCTATTGGCTATGCCAATGCTTGTTTTGGTAGGCACGGGGAGATTAAGTGATTTGCCCAGAATCACAGGATGTGGAGTCGACCCCGAGGCTCCAACCTTGGTTTCCCAGCTCCAAAGTCGGCAGTCTAGCCGTGAGACCACATTTAGGCTGCCAAGAGAGCTCGAAGTCTTTACAAATGCTCAATAATAAAAACAAATAATATTTTAGGGGCGGGGGAGACCTTGTCATCAATCAAACTCATGTATGCATCTTGTCAATTCACTCACCACCTCCTTGGCTCGAACATTGAAGTCCCCCTTAGGGCGGCTCTTCCTGAACAGTTCATCTTTACTGCTGTTGTCCAGGGCTACTCCCAGGGCCTTGTTTCTGGTCTTCACTGTTTTGACACTAGCTTTGAAGAGCAGGGTGATGTCCACGGCCATATCTGCCTCTTTAAGAACCGCAGAGCATAAAGTTTCCCCGACTACGAGAGTCTCGTATCCCCTGCTACACTCACTAGTTCCACACTTCCAGTCGTCAATGGGCACGTTGGATTGAGTCTTGAACGTCACCATTCTACGACGGCGAAGAGGCGTTTGTAAACTGCTGAACATTACACTTAGTGACAGTGGGTCTATCGGGCGTCGCGAACAAGCGGCCATCTTAAAAATGTAACAGACGTAGGTGTGAGCAGAAATTCAGTTTAAATATGTAAATGTTACTAAAACAGTCTTAGGATCTTTAAGGGTACCCGGTTTTCATAAAATGTTAATTTGAAATGAGTAAGAAAAATGATTGGCCAACTGCGGACCTACTGTATTTATCACGCCGTCACTTATTATCTATCTTGGTGCTTTACTTTTTTCGCTTACCCAAATAACAAATGAGTTGATAAACTGCGAACAAAATAAATTCTGATAACTGTAAGTTTGTGTTGTATGAGGAAGAAGCTTTTCAGCGTCCTCTTTCAAGTAAGGTTTTTGCCCACATTTAATATGGCAAAAACAACAGTTGGACAGAATGCAGAACAATGTCATACATTCACCCCAGTACAGAGATCTGGGCCTAAATCCATCGTTTTTTTGCTCACCATGCCATTCCAGTTTGAACCCAGCCATATGCAAATCAGTCTTGACCCTGTGCCTCATGGGAACAGTCCAGCCCGAACTGCCAAGCCAGGTCCTTCCTGGACTGGAAACAAGCATCCTAGGACCGGTTTCGGGGTTTCACCCCTCTTCAGCCAGGATAGCTTGATTCCAGTGGCATGGAGAGCACGGGACCCACGTCTGGGCATACCCGTCCCACTCGGGGAGGACCTGGCTTGGCAGTTCGGGCTGGACTGTTCCCATGAGGCACAGGGTCAAGACTGATTTGCACATGGCCAGGTCTAAACTGGGGTGGCATGGTGAGCAAAAGAATGATGGATTTAACCCAGATCTCTTGACTGGGGGTGAATGTTTTGATTTGTTCTGCATTCCGTCCATCAATTGTGTGTCTTTTGCTTTCTCGCCCTAAGTGCGCCAGGTATGCCCAGACGTGGGTCCTGGGCTCACTGTGCCACTGGAATCAAGCTATCCTGGCTGAAGAGGGTGAAACCCCGAAACCGGTCCTAGGATGCTTTTTTCCGGTCCAGGGAGGACCTGGCTTGGCAGTTCGGGCTGGACTGTTCCCATGAGGCACAGGGTCAAGACTGATTTGCACATGGCCAGGTCTAAACTGGGGTGGCATGGTGAGCAAAAGAATGATGGATTTAACCCAGATCTCTTGACTGGGGGTGAATGTTTTGATTTGTTCTGCATTCCGTCCATCAATTGTGTGTCTTTCACATTTAATATGGCAGCCGGCGTGTAAAGACCACGCCCCTCCGCTAACGCCGGATAATGAACCTCCCCCATGCGCTACAGCCACATTGAAGAGTTTTGCCCACAACTGGCATGGCCGTAGGCTGAAGTTGCTCTCTTGGGCTCCAGCGTTTCCTGTTGACAGTGGTGGCAACACCTGGTACCGCAGCAATTTCTTCGGGGCGATGGGCGCGGAGAGTAGTGCTCTTCGAGGCTGCACCCTGCAGGAGCCCTCCTGGACCTTGCCCTCCGGCCTCTCCATCCACCCGGCACTGCTGCGGGACGGGCGGCTATGCACTGTTTTCATCTACCAGCCCGACAATCAGAACAAGGTTCACAAGGCAGCACAGGTACTGAGGGGGGTCAGACTGATATTTAAACACGAGATTTGAAATCGCAGCCTATCTTGGAGAGATTTAAGATTATGGTGACCCTGGAGCCCTACATAGAGAGACTTGGAGTGAGTGATCTGACAGAAGAATATTTTCTCGTAGCTAATAGATGGGAGAACACCCTAGAAGGGCCTGTTAGAGGAGACCAGAGAAATTGAATAACGAGCGTAAGTAAATTGCAGGAGTCAGATTGTATATGGTGTAGTAGATCCAGTTGTGCCATGTAGAATTTGTACATTAGATCATATACAGGTAGCAGAAAAATAAGGTGAATTCTGCTGCTTAAATGAATATACCATCTAATTTCCAGGGTGGAGCTTGAATGAAGTGAAATAGTCTTGATAGCACTTGATTACCTGTCCCGAAATCCATATGCCAGGAACTGTATCAATTGGAAACCATTTGTGATTGGTGAACACGAAATTTTCCCTTGGTGACAATCAAAGAAAGCATGTCTAGAGATACAGACTACCAACTAGGGTACATGTTTTCATGTGGAGGTAATATGGTGTCGTTTGTATGTGCGTAGAGGATGCAAAATCTGAAATGTGAAAGGAATACGCTTGAAAAAAAAGATCTTGATATGCTTGAGCTCTGAAATGTATCCCATGCTCCACCAGTCAAGTTCGTTTTAGCGTTGAATTTAGGAATGCAGAACATAGGAAACAAGTGTGCGCGCCTCAAGTTAAAAAAAAAAAAAAAGTGAAAGCGTTTCCCTTGCGGGAGCGAGCGGCGCCAGGAGCGATAATTGAGAACACATGGCGAAAAAGCTCGCTCCCGCAAGGGAATCGCCAGACGTGCACGCGTTGCCATTGGAAGCAATGCAACGCGTGCACGTTTTTGCCCGCAAAGCTGTGTTGATTCCTAAAGGTCTGTTTCCTATGCAGCGCATGCGCGCTGCGTAGGCGAGACCTAAAAAGGAAGCAGTAAGTGGCAGTAGCTAAATAACAGAGTTCGGTGCACGGATCTGAAAATCTGATGGCATACCCCCATCACCTTGCCCCCAAAGACTGTAGGATTTCCGCAAAACAGCAGGCTTCCTGAGCAAAGTTGAGAAAAATGTGGATTTGAGATATTTGCTCTTGATGTGTATGGTGGATCATGCTGTGGGTCACTTCTTTCTCAGGACTCTTGCGGACAGCATTTGAGTATACAATCTGAGTGGACCTGTCACATCGTTTTTTTGGGGCTTGGCCAAACACTCGGGTTACTACATCAAGCCAATGCTAAATATATATTAGCGTCCAGTCAATACCATGAAACAATTTAAGGGCGCATAAAAATCATTTCTCTATGAATCAGCTAAACTATTTACACCCTGTTCCTAGGAGTGGCGTCTGAGCTACTAGCAAAAGATCTTTCATAGTTAAAGTTAATGTTAATATTCAAGATAGAACTGCTTCATTAAAGCAATTGTGAAGTTCACCCTCTTGCAGCACTGAGTTCGATACGATAGCCCCAGAATTAGTAGCTCGAATGCTAAATGCAGGCTGTAAAGAGTAATCAGTTAATCAGTTAATACAATTTTATCATAAGGAATTTTAAGAACTTTTTTTAAAGAAAGCCTCAGTAAAGGCTTTTGATGGTGCAACATGTTTGTTTTTTGTTCTATCATTTCATACCCGAGGTTGGCTTTCCATCACAACCATTCTAGCTTCTATAGACAGTCACCAATTATAACAGTTTCTCAGTTTGGGGACATCCAGTAAGAGGGGACCATTATAAGTATCTTGAAAAGTTAATTAGCTCCAATTAGACCCACCCATTAAAACCTGGACGCTTACCACATTTAAAGAAGACATGGAAGCATCAACAATCACCATAAGAAACGTGATGGCCAGCAGGTCCTACAAGAGCACTCCAGGTGGTTGGATTGCTCCACCAGGAACAAGACAAAAACCCCACTGCAACTGTTCCAATGGTGTGGGAGGTCTCTTAAAAAGTATCTGCTGCTCTTCTGCGGCCTTGGAAGTGCTCTCAGACGTGGAAACAGTCTCCCCATTACCAGATCACAAGCAGGATCTTTGTTTCAGTGCTGGGTAGTGCGTGGACAGTTGGAACCTCATCCACCTCGCCACCTGAGCAGGCTCTAGGCGATGTCATGCTTTTCATTCAAACTAGCCTCCTTTTGGAGGGCTCACAGTCCTCGCACATGCCCAGTGTCACTAGTGAGGAGAAAGGTTTAACCGAGCCCAGACCAAGCAGTTATGATTCCACGCCGCAATTATGCAAATGTTGAAACTAATTTGACAATGTACTTGGATTCCTCACTCTCTCTCGGTTTTCAAGCTATCAGAGTGGCCAACAACTGATTCATTCAGCTTAGGATCCTAAAAAGAATCATTCCTTTCTGGTGTATCATTACCACAGTGGTAAATGCATTGACCAAGTAAAGAGTTTGCAAATGTGGCCCATCTAGTTTCTGCAGTTAAACCGTTCCAATACCTTCAATTGGTTCCAAATGCAGTGGTACAATGTATTCCAGGCTCCGCCAGGTGTAAACACATTATGCTGATTTTCAAGTCACTCCACTGGTTACTAATACAAAACTGTATCATCCATGACTATAGGGCACAAAGTCATCTATTAGAAATCATCGGTCTTCCTTGTTTGTAAAGTTTCCTTGGTATAGCCTCTACAAACGTGCATTCGGATGACCAGCTTCTATTATCAAACCCGAAGTGCAGATGGGTTTCTTATTTCAACTGAGTGGTTAGTTAAAGCACTCAAGCTTTTGAACTCCTTGCCTTTATAGTTGTGCTCTAAATAAGTTGATCTTTTAGAAAAATGTGGCTTTAACTCGGTAATTTTAGTCAGCAGCTGCTTCAGTGTGTTAATTAGGCTGTTTCACAAGGGCCATTGCTTATGCGTGCATGCATTTAATAAATTAATTTCCACAAGATCAGAGGACAAACTTTGCTTTTATAATTGTTTACCATAGGATTGCCATAGTATAATGGGGGTATTTTTCATTTTATTTTAGAGATCAGAGTTTACTGCTGTGCAAAAAATGAAAGGTGCCTTAGATCTACCGTATTTAGTCTGAATTTGACGATGGGGGTGATTATGGGGGGTTGGGGGTAGGGTCAGTTAGTTGACTTCTGTGACCTTTCTTGAGGGGTTCCCTTTGGTTTTTCTATTTGCCAGTTTGTATACATTTGTAATTTTGTGTAAAGTACCTGCCACTTTGATTATTTTGTATGCAGTACTTAATTGTGCATGTATTAAAGTGCTTTCCTTCTTAAAGAACATTGAATTCCTAAGTGTTATTTGCCGAGTCGAGTTTCTAGTCCACAGCACCGCCATGGGCAAGCCTGGACTGCTATGCCTCACCAACCTAAAGTCAAGTGCTTAGAAGGTACTTGGCTCCCAGTTTCAGGGTCCGCTTTACGGGGATGTCACAAGTCACTCCAGTAACTTCTGATTGCTCCGAGGCCCTCTGCCCCACATTTCTCACAACCTTCAAGGCATAAAGAGTAAGATTCTTACTGTAACTAGGAACTACAGTTGACACGGACTTCACTGCCTTTCATCTGCTCTCATTAGTCTGCCGCTTGGTGGCCACATAACCGCTTGCATGACTTCCAAACCAGAGTCCTCACTTTTAATCTGGTTGTATTATATGTATTTGTAAAGCACACTATCACCTGCGAGAGAGTGTTCTAAGGTAGGTCTGCACTGAACTGCTTGTGCATTTCATCCACCCAAAGTAGCTTTCTGAAGGGCTCTCTGCTACCGTAAGAAACAAGGGAGTTTCATATGAGGTTGTATAGTATCAGCAGAAAAGCACTTCTCGCATTTTGGTTTCGCTTGCCTGTCTAGCACTGGTGGTCGTTGTGGGTGTTTTCACTTGCTGGTTACTGCTTATGGAGCTAGTGCTGTTTTAGTCGTAGCGTCTTGCTGTTGCATCACTATCGACTGTGTATTACTGTCTTGTGTTAAGGCTCCACAAGGAGCACTCCATGTGCTCTGCTAGGTAAGACAGGAAGCTCAGAGGTTGGTGTTGGAACTTTCCTTCTCCTGGAGATAGAGTTTGAGCAGGTTATTGTGGCTAGTCCTTGAAACTGGTGCATCACACCTCCTTATCAAGAGGGCCTCCGTCGGGCTCTACTTTGGAGATTTGATGATAGTGGCCTACAGGTGTGCCGAGTAGGATAGGTACACTCCTGGAAGGACATGTGCGCCTCATGTGGCTGGCAAGGTCTTCAAAGTCAGCCCTGCTTTTCAATTGGAAAACTCCAGAGCCTGCAGGAGGTGTGCATGTGTTGCCACTGCACGGTGAGAGTGACTGATGTAAATCATATTTTCCTTGGTGCGGATATACCTTACCCTGTTTTAGCTGGCGGCTGCACTTATTTAATCAAAACTCAGGGTAGACTCCGGTACACCGGTAAAGAAGTGTTTAGCTTTGTAAACGACTTGCAGCAGCTGCTGTAATGAACTGTCCAAGCTGCAGGCTAGCAACTTTCTTCAAGTGTGAAGCTGCCAATGAAAGCTAAAGAAGTGGCTTTCTTCCTCATCATATGAGCCCTATGCCCAGAGAGAAAAATCAAATTTATCTTAATTTGAATGATCTAAGCAACGGATGAGATAAGATCCACTAAGAAAGAGGGTAATTAGCATTTGGATAATATACCATTTCAGGATGAACTTTGGATAGGCATGCAAGATCCCTCAGTTCTTCTGCATTTCCTAATCTTCCTGACTCGCGGTCAGCACCTCAATTCTATGTACACTGCCACACATTGAAATAATGGTAATTAAGAAAGCATTTTCTGGGTAAGATGTTAAGGGAACTTTTGTCTTGCAGACACCATATTCAGATTCCATTTAGATGATGGGGTGCAGCATGGTGAGTGAATGAGTTTTAAGGCCCTCGACAAATGCACACCTGACTAATACCATAAATGAGTGCAGCGGTTTGCTGGTCTTAAGGCAAGTTGACAAGGTTGACAAAAGAACCTTGATTATTGGTGAGGCAAAAGGTGATTTGACTGCCTTCAGCCAGTAAGAGGGGCATACAGACTTATCATGGTGGTTTGGTGTGGCTTGTGGTTCTGTGGGGAGCTGCAAAGCAGCCTCAGAAGCACCCATTTTCCTGAGGTGATGTGAGACACTGATGGAAAAATAACCATAGCCGTCTTCTGACAGGAGGGGGATGGTTGCGGGGGGGGAAGTGCGTTGCTAACAGGCGGACCTGAGCAGTTGGCGGCATTCTTTGGCAGGAAAGGGCTGCGCGGGTAGCCCTGCATACACAATGCTTGCCTACCCTGTGCCTTGCGCTGACCTGACCTTTGGCGAGTCCTCACATTGTCTTTGCGGTGTTTGTATCTTTTTGACGTGCTCTAGTGCATCATTCTCAAATGGCATGCTGATGACGTGAGCGATTCTTCGGGCAGAAGCCAGACCTGTGCATTGGAGCATGGCGACTGTGACTAGGTGGTAAGGTGAGTAAGGTGTTGGAAATCAAGGGAGCCCTTAAGACTCCCAATCAGCTTACCATCTTGATCACAGTTGTTGCTCATTTCTTTCTCCTCTGGATAATGCAGAAAGACCTTTGCATGGTCTTCCTTCGGCCGATGGCTGTACCTCTTAAAAAGTCTGTGGAGCTTTTAATACCCACCTCCTGGCAGCAGGATTCCACTACTTTCCTGTTATATCCCGCATAGAGGCCCTAATGTAGACCCGTTCTTACATGCCCTAAAATGGACGTATTCATATTTACCCTAATATGGTCATATTCGTACTTGCCCTATTATGGTCATAGCCGTATATGCCCAATTATGGTCATTACTTTACATGTCCTATTATAGTCATGATTCCTTATATAGGCATGATCTTTCACCTACATTAGTCCCAGCTAGTACACAACGAGCTCTGAGGGCTGAACGTTATCTATCCTGTGGTTTTGAATACAGCAGGGTTTTTCCCAAACACAGGCCCACACTGTACTCATTAATTATGCATGGCTTTCTAGGAATACACCAAGTGCATAATATGTATGTACAAAGTTAACCCCTGACGTCTTCCTCATGTCCAATACAAACCATACTGAGGACCGAGACTCTTTAGGGTATAAATACACCACATCTTGCCCCGGTAAAACAGAGGGAACCGAGACTTCCATGCTGACACACTGACCAGAGACGCTGAGGCTCCTGCATGCAGTCGCTCCAGCTGACAGTGGTCTGACACAGCCCTGACGGGGTATCCAACTCGAGACCAGGACGGGGTCCCACACTCTCTCTATTCAGGTATGGGGGTTCGACTAAAACCTAGAAGGATTCTTGGCTCTTAGCTTTTAGCTAGGTACACTCAGGTACATCTAGTTAGGCATCGTAGGAGTACGCGCACTAGCATAATGCTTTTATATTCATGTATGTACTCATGATTATCGCAATATGGTAGAACTGTTCTATCCCTTTGCTTTTATCGTACTGCTGATAATATATCTCTGCTATTGTCTGCTGGTTACCGCAGCACATATATTTTACACTAGAATAACAACTGTTCAATACTTATTGAAACGCCCAACTGTTTATTCTGTGTAACTCTCTGAGACAAACCGAATAAGTGAGCACGAGTGACTGAGTGAAAGGTAGTACATTGTTTCCACGATTCTGAGGGAATCAGGGTTGTCATGGTCTAAGGTTGCCAGAAACTAATCTCTCCCCGATAGAGGAGACACTAGTGGCACTGCAAGCTAGCTAATGCAAAACTAGGCTAACCTATACGGTGGGGGTGCACGGAGTCAGTCTGCCACCAAGCCCGCAGTATATGTTATCCAAACGCGCAGGTCCAGCAGGGGTACTATAGGAGCTACACGACATGGCGCCGCCAACGTTGGTTGGGTACGTATTTAACAGTAGAATCTGAGTAGTTCAGTCGTGCTATTCTCAGAGAACCTACTCACAAAACCCCAGAGACGTCTAGAGTGGGTGGGCACAAACTCCGCCACAGCTGAGTAGTACGAGAATACTATTTATTGGCTGTTGGTTATTCAAGCTTGACGGACATATAGTTCCTACAATTGTGCATTTACACCTTATCTTAAAAATTCTTTAAACCTCCCTTCTTCCAATTAAAAATGGTGGAAGAAGCAAACGAAACAAGGAGAGTTGCAACAGACCTCTTCGGTTTAGGAGAAGAAGAGCCTGAAGATGCAATACAAATTGCACCAAATTTCAGAAGGGCAGTCACCATAAAACTTCTAGAACATGGCTTAAGAGCCAGGGGTGGTAATGTAATTTTCGTGATTGAGGCACACGAATCCAATAAAACAGAGGTGTTCTATTCATGGGTTACATTCCCAGCAGCGAATGCAGTTACAAATGTATTTCACTACTACCTAGAAGGTGAAACACCAGTGGACTATACTCCTTTTGAGGAATTAGAGGTTCCGCTCACTTACCAGGAGCATAATTACTGGTTTAAAGGCGCTCTACCCCACGTACATGGAAGAGCAAGATTAGGCCCGCTCGGAGGAGCAGGAGCCACATGGCCCATATTAGCGGCATACACACCGCATCCTGATATTGGCAAATGCCACAGCCAGACTTACTCGTATAACACAGAGATTTAATTAAAATCTACAGAAACCTCACACAATTTGTGATGAGGACTTTAACAGTTCAGCCTGCACCAGTTACAGCACAAGACACTCCAGTCCAAGGTACAGTTAATAAAATAACTCCACAAACATTACACGCGATAATGGGCAAAATGCCAGCAAAACGCGAACAAATCCCATTCTGGATAGCTCAGAAAATAACTCAGCTTGAAGCAGTATTCCCGAATACTACCACCTATGAAAAACACAGAATTCTAACAATCTGCTTGCCCATGGGTCTCACATCACAAGTAGAGGACTGCACCTCTTGGGGTTCAGTCTTTGTTGCCATATATACCAGAACACATGGTATCCTGTCAATAGCAGTAGTACCTGAAGTATTAAAACAGATACAAAATGAGTACGGAGCAGAGCCTGCCCTTAACTTAGGGATGAAGTTACTAAATAACTTTGACCAGGTATCAGCCATAATACTAGCTAATATTAAAGGGGAAGCAGCTTCAGTGGCGATCCGCCAACGCCTAAGGGAGTTCAGTCCAGTAGATCAACAACACGAACTACCCAAAATAATTGAAACTGCATATGCAGAATTGGACAGAGACAGTCTAGGTGGGAAAGCATTAAAACCACAACTGGTGAGCAGTCCTGAAAAGGACACTACAAAGCAGATGCCTACTTCTTCTAAAAAGAAGTGGGAAAATAAAAAACAACAAAAGTCTAAAGACAGCAGATCTCAATCCAGAGGTAGGTCTCCTCAACAGGAGCCCTCCGAAAGGAGGTATAACCTCAGGAATAAGGATAATATTAAAAAACCTGACAGGTATCAGGATACTGATACTCGTTCCTTTCAGGGTTCATCGATAATATTAAAAAACCTGACAGGTATCAGGATACTGATACTCGTTCCTTTCAGGGTTCATCAAGAAACTCTGAGAGGGAAGGATGGTCAAAACACAGACAAGAGGAGCGTACAAAGTCCAGAGACACGCAACGCGCTGCGGACTACGCACCTAAAAAAGAAGATAAACAAAAATCAAAACCTCAGTTCAAAAAGAAGAAGGTAGCAGGTCTCAAGATCAGACATGCCCAGAATTCTGAGGACACAGCTTCTGAACATGGAATGGGCTCTGACGATGCTAGACAGCGCGGCAGAAGTAACAATAGCTCGCCAGAACCTGAAGGAATTTCTGGTGACAGCGGAGTTGAGTGAGTATATCACAGTGGAAACACCCGATACTCGGGTAAGTGTCCCACATAAGTTACATGAGATAACACTCCGGATGGAGGGGGACAAGCCCAGAAAAGTTAAAGGTCTCTTTTGGAAGAATCTGTCATCTGGTTATGACATTCTATTAGCAGAACAAGACTGGCCGCCAGCATTCGTCATGGAGTGCCCTAGGGGAGAAACTGTAATTTTTCCAGCCTTTTCCGACCTCGTTCCCATACATTTAAAACATGCATATGTGCAGGAGTGGGCGGTTGCCCCAGCTCCAGCATTGTACAAAAATCATGCTGGTTGGGATGAGGAGTCAACCCACCACGTGATCCCGTTAAAAGTTTCCCCAAATGCCCAAAGGCAATACCCTATAAAGCAGGAAGCTAAAAAACAAGTCAGGGAGATTCTAGATCAACTTGAATATCAGGGGGCGATAGAAAATTGCACTTCACCTATGAACAATCCTTTGTTCCCCGTAGCCAAACCTGACAATACATATCGTCTAGTTTTAGATTACAGACATTTAAACACTTGCACAAAGACATTTGCAGTTCAAAATGCACACAGTGCCGCATTAATGAATAACATTGTGCGACAAAAATATAAAACACTTGATATCTCAAATGGATTTTTCTGCCAAAATATAGCGCCTGAAAGCAGGTATCTAACCGCATTCAGTGCGTTAGGGTCCCAACGGCAATTTTGCCGTCTCCCCCAAGGGTATAAGAATAGCCCGGGGTTGTTTTCAGCAAGGGTAACAGAGTTACTCCAAAATTTGGATGAAGAAGCATTGTCCTATGTGGATTTATCTGACGGACGATGACTTACCGAGGCACTTGACCAGGGTGAGCACCATTATTATGGGATTCGCCTCTGAGGGCTATAAATTTAATTTCAAAAAATCAAAAATTGCCCACCTCAGTGTCCTATTCTTAGGATACGAGCTGTCAACTGAAGGAAAAAGCCTAGCAGCTAACTTTTTAGAAAAGTGTGCGCTGCTCCAACCTCCAAAATCATTAAAGAATTTACAATCAATTCTGGGATTCCTAAATTTTGGTCGAACATACATTTTGGATTACGCAGAAAGAGTAAAACCTTTCTACGACTTAATAAAACCTGACTTTTCAGTTAGACAATGGACACAGGAACACACAAATATCCTGCGTTCCCTCCAGGAAGACATGATCGCTTCTAAACATTTACAGACACGCGTAAACGCACAGAACTTAGTGATACGAGTAATAGCGGGTCAATGCGGGTACACTTATTTAACTTTTAATGAAGGTGAAACTGTACCAATCGCATATAAATCACACCTGTACACAAACACAGAAATGCGTTTCACTTCAACAGAGAAAATCCTGACAGCAGTGCAGACCGCTGTAGCAAGAGAAAGAGCTCTGGCTCAGGGAAAGCGCATAATTGTCGTGACCCCAGTACCAGCTTTAGAAGCCGTTACAAAAGCTAGCATTCCAAATGCTAAAGCCTTACATCCAAGATGGATACAATGGGCTAATTCTCTTACTGCAACGGATGTTGAATACAGATTTGATCCAAGTTTAAAAACACAGGCATTCCTGCAATACGAACAAGAATATCCTCTACCAAATGAAATTTTGCCGCTGGATCAGTATGAATACATTATTTACACTGACGGTTCTGCTCAACCATCCACAGGGAGTAAGCAAGCTTACAGCGCGGCGTGTGCGATTGTTAAAGGTCGCATGCACGATGGAAAGTTCCATCCGATTGCACTAAAACGCAATCTCTAGGAGACTGCACGGCTCAGTTGGCAGAACTCAAATCACTTATACTGGCACTTATAAATACGGATCACGAATTCCCCACACTTGTGCGTGATTCCTTTTACTGTGTACAGTGGTACAATGAATATCTACATCATTGGGAACAAAACGGGTTCAAAGATGCAAAAGGTGGCACAATTAAGCATAAAATGCTATGGGAACAGGTAGTGGAGTTGAGAAATGAACTACCAAGGGCTCACGTGATACATACACTGAGTCATCAGCGTGATGGCGTTCACGTTGAAGGGAATTCATTGGCTGATGAAGCCGCAAAGGGGGCTGTTCGCACAGCCGTCGTAGCTGCAGTTACTCGTTCAAAGACGAGGGTAGATGGCGAGATAATGGTAGCTGTCAATGCTTCACGCAAAGGCAGCACAGCAGTACCTAAAAAATTTCCACTCAAGTACTCCTACAAGTTAGATGCACAAAACATTCCATATGCTCAGATTCCTGGAGTGGGGGATAGAGTAATACCAAATATGGATCGTAGGTTAAGTTTAATTGTGGCGGCACACGAAGGGACAGGTTCTGTACATAACGGACTTAGGGAGACTGTTGCTTTGTTAAAAGAACGCTACTGGTGGCCCGTAATGAGAAGGCTGATTAGAGACTATGTCTGGAACTGCGACATCTGCAAGCAGATGAATGGGTCCACCACAACATGTCCAGTACAGATACCATTTAAACAGCATTAGGTTGTCCGTTCGTGCGCGTCCAGCTCAAGTTTCCTCAAGGTTTGGCCTCAGCGCTCGGCTGATGCTTGAACTGTTATAAAAGATTTGCGAGTCTTTATCGGCACATACGCAGTTGGCACGTTACATTCTGACCGTGGTCCGGCGTTTAGCTCTCGGGCTTACAAAGAGGCCATGGAAGGAATGGGCGTAGCATTGCAGTACTCCTCTCCGTACCATCCCGAGGGAAATTCTGTTGTGGAGAGGAAAAACCGAGACTTAAAGCAATCTTTAACAGCTAGGGTATTAGGCAAGGGCGGTAGATGGGTCGATCACCTTTATGGGGTAAAGCGCGCGCTCAATAACCAGCCAAGAAGCTCTCTAGGGGGTGTCACTCCTTACAAGGTCCTATTTGGGACAAGAATGTGGGTACCTGATCTTGATTGTGAAGGCACAGTGGCGGATGAAAAACCATTTGATATCCATGATCGTTTGGCTGTTTTACAGGATCTAAATGAATCCAGGACACAACAAAGTAACGTGCTCCAGAAACAGGCCGCCACTGAGGAAGTCAAGGCAGTAATGGCAAGACCTATCTAGATCCCAAAAATCGGGGATCTGGTCAGAGAAAAGATTGCTGACAAGAAAGAATTTGGGCCATCCTACAGAAAGCCTGTACCGGTCCTAGCAATCCACGGCACAAGAACTGTACTTCTGCCGCCTCTTGCCGGAAAAAAGGAGAAAAGATTTGTCTCAATTGACTTAATCAAACCACACTATGTGGCCGATACTAAACAGTAGGCCACGTGGACTCCACAGTAGCAGACGCCCTCCTCTCGCTACAATCCAAGAAGTCCAAACAGAAAGACTCATCACGTTTGAAGAGCCACCTGTACGGAATGAAGGACTAAGCAACAATGCTATGGAACTCGTTCCACTTCAACAAGAAATTCATCTTCAAAATGAAAACCAACTTAACAACCAAGTTGCAATCAGACCTAATACAAACATCTACGTGAACATGCCTCGTCAAGAGCAAAATCCGATTTCAACAAATCCCGATGCAATTCCAGCAATTGATCGAACTGCTTCTGGCTATTTCATGAACTTTGATACGTTTTCACTGGATCCAAGCGAACCGGAAACGACATCAGCCAAAAAATCACTCCAACAGAAACTCAATTACTTTTTGAACTTTTTTAGAAAGACTTACCTGGTGTCACCTTGGATAGAACTATGGTATATCACTGGGATTTAATTCTTCATTTTCTGGCTAGGTTTAATAATAATTTTTAGTATGCTTATTAATGGACGATACCTCCAGCAAAGCTCTACAGCCCAAAGAGTCAATTTGATTTTAAAACCACACCAGTCTTCACATCGTGAACCAAGAGACTTGTCTTCAGTGAACATTACAGCAGTTCCTATACAGGACGGTATAGTATGGGACAAGATTGATTATGATGTATTCGGTCCGACTGAACTTTTAAAGCTTAAACATGCATTTAAAATTTCTTTAAGTGATATCATTACCTCCAGTACATTTTCTGATGATTGGGACACAAACTATAAATTCTATGATGTCTGATCTAGAAAAAACTGCAGCATTTCCGAACAATGAAATGTTAGAAGGTACTTCAGACTATGATACATTGTACTGCTACCAGCAATATGGTCATCATTTCTTGCACAAATCTATAACACCTAGAAATGTATTTGAGTACCACCAGTGGGAACACTGCCCAACACCACCGAAAGGTAGTTCACAAGCCTTTGCACAGAAATTCACATACTTCTCAGGGTTTAACACATCCGATCCGAAGTCATTTTATTATAAAGTGGCGAAAATTTCAGCTCCGAAAATTATGTTAACAAACACCAAACATATTTACTCTGCATCCTTTCTGAACCAGTTGTCTAAACAGGGTTTCGATCTATGGAAAGACATAATAGATTCCAAATCGATCTGGGGTTCTAGGGACTGGCAAGTCCAGGGAATAGAAGCACTTTTTAGAGCATGCATCATTCCGCAGCAGATTTTCTTTCTGAATGAAACTGTGCAATAAACATCCTGTCTTGGATTAGCCAAAGGCAAGGAAATGAACACACAGGGGGTTTCCAACACCATCGCAGATGGGTGGGGGGCAGAATTCAACTACAGAGGGGGTGAAATTAGATGACATTTTCCAGTACAACAGATCAGATCCTGATTGGACAGAATGGCTGGTTTGGCCCATTGACAGAAACAAATGTCAACAGAGATTTATGAATACAACCGAAGGGTTTAGTATCCATAGGCCAGATCCACGCTATGTACAAAGACAACACCCAGGGGTAGTGACATCATATAGTGTTGGGAAGTTGTGCCTTGATTGGCTAGAGACCTCAACACTGACAGAAGTAAAGCACCACTTGACCTTACTCACACCTGACATGGATCTTAGAGATTTTCTACTAGGTCCCAGGAAACAACGTCAGAAACGTTTCATATATGCAGGCCTTTATGCCTACTATAATGAAAACTGGAAAATATCCCAACAAGAGGCCGCAGAAAGAATACGGGAGATAGACCGTATTAACTTAGAAAAGGCATTAGCAGTAGTGGATAATGGGTTAACTACTTTGACCTCCAGGATTTACTCCTTAGGCAACACTGTGTCCTCGGTAATCGACATATTAGAACAAGATCTGGCCTTGTTACAACACGGGCAATCTCAGCTACATTCTATTATGATGTTAAGATGGACGCTGCAATCTTAGCGTGCAGGCTATGTGCCATGGCGTTTTATAAACACCACGTCTCTGTTTTCAGAATACAATCGGACTGATAGACAGAAATGGCACAAAGGGGAGCCAAATATACAATGCTGCGATTGAGAAACTAGAAAGGTTACCATTCACTGTAGCCGAATCACCATCAACAGAATGGCTAATTCAAGGTCAAATCACTCTGTCGGTCACTACGTTTCAGTTCCAATATTGCCTTGAGCAAAGGCAGGCAGGCAAATATGTGAAAATGGGTAAGGGATACATCAAGGAAACTTGGGAGTTACCATATAGATATTGATGCCGGAATGGGGATCGAGAAGTGTATCTGAGTGGTACAAACTGCAAGAACGCTTTAAGCGGTTCTCTCATGTGTCAGGATATTTCTCTACACGGAGCCTGCAGTGGTTCACTGGCGAACTTATCTTGTCACATGTCAGGGACCCCAGCGGCCATGATCACGCCGGTTTTCCAACTGCTCTCGAATGGGAGTTACTTAATGCTAAATGATCAAGGTTGCTGTGGGATGCTTCCGGGCGTCGCATATCTGGTCACTGTTAACTCCAGGGTTACTTGCTGTATGCAAGTATTGTTTCCGCCACTGAACACAGTCAGGGAGGCGCCGCTATGGCCTTCGCTGAATGTTTCTTTCATACAGTTTGATACTCTGAGCAGATTGAAAGCCATGCTTTTACAGCAACCCGTGCCCTTAACCTCCGCTCGAGAAACCTATGAACTTCAAGTTGCAAGGACCTCGACCGAGATACAGGCGCGCATACGTACAAACTGCCCCATTCATTTCGCAGAAATGGTGGGACGTATCTTCAATATGTCGGATACGAGCGGAATTGTACACCTATTTAATACCATAGGGTCAGGACTGTTAAGCACCTTTCAGACAGTCCTCCGAGTAATCCCAAATTTTATACACTCCGTATTGGGAAGTGTATTTGGAGGATTGCCGCTCATCCTAATCGCAGGAATCCTGATTGTAATATTGCTGCTACGCAATGGACGGCCCACTTCCCGACGGAATGGTGAACACGCTCCTGGAGTGGAAATACCGTGAACGCATGGTACAACTTCTGGGCATTTCTTGCCTGCGAGAACTCAATGCCTCCTGGTTTCAATCATTTAGACCAGTCTGGGTAGACTGCATCTTACCTGTTCTTCGATGCCTGTTCTGCGGAGAAGAATGCACGTTGGATCTCTGTCTAACGTTTCCATCGGATGCGCCTCCGGACACGGATGCAATGCTGGACCCCATAAAGGCCCACGCTCTGCGTTGTCCTCAGCGGCTTCCAATTCTGATGAACGCATTCCTGGAGAATCCACAGGTGCCGTTTGCTCCTGCTGGGTTAGGTGACTCACTCACAGGCACCCAGGTAACAACTGCCGCACAAGCTGCCACAGCACCGACTGTTGGCAGTGCTTCATTCCATCTATGTGCGATTGACGCTCTCTGTGAGGCGTTGGATTTGTCGTCTGCAGCAGCTGACACCGATAATACTGAACTTCCCAGCCAGGACGTTTAATCTCGAATTGGCTCATCGCGTCCTGGGAAAGAATTCGGCTTCTTTGCTCGTTTCAAAACAAACTATCTAAATTTAGAACATTTTCTTACATTGACACTTTCGCTTGAGAAAAGCATGGCCTTCTCCTGCTTATGGTAATGCAATCTTTATAGAGAGACAATATTGACTTTTTCGAGTGGCAACTAGCAATAGCTGAATTTTAACATTTTTTTTTAACACCTCATTTTAACGATTTTTTAGAACCATGTTTTTTACTTGCTTTTAAAGAAATATTTTTTAAATTGTCCAGAATTTAAGTATGGTAATTTTTATCCAATTCGGAAGAGGAGTGGGTGTTATATCCCGCATAGAGGCCCTAATGTAGACCCGTTCTTACATGCCCTAAAATGGACGTATTCATATTTACCCTAATATGGTCATATTCGTACTTGCTCTATTATGGTCATAGCCGCATATGCCCAATTATGGTCATAACTTTACATGTCCTATTATAGTCATGATGCACAAGTTACTAACTTGTGTAACGATATATCTGTAAGAGACAGTAGTTAGTGACAGATTCCTTACCTTAGAATATCCCCAGGCGTCAGGCTGGATCCGTCGTGCGGCTCCGCGTCCGTCGTCGTGATCGCCGGGATGACGTCGCGGGCAGTACTTAGACGCCGCCCCTGCGCGCTGATGTCAGTTCTGTACACGACTTTCCGCGCCAGGAACGCAGAGCCATGCAAGAAGCTGACATAGGTGTCTGAAAAAATACTAGGGCCCTGAAAGGGATGTCCTTAACCCTAGAAATCAGTTCGCAGAACGGGGAGGATGGGTGGGGCGGTAAGGAATCTGTCACTAACTATTGTCTCTTACAGATATATCGTTACACAAGTTAGTAACTTGTGCATCTGAAAGAGACACGTTAGTGACAGATTCCTTACCTTAGAATAGATACCCCAGCAATACCAACCCCGGTGGTGGGTCTGCGAACAAAGATCAGACAAGGAAGTCCCGGAGGACAGAACGGCCAAAGAAGCCGTCCCTCCGGACTTGACTGTCAAGGCAGTAATGCTTGGTAAACGTGTGCAGCGAGGCCCACGTAGCTGCCTGACATATATCCTGCAGCGGAACACCGCGGCCTAAGGCCGTGGTAGCAGCCGTTGCCCTGGTGGAATGGGCATGCAGCCCAACAGGAGGCTCCTTCTTAGCCAAAGAATAGCAGGCTTTGATGCACAAGGTTACCCAGCGGGAGATGGTTCTCTTGTGCACCGCCCGACCTTTTTTGGCGCCCACGTAGCCAACAAAGAGCTGGTCATCCACCCGGAAGTGTTGTGTGCGGTTGATATAAAAGGAAAGCGCATGTTTTGGGTCCAGACGGTGGAGCCTCTCTTCCTCTCTGGAAGGATGCGGAGGCGGAAAGAAGGTGGGCAAAGTGATGGTCTGCCCAATGTGGAAGGCAGTAACCACCTTTGGCAAGAAGGACAGACGCGTCCTAAGAACAACCTTGTCTGGATGGACAGACAGAAAGGGAGGTTTGCATGAAAGAGCCTGGAGCTCACTCACCCGCCGAGCGGAGGTGATGGCCACCAGAAAGGCGGTCTTCAGAGTCAGAAGACGAAGAGGACAGTTATGTAGAGGCTCAAAGGGAGCGCACATAAGAAAGGTAAGAACCAAGTTCAAGTCCCACTGAGGCATCACAAACGGAACAGGAGGGAAGAGGTGTGTAATGCCTTTTAGAAACCTGTTAACAACAGGGGACTTGAAAAGGGAGGGCTGATCAGGAAGCCTGAGGAAGGCCGAGATGGCACAAAGATAGCCCTTGATGGTACCCAGGGCAGAACCCTGTTGGGCTAGGGAAAGAAGGAACAGAAGAACCTCAGAAAGAGGGGCAGAAAGGGGATTCACAGCCTTTGCTGTGCACCATGCCACAAACTTGTTCCACCTGCAGGCGTATACCACCTTAGTGGAGGGACGCCTGGCTGCCAGAATCACATCACAAACTTCGGGAGGCAAGTCGAAAGGAATCAACTGCCGCCGCTCAATCTCCACGCAAGCAGGTGGAGGCTGGACAGGTTCGGGTGGAGGACTGTCCCCTGCTGCTGCGACAGAAGATCCTCCCGAAGAGGCAGACGGATCGGGGGATCGACGCTCATACTGAGTAGCTCGGGATACCAAACTCTTCGAGCCCAGTCCGGAGCCACAAGGATGACTTGGGCCCGATCGCGCCTAATCTTCTTCAACACTCTGGGTAGAAGTGGTATAGGCGGAAAAGCGTACAACAGACCGCAACTCCACTCGCGACGAAAAGCGTTGCCGAGCGAGTGCTGCCTTGGAAATTCCAACGCGCAGAACTGATGACATTGCGCGTTCTCTTCGGTGGCGAATAGATCTAACCAAGTCTCTCCCCACTGTAGAAAGAGTCCTTGCGCCACTTCCGAGTGAAGACGCCATTCATGATCCATCATGCACCTGCGGCTGAGTTAGTCAGCCCTGGCGTTCAGGGAACCTGCCAGGTGTTGAACCATCAGAAAAATGCCCTGATGTTCCAGCCATGTCCAGAGGCGCAGAGCCTCCTGACATAGGGTCCACGACCCCAACCCGCCTTGCTTGTTGCAGTACCACATGGCGGTGGTGTGGTCTGTGAACACCTGCACTACCTTCCCTTTGACAGAGGGAAGGAATGTCTTGAGTGCAAGTCGGATCGCCCGGAGCTCCAGAATGTTGATATGGAGCCGGGACTCCGCCGGAGACCAGAGGCCTCTGATCTCCGCCTCTCCCATGTGACCGCCCCATCCCAGAAGGGACGTGTCCGTCACAACTGTGTGCTCTGGCTGGGGAAGGGAGAATGATCTGCCCATGACCCATTGCCGGTTCGAGAGCCACCACTGCAACTGTCTTGCAGTCCCCTCCGAGATCTGGACGTGATCGGACAGGTTGCCCTGGTGCTCCGCCCACTGGAACTTCAGGTCCCACTGCAGAGCCCGCATATGCCATCTGGCATGATCGACCAGCAGGATGCAGGAGGCCATGAGGCCCAGCAGCCTCAGGGTCATCCGTACCGAAACCCAGGATAAAGGCTGAAAGATCGGAATCATAGCCTGAATATCCTGGACTCGCCGTTCGGGAGGATAGGCCCGAAACTGCGTCGTGTCCAGAACTGCTCCGATGAAAAGGAGCTGTGGAGAAGGAATCAGATGCGACTTCGGCACATTGATGGAGAACCCCAGCGAGTGCAGGAGTTCGGCCGTAGTCTGGAGGTGGGAGACGACTGCCTGGGACGAGCCCGCCTTCAGCAGCCAGTCGTCGAGGTAGGGGAAGACTGGAACCCCTGCCCGGCGCAGATGAGCTGCGACCACCGCCATCACTTTCGTGAACACCCGAGGGGCACTTGTAAGGCCAAAGGGGAGCACGGTGAACTGAAAATGCTCGAGGCCTACCGTGAACCGAAGGTAACGCCGGTGGGCCGGCAGGACGGGGATGTGAAAATAAGCGTCCTGCAAGTCCAACGCTACCAACCAGTCTCCAGGGTCGAGGGCAGTCAAGACCTGAGCTAGGGTGAGCATCTTTAACTTCTCCTTCCGGAGGAAGCGATTGACGTTCCGGAGGTCCAAGATAGGACGCATGTCCTCCTTGTCCTTTTGGGCACCAGAAAGTAGTGGGAGTAGCAACCACGTCCTACTTCTGGGGCCGGAACATGCTCGATGGCCCTCTTGGCCAAGAGGGCCGTGACTTCCTTCTGCAGAAGCACCAAGTGATCCCCTGACATGCGATGGAATTGAGGTGGCATGGCTGGGGGGTGGTCTCGAAGGGGAGGGAGTAGCCCCTTCGGACAATGTCCAAGACCCACCTGTCCGAGGTGATGGGACGCCAGTGGTGAAGGTGATGGCGGACCCTGCCCCTACTGGCGTGCTGTGCACCTGAAAGGAAGGACTAGGAGGGCTTGGAGGCCGCGGACGGGGCGGAGTTGGTGGCCTGACCCGCACGCTGGTTGCCCGAACCGCCACGGCGGTAGCCACGTCCTCGGCCACGCGAAGACGCTTGCTGCGCGGGCCGGTGGCTGGGCAGTGGACGTGACTGGGCGCCCCTTCCGTGGCCACGAAAGGGGCGAAAAGCAGAGGTTAGCGGAGGGCGCACAACAGAAAGGCCCAGGGACTTGGCAGTAGCCCGTGAGTCCTTAAGACGCTCCAGCGCATGGTCTGCTTTGGAACCAAAAGACCGACTCCATCAAAGGGCATGTCCATGAGTGTATTCTGGACATCACCCGAGAAACCAGTTGTTCTCAGCCAGGCGTGGCGACGCAGCGCCACCGTCGTTGCAAGCGATCTGCCCAGCGAGTCGGCGGTATCAAGGCCACAACGTATGGTGTATTTAGCCGCATCCCTACCTTCCGCAATGGTGCGGGTAAGCAGTGTCTGGACCTCCTCAGGACACTGGGGCAAAACAGTCGCCACCGAATCCCACAGGGAGTGGGTATATCGGCCCAAAAGGCAAGCGGTGTTGACGGACCGCAAGCCAGCACTGGAGGAAGAAAAAGCCTTCTTCCCAAACTGGTCCAGGCGTTTGGATTCCCTATCCGGAGGGGCGGTAGGGAAGGCGGTTTGGGAGGCAGAGGCTTGGACAACCAAGCTCTCGGGGGTGGGATGTTGAGAGAGAAACAAGGGGTCGCCCGGAGCAGGGCGATGGCGTCGGGACACGTTCCTATCCACAGGAGCCCCTGTGATGGGCTTGGACCAGGTGCCCAAAAGAACGTCAGACAGTGCATCATTAAACGGCAGCACAGTCTCCGTGGAGGAAGCTGCCGGCTGAAGCACTTCCGTCAGGAGATTAGTCCTGACAGCCACAGTAGGCAATTGGAGGTGCAAGGCTCCAGCTGCTCTACGCAACACCGTTGCGAAATTTGCTCCCTCCTCCGTAGCCACGGGAGGAGACAGCATGCCAGTGTCAGGGGAAGTGTCTAGACCACTGGCATCCCCAAGTTCCTCTGCCCAGTCCTCATCATACTCACACTGCTGTGTGAGAGGGTCTTCCGACCCCTCCCAGCTCTCCTGGTCCTCCTCTGGTGTAAAATATGGAGGAGGAGGGACATCTGGGACCCAAGGTCTCGCCGGCGTCGAGCGACGTCGGTCCGGCTCCATGTTCGGAACCGGAGAGAACCGGGGAACGACGCCGCCCGGAGCCCCAGGCGGCGTCGGGAACGGCACCGGGGACATCGGTCAGAATGTTGTTTAGACCGTGTCTCTGAAGCTTTTTGTGGGGTCTTGGACTCCCTAGCTTTTGGTATAGGAGTTTGTGGCTCCAAGACTTTTTTCGGCTCCGAAGATTTTTTGGGCTCCGAATGCTTGTCCTTTGTTTGTTTCGACGCTGAGGGCTTCGGCGTTGAGACTGTTTTCGGTGCCGAGAAAGAAGGGCGTGGCACCTCTTTGGTTTTGGACTTCGGTGCCGAAGGTGATTTTTCTGCACCGGAATGGGGTTGGCTCGATCCTGAGCCAGAAGACTTTTCTTTTGCTTTCATAGCCGGGTCCGAGGGCGGGGCAACTGAAATGTGTTGCCAGTGTCGACCTGAGCCCGAGGGCGAAGGTGTTACCGGAGCCTTAGGTTTGGTTTTGGTTGGGAGAGGGGTTTCGGTACTAAAGGACCACTGAGCTGGGGTGACTGTCTCGTCTTCGATGTCGGAGTCGTCGGCTTCGGAGACGGAGATGTCTCCTTCATCATCTTGTTGCCCCGGCTGGAGATTGGGATCTGCTCCAAAGATGTCCGGAATCGAGCTGCTTTCGCAAGACATTTCGTGACGTCGAGCCCGACGGTCACGGATGGTTTTCTTCGACCTGAAAGATGCACAGGCCTCGCAGTTCTTGTCTTCGTGCTCCGGGGAGAGGCAGAGGTTACAAACCTGGTGTAAGTCCGTGTGTGGGAACTTAGCACCACACCCCGGGCATTTTTTGAATGGAGTCCTTTCCATTGACTGCTGACGTGGTCGGCGCGGATAGGCCCAACGGCCCGCGTTGAAGATCTAGGTCGAGGATTTTATATTTCCTGAAGATACGCGTCGAAAAGGAAACGCGACCGAGACAATACCGTCGAGTGGTGAGGGATTGCGCGTCGAAGGGGGTTCGAGAACGACACCGAACCGCGACAAATCACATCTGAACACGATGGCGGAAAAAAACGAGATGAGTCGATGCCCATGCGCACTATCACCGTAAGGAGGAGTCACCTATCTCGTGACTACAAAGACTTCTTCGAAGACAAAAACAAAGTGCAAACATCCGAGTCCAACACCAGATGGCGATCTATGCACAAGTATACGATCTACAGCTCATATGCCTCGAAAGTCTTATTACTGGAGAAAATAGCACAGATAAACATTGCTTAATTTGTGGTGGTAGTTGCAGGTTGTTGACACTCATTATCGGGACTTTCCCTGTATTTCACTTTCTTATTTATTAATTTATTTCTTGGAGGACCTTTCTGTTATGTCTTTTTATAATCTACTTAAAGCTCAGCGTTTCTAAAGCTAATCATTCCCTTCCCCCTCTGATATTCCATGAAAAGAGCCAGACTCACATGAGTTGCTATCAAATCCCGAAATAGCTCAGTACTGCCTGTAAATTCTATGGCTGAGCGACGGCCTGAACTAAATGTAGAAATCTAACTATTTTGGAAAATAACGTTTAAACGGTTACTTTTCTACATCCCTGCACAGGGTATAAATTAATGCATTGGCACACAAACGTTACTTGTGACGTATACGGAATCAAAACGCCATTAACTAAACAATAAGGGTGACATTAAAACAGGGTAAACTAAATAATAAGCTAAACAAAGAAGGACGAACCCTCTGTGTGGATGTGGTACAATCACTAGTCTGGTTAGTACATGGACCCACTAGGTTTGTTTAAAAGACCCCTCACACACCAACCTAGTTGGTGTCATGCTTCATCATTGGCGTCCCAACCGGATGGCCGAGTGCCACCCGGTTGTGCTACGACGCCCGATTACAGCGGAGCTGGTTTGATGTGGGTGTGTGATGTGAAGTTTGTTAAAAATACCTCTGAGAATCCTTGCCTGTAAACTTTATTAGTAGCGGCTCAGGATATGGTTAAAATAAGTGTAGTATAACTGAAATGGGAGGTTATTACCCTTAGTTGACTATGTGAATGGTCTACATGTTTCAGCCCACAATAGGGATTATAAGGGGCTTTCTTCAGGACCGGGTGGTGAAAAAGAGAGTGGCAAAGTGAGTAGTGCCACGTGAAAAAACAAGAAAGTACCTACACACGCGCTAAGGTGTGTGGACTGAGTGTCAACGTACTTACGGACACTGAAAAAGACCTGTGGGAGAAAAGAAGACAACACACAGCATATATATACATTATTGTTAAGCAACATAAAATGCAATCTTACGTCGGTGCTATGGTCTAGCACGATGACCGACCCTGTGATTGTACGCATTATCTAGACGAGGTGGGGCATGCTGCATGCGGAAGGTGACAAACAGCCTATGATGATCGCCCCTGTCTTATCGATGCTATGAAGCGGAGGAGCTTCAGGTGAGATCCAGGTGGTTATATTGCTCAGGGTGGTGAGCAAAACATGGTTTGTCGCAGGTCATCACCCTTTAACTACTAGTGAGCAGGTAGGGGCCACCGTAGTCGGTGGTCATGTGGCGCGCTGTGTGGATAGTGTCCACAGTAGTGGTAGTGCCTGGCGAGAGCGGTTGGCATAAGTGATCATGCGGCGCGCTGAAAATGAAATAAAAACATTTAAAACAATCAGAGAGCTTCTGCTAGCAACGCTGTTTATGAAAGTATAATTTCACTATATGTGAAATTTGGCAGCCGATCGGGACTCGGCAGGGGTCGCATCCGATGTCAGAATCTGGGGAGAAGTGAAGTTTGAAATGAGCACGGAAAGTCAAGTGTGCTCGGGGGTCCTGCTGTGGGAAAGAAGCAGCGCAACCTTACTTGGTATCGAGATGGAGCCCGTCTGTGAACCTGGTGTGGTATCCCGTCGTCCCCGGCTGGTGTGGAGAGAGGAAAAACAGTGCTTAAAAGCCTGTGCGCCCTCCTGGATACGTGCCTGTGTGCTCGTAGGGAGGCAGGGAGGAGCGGCGCTGCCGTACGCAGTTACTCGGCTGCATCTTGGAGCCCTGAGTGCGGCGGAAAGCTGCGCATGCGTGCGTAGAGTTGGTTGGGAAATAGATCGGCCATATTGGAAAGGTCCGATCATGAGGCAAAAGGACTGCTTGCACTGGGAGCAGTGTGGGACTGAATGTAGCCGAGGTACTCTGAGCTCAGCGCCTCGCGTGAAAAATTATGCAAAATTAATATGAACGGCCCGATGTGAGAGGATGGTGTGCATGGGGCCAAATAAGTGGACACTGAAAAAATAAAAATTAAATTAAAAATGACAATAACATAAAAATAAAGGAATGGTGGTGCATGGCTTGGTGTTCATGGGGCCCAGAGAGAGGACACTGAAATTGAGCCATAAGCGGGTAAAGGTGTTTCCCGGGTGGATACTCTATGGGGGTTCCATCTCTGCTGGAGCTCAGGTGAAGGTGGGGTGCTAAGGGAATGGTGAACATAGATACGGTGGATTAAACAGTATTTATGTTCTCCTGAGACTGTTCCAAGGGATATTGTCGTTAAGGCCTGTTTTGTGGCTGGACAGGCGATAGATCCATCTTTACTCCTTCTCAAGGAGACGGCTCTGAATATTTGGTAGATTTGGGTCCAGTGCTTCTATGATGACCCAGCGCATATCATTAGTCGTGTGGCCCACTTCGAGGAAGTGGTTCGTCATGCGGGTTGTGTTTTTCTTACAGCGTATAGCGCTGCAGTGGTCACAGATCCTTGTCTTGATCTTGCGGTTAGTCATGTCAATCTAGGTGAGATTACAGGGGCAGACAATGCGGTAGATCACATGTTCTGTGTTGCAGTTCGTATGTTGTCTCAGTTGCCATGTTTTCCCTGGTTCCAGACTGAGGCTTTTGGTGGTTTCGGCGATATGGCACACGCTGCAGTTGCCACAGGGAAAATGGCCCACCACGCCCGGGAGCCCCCAGGCATTTAGGACAGTGTGGGCTGGCCTCTGTTGTGGTTTTGGTCGGGTGGAAACTATGGCGTCTTTGATGGATCGGGCTCTCTTGTTGGAGAGGAGAGGAGGTTCCCAATCAAGATTGCCTGTCTTCAGTATTTTCCAGTTTTTGCGAATAATTTGTGAGACTTTGTGAGAGACAGCATTGTATGTGGTCACACATTTAAGTGGCGACTATCGGTTCTCGTGCTGGTGTCTCAATCAGTCCCTCACGGTTCTGATTCCTGGCCCTCTTGTTGGCTTTTTCTGTGATCCATTTGGGGTAACCCCGCTGTTGCAGTTTATCATTTAGATCTCTGGCTTGGGATTTGTAGTCTCCTATATCGCTGCAATTTCTGCGGATGAAACCAACAAGGAAATAAACGAATATAAGGAGGGTCTCACACAATCCAAGATAAACAAATTCCAGAAAGATCTTAAGAAATTCTCCTATACTAAGACCTACCCATATGCAGATGCTGACTATCAACCCCCCAAAAAACCGGATACATCAGGCGCATCCTCTGATGATGACTCATCGGGCAGCAGCAGTTCTAGCACGGGCAGCTATCGGAGACGACAACAAGGAAGGGGAGGCAACATAGGCTGGCAACAACCATGGGTCCAAGGACTACCAGGACCTAACATGCAATACCCCCCCATGTATCCCCAGATGCATCCACAATTTGGATATGGCTGGAATCCGCCTTTTGGACCACCACCGCCATACATGAACCAAAACCAACGGCAACCTTTTTTAGGAAGAGGCCCACAAGGACGCGGAAGGAGACGCAGAGGGAACCAGGTTCACTGGGAAGACGACCCACAACAAGGAGCCCAGACGAGGAGCAAAACCCAAGATCAGCAACCAGGCCCGAGCACGCGATGAGCCTGGTAACCAACCTATCCACCCATGCCCTCACATCAGCAGAGCTGGCAGTCCTAGAAAAAGGACTTGGCTACGCACCTACAGCAAGACTTGACAAATTCATGTTGCACTGCGAACTAGCAGGGTTTTTTCGCAAGCTCAAGCTAAAAGCTTTCTTCGAAAATTCTTCTCCATCCGAAACAGAACCACAGGGAGACACCTCCTTCAGAGTCAAGTCGACCTTCATCCCACCACCCAGTACTATACCACCAGAGATACTAGTTTATGAACAAACTGTATTCAAAGAGATCGAAGCACTAAAGGACACTAACACCTACCAGAACACGAACAACACAGAACGCCAAGCCCTACAATAACTGAAGACAAATACTGAAATTGTAATAAAACCAGCTGACAAAGGCGGCGGGACCGTCATTCTGAATAAAGAAGACTACCGACGAGAATGTGACCGACTACTGAACGATACCAAGAACTATGAAAGACTCGCACACGATCCTAGTGAAAACCTAAAAACACGCATCCACACTCTTGTGGAAGATGCTGAGACTACAGGCCTAATCACTAGGAGTGAGGCCAAATTTCTAACCACTACGCCAGGCAAAATACCATACTTCATCGTACCTAAAACGCATAAAAATATAATACCCCAGCCTGGACGCCCAATAGTATCAGGCATAGGATCCCTGCTGGAACCACTCTCACGCTATTGTGACTATTTCTTGCAACCATTGGTTCAATCCACCAGCACTTACCTCAAAGACACCAAAGACCTACTAGGCCTCATCAATTCCCTGTCTTACAATCCAGACACCTCTTTTCTGGTAAGTCTTGACGTCGAGAGCTTATACACCAGTCTCCCGCAAGATGATACCCTACAGGTACTGAAATCCGCCCTCAACAATACCAATTGGCAACATCGAACCTCCAAAACATTTGTTCTTGAATGTGCCACACTTGCACTCAAAGAGAACTTCTTTGAGTTTGAAGGCCGGCTCTTCCTACAGAAGTACGGAACATCTATGGGGAGCGTTTTTGCCCCCAGTGTGGCCGGCCTTTATGTATATGACTGAGACCAAATACCTACTTAACAACAACCAGTCACGATTTCCCCAAATCAGATTCTATAAACGTTACATTGACAATATTTTACTGATTTGGGAAGGGAACAACGATTCACTCACAACATTCTGCGAATGGCTTAACTCATGTGACCCCAACCTCTGTTTCACACACAGCTTTGACAGATACAAGACTACATTCCTTGACTTGGACATTGAAGCAGCAGGAGGGGGACTAAAGAGTAAAACCAATTTTAAAACCACTGCCCGCAATTCCCTTCTCCACTTCACGAGCTTCCACCCCAGATCACTGCGGGAGAACCTCCCCTACGGCCAGTATCTCCGGCTCCGCAGAAATTGCAGCGATATAGGAGACTACAAATCCCAAGCCAGAGATCTAAATGATAAACTGCAACAGCGGGCTTACCCCAAATGGATCACAGAAAAAGCCAACAAGAGGGCCAGGAATCAGAACCGTGAGGGACTGATTGAGACACCAGCACGAGAACCGATACAGTCGCCACTTACATGTGTGACCACATACAATGCTGTCTCTCACAAAGTCTCACAAATTATTCGCAAAAACTGGAAAATACTGAAGACAGGTAATCTTGATTGGGAACCTCCTCTCCAACAAGAGAGCCCGATCCATCAAAGACGCCATAGTTTCCACCTGACCAAAACCACAACAGAGGCCAGCCCACACTGTCCTAAATGCCTGGGGGCTCCCGGGCGTGGTGGGCCATTTTCCCTGTGGCAACTGCAGCGTGTGCCATATCACCGAAACCACCAAAAGCCTCAGTCTGGAACCAGGGAAAACATGGCAACTGAGACAACATACGAACTGCAACACAGAACATGTGATCTACCGCATTGTCTGCCCCTGTAATCTCACCTATATTGGCATGACTAACCGCAAGATCAAGACAAGGATCTGTGAACACCGCAGCACTATACGCTTTAAGAAAAACACAACCCGCATGACGAACCACTTCCTCGAAGTGGGCCACACGACTAATGATATGCGCTGGGTCATCATAGAAGCACTGGACCCAAATCTACCAAATATTCAGAGCCGTCTCCTTGAGAAGAAGCAAAGATGGATCTATCGCCTGTCCAGCTGCAAAACAGGCCTTAACGACAATATCCCTTGGAACAGTCTCAGGAGAACATAAATACTGTTTATTCCACCGTATCCATGTTCACCATTCCCTTAGCACCCCACCTTCACCTGAGCTCCAGCAGAGATGGAACCCCCATAGAGTAGCCACCCGGGAAACACCTTTACCCGCTTATGGCTCAATTTCAGTGTCCTCTCTCTGGGCCCCATGCACACCAAGCCGTGCACCACCATTCCTTTATTTTTATGTTATTGCCATTTTTAATTTTATTTTTATTTTTTCAGTGTCCACTTATTGGGCCCCAGGCACACCATCTGTGCGCCACCATCCCCTCACATCGGGCCGTTCATATTAATTTTGCATCATTTTTCGCGCGAGGCACTGAGCTCAGAGTACCTCGGCTACATTCAGTCCCACACTGCTCCCAGTGCAAGCAGTCCTTTTGCCTCATGATCGGACCTTTCCAATATGGCCGATCTATTTCCCAACCAACTCTGCGCACGCATGCGCAGCTTTCCGCCGCACTCAGGGCTCCAAGATGCAGCCGAGTAACTGCGTACGGCAGCGCCGCTCCTCCCTGCCTCCCTACCAGCACACAGGCACGTATCCAGGAGGGCGCACTGGCTTATAAGCACCGTTTTCCCCGCGCTCCACACCAGCCGGGACGACGGGATACCACACCAGGTTCACAGACGGGTTCCATCTCGATACCAAGTAAGGTTGCGCTGCTTCTTTCCCACAGCAGGACCCCCGAGCACACTTGACTTTCCGTGCTCATTTCAAACTTCACTTCTCCCCAGATTTTGACATCGGATGCGACCCCTCCAGAGTCCCGATCGGCTGCCAAATTTCACATATAGTGTAATTATACTTTCATAAACAGCGTTGCTAGCAGAAGCTCTCTGATTGTTTTAAATGTTTTTATTTCATTTTCAGCGCGCCGCATGATCACTTGTGCCAAACGCTCTCGTCAGGCGCGCCGCATGATCACTTATGCCAAACGCTCTCGCCAGGCACTACCACTACTGTGGACACTATCCACACAGCGCGCCACGTGACCACCGACTACGGTGGCCCCTACCTGCTCACTAGTAGTTAAAGGGTGATGACCTGCGACAAACCATGTTTTGCTCACCACCCTGAGCAATATAACCACCTGGATCTCACCTGAAGCTCCTCAGCTTCATAGCATCGATAAGACAGGGGCGATCATCATAGGCTTGTTGTCACCTTCCGCATGCAGCATGCCCCACCTCGTCTAGATAATGCGTACAATCTCAGGGTCGGTCATCGTGCTAGACCATAGCACCGATGTAAGATTGCATTTTATGTTGCTTAACAATAATGTATATATATGTTTTGTGTTGTCTTCTTTTCTCCCACAGGTCTTTTTCAGTGTCCGTATGTACGTTGACACTCAGTCCACACACCTCAGCGCGTGTGTAGGTACTTTCTTGTTTTTTCACGTGGTACTACTCACTTTGCCACTCACTTTTTCACCACCCGGTCCTGAAGAAAGCCCCTTATAATCCCTATTGCGGGCTGAAACATGTAGACCATTCACATAGTCAACTAGGGGTAATAACCTCCCATTTCAGTTGTACTACACTTATTTTAACCATATCCTGAGCCGCCACTAAAAGTTTACAGGCAAGGATTCTCAGAGGCATTTTTAACAAACTTCACATCACACACCCACCCACATCAAACCAGCTCCGCTATAATCAGGCGTCGTAGCACAACCGGGCGGCACTCGGCCACCCGGTTGGGACCCCAATGATGAAGCATGGCACCAACTAGGTTGGTGTGTGAGGGGGTCTTTTAAACAAACCTAGTGGGTCCATGTACTAACCAGACTAGTGATTGCACCACATCCACACAGAGGGTTTGTCCTTCTTTGTTTAGCTTATCAACATACCGGGGATACGGACGCACCCCATATTTCCCTTGCTCTCTCATTGTTTTGTTATAAACTAAATAATAAGCGAAAAAATATGAGAAAAATCACGCATCCTAATCAATAGGTGTATGTGGGAGAGCAGGCCGGATAAACAGACGCGGAGGCTGAATGTACTTTCCAAATGTGCTTTTTTTATTATCAGTGATTGGGATATTAGTAGATACGGAGGATGTTTAGTCTTTCTCTTCTCCTTGGTCCGTCTTCTTGGTGCTTGGGTCGGGATTGGATGTTGCTGGACCCGGCTCTTCCTTCTCGTCGGTGCTACCCCGGAGGCGGCTCCGCCGCAACTCTCCTGAGTTGCGGCCGCTCTCCAGCCTCCTCCGGTGGACACCACCACTCCTCGCTCCACTGCTCGTCTGACTCCTCGCCGATTTCTCCGACACCGTCACTGTCTTCTCTCTCCGGGTTCTTCTCATTCTGCTTCCTGCTTGTCTTCACTCTGCTGTTGGTCCCTGACGCCCCTCCTTCGCGCTGACTCTCTTTCATTGGGAGCGAAGAACTGTTTCCGGAGTCAGCTCCTCCTGCTTCCGGTCTCGGCTCCGCTGTAGGGAAACATTACAGGTGGGTGTGTCTCGTCTCCTGCCTCCCGGAGACTGATCCTCGGAGACCGGATTCCGAGGGAAGAAGCGTTTTTACTGTGTGGGTTCATGACGGCAGGTAAGAACGCGGTCCCCGCGCTTACTGTCTCACATCCCCTTTCCCTTGCTGTCTTTCTACTAGGGTTTCGTTCCTGGGGAAACCTAGACAGGTAGTCCACATTCCCTTGCTCTTTTCCCTTTCGGTGTTTTGTATGGAACCGGTATGGCTGTAAGGACAGGAACCATCTTAAGACCCTTTCATTGTTGCCCTTGTTCCGTGCTAGTCATTCCAAAGGTGCGTGGTCTGTATACAAGGTGAACTCTCTTCCCTCAAGATAATACCGTAGGGTGTCTATAGCCCACTTAATCGCAAGGGCTTCTTTCTCCACTACCGCATAATTGCGCTCTCTAGGGAACAGTTTCCGGCTAATGTATAGTATGGTATTCTCCTCCCCCTGCTCTGTTACCTGTGACAGTACGGCTCCTAGTCCTTGGTCTGAGGCATCGGTCTGAAGGACGAATGGAAGGGAGTAATCAGGACTAACTAAGACCGTCTCAGACGCAAGGGATGTTTTCAAGGACTCAAAGGCTTGTGTAATCTCGGGAGAAAGATGGTTTAATACGGCCTCGGTGTTTATATTTTTCTGGAGTAGGTTTGTAAGGGGGGCTGCTAGTTGTGAAAACCCAGGGATAAAGCGACGGTAATAACCAAGTAAACCTAGAAAGGCTCGAAGGTCTTTTTTTGACTGTGGTAAGGGTATCTGGGAGATGGCAGTAAGTTTGGTACTTTGGGGTCTTATAACCCCTTCCCCTAACAGATATCCAAGGTATCGGACTGTCTGGGCTGCCAGGTGGCTTTTAGCTGGATTTATTTTGAGACCATGTCGTCCTAGAGCCTGTATCACTTGGGACAGATGTAACAGGTGTTGTTCCCAGGTCTCGCTATATATGATTATATCGTCGATGTATGCCCCAGCATAGCTTTCATGGGGCAGAAGTATCACATTCATGACTCTTTGAAAGGTGGCTGGGGCCCCGTGCAACCCAAAGGGTAGAACCTTGAATTGATACAACCCATCGGGAGTTGAAAATGTGTTTTTTTCTCGATCTTGTTTTCGCAAAGGAATTTGCCAGTACCCTTTACATAAATCAAGGGTACTGATATACTTGGCTCTGCCTATTCTCTCGACCATTTCGTCAACCCTAGGGAGGAGATAGGTGTCCAACTCAGAGATTTTGTTTACTTCTCTAAAATCGATACAGAAGCGTACCGAGCCATCCGGCTTCGGTACAAGAACAATGGGTGAGTTCCATTCACTTACGGACGGTTCGATGATATCCATCTGCAACATCTGCCGTACTTCTTCTCGAATGGTCTGTCGACGGGCCACGGGTATACGGTATGGTCCAAGACGCACAGGTTTCCCCGGAGGGGTTTTAATGGCATGTTCAAACAGTGAGGTTCTACCTGGAGAGGTGGAGAAGTTATCCTGGAGGGGGTTTAGCACATCTGTCAATTCCTGTCTCAACCCAGGAGGAAGAACAGGGTCTATACACTGGTCGAATAAGGGTGCCTGTGGTTCCGCTCTGCTCACGAGCGCCGGTAAAGGTCCCTCCCATTTCTTCAACAAATTAATGTGATAGATCTGGGAGGCCCACCTAGCTGTGTCCGTTTCGATGCGGTAAGTCACAGGTGTCACCTTCTCAACCACTGTATAGGGACCCTGCCACTGTCCCAGTAATTTGTGATGCGAGGAAGCCATCATGAGTAACACGGAATCACCTACATCGAAGGACCTTTCTTTTGCCTTTTTATCATACTGTCCCTTTTGGGCTATCTGTGCTTCTTCCAGGTTATTCCTGACTATGGTCCTGATTTGCCCCAGGTGCGTTCTTAAATTAGACACGTACTCTACCAGCGGTTTTGAGCCATTCGGTTCTGTCTCCCATTTCTCTTGAGCCATCTCCAATAAGGTACGGGGCTGATGGCCATATAATAATTCGAAAGGAGAATACCCAGTGCTTTTTTGTTCTTTGCACCTAATAGCAAATAATGCCAAAGGCAACATATCCTCCCATTTTCTGGATTCTAGGGCCAGGAGTTTCTTGAGGGTGGTTTTGATGGTGGCGTTATACCGCTCGACTAAACCATCCGTCTGGGGATGATATGCCGCGGTCCATATCTGCTTAATCCCTAACTGTGCACATACCCGTTTCATTATTCGGGACACGAATGGTGTTCCCTGATCTGTTAAGATCTCCTTTGGGAACCCTACCCGTGAGAAGACCGTCACCATGGCTTTGGCAATGTTAGGGGTATCCGGACGGCGCAAGGGTATAGCTTCTGGGAAATGGGTGGCATAGTCGACAATCACAAGAACGTAACGACACCCGCTTCGGGAAGGCAACAAAGGGCCTATAATGTCCATCCCTACTCTATTGAAGGGCTCACCAATGATGGGAAGTGGTTGGAGAGGCACCCGGGGAGGATGGTACCGGCTGTTTTTCTGGCATATCGGGCATTCTCGACAGTATTTCTTTACTTGTTGGTATATGCCAGGCCAGTAAAACCGTTCTGTGATCTGCTTTTCGGTTTTTTCGGTTCCAAAGTGTCCCCCTAAGAGGTGGCTGTGGGCTAGATATAAAACCTTTTCTCGGAACGGCCCCGGGACTAGTAATTGGGGTTTTTGGGTGGGGCTCCCTTTCCTATACAGTAACCCGTTGTTAATAAAGAAATGGGGACCGACATGGAGAGGATCTTCATCAGCTAGGGCCTTATCCCAGGCTTCTCGTAGTACGGGGTCTTCCCTTTGGGAGGCATGAAAGCTTCTGTCGGTTTCCCAAGGATTTTCGTCCTGAAGCACGGGCAGGACGGATGTGTTTTTCCTTTTTTCTGCCCTTTTTTGTTTTCTGCTTTTTCGGGTTTTCAAGGGTGGCCAGTCCTGGTCCTCTTCCTTGGCAAAAGGTGCCGCGGTCCACCACTCTTCTTCCTCCGTTGGAGTATCTTTCAACAACTGTGTCAAATTTGGGTAATCATTCCCAAGGATGACTTGTTCAGGCAAGCGGGGTATGAGTCCAACCTTCAGAGAGGTTCCTGGGTCATATTGGTGTTGTATCTGTACATGTGTTGTGGGGTATGGCTTCGTATCACCGTGGACACAGCGTATGGCCACGGTCCCGTCGATAGGACTGATTCCTGCTCCGAGGTCTTGGGGTCTGACTACACTTTGGAGGCAGCCCGTATCTGCCAATGCGATAACAGGCTGTCCGTTCACGGTCACTCTACAGCGATAGGGAGGTGGTCTTTTTTCAGAGGGAGAACAATAGTAGTTTCGGGCCATCCCGATCTCCATTGGCTCTTCCTTTTGGGGACAGAATCGGGCAATGTGTCCCATTTCCCCACAATGGAAGCACTGAGGTCCCACGGGAGGAGGTCGAAAGACGGCAGGTAAGAACGGGGTCCCCGCGCTTACTGTCTCACAGTGTACTTTCCTCCTCACAGCACATAGTTTATATATAGGACTAAGAGATACAGCAGGGCAAAGGCGGTGTACCGTCGGCAAGTAATGCATTGCACGTGGTTTTTTAAATTTAAGTCCAACTATTCTCACACTCTGCCTGACTGCCTCCTCGTGTCCATTTTTACAGTAAATCCCGAAATGTGGACAATTTAGAGTGTGCATGCAAAAAATATTTACCATACTAGTTTTCTACCCATTGAGAGTTGTTCGTCTCCTGCTGTGGCAGCATGTAGACATTTGTGACTGCTGTGTTGGTACAAGAATCCGCAGTGTATGTGCTGGCATAACTGCACCAATCCCTTCACCTTGTCCATAGTTCCCTGTGGGTGTCTTTACAATCTCTGTTTCGGTTCAGACCACCTCATTGAATCGAAGCCTTAAATATGAATGCGCAGAGTCTAGAGAAGGTTCACTTAGTCGCAGTCACTTCATGCATGTATTTCCCATTCATTCTCATCAGCAACCAAACAATGTACCCTTCTTTTGGCTCTCCCACTCTAACTCATCGGAATATTTTGCCATCTCATGGTACTATTGGACACTGTTTCACGCAGTGATATTAAAGTGCTAAGATGCCCAGCATATGCCAGCCCACACCACCACAAATGTGTGTCGCTTGCTTGCCTTATTTTGTCTTTTCTGTTGACAAGTGAGGATAGAAATCTGCTTGGTCGTCTTTAATAGCATGTTCACCTCATGCCCCTCACCTTGCGTCTTTGTTTGGTTAGTTGTTTGTCTCTCTTCTAAAAAACACTTTTCAAATTTAGGGTATATCACTTTCTGATAACTTAAAAGGTGCACCTTAACTGATCCCTTAATTCTGTGGCCTAGACACTTACAGAACTGCATGTGTTTGATGGTATCTCTCCATTCGCTTGCATTCGTGTGGCAACTTCAACCTTCAGGATTCTCGACAATGCTTTTTTCAGGAGAGATATCTGTGTAGATTATACTGTTTGCTCTCGCGATCTCACTTTCTGCTGTGGCTAGTTTCTACTAGCTTTCTCATATGGCATTTGTCTCTAGAGGTATGCATTCACCCTCAATCATTGTTACCATCCTTTTAGGTAATCAGTGTCCATTAGGGCGCCACATATATCCAAATCACAACATATAATTCAACATCATCACAAAATTCCACAGCGCACCACATATTTAAACTCCAATACACAACACTCCACAACACAAAATACCATTCCACATAATTACACTCCATAACACATAATCCCACTCTACATAATTCCAACACACTCAAACACAAATACAATCCACATAATACCACTGCACACCATGCCATATAATTCCACTACACACCACACAATTCTATGCCACAACTAACAATTCCAATCCAACCCACATAATTTCAATACACCAAATAAATCCACTTCACTCCAGAACACATACATAAAAAACATTTACAACGCCAATAGCTCTAACTTATTTTTTTTTTTGTAACAGCCAAATCTAGAGCTTAGCTCATCACCAATAACACAAAGCCATCCACACAGTTCCATGCCGCACAATTCAACTCCACACATTTACAATCCACACCACATAATTCAACACCAAACCACATAAAACTACTGAACAACAATTACACAACATACATCCAATCCACACCACACCACACACTTACACATCGTGCCACAAAATCAAACAGCACACCACATAATTACACCCCACTACATACCACTCCACAACATACCATTCAACATAATTGCACACCATAACACACAATACCACTCCATATTATTACACTACACTCAATACCACATAATTACTATCCACATAATTCCATAGCACACCATACCACATAATTCAACTACACAAATCCACTCCACACCACACAATTCCATGCCATACAATTCCACAAGTAATCCAACCCACATAACTCCACTACACACCACATACATACACTCCATAACACACAAATAAAAGACTAACGCCAACAAATGCGAGACCTATTGCATTTCCAATGCTTGTTTTTAGGTCCATGTGCCTACAAAATGACAGGTGCTTTTTTTTCTTGTGTTTGGATCGGTAACTAAAAAGACAGAACGTGCAAACGCTTTTATTTTTTTAAAGTAGGTAGGGGAATGATGCACCAACAGGTGGTGGGGGGGAGGAGAATGGTGAAGCTACACAGGGGAGGATGGGGTAATGTTGAAGCAACACAGGGGAGGGTGGGGTAATGCTGAAGCAGCACAGGGGAGGGTGGGGGTAATGCCAGCCTGGACATCATCCATATTTCCCACAGGCCAGTCTACCTCTGATTCACATTATCATTATGCCCCGTCAACAGCATGTCCAGTATGGAATGCTATCTGGCAAAGGTGGCACAAATCTTTTCCCACTCATGCAAAATGGTTTGACCCTTTCTTCGCTACAGAGGCCACTGTATACCTCATTCCTTGCTTCTCACGACATCGACTTAAAGAATTAAATAAATGTTTGCTTCCTTCAGTGAGGTTGTCTGGAGCACTGCAAGATTTAGAGTAAAACAGCATGGTCTGACAAAAGCAACCCACCACAGAGAAACAGTTGTGTTGTAAAAGAAATTAACTAATCAGAAACGGACTTCTGAGGATGTTTTGCAAAAGGTCTGCCTCAAGCCACATTGTTTTGTTTGCTAAACATTATCAAAGAGCATTGGGGGCTAGGAGGTAAGCTGAAAGTGCCTCAAGTAGTACACAAACAGTTACACAACTTGGCAAGCAGTCATGCATACGTGTATCCACTTATTTCACAGTTATGACAACTTGGGCTACACTCAGAGACCGCCATGGTAGAAATTTTCAGTTTGACTATTAACAGATGCTTTTTGTTGCTCAACTCGAAGAAATTCATTTTATGTACCTCAGAAGGACGAAAGCTGCAGTGGACCCACTGCGATTCACAGTGGTTACTATGGGCTCAGCCATAGATACCTGGAGTGGATGCACTGAAGCACCGAGTCATAAGACCTGGCTATACAAATATGGTCATTAAACCAGAGACTATCACTGTATATTTTGTTATCTGGATTCAGCAGCAACCAATAGTAACTGGTGAAGCCGAATTTCCAAAAGGGCAAATAACTAGGGGGCTTCACAAAATGGCCACGTGGAACATCAAATAGAGTGGCACTAGTAGGAATGACGAGTGCTGTCTTCACCATAACTATAGCCCATGGTAACCAGGGAAGCACGCAGGTAAAGAGGTTTGTTGAGCACTAGGACATTCATGTATCCAAGCCAGTGTGACCACATCCGAGCAAAATCTATTCCGCACTTGGGTCATGAATTCCGAATTCTGTATATGTCCCCAAGTGCGGAATGTGGAGTATGGAGGTTGTTTATAAACTGCAGCTTTACGGTCAATGTAACCAAAACACCCAAAGTGCAAAAACACCGGGGTGAGCCCATGTGTGCTAGCACTCAAGTCCGATCGTGCACATAAGTGCCAGGGAGGATGTATGTAAGGAAGGTTGAGCAGAATGGGATAAGGCCATTAGGTAGGCTAGGCAGAAAAGAAGTTCAGCAGGCACTGCTCATTGTGAAGGTCTGGATGCAACCATATCCCACCAATCACAGCTGCCCCAGCCCCCTCTCCCCTTCCCCAGAGCTAACAAGCCAAAACAAACAAAGCAATACCTTGCAGGATGCCAGTATTCTCAGGTGCAACTTTCGGCTAGACGTCTGTGACATTGAGATAGGAACACAGACGTGCTGAAACCATTAACTTGGTCAGCAGTTGCCGCCCGGATACTATCAAGTGGGGACCCCGAGCCTCAGCCCTCAGTGCATTAGGGCCAGTGAAAAGAACCGTGCATGCAAGCTCAAGCGCAGCATGCCACCAAAGTAAAAAAAACATTTTAAAAAGGCTTGCGCCCGCCATAAATATCAGGTTTGGCAAGTTGAGCTGCATAAAAACATGTATTTAAAAAAAAGGGTTTGGGTGAGCCGTGCAAGAAAGTGGCGCGGCCTCCATATGCGCTGCATAAACACATATAATTTTTTAAAAAACAAAAAGGATTTGCGCGAGCCGCGCTTGAAAGTCGCGTGGACGCCATTATTCAAGCTCCAACATGGCATGCAAGTGTGCTTCAAAAAGGAAAATTGTGCTCACAAACAGGAAATAACAGACCCTGAGTAACAACACACGCAACAGGGGCAGTCCTTATGTGAGGGTACAACAGGAGAAACAGCGGTACTAAGGAGGGACTATAAAAGAGATTAACCAAAGAAACAAAAGCATTTGGAAAAGACGGTCAAAGGAGCCAATTAAAAACATGGACGGAGCTTAATGCCCATATCCTGAATACAGCATGTCTCGAATGCCTAGGCGAGACCTAAAAACAGGATATCACAGACAACAAGGCAGCCCTGCAGTGTCAATCAGCTATAAATATCTGATTCAACTCTTTTCTAACTTAATGGTATATGGAACTCTGAAGAATGAAAGTCTGAATCAGGGATGTCGGAATTGAAATCTGCGACTTGCAAGTTGCCAGGGCTGTAAATGGGGCCAGTCCTCAAAGACTATTAAACCGACGATTAAAACAAGACTTTGAAACGGGTTTCTATCAGTCTCTATATTCATGTCCTTAACTTTATTGCCCAAAACACTGATCGATATTTCAAAAATGAATGTAAAAAAAAAAAAAAGCCTTTTAGGTATTCCATATTAGCGATGCAATCCCTGTTTACATTACATATTTACTTCATCTTGTAATCCCCAAGAGTATTTGCGTTTTCCAAGATGTGCTTATGTACTTTTTTTTTTTAATTCAACATATGACTCTTAAATAGTGGTGCATGCTTTCAACTGAGTTGCCTCCAGGTGCATGAGTGATTTCAGGTTGTGGGTGGGCGTTTGACTGCACAAGATTGAGAGATCTGAAACTAAGATAGAAAGCAATGTGACTTTCTCACAGTGCCTGCTAGCAAGTCATAGAGGTGTGCAGACTACATGCACTTCCAACCTTTGACCTCTCTAGAGCAGTACACAGAGCGATGGTCGCACATATGCCAATTGTAATAATGGGGAAGATTGAGATATGCAGATCGAGGATTTGAGAAAGATGTGGGAAGAAAATGGGTGTAACTGCCTAATAGAGTGAGACACTGCAGACGAAAGTGGTGTGAAGGGATTAATAGGAGTCTGAGGCAAAGACTATATTAATGCTTAATTCATTGTCTAAGTTTAAATTTTTTTAACTTTAATTACTCACAACAAAATCAATGTTTTCATTTATTTAGTACAACAAGCATTGGCAAAACCAATATGTCTGGCTTGTTTTATATGCATGTGTTGGTTTTTCAGTGACATGTGGGATGCAATAATTGAAAACTCAGAGAGGCACCCAGATACTGGCCAGGGAGAAGGCTTTGTGAAGCAAAGTTAGCATGATTTAAGTCACACCCTTAATTACACAGACCACACATCTGGGAAAAGATTCAAAGTTATGCTTCTTTGGCCACGCCCATTTTAAAGAACCCTTCCCCCCCCCCCACCTTTTTCATCCCACTTAAAGCACTGCAAGTTGCACACAGGTTTCTGTAGTAACATCAGCGTCTCACTGAAGTGAATGTGGTGCATTGATACGTTTATTAACGGCCATGACAGGAGAAGAAGTTAATAAGTACGAAAGAACGCTGCATTCGTTGTAACTAACGAAATGATACACATACAAAACATAATTGAATAACTAGTACAGAGGCTTAAAGGATGAATTCATGAACATGCTCAAAAAGAAGATAAAATCACTCAATCTCCCCAGACACATCCATCACTATATGAAAACAATAATATTTAAATGAAAAATAAGCATACATGTAGAACAGATGTCACAAGAGAGTTGGTATGAACCGTATTATCACTACAATAGGACAAAGTTGCAATAAAAACAATCTACTATTCAATATATAGAACAACCAATCGCCTCTTGCAATGCAGACTATATCCAAAGAGCCACCAGGCAGAACCAAAGAGGGACCCAAAGAACAATGAGTGTGCACATCCCACCACGGTCAAGAGCCAGCTGTGCACAGCCACACCTTGAGAAAAAGCATTGACAACAGGACAGGAACTTACCCATAACTCTGATTGGCTGTGCAGCTGGCTTCAGTGGTATTCTAGCATTATGCTGGAAAACATGGTTTTATCAGGCACTGTTCTAACATTGGAAGCATCTCTGTAGTCCCGTGTCTCTTGTGGGTAGCTGTGTTTCCCTGCTTCTTCCCAAGGGGGCCGGGGGACTCAAAAATGTGTGTAGATGATTTACTATTGTCTATTGTGACTCCAGTTCTCAAACATTTGGGCAAAGTGTATTTTCAGTAACCTTGCTGCACTTCCAGCACAGGGGGGGCGGGGGAGTGAAAATACAGACATGCAAGTGTGTTATGGTCTATTAGCTTGTTATGCATGTTCGTGTCACCTTAACTGTGCGGCTCACCTTGGGATCTTTGTATACATCATTTTGGAATGTGACTGCTCCTAGGCAACGGCGAGGCATTGCAGGCTGAGCTGACATGGAGGTGGCTGTGCAGATTCATGGTGGATGCAATAAAGTGCACTGAACACCTTCCACAGTTTAAGGGTGCTCTCAACAGAGCGCACGTGCTCGCAATGCTTCCACATGTGTAGCAGAGGCTCGGGCATTGACAGGAGGGAAACCTGATGACTGACCCTATTCCCTCCTCCCACTGATCAGTGGTGTGAAGGAGGAAGTGATGATGACAGGGATGACTGAGCTAGCGGAAGCCATGTTGCTGTCTACGCAAGCATTCCCAGCATAATTAATGGACACTACAGAGGGAGAGAGTTCTCTAGGGCAGGTTTCCTGAAGCACGCCAGTGCACTGACAGCTGCGCCCTTATGTAACGCCGAAGGCTTTGTTCCCACCAGTCGGTAAATGAGATAAGGTGCACGTCATTCCAACCGGTAGGGAGGCTGCTGGAAGGAAGCATGTGACCTCCGATAAGGGAGAAATGTGGCTGCGTGACCAGGATGTTTACTCGAACATAAAGTTTGCATAAGTACGGTATGGCTCATCTCGTAAAAGTTTAGTACAAGCACATTCTGACGAAGTGCGTCAGAGCTGACTGCGAGGGAAGGGTGCACGCGCTGCTGGCGTGCGAGCTTGAAAGATCTGCAAAAAAATCTGAAACAATGCAAACATGGCGCTTCATCCATACATGCCAACATTTTAGAAGAGGAAGTGGGAGATTAAAGAAAAAACTAAACAGTGGTGCGCGCGCACCACAGAGGAGCGGGGGGAGGGAGCGCGGCAGCGAGGCGAACGCGCGCTGCTGCGCGTGCTAGCCACCAGTGGGAATGGGAGGAGCAAAGGCGGGACATGCGTCCGCCTTTGTCCAATCTCGTGCCGTTTTATTTTTTAAAAACACACGCTACAGCAAATGCCAGGCTTCAGAAAGCTAAACACACGCACAAGCGTGTGGTTAGCTTTCTAAAGCCCGTACAAAAGGTCTCGCGCTGCGCGAGCAATGCTGTGCACTGCAACGCTAGGCGCGAGACCTAAAAACATTGTGCTTGAAAAGCAAGCAGTGGAAGCAGTAATGCTAGCCAATCAAAGATTGTAAAGAAGCAATGCTTTCTGGGAGATACAAACACATGTCTGACAAGCTGGGACACGAATAAGAAGCAGGCAAATGACAAGGAAAACCAGCCAATGGTAAGCAATTGGAAGGGAGGGGGGCTCTAATCCCCTGTATGTTCATGGTAAGCCTCAATATGCCTCGCAACAGACAGCGCATGTGCAGTCTAGTAGGTTTGATCCAAAAATGAGTGCGAATGGGCCCACCTGCAACCACTGGCTCAAATTAAGTACCATATGAATCAAATGTGCAGTTCCAAAAAACATGATAAGCGTCACCCGCCACGCTGAGGCCCAGGGTGCTTCTCACTGGTCACAGAGTCCTTTCAGGATGCACAATCGCTCACCCACCAAGCTGATATTACTAAGGGAGGATATGTTCTGGACCGTGAATTCTTCCCATATCCCGCCTGTATTTCAGATTAAGAACCAACTGTGGAACAGCGATTTGTACACATCATACAAGGGATCTTAGGTGACAGACAGCAGTATGCGGTCACCCCTTAATTGAGGCAGAGTTGTCACAGACATTTTTCTTGGCTAAATTTATGTAGAATTATGTAGGAGCCTCGGGTTGTTACGAAAGTTGCTTTTTCTAGGTCTGTGTTTTTTTAGCACGAAAAAATTAAACTTACTTCAGCATTAATTGGTCCTGGGGACCAGATAGTGTTTTTCGGTGCTGAAAATGTGTCCTTTCTAAATTCAATTTGCTATTCTCGGGCTCGTCTCTGATGTTTACCTCGGAATGAAGCAAAGCACTGTTCACACTGTGGTCCGCTATTTGTCAGAACGAGATCAAGAGCCATTTACTTAGCTGAAGATGCGAATTTCTAGACTAGGTCTTGATTTACAGTGTCGAAGCACTTGATTTAGTGCACAAGCTGAGTTCTATGACCTCAACATGGAGCAGGTGGTTCAACATTTTTTATGCCGTTTGACAGCCTATCTTCGGTGATTATAAGCATCGAAGTACTTTGCAAAGTTATGGTCCTGCTGGCAACAAGCCCTTAGTGAGTCCACAAACTGAATCCTGCTAGTCACCGGAATATGACATTTGTTGAGACTGGGCAGAGTCTGTCTTTTCAACATTCAATGTTTTAGTGTTCTTCCTGAAGCCAAAGTCCTGTAAAATCATCCCTAATCACAGTGTACTACTTAAACTCGGACTCAAAGTCACTGCATTAAATAACTAGTGTCCTTTATTGCTTGTGATATTCAGTGCCAGTATAAGCCTGGTGCTGAATATCACAAGGAAGGCAAAACTTAGACAGAGAGTGGGTGTCTACCTAGTTACTACAATACACTGACTACTAAAGAGCCAGGCACCCATGGTTCTGATATATTGCCTCGTTGCTACACTTGGATTTCTTCAATGTTGCGGTTTTTAAGCGAAGCGTCCGGCAATAGCGGGCAGTACGAAAGGTTCCATCATCGGCCATCACCAGTCTATATGCCTCTGGACCGAACTATGAAACCTGAAGGTCATCTATAGCCAGGGGCGCGCTGGGCTTTCGGTCGACAGTCATGAGCCATCCTGACTCTTGACAACTGAAGCTCGTGGCCAAATGAGACGACCAGCATATCCGTGCGAGTGCAGGTGAGCATTTCTGAACACTAGCCACATTGGGCCAGAGGTCAATGAAGAACGCTGGCAACTGCCCGATACTGGCAAGAAATGCCAGAGAACATGGGTGCAGCTAATGCGCGTGCTAAGGATAAGATGACCTATGACCCTGTATGGTCGAAGAGTGGGAAGAAAGCTTTACTATGCGAGATCTTAGGCAGCCTGTACTGTGTCTATTGAAGGGTTTGAACACCCATGAGGGGTCTTACCAAGTCAAGCCACAGTACTCTGCAGTGCTGGAATGTTCGGTTTTTTACCGTAAAATAACCACAAGAATTAATCGTCTCAAATACTAAAAAGCAGTGGCAATGCTTCAGAGTTCATGCTGGGGTAGAAGCTAAAGCTGGCGATGAATGGTGCCATGACATCTCACCGATGATGGTAGAGTGATGGGCACGCATCAGCAAACAAAAATGGCATTGAGACCCTCAATCAACCTTAAAACAGTCAAGAAGGCAGGACACTATGTCCCGTGGCACGAAGGGCGAGACCAGCTGGTGCTTTGTCTCGCATGGAGTACTGCAGCTTCACAAGGTACCCGTTGAAGAAAGGCTGTCACACCTGGAAGCTGTACTCCGCTCCCTCCAAGCCAGGCATACAACACAGAACAGAATGGCATCAAAAACACGTCACCTGAAGCACCGAGGTATAATAAGGGCACCAGCTGCTAAGGCAGAGACACTGCACCCCCTGACATTTGTAGCTGTCACATTAAAGCTGCTGTTCAGCGCTAAACCTGTATAATGTCAGAACTGTGCTCCACCACCTGGGCGTGCATGAATGGGGAGCCAGTATGACATCTCCCGCAGAACTCAAGTGGCACTGGACGAGCTCTGACCTTTTCTACTCCAGCAAAACACACAGATACTATATAAATAAGCAAATTAAGAAAAGTCCCAGTCAAATATCGTCTCGTTTCAAGCACAGTTAGACAGATAACATGCTGGGAAGACTGCATAAAAATGGTGATCTAAACTGGTATGTTATGGCATAGTCAAAATCGTTTATTTATCTCTGCAGGTAACTTCCCTGAAGATAAATGCAAAGGGAGAAAATCAGACAACGAATTTACAACAGGAGTAAACATGACCTGGGTGGCAGCCAAAGGCTCTGGGTGGCTGCAGCTCTAGAGGTACATGCCAATACACAGCTCTATGTATAATGGGAGGGCCTTCAGCAATTGGCACAGAAAGCAAAGCAACCAAAAAGCTCTAACATATCGACCACCAATATACTGCTCGCATTCAGTCTGGGCACTGGCTAGCAAAGGACAGCCTAACACTGGATCATCCTGACCAGCACCATCCATTACATCAAAGTAAGATGAAGATCTTCACAGAGCTCCTCCTTGCAGCACTGGACTTTCCATTGATGAACCTCAAAGGCGCAAACGTCCGGAGAAAACAGAGGCGCTAAGGTAAGGACTGGCCGCCTCGTCAAGACTACTACAGAAAGAGTCTCGGTGGTCCTTTCTGGTTTTCTTCAAAAACAAAAAAGTATAGGCAAAGACAATTGGTCTTGGCTTGCATTTTGAGTCCCAACTAAATCAAAGACTACTGCAGTGGAGAAAACACAAAAAAGATTATTTTCTATATACTGCAGTTATAAAAAAAATTTTTTTTTTAAAAGTCATTGTATTCCCATGCAAGCACTCCATAGTAGTCCGAATGATCCACCAAACAGCCGACAGCTAGAATGAGAGAGGACTACATTTCTGGGCCAAGCCCAGCACATTTTAGGGTAATGACAACTATAGGGACCACAGGTGGCTGCGCGGTCAAGCCAGACCCAAAACTGAATGCCTCAAATTTCTTTAGCTGCCCTTAACTAGCTACCAGTATCCAGGGCCATTCGCCTCCGAGCTGATGCAATCCTGGCCACCAGCTGGTAGCTCATTTCTTTAGGGAAGTGGCCATAGCTATAGAAGACTCCTCAGTTTTAGCAGTTAGACTCTGGACTCACATCTCTTCTCCATCCAGGAATGTAAGACATTCTGGAAAGAACCTGAAGCCTAGTGGAAATACCTTTTTACAGATAGAGGGTTTGGAAGTAAGTGTAATGCACCCTCTTATGTTTTAACCAGAAATGTTATGAATATGGGTCTCTTGAACCTCTCTTGAAAATGCAATAAAGGACAAAAGAAAAGTACATGAATCATATCCTGCACAGTGGAGCAAGAGAAATGACACCCTTTTGATCCATACATTTGCTCCTACTGCAAGTGAGCGAAATTTAAGCTTCGTGAATGCTCTGTGCACTGGGACCGATATCCTGGCTTTCAAGTTGCATTATCTCACATCTTACATGTAAACAATTTAAATGCAACCTTTTGATACGAAGACAATGTTGTAAATCATCTTGAAACTTTGTCTCTACTCTAACTTTTTATCCATAATCTCAAAGGATTACTGTTTTATGTGTACACACTTCATCACAATTAGGTCCTAACAAGTTAAAACTAGTAAATGTTTTAGAAAACACATAATTCTTATTCATATTGTGTGCACATGCTTGCTAAATGAGTTTTTAACTAGTTTTCAGAACTAGTAAACAAGTGAAGAGCATACTGGATAACCTGACAATAAGCCAGATGTGCCTTCCTGTTGGGCCTAACTCAAGGAGAATCATTTCGATGGAACTAGAGCTATTAGGATAGTCTTTCCAAAGTTTAGATTCGGCAGGATGCATATGTTGATGGAATCTATTGACGATGCTTTGCGTCTAATTTAAAAGAGAGTATTTTAGCAATACAGGCCTTGAGAAAGGATTGCACATCTTTTACTAAGTGCTTTAAGTATTGAAGTAAATCAAAACCAATCGATTTCGTTTTCAACAGCTGACCTCTATTATTAATACAGGACAAATCATTTGACATTTTCACAACAAAATAGATGTAGTCTTCTTTTACTTCGAGTCTTGTTCCTTTATAAAAACAGGAACGATTATATTTTAAACCCTGGGCGCCAATCACCACTATTTGAGTTCTTCCCCTTATAATCAGAGAGATTATGATGTTCAGCAAATAAGGCAAAAATGTCAGTTTGTCGCTGTAATCATGTCAGTGTTAGGGCCCTCTAGAATAGGTCATCACCATACAATAATGTATATATTTCTTTTGTCCCACGTTTTGGAAGATGGGCGTTCGCTTTTTTTAATCATCAGAAGAAGCTCTGCTAAATCTAAAGAGAATTAAAAGGGGGTAATATTCAGCCTTTTTTTTTTTTTTTTAAAGAATTGCTAATCTCCTTTTTTCGATCAGTACTCATTTCCTGATCCAAGAGTATTTTATCTAGTTTTCTGAAATCAGATATAACATTGGACGCATAAGCTCTAGCGGTATACAGATTGATTAATGTATGCCACAAAGTGGCTCTGTCAACAGTGTCAAAAGTCTACAAATGCCACGTAGACCTTCATTTTCCGAAATCTGACATTTTTCATTAAGCTCAAAATATTATCTATAGTTGAACACCTTTCTTGAAAACCGATTGTTCCACAGGCAGAAGCGGACACAAATTAGCCCAAGATGTTAGTCGGTGTAATCTGACGAGGACCTTTGGTGCATTGTGCTCTCCCTTTTTATAGAAGAGAATGAGGTCAGTAGTCTTCCATGGAATGGGAATCCATCAACGCGTTGACACTACTGCCTACAGAGTAGGGTTCAGTTGAACTAGATTAGCCTGAATACCATCCGAACCCTGAGCTCGTGAATTTCTCAGATCAAGAATTATAGTAACGATGGGAGCTGTGGGCAAAAGAGACGGATTCCAAGACGGCAAAAATTGTTCTAGATGGAACATATAAACCATGAAAACAATCAGACAAATCCTCTTCATCTTTCTGGATTAGTCTTTTGGTAAACCCTTACCTAAGCTTTTCGCAATAAAGTACCAACATGTAGGAGCTTTCCACGTGCCCCAGCACACAGCTACCTGCCTCAGCGCACTAAGAGGGCGTATTGGAGTTTTATTCAACAAAAGTAGCAATCAAAAGAGCAATCATCTGACTCAACGTTGAAAAGTTCCCTCTTACATCTACAAGAGGACGGATTGTCTATATTAAAGACACACTCACAATCCCAAAACGAATCACATCCTCTGAGCCGGAATTCTACTGCATCTTAGCCCAGTGCCTGCAGAAACACACAAGCCAAATTGCTAAAGTTGCATAAGTAGTGCAGTACATGCTCGATTACCTTACATGGAGTGTGCGTTCATGTGTTCATGGTACAGGTGATTTTGCAACCAAACTTTATACTGGACAATTCACTGGAAAGTGACTAGTTAGCAAAGGTGGGTAGCTTTGTAGAACTTAGTCTACTCATACTAGTTCAAAACACAATGGGCTCATGTAGGAAAGTGGGTTTCTGTTGCAGTAACCCCCCCACTTTTTGCCTGATAACTGATGCACTTTTCCTTCGTGTGCCCTGGGTCCCTGCCAATCAGGTACCCAGGGCCTGTGTTTCTTCCCTAAAAACTGTACTAAAGCCTAAACCCAATTGGCATCTCTGGCCACAGGTAAGCCCCTGGTAAATGGTACCCTAGGTACACAGGGCACTGTGACCAGAGAAGGCCCCTAAGGGCTGCAGCACTTATTGTGCCACCCTTAGAGGCCCTGTACCCTGACACACACACCCTGCCTTTGCAGGCTGAGTGTCTTGGTGCAGAACTAAACAGAGAGTCGACATGGCACACATCCCTGTGTGCCATGCCCACAAACACACTGCCCTGGCATACCTCAGTCACCCCTCTAGCTGGGTGCACTATGCCAGTGGTGTGGGCACAGGTGCATGAGCCCTGTGCCCCTACAGTACCCAGGGCCATTCCTGGGCACTGTAAGTGCAGTGATGCCATTAAGAGTATATGGTGCTGGGAGGTTGTCATTACGAACTCCACAGCACCATAGTGGCTACACTGAAAACTGAGAAGTTTGGTATCAAACTTCTCAGCACATTAAACCCACACCGATGCCAGTGTGGGATTTAATGTAAAATGCACGACAGAGGGCAACTTAGAGTTGCCCCCTGAACCTAACCGACATGCCAAGTCTTGTCTGAGGGGCTGCCCCGGCTGCCACACAGCAGACATGTTGCTGGACCCCTGGGCGGAGAGCCATCCGCTCTCCTGGGCCTGCAACAATGCACATCCTGGGCGAGGTGCTAGGTCTCATCCCCCAGGATGGGCAGGGGAAGCTTCAAAGGCATGCCGCCTTTGTGAGCTTCTCCAGGCCACTTGCTGTACTCAGCAACTGGCCCCCACCGGTTCTGACCCCCTCTCTGGCGGGAAGACTGGCGGGAAACCCCAAGGGAGGAAAGGGGATGTGCCAGCCTCTGCCAACCCCACCCCTCAGGTGGGGGAGGCGAGGTGAAGCACAACTCCAGGCTCTCGCCATCTTGAAGATGGGGAGCCCTGCCCAATCAGGACTAGGCTACTGCCCCCCTCCCACAGGAGAGGAGCAGGATAGGGGGTGTACCCACCCCAGGGAAGGGACCCACTGGTCCCTGCCCTTTACCTACCTGTAACGCCCCTAAATGTAGTATTTAGAGGCACCCTGAACCTTCCTTCCTCAGATTCCCGCCACCTAAGAAGGAAAAGGATGAAAGAAGACGCCCAGCAGAGGAGACTGCAGAGAACAACTGACTTGGCCCCAGCCCGTCTGCAGTTTCCAGAGATCCTGCGCCAAAAATCGTCTTGTCCTGCAGCCAGCGACCTCCAGAACCCCGGGGAGGACTGACTGCCTTCAACAAAGACCGGATCTCCTGTGAACAGCAGCTCTGTTCAAAAGAAACACCAAACAAAGACTCCGAGCCTGCTGAGGAAAAAGAAACCAGACACTTGGAACCACCACTGCACCCTTCGCCTACAGCCCGAGTTCAAGTGGCCCACCGGTCCCAGCTAGGTCCCCCAGCGCTCCAGAGTCCGAGTCCACTGTGGGTTGACCCCTCCAGGACTCCCCGACGTCGCCTGCAGCCTTTGCACGAGACCCCCCCCCCAACCGCGAGTTGCCCGGTAAGGTGAAATCCGACCTCAAAAGACACCCCTGCATCCAGCCGCCCTGCGCCCTGGAGAAAGGAACCCGAGGTGCACCTACGTCCCCGAGCCCTCCAACTTACCTGCCCAGCTGTTGGTTCCTCCTGGAAGTCTTCCTGGACCGAGCCTGCAGCTGAAAACCAAAACCGAAAATCCCCATTGAAAACAACAGGGCACCCGACGCCAAAACAGCACTCTGCACCCGGCCGCCCCAGCGCCGCTGAGGGTGCACCTTTTGTGCTGGCTTGTTTCCCAATTTGCCCTGACCTAAACCCTAGGAGCTTTGCTCCCACAACCTTGTGGCCTGCTCGCCAGCAGCCACCAACCGGAGGCCCCCTATTCCCCATAGGATAACATTGGGCCTCAACACTCTGCACCCGGCCGCCCTAGTGCCGCTGAGGGTGCAACAGTGCATCACTGACCCTGGGAGACCCCTGAGTCTATGCCCAGAACCTTAACTCTGCCAGTCGAGTACTTACCTGAAAACCGATAAACTACATTTTCTCCATAGGGTAACATTGACTGGTTTACACTGAAATTTCTTCTAAGTGGCGAGTTTTGAAACTTTACAATAATCACTAAAAATCGTCCGATCAACGAAAACGAAATTACTCACCTGTTATCAGGAGAGATCCCAGTGCTGGATCTTGGTGCCCAGCACTGACCCTGAAAAGTAATCATAACTGTACTTACCGGTAACTTGAATTTCCTTCCATAGGATAACATTGCCTGGTTTTTGCTGAAAAAGTTTCTAAGTGTCGATTTTGCAAACTTACAAATATTCGTTAAAAATCGCCTGTATAACAAAAACACATTCTTTCAACTGTTTACAGGAGATGCACCAGTGCTGGATCCAGGATCCAACACTGAGTTAGAAAAAGTAACAATAACCACACTTACCTGCTAAGTGAATTTCCTCCCATAGGATAACATTGGTGATTCTATGTGAAAAAGTTTCTAAGTGTCAACTTTTAAAATACAATAATATTCCTTAAAAATCACAACTGTAACCAAACCGCTTTTACTCAACTGTTTACAGGAGATGTCCCAGGACTGAATCTAGGATCCAGTCCTGTGGTAAGAAAAGTAATCCAAAAAGTAATCTATTGCATTTAACTAGAAATTCCCATTGAGCTCAATGTATTATTGTGTTTGAAATTGTGTTGCCTATTGCAACAACTGAAACTATTGTATTCAAAAGTCTATTGCCTATTTGAAAAGTATTTAACTAAAGTAACTCATTCTGAGAAAGTATATTTTGATACCTATTGTTGGTTCTAAAATAAAACAACTATATATTTTGATACAAAACCATTGGCCTAGAGTTCAGTTCTTGAGTGTGTGAGACCATTTGCTGACTGAGTGTGTACAACAAATGCTTTACACTGTCCTCTGACACTGCCTTACTGCTCGACCAAGCTACCACTTTAGAGAGTAAGGTTATATCTAACTTTAGCCTCTGCCAAACCTCTGGGGACTGTGGACTCTGTGCACACTGAACCTTACTTTGGTTCAGTATATACAGAGCCACTTTCTTACAGCTCCCACCAGCTTGCCTTCAAAAGAACAACTCGGGAATAGAAGCCAACAGATAAAAGTGCTTTGGGCAGGAATCAAACATTTACCTGAATCACAACCAAATTAGGAATAAAATCACTAACCCTTCATGCAGAAGTGCAATAAAAAACGTAGTCTAGAAAGTCAATGTCTCCATACCGCACACCTAAAGAAAAAGATACTTCTCTTCGGGAACTATTTTTCAGGTGGATACTGTATATACCTACAGATTTGTCACCTTCTGAATGTCCCAGACGCAGACTGGATCCGGAAACATTTTCAATAGCTCTTCCACGCTGCTAGGGGCCACCGCTTCACATCAGTGCCAGAGATGACACATCAGGTGACTTCACAGGAGCTGGAAAACACCCGCCCGGCGTCCCCACCAGACGTTTCACATACATTTTAACCGTGCCTCTGAAAGGAATAGGATGAGAATGGCATCATTATTGACAAGGTGAAGGGAACAACTAACTTGGAACCTTATTGAGAGAGTTAATAGTTGATAACAGCTGACCAACCTTCAAAATTGGGAAGAGTGAGGATTCTGCAAGCAGAATGCATCCACCAGAAAAATCTTTGCTGAAGGTAAATAGCTTTATCTTCTGAGGGATACTTTCACCTGCAGACTCCTCACCTTCTGAACAGATTCTCAAACAGTATCCAATCTGGTGAAGAGTCATGAGGTAATGGTCAGCTGAGGAAATCCTGGAGGACACAGCGTGCAAAATGTCCATCTCTGCTCATCTCAATATCCAAGCATTAATGCTATGGAAAGGTGTGGAGAGATGAACATGTTGTCACTTTGCAAATTTATACCACAGGGACTTCCCTTGCCAGGGTGGAGGTCGAGGATTCCGCCCTGGTAGAATGAGCTCTTATGCCCCCTGGAGGCTCCTACTGAGGAAAGGTATAGCACATCTCCATGAAGATGACTCACCTTAAGTGTCCTCTTTTGTACCGCCTTGAGTTCCTGTTGACTGCGTACCCTATAAAAAGGTGATTGTCAATTCAGATGATATAAAAACAGACCACCGTAACCCTAGGGTCCAATTTGTGGACCCTCCTCCTTGTTCCGATGTGGCATGGAATGGAGGGTGGGTAAAAAGTATAGTAATGGACTTACCAAGATGGACAGGAAAGCAGCTCTGGTTCGAAGAACCAATTTGTCAGGGCCTTTTGATGCAGTTATTGCAATTGGGAAAAACATTTCAAACATGAGTAACCTTAACTGGCAGCTTGACAGAGGTTCGAAAGGGGAGCCCATCAAAAAAGGTTAAAACCAGTTTGGGGTCCCATTATGGCATCACAAATGGAGAAGGAGAAAGCATGTTGGTTATTCCCTTTAGAAACAGGACAATAGGGGGACGCAAATAAAGGCTGCTGTTCTGAAAGGCAGAGAAAAGCAGACACGGCAGTCTGGAATCCCGTGACCGTGCCCACCACACAACCCTGTTGAACCACTGATAATACGAACTTGAGGATGTCTGACAGGTGAGCTCTGAAGTGATCCACATTGTTGTTGGCACACCATGGGACAACACTGCCTGCACCCCCTTTTGGAATACACCATTTTGGTGGAGTCTCCTTGCTACGAATATTGTGCCTTTTCTATTTTGGGTAATCCCCTGCTTGAGTTACATGTGCCAGTCAATCGATCAAAATGCTGAATACATTAATATGACACATATGTTTATGTTCTGCAATTCTATAATCAAGCTTACATGAATAGATGTGTAGTATTTAATCGAAACGCTGACTGTTTCATTTTACATTAGTGGGTTATTGATTTCTTTGAGTTTCTAGAAGATTGACAACTGCGTGACCCGTTTATTGTTGCTATTTAAAAGAACACAATCTCATAGAACGAAAATGATTAAAAGGATATCAGGCCACTTTCTGTTACATGTTTTTGCTAAGAGTTTCCAAAAGGATAATGTTACTTACCGAGTAAACATCTGTTCTTGGCATGTACAGCTGTAGATTCACATGCTTTGCATACTCTTGCCATCTAATGTTTGCAGTTTTTTTTCTTTTTAAGAAGAAGTCTTTTCCGGTCACGAGGTAGGTGACTCCTCCTTTCGGTGATAGTGCGCATGGGCATCGACTCCATTGTTAGATTGTTTTCCCGCAGAGGATGAGAATGGAGTTAGTAAGAGTAGAATAGAGATGTCCATACTTATGTATGTATACAAAAGAGAACTGCAGCAGCTACAGGTACCCGGGGAGGCGGGTGGGCGCATGTGAATCTTCAGCTGTACATGCCAAGAACAGATGTTTATTGGGTAAGTAACATCCGTTCGAGGCATGTGAGCTGTAGATCACATGCTTTGCATAGACTATATAGCAGTATTCTCCCAAAGCGGTGGCTAACCTGTAGCTACCGGAGTTGTCTGAAATAGTGTTTTAAGTACTGCTTGGCCCACATTATTTTGTTGTCTCGCTAACACATCTACACAATAGTGTTTGGTGAATGTGTGCGGTGTAGACCATGTTGCAGCTTTGCAAATGTCAACTATGGGGATGTTTCCTAAGAAAGCCATAGTAGCCCCTAACTTGCGAGTGGAATGCGCTCTAGGGGGTACAGTTAGAGTTCTTTTTGCTTTTGCATAACAAGTTTGAATGCATTTAACAATCTACCTTGCAATACCAGATTTGGAGATAGGATTGCCCTTGTGTGGTGGTGCAAAAGCAACAAAAATTTGTTTGGTCTTACGAAATGATTTTGTTCTTTCAATGTAATACAAAAGTGCTCTTTTAACATCTAAGGTGTGCAGAGCTCGTTCTGCAACAGAATCAGGTTGAGGGAAGAATACAGGTAATTCTACCAACTGATTTATGTGAAATGCAGATACTACTTTAAGTAGAAATTTTGGGTTTGTACGAAGAACCACTGTCTATGTGCAGTTGGAAAAAAGGTTCTTCTATGGTTAGTGCCTGTAGTTCACCCACTCTCCTTAGTGAAGTGATTGCGATGAGGAAAGCGATTTTCCAAGAGAGAAACTGTGGCTCGCATTTATACATGGGTTCAAAAGGTGGCCCCATTAATCTTGTGAGGACTATGTTAAGATTCCAAACTGGGGCAGGTGGGAGCCTTGGTTGTAGAACTCTTTTAAGTCCTTCCATGAAAGCTTTAATTACGGGCACTCTGAAAAGCGATAAATGTTGCCTATTTTGTAGATACGCAGCTATTGCAGCGAGATGTAGCTGGAGGGAGGTGCAAGTCAATCCTGACTGTTGCAAGTGTAACAGATAGCAAATTATGTTTTGTATGGAAGCATCAAGAGGGGGGTGATGTGATGGTTATTGCAATAAATAAAGTGTTTCCATTTAGCTGCATAACAGGCTCTTGTGGTAGGCCTTCTGGCCTCCCTGATGATGTTCATGCAGTCTGGTGGAAGGTTCAGATAACCAAACTCTATGACTTCAGGAGCCAGATTGCGAGGCTCAGTTGTTTGGGATCTGGGTGTCTGATTTCTCCATGGCTCTGTGTGAGGAGACTGGAGTGTTAGGAGCAGCTTTTGATGCGGGACCAGAGACAGCTCCAACAGGGTTGTGAACCATGGTTGACAGGCCCATGTGGGAGCTACTAGGATCAGTGTGAGGGATATTTGCCTGAGCTTCTGAACCACGAATGGAATGAGTGGGAGAGGCGGAAAAGCGTAGGCAAAAATCCCTGACCAGTTCATCCATAGTGCACTGCCCTTGGAGAGCGGGTGTGGTTACCTGGAGGCGAAGCTTTGGCATTTAGCGTTTTGTTGTGTGGCAAACATATCTGAGGGACTCCCCAACTTTGGAAGAATGGGAGGAGAACCTGAGGGTGAAGTTCCCATTTGTGTATTTGCTGCCTCTGTCTGCTGAGGAGGTCTGCAATCAGGTTGTTCACTCCTGGGAGGTGTTCCGCTAGGAGATAGATTTTGTGGTGAATGGCCCACCTCTAGATTTCTTGGGCTAAGTGGGACAGTTGGAGAGAGTGTGTCCCCCCCTGTTTTTGTATGTAATACATGGCTGTCATGTTGTCGGTATGAACTAAGACAGCTTTGCGCCAACCAGGTGAGTTTGAAATGCATTGAGAGCTAGAAAGATTGCAAGCAGTTCTAGATGGTTGATGTGGAGTAACATTTGCTGTTGGCTCCATAGGCCTTGCACTGTGTGGTGCTGAAGATGAGCTCTCCAGCCAGTGAGGGACGCATCCGCTGTTAGTACTGTCTGTGGAACCGGGTCTACGAAGGGACGTCCTTTTGATACATTTTGTGTGTTCCACCACTGCAGAGAACGAGGAGTACGGCTGTACAATCTAGTGTTACCAACACTAGATTGGTTAACAGACCCTGTGATTGGTTCCTGAAGGGGACGCATGTGCAGCCTGGCATGGGGAACGATCATGATGCAAGATGCCATCATTCCCAGTAGTTGCATATACACCCGAGCTGGAAGCAAGTGATTGGATTGAAACTGGAGAACTAAAGCCTGAATGTTGCGAATTCTGGCTGCGTTGGGAAAGGCCAGAGCCTTTTGAGTATTTAAGGTGGCTCCTAGGTAGTTTTGAGTATTGGCAGGCTGGAGATGTGATTTTAGCACATTGACTGTGAACCCCAGTTGATGTAGTAACTGAATTGTTCTGTGAGTGTGCTGGAGACATTTTGGATATGTACTGGCTTTGATGAGCCAGTCGTCCAAGTAGGGGAAGACATGGATGTGTTGTCTTCTCAGGTGAGCAGCGACTACCGCCAGACACTTTGTTAAGACTCTGGGGGCAGTGGTGACTCAGAACGGGAGTACCTTGAACTGGTAATGTTGACCCGCTATCACAAATCTGAGAAATTTGCGATGAGCGTGATGGATTGGAATATAAGTCTAGAGTACACAGAAAGTCCCCCTTTTGCAGAAGTGGTATTACTTGTTGAAGTGTTACCATGTGAAAATGGTCTGACTGTATGTAAAGATTTAGTTCTCCGAGGTCCAAGATTGGTCTGAGAGAACCATCCTTTTTGGGTATCAGAAAGTAAAAATAGTATACGCCCGATCCGTGTTATTGTAGTGGTACGGGCTCTATAGCCCCTTTTAGAAGTAGAGACTGAACATCTTGTTCGAGGTGGTGTAGTTGATCTGATGAGAGTTTGTGTGACCTTGGGGGAATGTTTGGAGGATTGTTGGTGAACTCCAGGCAGTTACTAGAACGGATAATTTCCAGTACCCACTTGTCTGTTATGGATTGCCAGACGGGTAGGAAATCTGAAAGTCGCCCCCCGACAGGTGTTAAATGGTTGTGGGGGGGGGGGGGCAGTGTAAGGAAGTCACTGCTTTGTGTTGGAGGGGGAGGTGCGTGTATTTGAGCCTCTACCTTTGCCGTTGTTGCCTCTGTAACCCCCTCTGAAGTAACCTTTAGATGCAGAGGGTTGGTTGTTGCCCTTGTACGTGGTGGTGGTCTCTGAGGAGGTTTTTTTTAGACCCGCTGCGGTAGAAGGAGCGTGGATAGGAACCACATGCTTGTGAAAGCTGGAGGGCTCCCATGGATTTGGCCACTTCAGTGTCTTTCTTCATTTTTTCCAGTGAGGAATCTACCACAGGGCCAAAGAGGTATTCTTTGTCAAAGGGTGTGTTTAGTAGGGAAGTCTGAACCTCAGGTTTGAAACCTGAGATACGTAGCCAGGCGTGCCTTCTTAAAAGGACGCTGGTGTTTACAGCTCTAGCAGCAGTGTTTGCAGCATCTAGGGAGCACCTGATTGCATTATTTGAAATGAGCTGTCCCTCCTTCACTAGGTCTTGCGCTTTAGATTTATGTTCATCGGGCAGAAATTGGAGCAACTGCTCCATCTCGTCCCAATGCGCCCTGTCATACCTTGCGAGCAGCGCTTGCGTGTTAGAGATGCGCCAGAAGTTTGCTGCCCAAGAGGCTACCCTTTTCCCCGAAGCGTCAATAAGCTTAGATTCTTTATCTGGGGGGGGAGCATCTCCTGTAGTTTGGGAGTTGGCCTTTTTACGTTCGTTGGACACCACTAGTGAGTCCAATGGTAATTGTCCTTTTACGTACGCTGGGTCAGACGGTGCTGGCTTGTACTTTTTATCTACCCTAGGGGTAAGGATACGGGCCCTGACGGGGTCATTAAATAGGTCAACGTGCCTGATCATACCCTTGAGCATGGGGAGTGTGTGCGATGACTTTTGTGTGCTGCTATGGGTTCCAATATAGGAAATCTTCTTCAAGGTATTCTTTGTGCAGCTGTACACCATGGTAGTTGGCAGCTCTACCCAGCAGTTCTATGTAACCTATGCTGTCGTCCGGTGGGTAGGGGTTAGTAGGGTACAGGTCAGGATCATTTCCTGTGGGAGAGTCAGTATTATAATCTGCCCATGGGTCTGGAAGTAATGATACATTGTCCCCAGCTCCATCCCTATCCATATCCTCATCATCCTGATCTTCAGGTGTATGTGGTGGTGAGTGCTCAGAAGAAATCATTAAAGATTGAGGCTGAGGAGAAGGAGGAGAAGAAGGAGATGGAAGAGGAGGAGGAGAAGGATTAGTCCCGACATTCTTCCTTTTTAAAGGAATGTGGTAGGTCTCCTCTGTGCATTTCCTTTTAAGGGTCACTTTTGTGGTGATATGTCCAGTAGTTGGATGGATGTACAACACCATCTGTTTGGTAGGCGGAACATCGACATGTTGTTCCTGAGATGGACTCGGCACGTCCTGTTGTTTCGGTGCCAAAAGTTTCAGTGCCAATGGTTTTGTTGCCGAGGTTTTGGATCCTGATGATTTTGGTCCGAAAGTGTTTTTGTTGTCGAAGGGGGCGGGCAGAGCCTGGCTTCGACTTCGATCCCGAAGGTTTCGGATCGGAGCCCGTTTTCAGGCGGGTCGGCTCGGAGCTGGAAGACTTTTGGGTGTGTTTTGGTGCCGAGCCGGAGGGTGGGGCGTCGGAAACATGTTCTCGGTGCCAACCGTGGCCCCGAGGCTGAGGTTGGAATGGAGCCTTTTTCTTGGACTGAGGTGGACTTTGGGGCAAGGGAGGATCTGTACTCACGGTACGCTGCCCCTGCGGGATTTCGTCGTCCCCCTCGGAGCCGTAGTCGGAGATGGAGATGGGATCCTGTTCTTCGGCTCCCATGGCGTCTCCGGCTTCTTGTTCCGAATCCTCTCCGAAGAGGTCCGGAATGGAACTTGCGTGTTGGCTCTGCATGTCGCGACGTCGAGCCCGACGGTCGCGAAGCGTCTTCTTGGAGCGGAAAGCCTTGCACGCATCGCAGTCCTGTTCTCTGTGCTCCGGAGACAAGCACAGGTTGCACACTTCGTGCGAGTCGGTGCGCGGAAACTTCGCGTGACACCGAGGGCAGAATTCGAATTGAGTCCGTTCCATCGACTGCGAGGCGGACCGACGCGGGTAGGCCCAACCGCCTTCAACAAGCTTCCCGATCGAAAGAGTTTTTTTTTTTTTTAGAAGTAAATACGATACGCGGAGAATGGGATACGCGATCGAAAACAATACCGTTGAGGGGGAGTATCTTGCGCACCGAGGGAAACCGAAGAAACGGTGTCGAACCGGAGCGCAGCAATTCACGTCCGAACCTGATGGCGGAAAAAAACAATCTAACAATGGAGTCGATGCCCATGCGCACGATCACCGAAAGGAGGAGTCACCTACCTCGTGACTGGAAAAGACTTCTTCAAACAAAAACAAAGTGCAAACATCCAGACCCAACACTAGATGGCGGGCTATGCACAGCATGTGATCTACAGCTCACATGCCTCGAACAGAGTGTTACTAACTGAAGGTAACATTCTTCTGCTGGATCCTTCTAACCTTAGACTCCTCACCAAAAGGTGGTGAGCCTAAATAGTGGACTTACACAAGGAAGTCCTGCAGGGTAAAACGGGTAATATGGCTCTTCCTGCAGACAGTAATGCCTGGTGAAGGTGTGTATAGACACCCAAATATTAACCTGGCAGAAGTTCAACACTAGAACACCGCTCAAAATAACTGCGGAGGCAGCCTTAGTTTTGGCGCATAAACCAGAAGGGGCCTCTGGCACCTTTTCTGGTCAGAGCATTGCACATTTTAATGCATAGGACAATCTACCTGAACAAGATTTGCTTCTGTATCACCTTTCCCTTCTTAGCACCAGCAAAGTCAATAAAAAGCTTGTCACCCACCCACTGCGCCTTCGAGCACTTGATGTAATAGCCAAGTGCTCTCTCTGGGTTCAATTGGTGAAGCCTCTTCTCAGTGGGGTGACATGGAAAGAAAAAGAAAGGGAGGAATGGACTGTCCTATATGGACACCTCTACTAGTAGAGACCCAGACCTGTAGAGATGTGCGACAAAGTGGTGTCACTTAAATGGCTGGAGAGTGGTACTATCACATCACTAAATAGATAGACACTGGACCCCTCCACAAACTTGGGCCATCGCTTGATCTGACTGGCTATTGAACTCTGGTGGCCAGTTTACTTCTATACGTATTCATATATTTTTTCTATGCAGAGAGACTAGTTCCTGGAGAATGCCCCTGAACCCAGAGCGGCGCCACGCAAGGGCAGAAACATATTGACCTACTGTAGGGATATATTTGCTGTTAACCCCTAGTCCTCTTTCTGTTTAATCCTGTCACAGGGGACCTCGGAATAAATAGCATTTGGCCTCCTGTAGACAGTTTTATCTCACAACCTATCCTTCATTGCACTCTGTCCCTCACTACCCTCTGCTTCATTTCATCCCTTGAAAACCCCTCAGCTCCTCTTCATAGTCTGGAGAGTTGTAGCCCACACCAATGACCTTGCGGCCTTGGTGTGAGGAGGGAACCCAATGATGAAGCATGGCACCTACAGGTGAATGAGGGTTCTTGTCCTATAAGAGGTACTTCCCTGCATTATGGTTTGGACACTCAGTCCGACACCTAGAATGTGACAGTTCCTTTCTATAACTCTTGGTCTTTCAGGCATACTTGTTGTGAGAAATACTATATGAAAGGACGAAACCAACTTCCACGGAAAGGAAGCACAGGATCGCAGCACCGATTTATCAGAAGAAAAGTTGTATAGAGAGGTTGCTCTGACAGCTCTGTCAGTCACTGATAAAGCGCACAGAAGTAATTGCAATCAGGAATACCATCTTAATGGTCCGTGATCTCAGTCAACAATGCGCTCTAGGTCTCATTGAGGCACCATTAGGGTGTAGGGTGAAGCATATATGTGAGCCCCTTGATAAAAATATATCACAACTGGTGACTTAAGTAATGATGGTTGGTCAGGCCAAAAGGGCTGACTGACAACGCTAAGAGTGCCTGCCGCAAAGCCTTGTTCGGCCAGAGATAAAACAACCATCAAACATAAAACATTTTGGCCTGAAGAGTAACAACTTAGCCTCCACACTAGGCACTCTTCGCTCGCTCAGACACATGATTTAAAAGATTTGGCCGATGGCCGTCTAGCCACAAGAATAGCATCCACTACTTCAGTGGACTGATCAAACCTGTTTATTTGCTGCTGCTCATTGTCTGCACATGAGGTGGTGGTTGTGAGTATTGGGTGCAGGACCCTGCCCTGTTGCGAAGATAGGTTTTCCAGAAGAGGTAGACTGACTAGTGGACAAATGCTCAGGATCAGTAGATCAAAGTACCACACTTTCCTGGAACAGTCCAGGGCTATCAGGTTGATCTGAGTGCAGTCTTTCTTTAACTTCTTTGTGGACCTCAGGGAAGGAGAGGCGTGTGTGTGAAGGCTTTCAGGTGACCAGAGTCCCACAGCGGAATGCGCCTCCCAGGGGACTGAGACAGAAACGTCAGTGCGCAGTAAACGCAACACTGTGGGTTCTGCCAGTGGCGAAAAGATTCAGCTAAGGCATGCACCACCATTGGTAGTCCAACAGATGATATCTGCTAAGTTACTCTGCCCTGGCTTTCAGTGAGCCTGCCAAATTAATGATTTTGGATTTGGTACTCCTAGAGCACATAGTCACGCTGTGGGCATTTTAGCTCCAAAAGACAATAGCAAAACCTTGATAATCCACAAAAAGAAGCAAACAATATTAACCAATTAGCAAAATAAATGTTTTTAATAACTTAAGATAAATACGAACTAATGGATGGATCATTTATTCCACAGAAGGGGCCCATGGTGACAACGCCCTGCCTCCTGCCATTAAGTTCTTTATGTGTGGTACTCGCAGCGATAGCTGGGTAGCAAAGATGTCTGGATGATTGATAGGGCTGAAATTGGGCAACTAATGGAGATTTTTTCATGCCTAAAAAAATCTTGTACATTAATGCTTTTAAAAAAAAAAAAACACCCTCTGACTTGAAGCCAATGTAAATTGATTCGAACCTGTGAAACATGACCTTATTATTTCAGTCAACATTCTACTGCCAAATTTTGAATCCTTTGAAACATTGCTAAGTCTACCTTGGCGTGCAAGAGCCCAGGAAGAAGCAACAGAATTGTCCTAATAGTCTTCAATTGACAAATATAAGCTGAATAAACAGATTCATTCTGTTTCACTCAAAGGTTTATATCTAGGAAGAATGATAGTGACTTGACATTCAAAGAATGTGAAAGAGTAGGACCCAAAGATTTTGGTCAGACAGATTCATCCACCTAGCCACATGACTTCCCACCAGCAGTGGATTAGTCTTTTCACCATTAAGCTAGAAAATTTAACAGACATCCACTACAGCACTACTGTAACACATGATGCAAATGACGGACTGCTGAAGGGATCCTTTGAAGGTCCGGCCACAGGACCAGAACTCCTGTGAAGGGAATCCTTTACGTATGCTATGTGGGATTTTGGCTCTCATGAAAACCCCAGTGATGGAAGGAGTATGGCATGTGGCTTGCGACTGACTGTGGCGAGCCAGTCTTCAGCAGCCAGCCATTGAGGTACGGGAATACATGCATCTCTGACCTGTGAAGATGGGCCACAACCACCCTAAACACCATCTTGCCCTTCGGGCTCACTTTCCTAAATACCCAAGGGGGTGAGGTGAGGCAGAAAAGCAGGACATTAAATAAAGTATTCCAATCTCATAATGGAGCGAAAGAAGTGTCTGCAGGAAGGGTACATGAAAGTATGTGGCCTGCAAATTCAAAGACACCATCCAGTCCCCACCAAGATCCTGAGCATAAAACACCTGGGCCAAAGTCAACATCTTGAACTTGTTCTGCTGAAGAAAGATGTCCACAAGTCAGAGGTCTAGTATCGGCCATAGTTCTCCATCTTTTTTTTTTTCTTAACCAAAAAACATTAGGGGTAACCCTCCACAGGGCTGTAGCGGGCACTGGGCGTGTCCCCGGTGGGCCGCCAGGGTGGGGGCCGGTTTTGGACCCCCTGGGGGCTGCTTTTGTTACCGGGGGCCGGTTTTGCAGCATAGCTGCAATATCAGCCCCTTGTAACAAAAGCGGCTGCAGTGTTTTCCACGCGCACCCGTCCCTATATATCCTGAAGGGATGCCTCTATGTCCCAGCAAATCCGTTGGCGTTCATCCAGGCAAGATACTTGATCACTACCACTGGTGCCAATGGCGCAACCTACACACTCTCAAATCTGCAAGAGGCAAGGACTGTGCCCTCTGGGCTTAGACTGTGCAAGAGGTGTGGCGCAGCGGCCAGGGTGCCTGACTTCGGACCACGGGGTTCACGGTTCGATCCCCGGTGCCGGCGGCAGGTTAGCCCAGCACCATGTGACTCTGGGCAATAGCTTGCTTAATCTTCCCGAGGGCCCCCAGCGCCGGGACACCTCTCCGGAGGTAGCTGTGCGCTGTACAAATGATGGGATTTTCATTTCATTTTAGTTGTAGATGAAAATGCATGACTTCTGAACACCTGGCTGGGATGACATCATGTGCCAGAATAGACGTAGTCCAAAAGCGACATCCACAAGTTATGTTAATTTGGTATTTATAAAGCGCACGGCTACTCCCAGGAGTGTCCCGGCGCTGAGCAAAAACCACATAACAACCGCAGAGAAGAGCACCTAAGGCGGAACCAGCAAAACGGATTAAAGTTGGAAAAGCCATGTCTTGAGCTTTTTCCTGAAGGTGAGCAAGTCCTTAGTCTATGGAACTGCAGACAACGCTGCCACTCTGGCCCCCCTCTTGAAAGATGCAATCCAGCATCTCTTCCACAGGCACAAAGATTTCCTCTCACAGTTCGGTCACAGCAGCGCCTGTCAAAGGATATGACCCAACATTATTCCTGGACTCGAACGGGGACAGTTACAAGCAGAGTCGAATACCTGGATCACAGGTTCTTCCCAGCAACCCTGATATGCAGGTCTTTCTTGGATCACGGACAATCTAACAAACTGGTCAAGAGATGAAGTACATAAGATCAGCCCTGAACAATGTCAGCTTCTGTTGCTTTCCTTGGCTGGTTTGAGCTAGTCCAAGCGGAATGCGCATCAGTCCTGGCATAAAGCCAGAATTTTAAAAAATGCGGATGCTAGAAGAATAGGAGGGGTCGGTATTTACTCAACAGTGGCACAGCAGCTACTTCAAAGTTTTTTTTAATTTTAATAAACATCCCCCACAAACAACTGCACTATCAGCAGGAGAGAACAGAATGCAAAACATGCAGGCTCCCAAGTCAGCAGAGACGTGAACAGCGTTGGTGTAAAGCTGCCTTTATTAGGTACACACTTTACCAATCCCACATACACACAGAATCATCCATTATCTTGAAAGCCACATCCAATGCCCTATGGACTCCACAACAAACAGTGTCAGACAAAACCAATGACCCTCACACTTGACTACAACTACATTCATATGTGAACAGGCACCCTACATATTTGTCAAAGACTTGAAAGTAAAGGAATGAATTGATCTTTTACACAAGAGGCTATAAAGCACCTGTACAGTCTCACCCGAATCTTCACTATAAACTACTCTTACATCATCTCTCATGAAAAGGGAAGGAACCACTCACACAAGGGGTGCACTTTCAAGCCCCTTGGAATCAGAGAAGAACTCTGTGGCGGGGAGGCATTCAACAAGGTGGCACAGAAAATGGCATCATTGCTTTCCAGACCTTCATAGAACACTTTCTGTGCCAAGCCAGGGGTAGTTGCTTAATAGATGAAAAAGCACTTGGTAGAATGATGCTCCAAGAAGGCCAATTTTATTAGCATGCACTTGATGCCACTTAATTGAAAATAGCTAGGGAACATTTGGAATATTCAACAATATGTCAACAGAGTATGGCCTTTCTGAGCCAGAATCAATTTAGTTCCTTTGAATGGAATCAATCCTGGTGACCTCTGTCGAGCTGTGCACAAATCTTTCACTCTTCTCATAGTCTTCTAACATGCAAAATATCGCTTTTTTGAGGTCTCTTTGCTGGAAGACGGATGCTAAGGTGAGACGTTCTACACAAGGACAGTGACATTATCCCCACACACTGTACACTAGACTCTTTAATCAGTCAAACCAAACGTGCCATTGAAGGACACAAGTTATTAGAACTGATCCTCCAAGAGATGCAGTTGACAGCGATGGAACCCAACTCCAACGGGGCCATGCAGAAGATACAATGAACTCGCAATGATTTAATACGTTTTCTGCTGGAAAACCCAAGTTAGAAACTGCGACTGGGTCTTGCTCCAGAAGAAGAATTAATGTTTGATCCAAGTCAAATTGAACATCATTTGGCGAAAGGGGACAATGTATTTATGCATATGTCTGTCTGACCCTAGATAAAACAGCAAGGACAAAGTTAAGATTATAAGTTATAAAGATTGTTGGGTTGGGAGTGCCCCTTCCTGGAGAAACAGATGTGTACCCCAGCTCTGTGTTATTTAATTGGTGGTGAAACGGGTTTGCTGATTTTAGCTGGCCAGCATGCTCACCTAGCCTGCGCACTCACACCCAGGCATGTCCATGGTGACTGCAAGGTCCAGAAACTGTTTTGTGGCCTGAAAGGCCCTCTTTTTTGACATGGGACTACATCCCAGTTCTTGGATTACTGACATCAAGCGGTTGTGCTAGCAACCAGACATTGTTTTTGCGAATAGAATTGAGCAGAACTTTTCTCTGTTTTAGGAGGCGTGTGGCCACTAGCCCCATTCAAGTTCCTTTTGGATATAACACCCAGACCCTTACGTTGACAAACTGTGCATGTGTTGAGTGCTTGTCTGTACAGTGGGGATGGTAGCAGGAGGGTTGTATTACCCAGAGTCACAATTGGACGTAAACAAAAGTGCTCTGCCTCAGAAATGTAATTTTGCTTTAATGCCTTTGAATGTTCTGATGGTTCCTGCTTCATAAAGTTCTCATTGCTTGAAGCACCCTCTGTTGTTCCAGGTCTGAAATACTATGAGGCGAGGAGAAAGTAAACAATCATGCAATTTGTGCTGTGGCGAGTTTGACTACTGGGACTAGTGGTATCCATTACAAATAGCCCTAGGTTTGATATAGCAGGAAGGAATAAATATTCCTCAGACAGAGGAAGTGTGTTGCCTACATTCCTGCAGCTGAAGGGAGGATACCTAAACACTGAAGTCTGAAAGAATGGAGAAAGGGCTACCCTTATAATTCAATGAGGACCTTTTCGGTGGGGTTTGCACATTATTCCTTCATGGGCACTGTCATTCGGTGGATGGTAGGACAGAAGGCGTGTTGTCCCAAATCTCCTCTACCCCGAGGGTAAGAGCCCAACATTTCCATTTCATCTCTTCCCTGATAAGATTTTCCCTTGCTGGAAACAAAGCTATTGACTTGTCTTTAGTATTGTGCATCTCCCAAGATTTGATCAGACTTAAGTTTCAGAAACAAAAACACTCCAGGAGACACAGCAGGCACCGCTGACCAAAGTTCTACTAGGAACATTGAGAGCTCCGATGAAAATGGTTTAAGGATTTATAGAGGATTTCCACGTTATTTTAATTGCATTGGTGCAGTCACATTTTAAAATAGTGATCTGTTCGTTACCTCATCCAATACAGAGAGCCATCAGTATATTCAAATCTCTTCCTATAGTATAGCAGTGTCTTGTTTCCATTGGAAGAAGCTGCAGTGCTTGCTTTGTGAAGTGTTTAAGGATCCGCTTTAGTGATGAGAACAGCACGATGAATATGCACCTTTGGCGGGAATATCAGTAAACATACCCCATGCTTTAATGAGACGATGGCTATCCTTGCTGTTTAACAACTGAAAACAAACCGCACAATGAGCAACATGGATGTTGAATGTTGATACGTCAGCTTTTTTGTATTGCACTTTCTTGCTAGTTCCCTTTTTTCTGTGTCTAGTAGTAAAGTTCATGTTCTATTAAATAACCCTGGACAGACATTTCGTATGGAGTTCGGTTGTAATGACCGCTATCTAACAAATGGTCTAAACCATCACATTATCTCCCACGAAACTGATCTTGATTGGTCGTCTTTCCATATCAAATCAGGCACCCAAGATCCTTGTCACTATGCATGGATGTATAATGCCCATCCCCATGGGTTGCTTCTATGCTGCTCATATGGAGTCCAGAGCACGTACTACAAGATTGGACCTCAAAGGTAGCACCCTACAACTCTGTACACTTCCCACCACACATATTCAATGCGATTTAAAAAGTATGATACAGACTACTTCGAGGATAGTTGAAATCTGCGTCTTTCGTCACACTGTCTAAATCACTAATGTGTAGGCATAGCTAAACAGACCTAGCATTTTCAGGCATACACGCACAACATAACACTTCCCACATAGGCCACACTGCACTTACGTACTTTCTAGCTATCAATACACTAGCACGTAAGGCATAAGCATCCTACCTCACCCCTTCCGCACTTCAAATTCACACGTGTAGAGTGACAAAAACAATAAGAACACAACTCTGCTCCTCACGCACATCAATACATACACACGCGGCCACATGACAGGTGCACTCTTCCATCAATAGAACTTCCATGAAGTGGCATGTTACTCGTCCACAAATGAGACTCTGCAGTTGTCAAGGTAAAAGTCTGGTACAAAAATTGATGACACTTACCCTGTAACCTATATCAATGCAATCTGAGCACGCACAATGCGCTCTCCAGCATTTTCAAGCAGCCTCAGAGCTCCACATGGTTCAACAAAACACAATCGCACATAAATTAATATTACAGCTTTTAAGTGTCTCAGTGCAGAATCTCCCACAATTGGGTAATTGATAAAATAACCACTGTATTAGTAATGCTTATTTTGAGCCATAACTTGCTTTTATTGTTTGCTTTACTCAAAACCAGGCGGTTTGCTTTCTGCCTCACCACATAAAAACTACAGAAGTACGACCAAAGTGTTTTATGCAGTCAGTATTTTATATAATGCAATAAACAGAACCAAAGTTATGACAATGCTCTAGGTAGCCTTCCAATGCAGCAGATAAAATGCCTCCATGTCTCTGATTGATGAATGATTACACTCTGAAAGTGAACATTACCTGAGGGCCACTTTGCGAGGGTCTTCGACAAGAAACTGTAAATCAGACACCTGCACACTACCAAAATGCTGCATTTTCACTGGGTCATAGCAGGTTGATGTCCACTCAGGAGATGCATAGCTAGTACCCAAGTCAAGCCTCATTACAGTAAAAACCCCAGATCACTGTACCTTCTTTCAATAACAGCTGCCTGTGAAGATCAGAGGTGCAATAATCAAAGTGTTCAGCTAGCCCACAGAATGTGCCTGCACTGGGAGACCTGCTGTGTCCCTATATTACAGCGTTAGCTCAGCCCACAGAATGTGGCTGCACTGGGAGACATGCTGTGTCCCTCTATTAAGCGTTCGCCCAGCCCACAGAATGTGCCTGCACTGGGAGACATGCTGTGTCCCTCTATTAGAGCGTTCGCCCAGCCCACAGAATTGACCTGCACTGGGAGACATGCTGTGTCCCTCTATTACAGCGTTCGCCCAGCCCACAGAATGTGCCTGCACTGGGAGACATGCTGTGTCCCTCTATTACAGCGTTCGCCCAGCCCACAGAATGTGCCTGCACTGGGAGACCTGCTGCTGGGGAAGACTGCTTTAGAATCACTCACTTAAGGTTGAATATGCAAATGCAATTGGTGGTCAATTCTGCAGCTACAAGTCTCTGCAAAAAAGAGTGCCCCCCCCCAAAAATGATTTTGTTATGTTTTTACATTATATATTTAGGTGTTCACAGTCTGCGAAAATTGTGTAATGCATGACCGTTTTCACCATTTTAAAAGTTACCTCATTGTCTAATCTATATTACTTATATTTAAATGTTTTAATTAATCCTGGATGTAGTACATTATAAGGGACACAGAGTGACATTTTATAGACAAATATATACTTTCATTTATCTTTGAATGTGCTCTATCACGGCCTTATACTTATCACACTATAAAAATGATTTAGAAGCCAGTGCACATTCATGCAAGAAGGTGCAATTACTGACAAAAAGAAGTGAAGGGGGAAAAGGTAAAAACTAAAATTAAAGGTCCAACAACAACTCATTCCGAGGTTCTCACTACCCATAGGAGCACAAATCCATACATTTGAAATAAGAGAACTGTCCACAAATAGCGATATGCACCTCTAAAAAAATATATACTTCCATATATTTCAATAAAAGATTAATAAAATCCTTCAATGTTTACTAAAATATTACTTTTTTCTAACTGATGGGAAAAGGTGGGAATCTCCCTCATTAACTACATTTAGTCCTTTAAATATATATTATGTCATCAATGACTAAAAACCCATACATTTTTAGCCAGCTGGTTTCATATATGCACTAACACCCCAATGCTCATTTACATCTGAATGCTACATTAAAAAAAAGACTTTAAATCCAACAGCCTTTATTCCAGCAACAAGTGATCAGGTGTGCCTCATATTGGTCATGAATGTAGAATGTTGACGCTCTCGTCGCTCATTTGAACTCTGTGGTGAAGCTGCAGTAGAACGGGAAATCAAGTGATAGAATGTTGCTGCTGCTGGAAGAACATGTTGTACTCACATGTTGGGTTTATTTCTCACATAGCCGAAGACGTTTATGAATTTGTGGAAAATGTGTCGTCATTTTAGCTTCAGGAACACGTACTATAATTTCCAGGAGTAAATTATGAGAAGGTGAATTGTAGTTTACCCTGTAAGCATCTGTTTGTGGCATGTAGTGCTGTAGATTCACATGCTGTGCATACTTCTGCCAACTAGTGTTGGGCTTGGACATGTACAACTTGTTTTTCTTCAAAATAACGGGACTAAGTGATGCCACCCGCTAGTGGTAATGCACTTGGGCATCGGCTCCATTGTTAGATTGTTTTTCCCTGCACGAGGCGAGATTGAAGATGGAGCATAGAGACACAGTGAAGATGACCATGCAAAGTATTAAAGAAAACGAAAGGCAAAGAAAAATCACAGGCGACCGGGGATGAGAGAGGGGACATGTGAATTTACAGCACTACATGCCACAAACAGATGCTTACAGGGTAAGTAACATTTTCCGTTCGTGGTGAGTGTAGCTGTAGATACACATGCTATGCATAGACTGTAAAGCAGTCCTCCCTAAAGTGGTGGCTTAGCCGGAGGATGTTGCAGTAGACTGGAAAAGTGTATTTAGGACAGCCTGACCAACTCTGGCTCATTCTCTCGCCAGGCCATCCATGCAGTAGTGTTTGGTAAATGTATGAGGGGAGGAGCAAGTAGCTGCCTTGCAAATGTCATTACCTAAGAAGGCCATAGAAGCCCCTTTCTTATGAATATAATGAGGTCTGGGCGGTACGGGCATGGCTTTTTTCACTTTTGCATAGGCAGTCTATATGCTTTTCACGAACCAGAGTGCCACACCGCCTTGGAAATGGTATGCCCCTTGTGTGGCTTGGAGTATGCTACGAAAAGCTGTAGTGTTTTATGGAAGGATTTCGTTCTGTCAATGAAGTACATTAATGCTCCCTTGACATCTAGAGTATGTAGAGCACACTCCGCCACAGTCTCGGGGAGTGGGAAAAAGACTGGGAGCTCAATGGTCTGGTTAGTGTGAAAACTAGAGACTACCTTAGGGAGGAATCTCAGATTTGTCCTGAGGACCACCCTATCGAGATGCACCTGGAAGAAAAGCTCATCCAAGGTAAGAGCATGAATTTCGCTAACTCGGCTGAGGGAAGTGATGGCTACAAGGAAAGCCACCTTCCATTTTAATGGACAGGAGTGAAGGGGTTCAAAACGTGGGCCCATGAGTCTTGTAAGGACTACATTGAGTTTCAACACAGGAGCAAGAGGCGTCAGAGGCAGATTAACCCTTTTGAAGCCTTCCATAAAGGCTTTATTGACTGGCATTCTGAACAGTGAAACATTTTACCTATTTTGCAAGTAGGCAGCTACAACCACCAGGTGTGATCGAATGGAAGTGTATGCAAGGCCTGATTTCTGCAGATGGAGCAGGTAACAGACAATGTCTTGTACTGATGCTGTGAGTGGATTGCTACGTTTTAGGAAGATGGTAGTGCACAAAAAGCTTCCATTTAGCAGACCCTAAACATACCTATGTGCAGTTGATATTAATTGACGGCAGGCAATACGCTTGAGGCAATAATGATTCCTATATATAGGACACTGCAAAGATAAGATATGCATGTAATGACGCAATCTTAGTGCTGCTGTCACAAAAGATTGGGTGCAAATATTATGTTACACAAGGGGTATATGAACATGTCCATTTTTGGCTGTAGATTATTATATGATGACCGCCATGGAGATGTATGTGTAAAGATAAGACACTGATGTTAGATGTAATTTTGATGATCTTATAGCATTTGATCAAATTCGAATTTATGACCGATGATATGTTTTCTAATACATACTATACGGTGAGCGTATAGGGTATGTTTTTCAAAGCAATAATGTACTTATCTTTTGTAAATCCGGCTACTTATTTAAAGATAGACTATGTATTAAGAGAAAACAATGTCAAAATATCCTACTTGCTCATTGAGCGCACATAGGCATGAGCAAAACAGTGTTAATGCTCTCTGTAAAATAGGTAGGTTAGGTCTGACTTTTAATTGAATTTTTCATGGTGTTAAAAGGCAATGATAGAACATAAGCAGTATTTGGCTATAAACAGTCATGTGCCCCAGACGTTATCCTTATGATATAGCAGCGGCCTGATTTAAACCAGAACCTAATGTAATGATGATGTTGCAAAATATATTACCACATCAATGCTCAGCAAAATTTTGAAGTCCAGAAACAGACCACCAATATCGTTGGAACGCGCTAACTCTGTAGTTACGGTCTAGCTATTCACCACTCATAACACATGACTATGATAGATGTTATTCACTTCCGGGGAGCACTAGTCACTGAAACTGAAGGAAGCACACACTCGCACATCCACGTCTACGCTGGAAGCACTGGAGGGGGGGGGGGGGGGGTGAGGGGGCAGAGTGCATTCCAATGACTCGGTAAGCACTTCTCTGAGTACCACCGGCCTGCGTGTTAACTCTGAAACCCAGCCTTGATTTCGTGCCGACAGAGCTGAGACGCATCCATTTAAAATTAGGAGCATCTGCGTGAAGGCTGAATCTACATTTTGGACGACTGATCGATTGACTTCGTCCAGGATAGTGATATTATGACTTTGACCTTTATAGAACGGGATTAAGTGGACCGCAGCCTCTCGAGGTAGGTTTTACAGCCCCCGCTCCTTCGACCACCTTTTCACGCTCGTATGACAATATGATGGAGATATTCACTATTTTGCCACCCTCTCCCCACAGACCAATTGGAAATCAAGTAGCGTTTTCCGCTATGACTTATTTGACGTAAACTCGTCAAGGGGCGAGATAAGAGACCGCAGACTTAGGATTTTAAACACGTTTGCTTGACTGCCGAGGATTAGAGATTTTTTGCATCGCACCTGCACGGTTCTGTCGCATTATGCAGAGTGTGCGGGATTCCAATCAGCTCTATCTCCACTAATATAGAAGTCATGAAAAGCATGCGATCACCTGGGTGATAATCCACATCAGGGGGACGGGCACAGGAGGTACATATGAGAGCGGTCATGGAGTCTTTCTTGCTTCCGCCATTTCTTCATTCGGCATGTAATCCCCGTTTTTTGGCTGAGCTAACATGCACATGCGGATATGCACATGTCAGGGGCACATAAGAAAATGGCTGTTTTTAACACATGTTGGCATGGTTTTTAAAGCAGAATTCTTTTTGGGCACCTCATTGTTGATTTAGTCACACCTTGATTATTGTTAGTGTTCTCATACATGTCTAGCAACACCCATAATGACAGCGGGAATTTGTTAATTTCATGTTTTACTTAAAGGTAACACTCGCCTTGTATAGTCCTGAGGAGGACAGGAATTCACAGGTTGAAACGCGTCAACTTTCCTTGCATAAGGAGCCCACAAGAAATGGGAAGAAATAACCACAAAAACATCAATCTATGTTCAATAATATATAGGTCTTTTGACATTAGATTGGGTGGCAAGTGGATACATATGTGGACTACCTAGAAGACAGATCCAGTATATAAACCAGAAGTGGGCCATCAGTTTTTCCTGTAAAAAATTTATGAGAAGAGTGTGTAAAATTCTTTGAATATGATGGAGATGAACACTATTTTGTAATAAGAGAAAATAAAACTTAAACAAGAACCATACCTTGAGCTATCTTGAGTAGTTATTGTTATATGTTTTTAGCATTCAGAGGCAAACTCTCTGTGACAATCCAATAGTAGTTAATATACTACAGTTGGGGGCTTGGCTTGACACCCGAGGAAGATGGCGGCGCCCGAGTGAGACTCCTCGGAGCGGCGCGGACGGACCGCATCAGACTGCCGTGAATGCGGGTCGGAGGGGGTGCCCTGGACTGCTGATGTTGCCCTGCTCTAGGAGGTATTCTTGGTGGCAGCTTTCTTGGCTTCTGAAGCCTGTATTGGTTGAAAGAATTATCGGCTTCAACGCGGCGATGGTTACGGCCGCCATTTTGTCTACAGACTCTTTACTGAACCTCACGGATATTTATGCGGCTGCTTAAGCTTTATCAAAACATGCATTATGGATTGCTCCACATAGTTATCCAAATGTTGTGAGGACCTCCACACCTGCTTTACCTGTTCGGTGTTAGTTTCCTTTCAGGTCATCTCATTCCCTCACGATGATACTAACGGTGACCGCCATTTTAGATTTTAGTCCGAGATAAGAGACACTACTTCCACGGCCACACGGAGATGCAAAGACATTATTGACTGCTGTTTCCTTGCTTCTATGTTTTGAAAATGTTCATTAAGTATTCTACGGGCACAAGGGTCCTATTCACAAGCCTATGAGGTTCCTTCTGAGGTAATTGTGCATCTTCCTTTAAACGGTCGCTTTAAATCTCATTGGGGTATACAGCGAACACCTTCCCAGACAGCAATATTATACAACTGAGCAATATTCCTTCGTTTATTTGTTTCTCCTATGGGAAGACTGAAAAAGTTGGGCCCACCTGCGTGTAGCAGGTGGGCCCAACTTTTTCAGTTATATATAGACAGCAAAGAGTCCTCCATTTTAGAAAATTCTGAAAAAATCTTAGAATTTTTAATAAAGGACTGTGTGAAGCTCCACACAGTCCTTTATTAAAAATTCTAAGATTTTTTCAGAATTTTCTAAAATGGAGGACTCTGCTGTCTATATCAAAAGGGCCTACATCTTCCAATTCCAACCCTCTAACAGCAGGAAAAGCCACTACAAAGCGCTTGAAAAAAGATCCTCCTTCTCCGCCAAAACCCTCCTCTCCCGTCTCCTTGGACCTATTATTGGAAGAAGTTTACGCTCTTCGCCCTTTTATGGATGAAACAAATACCAAGCTGCAATTCCTCACAGATAATTGGTCTCAGATGGATATCAGGCTTACAACAGTAGAACACAAGCTGTCGTCTCTTGGTTCCACCGACAACAAAGTCACTTCACTTCAGTCACAGGTTTTCTCATTGCAACGACAGGTTGAAGACCTTGAAAACCGAAACTGGAGGAATAACCTACGTATTTATGGTCTAACTGAAGGAACAGAAGGTCCTGATCCTCTTGTTATTTTCAAATCATTCCTTCCCAAGATATTACATCTAACAGAAGGAACTGTGCTCAATATCCAACGCGCTCACAGACTTGGGCGTCATCTTGTTGTAATTTGGCAGCACTTAAATTAAGCATTAGCTGAAGACAGCCTGTATTCAGAGGCTAAATTGTCCGCTTTGTGGAATCCATTTTGTATTTCTGGCAGCCATTTTGGTTGCCATGTGCTGCCATGTGCTCGCCATGTGCTCTGTCCTACCTTCCTGTTAACTGCTCTTGAAATCTGCCTAGAGACAAGTTATATTTAGTTATTTTTGCTTTGCACATGCTCAGTTGAGCTTGCAGCTGTTCCGAGTTTATAAATGTCAGGATGTGTCTACTAGAAGTAGAAACTGTTCGCTCCACCCACTTGTCGACTGTGCATTTTCTGTATGACCTTATATGTACCTAAAACCAGCATTTGTGTTTGTACCGCCTTCATTTGAGCCCCTGTGTGGGTATAAAAGGACCAAGGTCCTTCCATTCAGTGTGCTACTTCATGCATTACTGAAGGGTGATGTGTGAATGTAACTCCACCTCATGAGGTTTAATAAACTCTGTTTTTCCTACTCCAGTTTCTGTGCCAACTTCTTCCTAAGTGTCTGAGGACTCTGTGCAGAGAAGGGAGAACCCCTAAGCACTGGTAGGCCTTGCTGAGGCTCACTACTACAAATTGGTGCTTCCAACGCGGGGCTCATCGGCGACTCGGATGCCCGAAGGATTGGTCGAGACGAAGGATTGGAATCTCGCTTCTGGACGCGATCGCTGCCTGAGGAGACCCGAGTCTTGGCACCCACGGCGTTTTTCCTTTCTTTCTGATCTGACCATCCCGGCGTCGCCGGTCCTCGACTGAGATCTCTTCTGTTGATTCGCCGTGCAGTGACCATTTGGTCGATTTGAGAACTTGGCAGTTGGAACCTGGACACCATTTGATTGGTAAGAGCCGTTTTGCGGCACTTGCTGTTGGTTTGATGCCTTTGATTGGTAAGGTAGTTTAGTAACACTTACTGCGGCTTTGTTTGTATGATTGGCCAATTTTGGAATCTGTTTTGTAATTATATATGTATTGCAATACATATAGGCAGGTAATGAGGAGAATTTTCTCTATTTAAAATTGTTTGAACAGCGCAACGTACGAAGAGTACCTTAAGCGCTACTTTGATTATAATATTGCATATTCTGCACTATTTTTTTGGCATGCCTGTTTTCAGCATACTTCGTAGGATGTGTTGCTTTTGTAGTGGTACGAATTTGAGACTTGACGAAGCACAACCAGCCCCCCCAGAGGGGACGCCTAATAGTGATATGTATATTAAGTATGGTATTTCTTCTATAATGTACTGCACGTTATGGAACAAATATACTAGTAAAGATCCTGAGTTGCGTTGGCCGATTTATGGGTCATTTGATTTGCGAAAGATTCAATATGTGGAACAATGTATGTTTAAACGAAAGACTAGGCAAGATATGTTTGATTGTGTGCGAATGTGGGAGAAAGAAGTGTGTGAGCGAAAGAAGCGTGAGCAAGCCGTGATTGACAAAGAACAGCGAAAGACCATTTATGCGAAAGCATTAGAGTTAAAAAACAAGGAGATGAAAGAAATTAAAGAGAGGGAAGATAGGGAACGCCATTTACAGGTAACTGGCCAATACGCTGTTAGGCAGCCCCTTTATCCTATCCTTAATAAACCGCAAGATGATTTTTTGTTATTAGATCGTTCTCCACCTCCGTATATTTTTCTTCCGCTCCTCATGAGTCAGATGAGGACTCTTTTTCAGACCAGGACAAAACTCGAGAAACTCGCTCAATGTTATCTGCTGGGCGTGCATCTGACATTAGATCTGCTGCGCGTAAAGCCGTTTGTAGTACTACCACTGCTTCAGAACTTTTAGATAGTATAAAAGGATGGCAGGAAAGGGAGCAAATATATTTTACCGATACATTTGCTGCAGAGGATATTGAACGATTTAGGAAGCATTCGGTAGAAGTGGAGCCCGATGATGTAGCAGCTGATTGTAAACAATTACGTGACAGTCTTTTTGTCTTCTCCCAGGTGGCTGACACAATCAGACGCTTGGTTAAACTGCGTGTTGAAGCAGCCCGTTTGCGAGAGGAGAAAAAGGCAGCAGAAGCAGCTGCACTAGCATCTCAGATCAGCATGGCACGAACTTCTACTCCTGAAACAGATAAGAATGTTGTAATTCATGTGAAACCCATGCGGGAAGCCGCGCCTTTATATGTTCCTCCTAAAGGAACGGGTACAGAGGATGATAAGACTTCTACTAATGCGAAAGGGTACTTTATTTATAATTGGGTTTACACTCCTTGGAATAGGGCAGATGTTATGGCCCTTAAAAATGCATTGCCTGACCCGCGAAAGAATCCAGCTGCCTTTTATGAGGAAGTTGAGGGTGCAATTAGCTCTTGTACTATGACTTTGTCTGATATTGATTTGTTTTTGGATTAATATTACCGCCAGATATGTGGAGAACTGTGCGTAAAATTGATGATAATGCGACATTTGGAGCATTGTGGAAAGATTTAGAGCGGTTAGATGAAGATAGAGAACCTGCACAGAAACCGTGTCAGTTAATTTTAAATCTTCCGGCAGCTATATTAGTTAAGTTAAAGACGATCATTCCCCCTAAAAAGATAGATTGGACAGTGTTAGCGTCTTGCAAGCAAAAGGTAGATTAATCAGTTTCTGACTTTTTACACGCTTTGAAGAGGCATTCCACGATTTTAGTGGCCAGTCATTGATAGATGACACGGGTAGGCATCTGTTTGTTGATAAATATGTCGCAAACCTTTTGCCAGGGATAGCTAGTCGCTTAAAGGCCAGTGAGAGTTCATGGACATTTACCGATTCTGACAGGGCAAGCGCTGGGCAGTTGCGAGCGCCGATCAGTAACTGCTTTTGATTTTTAACTCATCCTTTTTAAAATTGTTGTTTTTACTTGAACTATGTTGGCTAGATTCACGGAGCTGTGTTAAGGCTCTGGGGGGAGGTAACGCATTATTAAGGTCAGCGTTCTAGCACCTTAGTACAGGTGCGCTAAAGCGCCCTGACGTCCGCACGCATAGTCGGCCTCATTAGGAGCCGATGAAGCGAACGCGCAGGAGCACATTTACCGATTCTGACAGGGCAAGCGCTGGGCAGTTGCGAGCGCCGATCAGTAACTGCTTTTGATTTTTAACTCATCCTTTTTAAAATTGTTGTTTTTTACTTGAACTATGTTGGCTAGATTCACGGAGCTGTGTTAAGGCTCTGGGGGGAGGTAACGCATTATTAAGGTCAGCGTTCTAGCACCTTAGTACAGGTGCGCTAAAGCGCCCTGACGTCAGCACGCATAGTCGGCCTCATTAGGAGCCGATGAAGCAAACGCGCAGCGGACGCGCGCAGCGGGCGCGCCGCTGGCGCGCCAAAGGCGCGCCTAAGGCAAGCCCGTCTGCGCCCGTCCGCGCCCGAACGGAACCAGGGGCCAGGATCCCTGGGGGTTCCAACAAGGGAAGGCTCTGTTATAGTCCGGAACAGCTCAGACTTCTTAGGGAGCAGCCTAAAAGTGAGTGTAGGCACTCTATTCTTCCTGAACCTAATGTTCCACAATGCCTTAGTTGTGGTTATAAAATTGGCCACCTTGTGCGTAGGTCGGATAGCTCACAGGATAAAATGGAGCTTAAAATGTTTTTACTTAATTGTCGCTCCCTCCCTAAACATGCTTTAGAAATTCATATCTTGTTAGAAGATAAAAAACCAGATATTCTGTTTCTTACGGAAACATGGTTGAACAAAGGGTCGGACTACGCAATTGTACAAGCCCTTCCACCCAATTATGTTATACAAAGGCTAGACCGAGATGCTGGTCGGGGAGGGGGCATTGCCATTATCTATAAGGATGTTTTTAAATGCCGCATCACCTCGAATCCTATACCTGATTGTGAAAGCATCTTGTTTTCCATCCGGGTGTCTCACGTTTCTACCATGTCAGGCATTTTGATATATCGTCCCCCAGGCCCTGATGGCCAATTTTGCCAGATTATGCCAGAGATTGTAGCTAACCTAGCAAGCTCTCTGCCCAATTTTACCTTATTGGGAGATTTTAACATACATTTTGATAATGCACAACTTCCCCAAATATCAGACCTTGTTGAAGGTTTAGCGGCCTTTCAGCTTGAGCAAAAGTCGTAGGTCCAACACACTCCAAAAACCATCTATTGGACCCTATTTTCTCAAATATTCAAACTCTGGTTACTCTGCAACCTACTCCACTGCCATGGTCTGACCATTTCCTGCTCCCATTTACCTGGGTTACGCAGGAAATGAACCCACCAATGAGAGAAACTAAGAAGCTTGTTCGCACCTGGTCAAAACTTCCATGGGAATCATGGGAGACCAATCTGGAGATTACAAGACCCAAACCCCACCCTAATCCCATCATTGCTAATGATATATTTAATGGTTGGCTAGAGTCCTCGCTTAATACCATCCTTCCCAAAAAAGAGATACATATTAAAACAGGAATCAATAGAAATCCCTGGTACTCCCCTGGTCTTCGGAAACTCAAACAAGAATGCAAAATACTGGAAAGAAAGTGGAGAAAGGACTTTTCACTCGTTAACAAAGGCAAATATAGGGAGGCCATAAAACACTATAAATTAGAAATAAAATCTGCTCAAAGCAGTTATTATCAAGATAGAATTACATCAGCTGCAAACTCCCCACGTGAAATTTTTCACATTGCAAAATCACTTCTGACCCCTTCGGCCCCCTCACAGATTGCAGATAATCCCCAACTCTGATGTAACCAGCTAGCGGAATTCTTTTCGGTTAAAATACAAACTATCTATACGTCATTCAATCTGGATAGTGACCAACGAATGGTATCCTTAACCGATTCAATAAAGGAACAGGACCTGCTGGAGGAATTCCCCCCCATTGGACCAAACTTCCTTAGAAAAGATCTTGAATCATCTCAAATCTGGCTCCCCAATAGATCCAGCTCCGCCCACCATTTTAAATAAGATTAGGAAGACCATCTCCCCAACCATTTTAGATCCGATTAATGCCTCCTTTCTTACTGGAATTGTGCCTCCGCTGTGGAAACAGGCGATGGTCAAGGCACTGCTAAAAAAAACTAATTTGGACCCAGAAGACTGGGCAAATTATCGACCCATATCTTTGTTGCCCGGCATAAGTAAAATCGCGGAGAAGCATGTGAACTCATCCCTTTCGGGATTTCTGGAAAAAAACAACTTGCTTCATCCCTCACAGACAGGTTTTAGATCACAGCAGGGTACAGAGACCGCCCTCCTGTCGGTCGTGGAGGAAGCCAGAAAAATCATTGACGACGGAGGCTGCGCGGCAATTATCTTATTAGATCTGAGCGCAGCCTTCGATACAGTCAATCACCCGCTGCTGATCAGTAGACTCAGAGATGTAGGAGTGACAGGAATGGCACTTAAATGGTTACACTCTTTCTTAGAAAATAGAGTCTTCTCAGTTTTTGAGGATGAAACCATGTCCAAACAAGTACCTCTTATATGCGGAGTTCCGCAGGGATCGGCGCTGAGCCCCACTCTATTCAATGTTTACATGGGTTCCTTGGCACACATAGTCACTCCATCTGGAGTGCAGATTGTCACTTACGCCGACGACACTCAGCTGGTCGTTTCCTTGAATAAAAAAGACAATTCTAGATCAGACCCAACTTCTTGCCTGGAAAAAGTGGCCAGATGGATGGACACCTCATTCTTGAAGCTTAATGGGGCTAAAACTGAGGTCATGCTCCTTGGCAATGCCGCTCCGCTTAATATAGACTCCTTGTGGCCTGTCTGGGTCCTCCTCCAGTCCCGAAAAAGCACATAAAAAGCCTAGGAGTTGTACTGGACTCCAATCTGGATTTTAAGGAACAGGCGCGGAAAGTGGCAGCCACCTGTTATGGCCTTGTGAGGATGATTAGGAAAATCCTTCCAGTATTACCTTTTATGGCTAGAAGGCTGCTGGTACAAGCACTGATTTTGTCACGGCTTGATTACGCTAATTCTTTATACCTAGGCACACCTCTTTCTACATCCAAAATACTACAGACAGTTCAAAATTGCGCAGCTCGGCTGCTCCTAAATGTCCCGAAAGGGCTTTCAGCCAAACCTGCTCTTGCCTCTTTGCACTGGCTTCCAATTCAGGAGAGAATTCAGTTCAAAGCTATGTGTATTGCACATAAAGCACTCTCCGGAAAAGGCTCACCGATGATTTGTGCAATGATTCATCCCTACCATCCCAAAAGAGCCCTAAGATCAGAAAATAAACATCTGCTGACAGTTCCTAAAATTAAACGAACGCGAAGTGGAGGGCGCCGTTTTTCTTATAATGTTGCTAAAACCTGGAATCTCATTCCCCTCCACATCCGCTTACAACCTAACTACATGAACTTTCGCAAGCAGCTAAAAACCTTCCTCTTTCCCTGACGGGTTTTCAAATTGAGTATTTGTGTATCTCTTAGCGCTGGGATGCCCTTGGGTAACCAGGCGCTTTATAAGTGCTACTTCATTCATTCATTCATTCATGGACTACCTCTTCTCCGGTTTCTCTTTTAACTATGGCTCAGTATTATGAGCGACAAGAATTAGAAACTAAAGGTAATGAGGACAAAAAGTCTAAAGAGTTGAAAACAAAGGTTATGTTGGCTCAAGCTTATGGTCCGCCTTCTAGAGGTCATGATAGAGGTGGACGTGGATCTTATGGTTCGTCCTTTCCTTCCTATACTCTTTCAAATTTGTCTGTTGATCAGTGTGCGTACTGCAAAAATTTGGACATTGGCTTTCTGATTGTCCAGTACTGCGGGCTCAGCAGAATCTACGTGGTCGGGGACAAATGAGAAATCGTTCAGGATATCCAGGGCCTAGAGGAAGCGCGAATGATCGTGCTCGGTTTGATGCTAATACACGTGGGCAGGATGGGTTTAACACTTTTGATAGAAGGAACCAATATCAAATGTCTGACTATGTGCCCTCTGATTTTCAAGATTCTGCTTATGCATAGGATTGCCTAGGATGGGGTAAGGAATCAGTTGAAGTTCCAGTAGATCAGAGGGGTCCCTATGTTACAGCACATGTCTTGGGCTCTACTGATCAGTTTCTGGTTGATACAGGAGCTACTCGTAGCGCCTTGTCTAAACAGTTGGTTCCAAGGGCTCCCCTGTCTGGCTTAACCATTACATCTATAGGTTTCGATGGAACACCTTCCCTTAGCCCATTGTCACAACCACTTGCATTCGATGTTGATAAGTTTACTGCTCCATGTCCGTTTTTGCTTTCTCCAAACACACCAGACAATATTGTGGGTCTTGATATGCTTAAATATTTCAGGGCTACGATACGGTGTTCTCCGGAAGGAGTACGGGTTATTTTGAATGACAACTACCCTGTGATTGAGAGATCTTGTATTATTAAAGAGGACATTGCACTAGCCTCACTCCCTAGTACTTTGTGGGCTACTTCGGACACTGATGTAGGACAAATGGTTATTCCACCAGTACATATTAGTGTCAAGGAGGGCGCTTTATTGCCAAGACTGCCTCAGTATAAAATTTCTCGAGAAGGAGAAGAAGCACTCACACGTATTGTACATGATTTAATTAAGGTGGGGGTTGTGGAAGAAGTTCCTTACAATGTTTGCAATAGTCCGATTCTTCCCATTTTAAAAAAAGATACTGACACTAGGATCTATAGATTTATCATCGATTTGAGAGAAGTTAACAAGATTGTAGTACCACAGTACCCTGTAGTATCTGACATAACGACATTGCTTACCCTGGTCCCTCCAACAGCAACTACATTTTCTGTAATTGATCTGAAGAATGCTTTCTTCTCGATTCCTATTCATCCTGATAGCCGATATTTGTTCGGTTTCACTTTGAATAATAGATCATACAGATTTTGTAGAGTTCCTCAAGGCTATACTGAGAGTCTTAGTATTTACAGTCAAGCATTAAAAAGACAGCTTGATTCCTTTACCTTGTCTAAAGGAGTGGCTCTCATACAATATGTCGATGACATCTTGTTGGCAGCTGATACACCTGAGCAGTGTGAGAAATGCACTTTGTCTTTGCTTTCTTTTCTTGCTACACACCACCATAAAGTATCACGGAAGAAATTGCAATATTGTAGACCGAAGGTGACCTATTTAGGACACCTTCTGTCTAAGGAGGGCCGTGCACTGACACCAGATCGCATTCAAGCAATTTTAGACACCCCAGTACCTTCCACGCAGAAAGATGTCCGTGCATTCATTGGTCTGACTTCGTTTTGCAGGCAATGGATATTGGGTTTTTCACACATTGTTAAACCCTTGCTAGCACTTTTAACTAAAAACACTCCGATCCCCCTTCCATGGACAGATGAATGTCAAAATGCTTTTTGTCAGTTGAGACAAGCTCTTTGCTCTGCACCAGTGTTAGGCACACCAGATTACACGAAGGCTTTTACACTCTATGTACATGAGAAAGAAGGATGTGCATTGTCAGTTTTAGTACAGACACACGGGGATAAACAGCGTCCTTGTGCATACCTTTCTGCAGTTCTTGATCCTGTTGCTCGTGCATTACCTGGGTGCTTCCGTTCAGTTGCAGCGGCGGCTGTGTCCATACGTCAGAGTGAAGGGATAGTTTTGTCACACAAACTGTTGGTGCTAGTACCCCATGCAGTAGATGCCCTTTTGAATCAGACTAAGACTCAGCACTTAACTAGTGCTCGTTTGACAGGATACGAATTGACACTGCTAGCACCTCATATTACCTTGAAGAGATGTGCGACACTGAACCCAGCCACTTTGTTGCCATATCCTGCGACTCAGTCTCAGTCAAAGGAGCCTCACGATTGCATATTCCTTACTGAGGAGCAGACAAAGGGTCGCATCGATTTGCAAGATACGCCCCTTCCAGATGTAGATGGGGAACTGTGGGTTGATGGGTCCTGTCTGAAGTTACCAGATGGCACGACTTCAGCTGCTTATGCAATTACCACGCTTGAGACAGTAGTGGAAACAGCACGCATACCTCAGAAGTCGGCTCAAGCTGCTGAACTAATAGCTTTGACACGAGCATGTGAGCTTAGCACTGACTTGTGTGTGAACATTTACACGGATAGCCGCTATGCTTTTGGAGTGGTTCATGATTTTGGCCTACTCTGGAAGGAAAGAGGCTTTCTTACATCCCATGGGATGCAGATAATGCACGGAGAGTTAGTGCATAATCTCTTGACTGCACTTACATACCCAAAGAGAGTTGCTATTATGAAGTGTAGCGCACACAAGAAAGTGACTGACAAAATAGGACAAGGCAATGCCTTTGCAGACCGCGTAGCCCGTGAAACTGCAATGCAGCGAAGCACTACATCCATGTACGTAGTGAAATCACAAGCTGAGCGTTGGCATGATGCTAGAGAGGAAGTATTGGATATACAGAGATCTGCTTCTGTGGAAGAGTTTGAGCAATGGTCTAAAGAAGGAATGTTAGATGATGAGGGTTGTTGGCGTAACAAAGAAATGAATAAGTGGAAATTGCTTGCAGCCTATTTACAACGTATGGTTCAAATGGCACATGGGCTGGCACATGTTGGAGCTCTAGCAATAACTAAATTGCTTACACAAGTTTGGGAGCATCCTGAAATTGCTAGCACAGCCAAAAGGGTAGTACAGTCCTGTTTGATCTGTTGGCAGTATAATCCTGGAAAAGGGACACGAACTCCTACAGGAGGGTTTGCTACACCAACCGCACCTTTTGAAGTTTTGCAGATGGATTACATCCAACTCGAGCGCTGCAATAATCTGAAATATGTCCTAGTGGTGGTATGTGCCTTCAGTAAGTGGATAGAGGCATACCCTACAAAGGATAATACTGCTCTCACCACAGCAAAGGTGCTTCTAAAGGAGTTTTTCCCTAGATAAGTTGTTTGCAAACTTTTGTGGAGTGACAATGGACCTCATTTTATTGGGCAAGTTGTTGAGCATGTCCTGAAAGGATTAGGGATCAAACAGAAATTCCATACAGTTTTCCACCCGCAATCAGCAGGATTGGTGGAAAGGTATAACGCTATTTTAAAATCAAAATTGGCGAAAATACTGGCTTCCACGTCTCTAAAGTGGCCAGATGCACTACCATTGGCATTGTTGTCCATAAGATCGGTGCCACATTCACGATCAGGTCTCACCCCCTATGAGGTGGTGTTTGGGAGACCGATGAACATTTGGGGAATTCCTAAGCCACGCCCCATACATGATGTTCCTTGTGTTCTGATGAATGATTATTTGGCACAGTTAACCGACAGTTTGGTTTCTATTCATCAACAGGTTCGAGAAGCTCGTCCTGACAGATCTACAGGTGAGGCCCACGAACTCCGTCCTGGTGATCACGTAATGGTCAAGGTCTTCGACAGATCAAACAGCTTGGAGCCGAGGTGGCGAGGACCAGAGCAGGTGCTCCTTGCGACAAGGACAGCAGTTCGAGTGACAAACAGAAAGAATTGGATCCACAGCACACACTGCAAACGCGTGTCGCCTGCCTTGGTGGAACCTGCTGTGTTGACCGACCATCGAGAGATTCTGGAGACGGAGAAAGGCCAAGCTATCTCACCTGACGAATCTGCGGAAGTCTTCCCGGACCACACGATCACTGGAGTAGCCAGATATCAATTGAGACCGAGGAAAGGATCTGCAGTTTTGAAAAGACTGGTTGAGCTACCGCCCTGGGTTAGTGAAACGGAGAGCCAATGTGGCAAGGGGAGGGGGATCAGCCCTGTATTAGTGTAGTGACACCCGCTTTGGCCCATGGTGAAGAAATCAACGGCTGCCCAGGGAGAAGAGCTCCAACGATTGTTTTCAACAAGTTTTCAGAAAGATCAATCATTACTGCTGCTAAAATGACCAACAAAAGAATCATTTGTGCTGTAGGGTTTGTTGTTGCTATGGTGGCTATGGCAGCAATTACGTGGTACATCGAGAAGGTGGCTCCTGTTCGACAGCTTTTTGTTGCCACTACGCCAGTACCAGTGGAACACTACTACTTCACTCTTCCCTACCATGAGCAGAAGCATCGACAATCCTATCTAAACAATACCTTTATTCAGATGTTGCACCATACTCACAATGCTACAAATACTACCAACTGTTGGGTGTGTGGGATGATACCTGCACATCAAAAGAAAGGAGGAACACCTTTATTCCTCTTCCATTTTCTCACAATGGTTCTTGTCAAGCTTGGTATGCGCTCTTGTTTGCATATGGAAAGCCTTCAGTAGGTGGGATTATTTTTCAACTTAATAAAGTGTGTTATCAAAATAAAGAAGGTTATCCACAAGCCAAAGGGACTAAATGGGAATGGGAAGAGTATCAACCGGACAATATTTCAACACCATATGTTTTCACAAATGTGAGAATAATAAAGAACATTGGACCTTTTGTGATTTCTGTGACAAAAACTAAAGCAGATTTGTGTATCTGTAGTGTTGGAAGAATTCCAGTGGGGAGGAGCGAGTGCACTGTAATCCTGACCATTGAAGGTGCCAATAAGAGCACTTTCACAGCCTAGCATAATACGTATTTTGTGTGTGGAAATAACGGATATTATCAATTACCTGTTGGGTGGTCAGGAATCTGTTATGTATCTTTTCTGTTGCCCCCTGTGTTTCTGGCACCTGCATTGTATCACCGTGATTTTAAACTGTACAATGATATTTCCAAAAACAGAAATAAGAGGACAATAAGTATGGATGAAGTAGACCAAACCGACACTACCCTACAACAATATGTTGATTTCAACGGGCTTATTTTTCTTTGTGGGTGCTGCATTAAATAGCAGGAAGATCAGGCGACTAACTCGTGTTGTGGAAGCTGTTACCAATCAGACAGCTATGGCACTTGGGAACATTACAGAGGAACTACAGATTGCAAGGATTGTAGCACTCCAGAATAGGATGGTGCTAGACGTGATTTTGGCTGATCGAGGTGGTGCATGTCGCATCATCGGTAGCAGCTGTTGCGTATTCATACCAGATCACTCACCTTCAGTATATGACGCAATATCAAAACTACATAAGATTGCTGCAGAAATTCATCCAGAGACTGGTACTTGGACTTTTGCTGGATGGTTTTGGACTCGTTTCTGCTTGGGGCTGGAAGCTACTGACTATCCTGTGTGTAATGATTACAATACTTTTTACATGCTGTGTATGTATCCAATGTGGTCCAATGCTTTGCTCCATTTGCATCTCTGCTTGTATACCTACCAAAGGGAACGTTGCTGAAACGAAGGCCCAACAAATGTTGAATAAAGAGGTGGCCGAAATAATGTTAATAGATGTACGGGATGAATATCTAGATTACCCCAGATAAACGAATGTCTTCAGCCAATGCTGAAAGGGTCGTCTGTTGTAATTTGGCAGCACTTAAATTAAACATTAGCTGAAGACAGCCTGTATTCAGAGGCTAAATTGTCCGCTTTGTGGAATCCATTTTGTATTTCTGGCAGCCATTTTGGTTGCCATGTGCTGCCATGTGCTCGCCATGTGCTCTGTCCTACCTTCCTGTTAACTGCTCTTGAAATCTGCCTAGAGACAAGTTATATTTAGTTCTTTTTGCTTTGCACATGCTCAGTTGAGCTTGCAGCTGTTCCGAGTTTATAAATGTCAGGATGTGTCTACTAGAAGTAGAAACTGTTAGCTCCACCCACTTGTCGACTGCATTTTCTGTATGACCTTATATGTACCTAAAACCAGCATTTGTGTTTGTACCGCCTTCATTTGAGCCCCTGTGTGGGTATAAAAGGACCAAGGTCCTTCCATTCAGTGTGCTACTTCATGCATTACTGAAGGGTGATGTGTGAATGTAACTCCACCTCATGAGGTTTAATAAACTCTGTTTTTCCTATTCCAGTTTCTGTGCCAACTTCTTCCTAAGTGTCTGAGGACTCTGTGCAGAGAAGGGAGAACCCCTAAGCACTGGTAGGCCTTGCTGAGGCTCACTACTACAATCTGACAGACACATCCAATGCACGAAGACCGAGAGGTGTCATCCTATATTTCCTCGAGTACACAGATTTGATAAGAGTTCTCAGAGCCGTTAAATCAATTCAACGCATCTCCTGGTCAGGTTCATCTCTATTCTTCTCACAAGATTACGCCAAGGCTACTGCAAACAGACGCAAGGAATTCCTCAGCAAGAGACCTGATCTACGTTCTCTAGGGGCCCGTTATGGACTTTTTCATCCCTGCCCTTTTAAGGTCACTTATAAGAACAAAACTACCACTTATGAGGACAAAACTGCAGAGCTTCATCGATTCATGCAAAACAGAATCTATGGATTTTTCCGGAGCCTCATCGTCTCGCACCACCTAACAGCAACAATCTTTTAATATAATATGCTTTCCTTTTCCTTCTTATTATGCTGGAACTTGAAATATGATTAATTGGTTTATAGTGCTTGGTTATGTGTTACTTCAGCATGTTACTGCACCTTTTATCTATAATGACAGTTTTTTTCTGTTCTCTCCTTCCTCACAGGTTTGTTGATGTGTTTATCCACGTTGTTGCATCGTTACGTGTGGTGCGGTCCCTCCTCGCCCTACGTTCCGTTGAGTTTGGGTGTGCCATCTATTCCATGTGGCTTCACCTCCCCCCCCCCCCCATCACCCTTTATTTGGTATCTCTAGGTATGTTTCATCTTTTTCACCTCTTTATTCCTTTTTCTCCTATCCTTTTTTTCTTTTCTATCTTTATCATCTCTTTCCTATATTCTTATCTAATTTCTTCTCTCGTCTACTGCATTTTTTACACCTGTATTTTCATTCTCCTTTATCTTATATGTACTGTTTGGTTATCTTTTTATATAGTTGGATTGTTCTTTGTAATGTTTGTTATTGCTTGAGGATTTTTCTAGAGTGGTGTATCTTTAACGTTTTTATAGTTTTTTCATGTCTTTGAAATTTGTCTCTAGGAACGTCAGAGGTTTGAATTCTCCTATAAAAAGACAAAGGGTTTTAACGCACCTGGCCAAACCAGAGGCTGGTATAGCTTGTATACAGGAATCTCATCTTACGGCAGAGGAATCTTTAAAATTAAAGAAAGGATGGGCAGGGGAAGTCTTCTTTTCACCAGGAGATGGAAAACGAAATGGGGTTTTGACTCTCTGTCCTAAGACGCTTTCTGTTAAATTGCTCTCCCAGAACTCAGATAATGCTGGACAATGGTTATACACCAAATTGTTGGTTGGGAATGCTCTGGTTTCTTTACTTAATATATATGCTCCAACTGCTGGAGATCCCTCTTTTTGGGTACTCCTGGCTCAACAAATTACAAATTGCATTGATGACAACTTTATCCTCGCGGGCGATTGTAACCAATTCATTGACCCCTTTATAGATCGCAATTCAATGACTAATTTTATCCAACTTAAGGCACAAATTATTTGTTCAAACTATTAAACAATACAAGCTGATTGATGCTTGGAGGCTTTGCAACCCCACCACAAGAGAATATACTTACTATTCCCCGGTACATCAAACCCAATCGCGAATAGATTACTTCTTTATATCCCATAATATCTCCAAATCCCTAAGACATACGAATATTGGCTCCATTCTCATATACGATCGCGCTCCTAGCTCTATCCAACTTGATATTTTACAAAAACCTATTTCTCCTAGGAAAGGGCGTTTTAATAATGCTCTCCTTTTGGATTCAAATTTCACCTCCTCTTTTATTTCCTTCTTTAATGAATATTTTTTGTTTAATGAACATGACAGTGCCTTTCTCAGTTGTTTGGGATGCTTTTAAAGCAACAGCCCAAGATTTTATTATTGGTTTCGTCTCTAAAAAAAGCAAGATTTGGCATGAATTTACCATAGACCTCTTTTCTAAAATAAAGAGACTGGAGCATTCTTACTATTCTTCAAAATCAAAAGATTGTTTAACTGAACTTATTAAAGCAAAATTTCAATTCAATAATGAATCCACAGATAATGCATCAACATACTTACTAAAGTCTAGTGTAAAGTTTTATGGCGGCCAAAACAAGGCGGGGAAAATGTTAGCTAATTACTTGAAAGTCAAACAAACTTACTATAGAATCTATTATGGACGAACAACAAACATTGAAGTTTAAGGACGCCCAAATTTTGAACGAGTTTCTTCTTTTCTATAAAACACTCTATACGTCAGAAAATCCCCCCTCAGAGCTACATATCTCAGTTTCTCTCGGATACACAGAGATCTTCTGACACTCAGCCAGACTTCACAATACTGGAATCTGATATATCACAAAAGGAACTCCTCACTGCCCTACAGTCACTTAAGAAAGATAAAGCCCCGGGTCCAGAAGGATTCACTGTCGAGTTTTTTCTGTACTTTGCACAATTGTTACTCCCCAAATTACATAATCTCCTAGATTTTTTCTTACAATCTAACATATCATCGGGTTCTTTTTCAGATGCCCTAATCTGCCTCATACCCAAGGAAGGGAAATACTTAAGGTACTGTAAAAATTACCGACCTATCTCGCTAGTCAATATTGACTATAAAATCTTGGCCATACGTCTGGAATCCTATTTACCCCAATTGCTAGGCAAGGAACAATCTGGATTTGTCAAGGATCGCCTCATTACAGATAATACCCGCTTATTTTTTGACATCCTGTCCAAATGCCCTCGCCTATCTCAATCCCTATCAGCAGTGGCTTTAGACCCAGAAAAAGCTTTTGACAGAGTTGAATGGCCCTCTCTCTTTCACACACTTAAATGGTTTAGTTTTGGTCCAAAAATTGTTTCTTTAATATCAGTTCTCTATTCTTGTCCATGAGCAGCAGTATGTGCAAATGGTAACACATCAGCATACTTTGATTTAGGCAGAGGTGTTCGCCAAGGTTGTCCTTTATCACCGTTTCTTTTTAATTTAGCTTTAGAACCTTTTTTATCCAGAATTAGTCAAAACCAAGATATACATGGATTTGATTTCAATAACTCACAAAATAAATTGGCAGCATACGCTGATGATGTACTATTATTTATCTCTCAACCCCAGTCCTCTATTCCTGCAGGAAGTCGAATCCTTTGCTTCTGTCTCTGGAGATAAGCTGAATAAGGGTAAGTGTGAAATATTACCCTTAACTAAATATACTTTTAAAGATGATTTTGTTGCTTAAAATTTTGCATGGAGCCCACACCATATTAAATATTTAGGTTTACAATTTACTCCTTATATATCAGACACACTTTCCATGTGTATGGACAACTGTATTAAAAGAATCATCACATTGACTACTAAATGGCATTCCCTATATTTATCCTGGTGGGGCCGTTTTGACACCATAAAAATGATGCTAACCCCCATAATACTTTACACAATTTCAAACATTCCAGTACCCATCCCCTTAACTTTTTTTAAGAAGTTAAATTCTGTACTATCCTCATTTTTATGGAATAAGAGAGCACGTATGTCACTATCAAAATTGACAATACCAAAATCGGAAGGGGGGGGTTAACTTTCCTAATTTCCCTACATATCAAAAATCTTTTTTACTCTGCCAATCTTCGAGATGGCTCTCGGAGTCACTGGTTGACTGCCCCTTATGGGTTGAACTTGAACGTTCTTTTCTTTCCCCCTTCTCATTTCAAGAATACATGTCCTTCACTCGCAAACCTCAATCTCTGTCTACCCCTATACACAAACAAACATGCAAAATTTTAGAATCTAATTCTTCACCACTTCCTGCAGATTTGAAGTCTTTCTTAGGTTCTACAATATGGCATAATAAGTTGATTTTGATACGGGGTAAACCTTTATACTGGAGATCTTGGAGACGAAAAGGTTTAATATGGGTTCATCAATTATTCATACAACATGAGATCATACCTTTTTCACAACTTAGCACACTTTTTGATCTCCCTAACTCATTTCACTCTAAATGTAACCTTCTGAAACAAGCCCTTCATAATGCATGTGCTCAATTTATATCTCCCAGTGCTCCCACACCCTTAACTGGTTAATAAGCTTCACACTCTTCTATGTACAAATCCCAAAGCCTCTACTATTTACAATGTAAGAGACAAAACCAAAGTTGAGCTTTCCTGGGAGCAAGATTTTGAGGTATCATGGGTCTTTATCTTTATGGAACAAAATATGGACCAAAATCAGAAAATCCTCCAGGGCTGCTAACACTATGCAAACACTCTTTTTTTTATATATAATAGACTTCTATTATGCCCGGTTACTTTATACAAAAGGCACTCTCATCTTTCGGACACATGCTGGACATGTTCTTCCCCCTGTGCAGATTTATATCATTTACTCTTCACTTGCCCGTTGGTGCATAACTTCTGGAATAGTGTTTGGTCTCAAATCAACTTAATCTTTAATTCTAAATTTCCCTTCTCCATTATTCATGTGTTTTTAGGAAGTCCATCTCCTGTTTGGACTGATTGCAATTCTAACACAAAGATTATAGACCTATTGTTAGTGGTTGCTTTCCAACAAATAACCAAAAACTGGAAAGATTTTACAAAACTATCTTACCAAGCATGGTGGTACGCCGTTTGTCACAATCATAAATTAGATACAGCCTTTGTACACCCTATATATATGGCTCCAAAGCGCTTGAAATTATGGTTACCTGTTACATTGTTTATAGATGCTAGCGCTAGACGCTCCTTTTCCCCAACTCCTATTCAACAAGAAGTCTCTCAACCTCCGTGACTTTCCTTTCATTAGAATTATATCGACTTACTCTTTCCAATTTTATTAATGTATTCCTTGTATGAAATGTACTTCTTTTTCTTTAGCATACACCAATCTAATCTACCTTACTTTAGCCATGTTAACTTGATTTGTACATCCAACTATGTTGCTTACCTGTTTTTAACTTGTTCCATGCAAATGTTTATTATCTTAATATATCTTGTATTGTTATTTTAAAATTTTCTTCAAAAAACTCACTTTTAAACTTTAAAAAAATATACTACTGTTGATGAAATAATGATATAATTCATCCCTCGTGGGTCAATTCTTCTTTTGTTCACATGTAAACTGCTCAAAGGCCTAGAGGGTCACTTGGCTCCCCCCTGGTTATTCATACATCCATTATGCTGCGTAGCAGGCCCTGGTAGTGGGCCTGCATGCTTCTTTGAGAATAGACCTACATTCCTCTGGGAGGTTTAGATTGCCAAACTCTATGACCTCAGGAGCCAAACTGCCAGGTTGAGCAGCTGACGACTGGGATGTCGGAGAGTGCTGTGATTTTGTGTGAGAAGGTTCAGCCTGTTGGGGAGCTTCTAGTGAGGAACTAGAGAGAGTTCGAGCAGTGTGGTGTACCATGGCTGGCGTGCCCAGGTTGGTGCCACCAGGATGACAGTGAGGGATATCAGCCTCAGCACCACAAATGGTAGGAGTGGGAGAGGCAGAAAAGCGTAGGCAAATATCCCTGACCAGTTTATCCATAGTGCACTGTCCAAAGACTGTGGGTGTGGTAACCAGGTGGCGAAGTTTTGGCATTTTGCATTTTCTGCGGTGGCAAACAGGTCTATTTGTGGGAACCCCCAATGCTGGGAGTAGGGGAGTAGGACCTGTGGGTGGAGTTCCCATTTGTGGACTTGTTGATGCATCCTACTGAGCAGGTCTGCCAGATCGCTGTCCACCCTAGGAATGTGTTGAATAAGCAGATGCACTCTGTGATGCATCGCCCAACGCCAATTTCTCTGGGTCACACTGGACAGCAGTAATGTGTGTGTGCCCATTGTTTTTGTGAGTAAAACATGACAGTAATGTTGTCTGTATGTATCAGGACTGTCTAGTCTTGTATTGTATTAGACCATGAAATGCCCAGAGAGCAAGCTGTATGGTCAGCAGCTCCACATGGTTGATGTGGAGGGATTACTGGGCAGGCGTCCATGTCCCCTGAATGGTGAAATGTTTGAGGTATGTGCCCAGCCAGTGAATGAGGCATCCCTGGTCATGGTCTCCTGCTGAACTGGGTTGAGGAAGGGTCACCCCTTCAACAGGTTGTGTTCCACCACTGCAGACAGTGATGTGTGCGGCCCCAAACCAACACTAGATCTTCTAAATGACCCTCTGCTTGAGACAACTATGCTGCTAACCACTCCTGTAACTGACACATGGGACATGAGGAACTATCGCTATGCAAGATGCCTTCATTCCAAGCAGTTGCGTCACAATTCTGACCGTCATCTGACAATCTGGCTGAAAAAGAGGCAGCATGTTTTCGAAAGCTTGCACTCGTGCTGGACTGGGGAACGCCTCCCCACTTGTGAGTCTAAGATGGCCCAGAGGAAGGGCTGCATTTGTAGGGGTTGGAGTTGGGATTTTGTCAGACTGATGGTGAAACCTAGACCATGTACGGTCTGGATGGTTGTCTGGGTGTGCGCGAAGCATAGTTGGTGCGTGGCACTCTTGATCAGCCTGTCATCCAGGTAAGGAAATACGTGGATGTCACCCCTCCTGAGATGAGCTGCTTACACGCCAGACATTTGGTAAAGACCCTTGGGCTGCAGTAACAACAAATGGAAGTACTTTGAGCTGGTAATGTTGTCCACTCATTACAAATTGCAGGTATCTTCGATGCGCTTGGTGGATGAATATGTGTAAGTAGATATCCTTCAGATCGAGGGCGGTCATGAAGTCGCCTTTCTGGAGTAGGGGTATGAAGTCTTGTAGAGTCACCATTTGGAAGTGCTCAGAGAGAATGCATTTGTTGAGGGTCTTGAGATAGAATATAGGTCTGAGGGAGCCGTCCTTTTTGGGGATAAGAAAGTACAAGAAATAGACCCCTTTTCCACAATGTTGTTGCAGAACCAGCTCTACAGCTCCTTTGGCGAGGAGGCCCTGTATATCCTCCTGAAGGAGTTGCAAATGTTCTGTGGGCATTTTGTGTTGGCGGGGAGGATTGTCTGGTGGTACTTGCGTGAGTTCCAGACAGTAGCCCTCCCATATAATGTTGAGAACCCAATGGTCGGAGCGATTTCTGACCACCCTGCAACATTCCCCCGACTGGTGTTATCTGATCGGGGGAAAGGTGGAGAGTCACTGTTTTGGAAGGGCAGCCCCTTTTGGAGCTGTTCCCTTTCCCCTACCATTATTGCTCCTGTAACCACTCCTCCCGTAGTAGCCCCGGGAAGGCGATTCCTGAATGGGCCTTGTGAAGGTGGAGGAAGTTTCTGTGGTGCAGCTTTTCTTCGGAAGGAGTCACAGGGAGTGGGTGTCTGTAGGGTGCCAATCGCTTTCGCCATGTCAGTGTCTTTCTTGATTTTTTTCTAGCATCTTGTTGATCTGAGGTCAGAAGAGATGCTCACCATCGAAAGGGTACATTTATAAGGTGCTGCGGTACCTCCGGTTTAAAACCAGGCACACGCTGTCAGGATGCTGGTGCTAATGTCGCAACTGGCGTTGTCAGCAACATACAGTGCACAACGTATGTTGGTATTAGAGATCATTTTTCCCTCATTCACCAACTCTTGTCCCTCCTTGCGGTACTGCTCTGGGAGACGTTGGACGAGGTCTGACATCTGATCTCAATGGGCTCTATCATACCTGAACAGTAAGCAGATGGAATTGGTGACGCGCCAATGTGTAAGTAGCCTGGGCTGGCACTCTTTTGCCCTTTGCATCAATATTTTTGCTTCCCGGTCTGGAGGGGAGCATCAGCTGTGCCCTGTGTGTTAGCACGTTTCCTAGCTGTACGCACACCTAGAGTGTCAGGTGGTAACTGGCCTCGTACGCATGGAGGGTCATTAGGGGAGGCCTTACATTTCTTAATCAACCCTAGGTATAACCACCCTCACTTTAACCAGCTTCTTAAATATATATCGGTAGCTGGTCTGGGAACCCATTGGAGCCTGGGAAGGTACTGTAGAGAGCGTTGAGGAGAGGGTGTCCAGGAGGAAATCATCCTCCTCATATTGCACATGCATCTCCACATTATGGAAAATAGCTTCCCTATACAGTATTTCATGGTATGAGGTGACGTCATCTGGGGGTGAAGGTCTTGCAAGTTACAGGTCTGGGTCTGTCTCTGCAGGGGGCTCTGCGTCAATCATCCCAGGGTTCTGGGCCCTGTGCGATGAGGAGGGTCATAAGGGTAGCCTTGGACTATCCCCACGGCACATGCAGTAAAGGAGAGGGGGAGGGGAGTGGTGGGGGGTGGAGGAGGTCTAGCAGGAGGCTAGTACCTTTCTAGGCCTCTTGGAAGTGGGAGGCACAGAAGGGTTAAGGGCCTCCTCAAAAGTCAATTTCCTCTAATGCGGAATACTGTCTTTTGGCAACTGTGAAGGTTTCGCCAGGATCCGACCAGTGCCTGGCTGGATGTGGATGTACTGCTGCTTGGCGTCGACATGTTACTGCAGCTGCTGGATGATTGCTTGGTCGAAGTCCTCAAAGGCAGAGGAGGACACAGCAGTAGAAGGTGGTCTGGAGGAAGCTGAAGAAGATTTAAGCTCGATCTCTGCTCTGAATGCTTTGGGTTGATGCCCTTTGCCCCTGAATGCTTTGGGGCAGTGTTTCGGCTCCGAACGCTTTTGATCCACCCATTTCAAATCCGAGGGCTGGCGAGCCTGTGTCTTTGAGTCTGGGGCCGAAGCAGCGGTCGACTCTCGAGGCGGACTTCGGCACCAAGTGTGGAATGAGCATCGGGTCCATCTCTGAATGAGCATGGCCAAAAAGCAGTGGTACACTGGAGGCTTCAGAGGTGGCACAGGAGCTCACGGCTGGTGCCTCCATTTGGTGAGTAGAAGGGGTGCCAGTACTCACTGTGATCTTCGGTGGACGCTGGCCTAGCGGATACTCTTCTGTTTTGACGTCCATCTTGGAGTCAACACTTTACGGAAAAAAAGTCACCTCGACTTCGGCACCTAGAGCATCCAGGTGCTCGACATCGGACTCCTCTCACTCACCGAAGAGGTCTTGGGTATCTTCCTCCTCTCTTCTATGCACCATAGATGCCGAGGCAATTCGATGAGCACACGGTTTCCGAAGAGCCTTTTTGTTCTGGAACACAAGACACGCCAAACAGGAGGCTTCAAGGTGGTCTGGAGACAAGCAAAGGTTGCTATGTGGCCTAACGGCTAGGGTGGTCGACCTCAGAGCTAGGGAACAGGGTTCGAGTCTCGGCAGGGACGCTCAACATTCTATGATTCTCGGCAAATCACTTAATCTCCCCGTGCCTAACAAAAAAAAAAAAAAATTAATGTGTCCATCTGTAACATAACTGGTGCTCATGTCAAGCGCTTGGATACCTCTGGGTCTAGTTTGCGCTATATAAAACTCTACAAAAAAAAAAAAAAAACTCATGGAGATCGGTTCTCGGGTACATGGAGTGGCAAGTGGGGCAGAACTGAAATGGAGTCCTTTCTGTTACGAGGACATTCTCAACTCAAACCACGTGAGTTGAGGATGTTGACCAAAATGGGATGAAAGGAGCACAACAGTAGGGACAATCAAAGAGCGGGACTGTTTTGAAGAAACGACTAGGCACATATCCGAAGGTCCGGCAAGAACACCACGTGGCATCGAACCAGATCTCACTTCGACACATTTGAACCAGACAGCGGAGGAAAATAAAACAATCTAACTATAGAGTTGATGCCCCTTTGCATTACCGCTAGTGGGTGGAGTCACTAAATCCTGCGACTTGAACAGACTTATTTCAAAGAAAAAAAAAGTTGTCCACGTGCGAGCCAAACAATAGATGGTGGAAGTATGCACAGAAGGTGTATCCACATCTACAGATGCCACGAACAAACTGTTTTCTTCAAACATGGTTCATCAAAACAGCATTTTTTTTCACAGGCTGAAATGAACTTGGAAATCACCACTATGCCTGAAATCATTAGGACAGGTTTTTTGAGAACACAAGGGTACCCCAATATATGAACCTGGGGTGGCGAGATATTTAGGAAACAGTGGTTCAGGTGTGGCCTAAATGGTCCAAAGCGAGAAAGTGACCCAACAGGGAACACTTGGTTCTAAGATTTTGAAATTAATTCATGAGGGAGCAAAGGAAAGATCAAAGGAAGGTCATGTAGGTCAGATAAATGATATACAAAAAATTGTAAAATAAATGTTTATCATTTATCTGACCTACATGACCTTCCTTTGATCTTTCCTTTGCTCCCTCATGAATTTATTTCAAAATCTTAGAACCAAGTGTTCCCTGTTGGGTCACTTCTAAGCTTGGACCATTTAGGCCACACCTGAACCACTGTTTCCTAATATATATGAGATCATTATGACATCACCAACAAATGATCTATATTATGGTAAAAACCTGTTTTTACATTTTCTATATGCTACTTTCAAAGGCGCTCCAGCATTCACTACAATGCAATTCGATACGATACAAATGGTGGAGCCCTATACAAATTAAACAGGTGAGTTGCTTGTATTTGTCCATCTGAACAGTCCAATGAAAAACAAACAGTATTACCAAAGAAGTTCTGCCCAGGCAGTTTTTGACCGGAATGGAATATGGCCCCCTGCATGGTCTCGGAATCCCTTACTGGATGCCCCGGTTAATAACTACTTGGGAGGGGCATTCACACCTTGGATAATACTGCTTAAATGTGTTTTGAGGGTATTTTTTAAAATTATCATTAAGGAGGAAATTTCTCTAATCTTCCTGGCTAATAAGTTCCAGAAGGATGATCCTTCAGAAGAGGAGGACCATCTGCCTTACCAGGTATAGTAATTCATAGGACAGTCGTGCTCTCCAAATCTATAAATAAATGTTACAGCACGAGTGAGGGGCTCTCGGAAAACGCAGCCCCCCTCACCCAAGAATCCTCCTCCCCTGCCCTAGTCATGGATGAGTGACTGAGCCAGGTCCAATTTGCGGGATACATTTTCTTGCATTAACTAAATGAGACACATACCCAGTGACAGATTCTCCTGCAAGCCTGGAATGCACCCATTCCCCATTGACAAATGTCAGACACTACTCAGCCATACCTCAATACAGCAGCAGGAACCTGTGTGGGCCCAAAACTGAAATACATTACTGATTTCTTTGTTATTTTTTCTCCCACTATAAACTCTTGCGAAATGTTTTTTGCGGGTACTACTGCTACTACTTCAGTAGACATGTGGCCCTCTTCCTGACAGGACACGGCCGCAGAGGGTATATGGCCCGCCTGCCTTTGATACAACACAGAGTGTACAATACAGGACCGCAGCAGCAGGAGGTGCATGGCTGCCCTAACTCAGACATTCAAGGTATCCAATACAGTACCGCAGCAGCAGGGGGCGCATGACTGCCCTAACTCAGACACAGAGTGTACAATACAGGACCTCAGCAGCAGGGGGCGCATGACTGCCCCAACTCAGACATTCAAGGTATCCAATACAGGACCGCAGAAGCAGGGGGTGCATGGCTGTCCTAACTCAGACAGAGCATACAATAAAGGATCGCAGCAGCAGAGGGCGCATGACTGCCCCAACTCAGACATTCAAGGTATCCAATACAGGACCGCAGAAGCAGGGGTGCATGGCTGTCCTAACTCAGACAGAGCATACAATACAGGACCGCAGCAGCAGGGGCGCATGACTGCCCCAACTCAGACATTCAAGGTATCCAATACAGGACCGCAGAAGCAGTTAGCGCACAACTGTCCTTACTCTGACATACAGAGTATAAAATACAGGACCACAGCAGTGGTGGGCACATGACTGTCCTAACTCAGACACAGAGTGTACAATACAGGACCTCAGCAGCAGGGGGCACATGATTGTCCTAACTCAGCCATATAGAGTATACAATAGAGGACTGCAGCAGCAGGGGGCGCACGACTGTCCTAACTCAGATATATAGAGTATACAAGACAGGACAGCAGCAGTGAACGCACGACTGTCCTAACTCAGATATATAGAGTATACAGGACAGGACCGAAACAGCAGGCGACGTATTACTGTTCTAACTCAGGCATATAGAGTGTACAATACAGGACTGCAGCAGCAGTGGGCGCACGACTGTCCTAACTCAGACTGGAGTATACAAGACAGGGCAGGGTCAGGAAATGGTGCACTTACACTCCTCCTGGCTCGGCGAAGGTACATTCAGTTCTGTGGAGAGCGGAGGTGGGGAGCCCACATTCTGCGTGCTCAAAGAGGTATTGCTGTTGTCACTGTTTATCTCCCCTGGAAAAAGGTCTGACTGGCTGCTGCTCGTGCTGGGGGTGGAGTCCTCGTCCGGCTGTTTCTTCTGGAAGTCTGTCACAAAACAAAGAACAGGTTCAGCAATGAGAGCATTGTCCATAGCTGGCTTTGAAATGGTCTTATTCTATGGAATCATTGCATTTAGAGGGGTGAAGTCATACATGGCCTGCTTACTTTTAAATTCTGAATAAGAGTAATACCAGAGGGTGGCCTGGCTCCAGGAGTCAACAAGCATTGGCAACATTAATAGGTTGCACCTTTTGAACCTACTGACTTTCCGAATGCTGTTTAGATCTGTCAATAAAAAAGCAAAGAAGTGCGAAGTGTGCGAAAGCACTTATGATGTAGAGGAGTGCCCAGCAGCAAATGACCACTGCCGGGCTCTCAAAATAAATAAACAAATAAAGTACACAAAAAAACCTGGAATGCCTGGAAGGAGTGGAGGAGTAACAGGAGCAGGTGGGAAGAAGCAATGGGGTGGTGGATAAAAATAAATCTGGATGTGGAGAAGCGAAAAAGCAGCAAATCAGCAAGAGGGCATCCTGGAGAAATCAGGGGAGAAGAAGCACACATGGGAGAGAGCAACATGGAGAGCGCAAGAGCGGCAGCGGATGTTTGGGAGAGGGAAGCATGGCACGAGGGAGAGAGCAACATGGAGAGCGCAAGAGAGGCAGCGGATGTTTGGGAGAGGGAAGCATGGCACGAGGGAGAGAGCAACATGGAGAGCGCAAGAGAGGCAGCGGATGTTTGGGAGAGGGAAGCATGGCACAAGGGAGAGAGCAACATGGAGAGCGCAAGAGAGGCAGAGGATGTTTGGGAGAGGGAAGCATGGCATGAGGGAGAGAGCCCCATGGAGAGCGCAAGAGAGGCAGCGGATGTTTGGGAGAGGAAGCATGGCACAAGGGAAAGAGCAACATGGAGAGCGCAAGAGAGGCAGCGGATGTTTGGGAGAGGGAAGCATGGCACGAGGGAGAGAGCAACATGGAGAGCGCAAGAGAGGCAGCGGATGTTTGGGAGAGGGAAGCATGGCACGAGGGAGAGAGCAACATGGAGAGCGCAAGAGAGTCAGCGGATGTTTGGGAGAGGGAAGCATGGGACGAGGGAGAGAGCAACATGGAGAGCGCAAGAGAGGCAGCGGATGTTTGGGAGAGGGAGCATGGCACGCGGGAGAGAGCCCCAAGGAGAGTGCAAGAGAGGCAGCGGATGTTTGGGAGAGGGAAGCATGGCACGAGGGAGAGAGCAACATGGAGAGCGCAAGAGCGGTAGCGGATGTTTGGGAGAGAGAAGCATGGCACGAGGGAGAGAGCAACATGGAGAGCGCAAGAGAGGCAGCGGATGTTTGGGAGAGGGAAGCATGGCACAAGGGAGAGAGCAACATGGAGAGCGCAAGAGAGGCAGCGGATGTTTGGGAGAGGGAAGCATGGCATGAGGGAGAGAGCCCCATGGAGAGCGCAAGAGAGGCAGCGGATGTTTGGGAGAGGGAAGCATGGCACAAGGGAGAGAGCAACATGGAGAGCGCAAGAGAGGCAGCGGATGTTTGGGAGAGGGAAGCATGGCACGAGGGAGAGAGCAACATGGAGAGCGCAAGAGAGGCAGCGGATGTTTGGGAGAGGGAAGCATGGCACGAGGGAGAGAGCAACATGGAGAGCGCAAGAGAGGCCTGTCAATCATGAGCACTACGTGGTCCATTACAGAGTAAGGGGGGGAGGGGGCAGACCATTACAACATACAAAGAATCTTTACATGCATAAAACATAAAGGAACAATGAATCCCACTTTAACCTGTTCAGGGCAATGACACTCAGGGTGTCACAGAATATCCCGTGTGAGTCAATCTATTGATGCATCTGCCTGTGGGGTTCAGGTTGTTGCAGGAGGGATAATCCTTTCGGGTGCGGGGGGAGAGGGATAAATCAGGGTCAGTTTGTAGGTGGCATTTACTTCCAGTATGTGGCTAGTTATTAGTTGTCCCTGCCAGTATGTTAGGCTACAGAGGGAATTTTTGGCAGTAGGTAGTGCACACCTCGAGTGATCGCCAATACCGTATGTAGCACCTCCATCCAGTATCATGTCACCAGAGGACATAACCGTACCAAATTGAGGAATACAGCATTTAGACAACTACCACAGGTGCGTCTACAATATGCTCTGAGCCCAGGTCTGTGTAACTGTTCTGGGGTGTAGTAAATTCTTCATATGAATTTAATGTGTATTAGCTTGAGTCTGTAGTTGGACGACAAGGCGCTTGTTTGTGACCAAAAGAATTTCCATTGATTGCCAGCTAAAGGTGGCTCCAACGCCATGCTTCATTTGGTCTTTGCACGGAGGATGCAGCATGGTGCATTGACTTGCATGGATGTATAGAGTTGTGAAAATAATCTTATTGGGGATTCAGTTTTTAGCATGATCATCAAGATCAGGGAGTGTGGGATATGCCTTTCTATATGCCATCTTGAGCCAGAAATAGAAGAATATGTCCAGGGGTGTGAATTTTCTATTGCTCCTATTTGTTAACTGGAGAAAAATTGGCCTTCATTGTAGAGGTCTCAGCACATGTAGTTTCTTATGTTGCAGCTGTTTGTGTGTTTTGTAGTTGGTCTTAGGCAACAGGTTTTGTAGTACTTTTACAACTTTTTGTGGGTTGGTCCTGTGATCATTTAAAGAAAATCACATAACGATGCAACATCTTGGCCAACAACAACATGAAAGATGGGAGCAGCACCCCTCTGTTGAACAGTCTGCATTAGCAGAGGTCAGGCGTACCCTGATGCAAGACATACACAGCAAACTACTCCATAGATACTATTGGCAATGGGTTAGGATTCTGATTGCATCTTTAAGAAAGCCTATGAGCACAAACACCTTTACTTTGTAAACACAAAAGCTGTAGATCCAACATGTAATTGTGACTGCAAAGTAAAACAAAGGAACACTTAAGGAGGATTAGTGAAAAGCACTGACTTTATGACCTACGAAGGCATCCAAACAGCACACAATTACTGAACAAAAAGCCATAAACTAGCAACTACAATGTTGCATTAACAGCAGAGTAAATTCACAGAGCATACACTGGCTCTTATGCCAACATAAAAACACTCGATGTCCCATCACCAAAACTTAATTCAAACACAAATGGGACAACGTAACCATTCACAAAAAGCCATGGCTTTGATGGACAGCTCATCCACCAATTGCAATCCATGAAAAACCCATGAAAGAGAAAGGCTGAAGCAGGCTCATCTAAAGCCCCCTCTATCTCAATCCAACTTTTTTGAAGAGTTGACGATGTAGGTCTTACAGACAGCCAAGATTCTCCTTGGCTTCACCTAAAAAGGCTACGGAGTTCTATAAGTTGAAGGCTTTCAAAGTGACAGAACTGCCAAGTGTAGCTGGGCGACCAAAATGTTCAATTTGAACTGGAATTGAAGTGCAAAAAGTTCACAGGCAAAAGTACAGTTTCAAACTTTATTTGGTCCCATGTACAGAAAGCTGGTCTTTATTTAGTAGAAAGCAATTTTTTTCCTTTTACACCTGCATTATGGAAGGAAGGGGGCAGCAGGCGGATTGATGGGCCAAGCAAATGGTAGATATCTGAACCGAGCTAGGCTCGAACCATGTCTATATCATTCCCGTACGGATTTTATTTTCTTGGCAACCCTCACTGACTCAGCCCAGAAGCCACAGTGAGCATCATCATTGTACAGCCTTTGTAGCATCCTTGGTCCCTGCATCAGAGGGCTACTGACTCAGTGGCATACTAGCTTAAAAGCAGCGCAAAGAAAAAATCTATTAGTAGTTTTGAAAATACTTCCGCGGAATTAAGGTGTGGACATACATTAACTGAAGCCACCTTTAAAATGCAGAAAAGATGCACCAAAAAAAGCTTATATATACACAGGCTCGATTTTCTGCAGAGTACAACGCTGAGTATGTATGTTCAGCATTTATTATGCTCCGACAACCAAAATGTGTTAAAAAAGAAACCGTTTTTCGAGGTGGGTGGGGCTTGGGCGCCAGAGTGCCAATAGAGACATTTCAACAAGCGGCTCCGCCTATCTAGCCGGAGGAAATGTACATATATGCTCGGAATCCTCCTCATTGATGTAACTAGAGGACATCCAGAGATTGGCCCAACTATTGTGATCCTGAAGCACCCCTACATACCTACGAAGCGTAATGGATCAGGGTCTGGCCTGGAACGGGGAGCCAGCATACATGAGAGCCTCCCAGACAGGCCTGCATGAGAGAGAGTCGAACTTGCTGATAGCCTAGTAAAGGGCCCGCTGCTTGGTGCATGCCCAGAGTTTCGGCTCTGGTGGTTGGGTCCTGAAGAAGGCCTTCTACGATTGAACCACGCAACGTTCAACACACCAGCACAGCAGAAGGTCTAGGAGAAGGCCTCTTCATAGAAAGGCCTTCCCCAATCCCTGGAAAAAGGACAAAGACCACAACAGGGATTGGGGCAAGGTTCTTATTATAGACTTGAATAATTGTATCCTGCTATTATCTTTAATCGTTATGTAATGGTGGTCTAAAACATGGATATTCATGTTAATAGGCTAGATGATGCAAACTAATGATGAAGAGATTAAATAGTTATTATATGGGCTGAGGGGAGGGGCATGTCATGACCCAGTTACATACAACACGGTTGCAATATAGAGTATAAGGCATAAGGGGAAGTGAAGTATTTAGTAAGATAAGTGACAGCACATCAATACAGGGAGGGTGACAGATCTAGCAGAACTTGGGGCAGTTTATTGCGTCCTAAACATAGTGCAAGTTAGAGCTGAGGATGACTACACCAGATATCCGGTCACAAGATTTTCTACCGATCTTTACATGGATGGTAATGGTTGATCTGAGAGCATGTTAACTGACTATTAGTCAGAAGGTAAACTAACCTGGCTAGAGGCCCATGAACAGAAGCCTCTTAATGAACCACTAACCTCCAAGGAGATCTGGGCTGTAATTAGATCCCTTGCTAACGGAAAAGTGCCTGGGAAGGACGGTTTGAATTTTATAAAGAATATTCTAATCTTCTGGCCCGTACCGGATGGCGGTCTTTGAGGAGGCGAGATCGAGGTGAGCTTCCTTCATCTCTGTGAGAGGCCATCATCACGGTGTACCTAAAGCCGGGCAAATCACTGATCGATTGTGCCTCAGACAGGCCACTATCTTTATTAAACTTCAATACCAAGATTCTAGTGAAAATTGTAGCTAATCGTCAATATCCCGATATGAGGGGACTGGTCTCGCCAGAGTAATCCGGACTTATCCCAGGCAGGTCAATGACAGATAATCTTAAAATTCACTGTACTATAGCCCCTCAAGTCAATTCCAGGTCTACCAGTGGTAGCTATACCCATGGATACCGAAAGTGCATTTGACTCTCTTAACCGGGCATACGTGTTCTCTCTCTTGACAAGGACAGAACTAGGGGTTAATATTTTAGGCTGGATTGTGCTGCTATATAGACACCCCACAGCTTGTACCTGTATAAATGGCCAGCTTTCAGGTGTGATTGAGATCAGTAGGGGGACAAGACAGGGTTAGCATCATTAAAGAAAATCATACCGACTGAGGCCTGTGAATGTTGGGAAAACAATATGTTGCATCACTTTATGCAGACAATATCCTGCTTTACATAAACACCAAACGCAAAAAGCGTCTCCCATAAGAAGAGAGGTTCTACGGTTTGAACGATTTTCAGAGATACAGATTTGTTTGAGCAAATCACAGGCCATACTCATTATGGCAAATACGCATAATATGCTGCTTTAATTAAAATTCGTAGGGATGAGATTGCGTTGTGAGGGAAAGCTATGGACCAACAGTATAGACGATACAAGATAGGGTGGTGACATGGCTGCCTGCTCAGGTAACCATAATAAAAACGGCATTCTTACCCCGCCTACTCTGTTTGTTCATCAACATCTCTACACCGCTGACGGGAGTGTTATTCAAGCAAAAGACATCAATCCTGTTGAATTTGGAAACAATCACTTGGGAAGGGAGGGTTTGCGGTGCGAAGCCTGGGAGCACCACTACTGGGTTACACAAGCAAAACATGGACATGGGTGGTACCACTGCGTATCGCTCCCAGTCACAAGCAATTCAAAAGGATATTGCGGCACGCATTCCACTAAATGTGACAATGGTCCAAACTCTCCCCATACCAAGTACAGTGTAATACAATGGCCAATGCGGCATTTGCTGAGCATAAATTGACTCCCAATAGTTGGTACAGAGACATTATACTTGTCAAAATTGCATAGTTGGATAACCCAAATCTGACACTCACCTTGGAGCCTAAGGCTAAACAGCAACTGTCAACATTACAACTGAAAGAATTAGATGACCTGTATGAGGGGAAATGGGGGGTGAGGGGGATGATGTTGCATTCTGTAATTTTTGCAAATCTTTGCTGCTTAATTATGTTGAAGCACAGTGAAGTACATTGATTTGCCTAAGATAACCGGTTTTAACCCAGTTTTCGTAGTTTCACATTGTGCTATTTAGAAACTTGATGGATCTCTTTCTCTGTTCCTTTACCACCAAAGGACAAAGTTAAGTGTTCAATAATTTCTTGACCTTAATAATACGCTTTATTCAATAAATACAAGTAATCCTGATAACTCAATCTGCCTTGACCTAGTTATGAAAAGTCAAAGTGTCTTCCTTGAATGACAGCAAGCACAAGGCAAGGCGGAAGACTATGTTAATATCACTACCTTCCCCCTGACAAACAGAAAAGAACAATGACTGCTTTATACTGGTCTTACTGAAGTGAGACACTTTCACATTTGCACTTCAGCTCAGATGCAAGAACACACAACAGAAAAACACACTGTGAAACATTGTGTCTGGGATACTTGGCTTAGCTCACTTTTGGTTCGCCTGTCCCCATGAGACGAAGGCCAAGCCTGAGCCAGGCTCGCCCCTTGCTTTGCTTGCCCAGCTCTAAGCATAACCTGTCATGGTGATGCACCCAGAGCAGATCCTGGGTACCGGACTGAGGGAAGAGAGCTGGAAAATACTAAAGAAAGACATCAGCCAAACTCAGGAGGTTTTGTGTAATGCAAGGGGAGCCAGTGGCATGAAGGGCCAGCACTGGAGGTTTGGTAGAAGATGACTGCCCCATTTTAGAAAGAGGCAGGACCTTGCCAGCTGCAGTAAGCAGCATCAGATTTAGGGTGTGAGCCAGGCATTATCTGTTATTTGGCAGAAGTAGGAAATAAAATGCACCAGAAGAATCCTCCAGGGTGGCTTACTTGCCAGTCTATGTCTATGTAGATTACTTGCAAAGTGCAAATGTTACTCCAAGGAGTGTCCTGGCGCTACTGCAGAAAGAGCAATAAGCAGGGGGAAAAGGAGGGAAGAGCTTAGGGACTGGAAAAGAGCCAGGTCTTAAGTTTTTTTCGAAACACAGGTGTAGCTTTGATGCATCTGAATGTCAATGGAAGTTTGTTCCAGAGAGAAGGGCCCAGGAAGGAGAGAGATCTGCCCCCTAACCTTGCGTTCCTGACCCGCTGAACTTTGGCAAGACAGAGATTTACAGAACAAAGTTTTCTCTGGGGGGGTATAGAATGTAATTCTATCTTGTAGATAGCTTGGGCCAGTTCCGTGGAGGGCTTTCTGGGTAACGAGCAATGTCTTAAATATTATCCTCGTCCTCACCGGAAGCCAGTGAAGACTCTGAAGACGACATGTAGCATGGCAGTTACGGGGGAGCCCGAAAATTGTTCGAGCTGCTGCATTCTGGACCAATTGCAGTCTATCAATCAGATATTTGGGCAGGCCTGTGTAGTGCCCGGTCCCTTAGTCCAGCCGTTATGTTATCAAGGCTTGAATCACTTGTTGTCTAGCCGTAAAGGACAGGAGATACAGGAACTTCCACAGCAAGCGAAGTAGGGCAAAACAAGTACCCACCACCGAATTAACTTGGGCGCGAAATAGCAGTTGTCCATCAAATTTGAAGCCCAAGTTTTTCACCGCCAGATTTAGGGTCAGCTGGGGGAGGGGAGGGGTGGGGGCATCTGATGGCCAAAAGGACTGCCACAATACCTCGGCATCTACACCGAAGAAGAGGAGCTCGGTCTTCCCAGCATTACATTCCAGTTGATTCAGGGACAGCCACCTAAACACCGCCGTGAGGCAGTTGCAGGTTTTGTCGCCTGTGAATGCCTCGCTATTCTTCCAGGAGAAAAGCAGTTGGGTTTCATCCGCATATGACACTATTTTAGCCCCTAAAGATTCTGCCATGGTAGCCAAGGGAGTGAGATAAACATTAAATAGAGTCAGACTCAGGGCTGAGCTTTGTGGAACTCCCACCCCAAGAGGGGTGGCACCACACCTCTTGCCCTCTCTCCTCCAGAAAAGATGCAAGCCACTTCCAGACCTGCCCCTAATTCCCACTGAGTAGAGACAGGCTAAAAGGATGTGGTGAGAGATCGTATTTAACGCAGCCGATAGGTCTAACAGAACCAGCAGCGCACTGTCACCCACTTCCAGGCTGAGTCGGATGGAATTGACAACCTCCAAAAGAGCTGTCTCAATACTGTAGTTAGGGCGAAACCCCAATTGACTAGCATGTAGCAGGTTATTGCTTTCTAGGTAAGAGGATATCTGTTGGTTAACATGTTTCTGCAACACTTTTGAAAAAGCGGGGAGGAGAGAAATCGGTCTATAACTGGTCGGATCAGTGGCGTCTGCCTGGGTTTTTTTTTTAGAAGCGGTACAATTTTTGCCTGTTTCCATTTTTTGGGCACAGTAGCTTAAGAGAGGGAGGTGTTAAGTAGGTGATTCACCAACGAGTTAATAGCCTCGGCCCCGCGGGATAGAATGAAGGAGGGACCCAGATCCGAGGGGGAACCTGATTTGAGACGACAGAGCTAGAAGCGAGTTTTCCATGGGGATGGGAGAAAAGAAATCAAGGAAGCTAGCTTTATCTTTAATGCTAGAGACTGATGGATCAAGATCTGGACTAAACACTACCATATTATCGTTCTCGTTGCGGGCTGCTACCTCTGTGCTATGGCTCAAAGTGCCACCTTCAGCTCCACGAGGCGGGAGGCTGGCTTGGATAGTAGCTATTTTCTCAAGAAATAAAATAGCAAGTTATTTACACCATTCCTGGGAGGGGAGTTTATGGTTAGTACCCACTTCCGGTGAAGTAAAAGATTTAACAATTTTAAAGATTTCCCTGGAATGGTTTCCCGCATTTAAGATTTTGGCCTTTGTTAGAAATGGGATTTCTGGTTGGCTAAGGCTTGCGCCAAAGCCAGGCAGACACCACCACTCTAGTCAGGGCGAGGGAGTTACACACCCAAGATAACCCCTGCTCACCCCCTTGGTAGCTTGGCACGAGCAGTCAGGCCTATCCCGGAGGCAATGTGTAAAGCGTTTGCGCAACACACACATACAGCAGCAACACACTAGGCACACTACAAAAGGAACTCCACACAAGGTTATAAAAAAATAGCCTTTGTATTATCATAAAACACATTAGAAACGTAATCACATATTTACACTGTGCCAACTGGCACGGGCAATATTCACAGGGGAATTATATACAGGACCAGGCCAATCGGGCCATGGTCCGAACCATCAGATCAGGTAAGTAAATGCAAATGTAAAACACAACCAGGAACTACTGGTACCATAATGCCCTAAGCATTATCCTATTAGCATTAGACATAAACCCACATTAGGCCCAAACCTCATTAGCATAAACACATTACGCAATGGGCCCCACTTGCATAAACACATTATGCAATAACCTCATGAGCATAAACACATTACGCAAATAGGCACTACCTCAAGACATAACATGGCATTAGGCATAACCACATTAGGCCCAAACCTCATTAGCATAAACATTACGCCATGGGCCTAAATCATTCTTGGCAACATTCACAGTAGGCATAAATACTATTCGCAATCCTGTAGAGCCTGGCGCTCTACCCATGTCCCCAACCTGCCCCCAGGCCAACTGGCCTTCCACAGGGGCTCAAATGCCCAATGTCCCAATGTCAGGGCGCGCTGCCAAGGCAGCGGAAAGTCAAGGGTGCGCACTCAGCGCAAACCTAAACGTTGCAGCTGCCCACTACTTGCTGGGCAGCTGTAAAAGTACTGGGGCCAAGGAGTGCATCTCACTCCTGTCTCCCTAACAAAATGCCCCCAAGAACTAACAGCCTAAACGTTGCAGCTGCCCACTACTTGCTGGGCAGCTGTAAATGAAAACAAGGCCTGGCACAACTGTGCCCTCTGGGCCTCACTGGGGCTCTGGAGACAACATGCCCAAAACGTTGCAGCTGCCTGCGCTCTCGCAGGACAGCTGGGATCTGCCATCCCACCACGGCACCACTGTGCCTCTGGGGCCCTACCCAAAGATCATGCCCACTGTTGGAGCGGCCCTCTACCAGGCGGGGCCGCTCGAGAAATAGGCAATGGCACCAAGTGTGCCTGAGGGGCCCCGTTCAACGGGCTCCTCCTGGGCACAAGATACACTGTCCCCCTTGTGTGCCCTCTGCAGCCCCCCCCACTCACCGGGCTCCTCCGGTGCCACTGACACCGAGACCAACCAAAGTGTAGCCCCACTCACCGGGGCTCTTCTGTGGCGGGGCGAAGTCTCCTCTGGACTCCTCTCCATTGCGGGGCCGGCGTGCTCCTGGACGGCAGGCGGGGCTCTCTCAGCTTCCAAGAGCCCCGCGAAGACTTGCCGGCTGCCACTCTTCACCCGGGCCCCCTCCTGGGACCCGGGACTCACTGCACCGCCCGCGACTCTGCACGGCTTCCAGGCAGCGGGGGCAGGCACCGCCAATGTGCCTCGTGCCCCCGGTGCCGCCAGCACAACACCGCCTCTCCACACTTCACCCGGGCCCCCTCCTGGGACCCGGGACTTCACTGCAGGGTTCTCGGAGGCGGGGTAGGCTCCCGTACTCCCTTTTCGCGCACCGGGGCTCCCATCGGCTCACGGGAGCCCCGCTCAGGCCGCAACTCCTTCCGCCTCCTCAGGCGAAGCCCCGCCCACAACCAGGCAACGGTGCCTGTCTTCCGGGTCGCATTTGGCAGCGGCCCGGCAACGTTTTTCTTCTTGGCTGCGGCGATGCGGGGTGGGCACCCGTTCCATTACTAAAAGATAAGCGCGCGCAATGAGGGGTGGGCTCCCTCCTAATTTGAAATATAAAGCGGGCTTCAATAATGATAAAGCGGGGTGGGCACCCGCTCGTAATGGCATCAAGGGGGAATCCCTCACGTCGGGATGCCCTCCAACGAGGCGAACATCGCGCTGCGCAGCCCACGCTCCTCCTCAGCTGGGCAATTAAAGGATAGCGCTTCCAGGCGCTAGATGAAGCCAAAGTCCTGGGAAGGGGTTCAGGGGCAGAGCTGGGCCCAGGGGCCAGCACACAGGGCCCTCCAGCAGGGAGGCAGCCCCTATGGCGGTCCCTCCTGGGCCCCAGCAGCAGCAAGCTCCCCTCCCCTCCGGTCAGGAACTGAACATTTACATGGGGTCACATCCCCTTCTTTTATACACCCTTTTCCCCTTTGTGTCACAGCACAGGGCTGGGGAAAAACCAGACGCAACTGGTTTGGGGGAGCTTTGGAGCACTTTGTTGTGCTCAGCTCCTCTCTCCATTGTCAGGTGGGGGCTAGGTGCTCAGACGCACCACAGGGGCGGAGCCAGCATTGTGGAGGGAAGGCACAGCCCTATTCAGGTCCCAGGTGCAACTCCTCCCTCCCATCTACATGCAGATCTCCCTATTCAGCCCTGCGCTGACTCACCCTGCCCCTCCTGGAGCCACACACACCTCCCAGCCCCTGTCTCTCACAAGCCAGACATGCAATTCACATCAGGCAGGCAGACACAGAGCACACATAAATGCCAACTTTTAAAAGTGGCATTTCTACACCAGTCACAATAAATCTGCGCACACCATTGCGCAGCATTTATTCTCACAAATTCATACATACCAGACTTGACCACACTGCTGCTCTCATACCAGGAATTACCATGGACACACTTATCCCCCATGCATTCCTATGGGAGGGCAGGCCAATCTCACCACAAGCACACAGAGAGCGCACGCACTTTCCACTGGACCACAGTGCGAAAGTGCTCAGAGGCCTAAAATCACCAACACCAGGTTACAGACAAGGCAAAAAGTTTAGGGGTGAACCTGCCAAAAAGGGCCAAGTCCAACAGCCTTGAAATAGAGTTTTTTGCTAATTTGATTTCTTTATGATAATTCCCTAGCACTACTTTGTATTCTGCTTTTGGGCAGTAGGCCCCCCTCCATTGCCTCTCTTCACGTTTACATTCTAACTTTGTTATTTTAAGGGAATGAATGTACCAAGGACTGGACGATTTGGTACTGCGCTGCTGCATCCTTCTTTCTGGAGCTAAAGCTTGGATAGAGGACTCAATGCAGATATCTATCAGGCTAACATCCTCATCAACTTTGCCGGAAAGAGAGGTTATACCCTCATCTAGCCTACTGCAGAGAGCTTCAGGTTGAATTTTATGAAAGGCTCTTAACGTACTGGATAAGGTGCCTTTATTAATAGGAGGGCCACTGAGCTTTGCCCATCTGAACCTGAGCATGTAGTGACCGGACCAAACCAGAGGGATAGGAATGTCAACTTCAAGAGGTAGAGAAGTGAAGGCTTGGTCAAAAGTATGGCCAGCGAGATGCGTGGGGGCAAAAATTGATTGGGTAAGGCCCATAGCAGTCAAATTCTCCAGAAGCAATGAACTTTCTCTCACGTTTTCACATTCCATGTGCAAATTGAAATCTCCCAGCAAGATGCAATGCGCATATCAGAGTTAGAGGGCCCCAGGTCAGTTTCCGGTCAAATTCAAATTCACACAGTATACAACAGTATTTGCTATGGACAAACTAAAGCGCTAAAGTGAAGTTAAAATTCTTAGGGCATTCATAAAAACATAAAAAACGATTAATAGGCGAGTCTGGACCCAACAAGGTCTTTACTGCAGTCGCTTCTGCGCTGCGACCCTGTTTTTATAGTTAGGTAAGCTAGAGCGTGCACTCACCAAAATGGCCGCTCTAGCTGTTCCCCAAGGAGGAAAATGGCCGCAGTGCACAGGCACCTCAAGCAAGTAGCCCAGCAAGAAATACCATCTGCTCCCTCCTCACGCAATCACAAGGAGTGGTGAGGATCCCCAAACAACCCAGGTCAGTTTCCGGTCAAATTCAAATTCACACAGTATACAACAGTATTTGCTATGGACGAACTAAAGTGAAGTTAAAATTGTTAGGGCATTCAAAAACGCATAAAACGATTAATAAGTGAGTCTGGACCCACCGAAGTCTTTACTGCCAGTCCCTGCCCCATCCACAGAGTAAAACAGGAACAAGTGCACACATGCTGGAGCCCTCCGGACAGAAGCAGTACTGGGGCGGACGTGAATCTGGAGGAGCAGTGGGATGAGAAGATACAGGACCAGGGACCTCTTTCAAGGACATTCACATGGAGGGGCCACATTGGACCGTGTGGACTTAAGGAAGGCAGGTGTTCATCATCACCCCCAGTTACCGAGGAAAGGCTTGCATCTCACACATCAGAAGCGAGCGACATCCCCCGTGACACTAACACCCCCGCTGCCTGCTCGCAGGACTGCACTCTCTCACACGCAGGGGTAGTCTCTCCGTTAATCCCCGAAAGGGAAAGAGTGGCAATCTGCAGGGAGAAGGTCACAGGGTGCCACACCATGGAGGCATGCAGGGCTCAAGGCTCACAGGAGGGAGCAGAAGTGTCAGAGAAGGGGGGCGGAGCTTGCTCGCGACCAAGATGGCCGCTTGAGCGTGTTGCTCCGCAAACATCACCTAACTATCCGTCAATATCTGCTATTATGAGGCGTGCAATCGACACTATCGCGACGGATACTGCTGCCGGAATTGCTGAGGAACGTAGCGCTCTTGCTCTCGTGGTCGGCGAGGCCGCTCTCCCGCCCCGGTGCAGCGGCAGACACCGGCGCCTCACGTCCGGCGGTGAGAATTGTCCCCCCTCCCATCGCCGTGTGACGAGTTGGCCCGGCGCCCCCTGAGGCTCGTAGTATCCCCTCTTGGCCGACTGGGCCGCTAGGCGAGCGAGGAACATTGGAGACTAACGCCAGCTGAAGCGCACTGAACTAGGACGTCGCCGCTGCTGCGGATTGAGGTGGAGTGACGCGGGAGGCCTTGCTGTGGCGGCTGGACACCGTGGGATCTCCGGAGGTGCTCTTCCTGCGGCGCTGCTGGCTCGGGGCTCGAGGCACACGCTGCCGATTTCGCTGCCTGCCATGCGGTGCCCCTGGTGTGGGGACGCGCCCGCCATTTTTGACTATCTTCACTCTGCCCTGTCCTCGCTGATTACTGGATGGATGGGGTACGAAAGCAGTGACGACCCTGCTGTGCTCAGTGACGCAGTGGTGGTGAGTGTGGATGATCCCTGTTTTTACTGAGTCAGCTGTGTTGAGTGAGGCTATTTACTCACCATCCTAGCCCACGCTGGTAGTGAAAACCGGCCCAAGCTGTCCTAACCATAAGTCGCATAATTGCCGCTACCACTGCTCAGGGGCTGCTACTACCCTACGACTTGTTCTGCTGGGCTACAGCGCACTCCTCCCTCCTCAAATAAGCCATTGCCAGAGAAGTTCGGGGCTGGCGCTGTGCCCCTGGACTGGGAAGTGGTGCTGTCTTGTGGGGGCAACTGCCTGCGACATTTATGTAGAAGGAAAGCTACGTCCACCAACAGCCTGAGAGTCTGGTTCCCCCTATCAGTTTCTTACATCTACAGCGGACACTGTGTGGCTCATTTAGTATCCACTTGGATATCCTGCTGCTGCCCCACGGAGTGGTTTCAAATCTATCGCAATATTCCTATACCTCGTCATCGCAGACGCGACCAGCTGGTGTACACGATCAGTCAGTTGCTGACAGGGACCGGCAGCCCTTTCGCCTGGACACAGCGTGGAAACGCGTCCGAGATGGGCAAAGTCGACAGAACACAACCAAAAATCACCTTCGACCAAAGGAAGTCTAAGGGGCGCGAGGCTGCGGCAGACGATGGTGAGCACACGCAGGACCAGCCTCAGGAGGAACCAGAAGGTGACATTCGTACTATGCTCGCAGCGATGGAGAAGGGCCTGCAGAGCAGCCGCTCTGTGCTGGGCTCTAAGATGGACTCTCTTTCCTACCGTATGGATAGAATGTCTGAAAGACTGGACAAGCATGCACAGCGTTTGGATATGGCAGAACGCTGTGTCACGGAGGTTGAGGAGGCACAGATGACGCTAGATGTGGGCCACAAGCAGTTGGGGAAAGTTATGCAGGTTCTACAGGACAAGACGGAGGACTTGGAAGCGCGCTCGAGGCGTAGCAACCTTAGAATCACAGGCCTTCCGGATTCCACCTCGACTGGCAACATGGAGCAGTTTGAGAAATTGCTTGTTACGCTCCTTGGGCAAGAGACTTTCTCATCCATGTTTGTCGTCGAAAGGGCACACCGCTCCCTGGGTCCACGTCCGGTGCCGGGAGCTCCCTAGCGGCCGATCATAGCGAAGCTTCTTAACTACCGCGACAGAGACTCAGCACTACGAGCGGCCAGGGACAAACAACCGCTCCAATTTGAAGGCTCCACTATATCACTGTTCCCTGACTTTACTCTCAAGGTGCAAGAGGCGCGCCGGCAGTTTGCACCATTAAAGAAGCAACTTAGAGAGGGCAATATAGACTATGCTATGCTCTACCCTGCCAGACTCCGGATTAATCGCCAAGGACAGTCGCACATCTTCACAGACCCGAAGGCCTTGCAGAAGGCAATGAAGGAATGGGTCAGAGACAAACGTCGCAGCCCTGAGATCCCGCGCGGGCGAAGCAGAAGGAAGCGTTCTTGAGGAACAAGACTGATTGTGGGACTCCATACTATGCAGATAAGATGGTTATTGCTGGGGGGATTGTGTGATGTTGAACTGCCTTGGGAGGAGTACTACAGCGGGTTGTTGGGTTTAGTGCCTTAAGTCTGGTACTGTAGCTGCAAAGGGTAGGTGCGCGCAGTTACGGCCACAGGGGAAAAGGACTACATAGTTTTAACCTATTTGCTGGCCATGATAGTTCAAAACCAAGTTGTCGGGAGGGGGTTTACCTGTATAATGTCAACCTCAGAAGTTCTAAATCCTTGAGGTGGTGTGCTGAGCAGAGACCAGGCGAGGTCTCTTTCAGTCTATGTATAGGGAGCGTGCTACCTCTGCCCGCGAGTGTAATGCACAGTTGGGGTATTGTTTCATGGGGGGTGTGGGGATGGGACCTCTAAGCGCTGTATTAAGGTATTTGGAATTGCTGTTTTCTTTTGGTGCGGCTCAGGAGGTCCGTTTGCCAGTTCTTCGTCTAGGCTTTGTTGGGGCTTGCCTGGCGTGGGTGGGGGGTGGGGTGGGATGGGGTTTTGCGAGACACAGAATTGATAAAGGACACAACATACTTTGCACAGTTATTATGCATGTAGCAGAGTCTTATGGCTGACACTGACAGGATAAGTTCGACAGAGTACGATACAACTGGTGGCTCTCCCCGCAGGGTAGTTACACAAGGTAATTTGTGTGCTCTCACATGGAATGTGCGAGGTCTCAACGACCACAGGAAACTACGCAAGGTACTGGCATACCTGACAAGGCATAACATCGATGTCGCACTTCTACAGCTTCCTCTCTCTAGTCCACTTCTGCGTAGTAGGGGCTTGCAGGGCAACACGCACGCTGCGGGCTTCACCACTCATGCCCGGGGTACTTACATGGGTTCACCCTAAGTCTGCCTTCACACTTGAACCCTTACATACCGATGTTAATGGTAGATATGTGATATCTAGCTGTCGGGGCAAGGGTTTGGAACTACTTGTTATTAACGTTTATGGGCCCAACTATGACAACCCTGACTTCTATACCGCCTTGTCGGGTAGGGTGCAGACCTTTGAGGTGGGGCAGCAGCTGTGGGGCGGGGACTTCAATATAGTTCTAAATCCGGAATGTGACCGCTCAGGGGGACCGGTCAGACATGTCACTGCCGCGGCTAGAACACTCACAGATTCTATGGTACAAACAGACTTGTATGATGTGTGGAGACAGCGGTTCCCTGATAAAGGGGGATATACTCACTACTCGGCATACCAAGACTTACACACACGTATTGATTACTGGTTGGCCTCTAGGCAACTGTTTAGCCATGTGCGGACTTGTGAGGTGCTGCCACGTACACTCTCAGACCATTCCCCGGTTCTGGTTGTAATTAATACCCCCTTGAGGACTATCCCCCCCTACACTTGGAGGTTCCCCCCATACTCCCTATTGGACGCGGCGTTCAAGGCTGAACTGGCAGAGGCAATTGAAACGTTTTTTGACAAAAATGTGGGCTTGGTAGCGAGCTTCCAGGTAGTGTGGGAGGCGTTTAAGGTGTACATCCGAGGAGTCACGATGTCTAAGCACTCGGGAGTTCTTAAGGCGCTGCGCAAGAGGTTGACTGACTTGGAGGCCACCTTGGCCACCTTAGAGACACATCTACAACAAGGTGTTGACGATGAGGTGATGGGGGAATTCAAAGCCCGACTGGAGGAGTTCCAGGACACGCTGATGCCGAAATTAAACATCTCGGCAAATATGCCACTGCTCGCATTTACGGTGAAGGTGAAAGACATGGTTGGGTCCTTGCTCAGTTGTTAAGGAACCGTCGGGAACGCACGGGGGTCACTGAACTGAAGTCAGCTGAGGGGGTCACACTATCTGATGACTCTGCCATAGCAGAGAGATTCAGGCAATTCTATTCAACATTATACTCTTCGCGTAGTTCAGGCACGGAGGAGGGAATCTTGGACTACTTAACGCATATCAAGTTGCCTTGGCTGACTAATACGCATCGCGAATTTTTGATGAGGCTGTTAGAAAAAGAGGAAATACTTCTAGCACTATCTAGTATGAGAGCCGGCAGCGCCCGGGGATAGATGGCCTGACAGTGGCCTTCTATAAGGCGTTCTTGGACCTACTGCTGCCGCACTTAGCCACTTTATTTGATGACATGCGAGAGTCGGGCACGATGCCGCCCTCAATGAAAGAAGCTATTATTGTGGTCATTTTGAAGCCGGGAAAACCACCTGAGGAGTGTTCGTCATATCATCCACTTTCTTTGCTTAACGTGGACACCAGGATCTTTGCGAAGATTTTGGTCAATCGTCTGGTGCCTCTGGTTCCCACGTTGGTAGCGCCAGAGCAAGCTGGGTTTGTGCTGGGACGTAACATCACTTCTAATTTACGCACAGTGTTTGGCGCACTTCAGCATACCATACCGGACACTCGCGCAGTAGCAGTGTTTTTAGATATGGAGAAGGCATTTGACTCTGTTGAATGGCCCTTCATGAGACAGGTACTGTTGCGTATGGGCCTGGGAGAGGTCTTTTTACAATTGCTGGGGATACTCTAACTCGCCCACGGCTCGCATTAAAATTGGAGACTTGGTAATGGACCCGATACGTATTTTGAGGGGTACGAGGCAGTGCTGCCCGCTCTCTCCGATCCTCTATGCATTAGTGGCCGAACCCTTAGCTTGCACGCTACGTGAATACCATAGATATAAGGGCATTCGCATCCCAGGTTATGAACTCATAGTTTCGACGTATGCGGATGACACGCTTCTCTATGTTCGTGACCCGGAACGGCATCTCTCATCAGACTTGCGGGAAGTAGTGCACTTCGGAGGGGTCTCAGGTCTGCGAGTCAACTGGTCAAAATCCATTATATTCCCCTTTACGCCATCCACGACTCAATTCGAACTGGATTACCCATTACTATGGACGACAAACTCGGTGAGATACCTTGGTATACAAGTGCACTCAGACTCGGAAGTGGTTTTTAGGGAAAATTATGGAGTATTAGTTAGTAGACTGGAAGATGGGGTGGACGGTTGGATTCGTTTACCGTTGACACTCCTGGGTAGAATCTCAATAATGAAAATGGTGATACTCCCTCGTTTCCTGTTCCTTTTCACAAATATCCCGATAGTCCTCCCTGGTATATTTTTTAAGAAAATCACAACTCTGATGGTTAAACTGGCATGGGCGGGCAAACAACCGAGAGTTAAGTGGCAAATTCTCACGTTACCTTACCATATATGGGGGGCTGGGGGCACCGAACTTGGAGCTTTATTATAGAGCAGTGCAAAGTGCCCATGCCTACCTTTGGATACACGGTTCGCAAGATGTTCTCATCTGCGTATCGAGCGTGGGGTTGCTGCCCCGCGCCCGCTGCCCACGTTGCTCTTTAAACCTCCAGATCGAAGAACAGGCATTCTAGACTCGATAAGTGCGACCACTCACGCCTGGCATCACCTATTAAAGATGCAAGCTGGGGCTATTCTGTATTCACCCTTAGCTCCCCTGGAATGGTTTCATTGGCTGCCGCCATGTAGAGATGGGGGTGTGGTTCGCGCACTTAACTCCATCGGGGAATTATTTGAGGGAGGCGCTGCGAAGGATTGGGATTCACTACGCCCCCACTCCTCACCAAGTTTCAATATCACAGGACCCGACATGCACTGCTACAGCTACTGGGGAATGACCTGGCTGAACCGCCGGAAGTTACAGCCCTCTCCTTAGTCATAAAAACGCAGGCCCCGTCGGGACTTGTTTCTAAAATTTACAAACACGCTATGTCGTACAGGGAGAATCATTTTACAAAAGCCTGCTTGGCCTGGCAAGGCGACCTGAATAAGGAAATAGATGATGATATGTGGCTGTACTGCTGCCTTAATACGAAACGAGTTTCCCTTAATGGTAGACACCGTTTGATACACTTCAAATACCTCAATAGAGTCTATTATACCCCGGAAAGACTTTGCAGTTATGGATTGAGGGAAAACTCGAGATGCGAGCGTTGTAACGAGCAAGTGGCGGACTTTATACATTTAGCATGGTTTTGCCCCGGGGTGGCTAGGTTTTGGGAACGTGTGTTCTCGGAGCTGGCAGCGATAATAGGGCAGGCGCTTACACCTGAGCCGGCTTTAGCGCTGTTAGGCTACTCGAAACCTTTACCTAAAGGACTACGCAGGTTAGTGGACATGGGGCTGTTGATGGCAAAGCGTAGGGTGGCAATTTGTTGGTCAAGGGGGCCGCTCCCTACGATGGCTCAATGGGCTTCTGACATGGTATATTGCTCTACCCAAACGGAATGTTATAGTGACCTCCTGCTCCCCGCAATAGGCCTAAGAATTTTTGGGCATTGTACAATGTATATAGAGCCAATTACGACAGTAATGATGGGGAGACCATGGGATGAGACCGGACGTGAATGTTCTCACCCCCGTAGTATAGTGCCTTTGTTATATTCCGTAGTGAGTAGGACGTTCTATTGAAAAATCAGTGAGAGCGTGGGAGGGTGTGGGATATTGTCGACCTGTAAGTTACCTCATGAACGGGGATGTGCTGATCTGTCTTCTGGCCTGCTGGTGGGAGCTACACGTGATGTTTATGATGTGTTATACTGCTTGCCTACTATCCTGTTACACTAAGTATTGTAAGATTATCAGGAACAACTGTCATTGTGATGACATAATAACTGAAATGTGTCCTATGTTGATTGTACAGCTAGAATATGGAGTTTTTCTTGTCCTTAAAAAGCACAATAAAGTACTTTAACCAAAAAAAAAAAAGAAAAGAAAAAGAAGTGTCAGAGAAGGACCCAGTGCGTGTGGGAGAATGCAGGGTGAAAAGAGATAAGAGATCGAGCCCCAGAAATGTCCACCACAATTACTCTGAATGAGGGCGAGGGGCCTCTGGGGCCTTGTCCGGAGCCAGTGTTACAACTCGAACACGGTCTTCACCTGTACTAACCTACTCCTGAGCACCTAAAACTGTCCCTAAAAGAGTCATGTTGGTGCATTGCACACCCCGTACATATAACATTACGTACATTTTCTCCACATTCTCTTTATGTCTGCATACATATTCAACAAGCCGGCTGGTGCCACAAAGAACAAAAAAAAGGCTTCAGTGCAGTGCACGGAAGCCACGTGTTCCCTATATGCAACTCTCACTGTGTGCGAACTTTTCTCGCACTTGCATAGGTCAATTCTATGGCAGGACCAGAGGCGAGGATTATGCTCTACTTTCTTTATTTTCCATAATCAGCAGTATTCAATTTTAATAGAAAAAACTATCTTTCCCATGGATCACAAGGAAAGGGCAACCACAGAGGTGAACCAATAGGCAGCTACAGACGTTCTGAAAGGCACGGGGCTGCTGGGATACGTCCTCTTTCTTTTCCTGCTCCACCAGCAGTTAAGCCGACTTCTCTATTTCCTTATGTTTTATTGCTATTCTGTCTTTAATGTTATGCCAGCTTATGTCTTATTGTGCTGTTGAATTGTTTAATTTCAGCCTAAGAGCTTATCTCTTCAAGCGGCGACCTCGCAGCAACATCTGAAGCCGCGGGAGTGTCTCTCATCGCTCCATTCGCGGCCGTTTTCATTGCGGGCTATGCAGTAGCAGCAGACGACCGCTAGAGGGTGCGCTTGCAGCGCGAACCGCGTCTCGCTGCACTACGGGGAAAGCGCCTCTTTCCTGTCAGGTTTTTAGGTCGAGCCTCGAGTAGCGCGCAAGCGCTGCTTAGAGGCGAAGACTTAATGTAAGCGGGTTTAAAAGCAGTCCCAAAAACGCTCGTGCGTCGTGGCTGGCCTTTTTGGGATGGGTACGCGCGGCAAACATGTGTTTCCAATTATCGTGCCCAGACGCGGGCGCGATAAGTGGAAACACATGTCTGCCGCGCGTACACATCCAAAGGCCAGCCACGACGCACGAGCGTCTAGTCAGCTGAGCGTCTCGTCAGCTGAGCAGGCTGCCGCGCTCGCTCGCCCCGCTCCTCTGTGGTGCGCGCGCACCACTCGCGGGCTTGTTACCCTTTTGTTTTGGAAGGAGGAGAGTTCAGCCACTTGAAAGGCAGATACCCCCTTTGCCAGCAAGCCGCACCGACCTATCGCCGACCGCTTCCGCTTGCCGGGGGTGGTACTGCCAAAGCCAAGCACTTGCAGGCTGAACTCTCGTTTTTGTTTGCCAAAGCTGCTGCCGATTTTGTTGCCACCTCGCTTGCCAGTACCTATACGGTGCAGCACGCAAAGGCCTCACCCACCACTCCTTGCTACGTCGGGAAATGCCGGCGTTGGCTCCCAAACACTGCTCTCGGAGGCCGGCGGCAGGTAGGCTGTCGGCACGGGGCAGCGGGTGGATGGGGGGTGTGTCCAAACTAACAGAGGAGCGGAAGAGCAGTGTGGGAGCATAGGGGGAGTACTGGGATGCAGGAATGGAATGCAGGAGGCACGGAAGTGGCAGGAGAGCATGCGGAGTGTGGCTGCGGCTAACCGGACCTTTATGACGCTGCTGCTATCCACTCTGCTTCAAGGACCCCCATTGCCAGTGCCGAAACATGGGGCCAGGCCCACCCCAAAGGTAATGCATTCGCACCCCAGATCCTGTCATGAGTAACTCATCCAGTCCAGGTTTTTTTATTTGTATTTTGCAACTTGGAGTCTTGATTTTATAACAAGACAAATATGACTTCAATTCCCAGAAATACATGGAATGAATGAGCTAACCACACATGCAACAGAGCCACTTGAGAGCTCTGGCCTGCTGCTAGCCTCATTGATGCTACCCTCACTCATATTACCCCTCACACCATTACCCCACTATCAACCCCACTCTACCTCTACACGTACTCACACCAGGGCTCTACCTTCTCACATAACCACCCCTCCACACTGTCTCCCTAGCTTACATCACCCATCACTGTTAACCTGCACCTAAACCACCATCTCATGACCTGACCCTCCCACCCAGACTATCAGCAGCTGTTTCTCCTTGTACAACCACCAGTTTGGTTACCAGATGAATGACTCATCAGGAGCATCATTTCCCGGTCCTAGGATTCTCTTTCAAAACCTACTGCACTCTGGGAGTTGTATTTTTGGTTCACTTCACCCAAGTCATTGAGGCTTACACACCTGAAAACAGTCATTTGAAAAGTGAAAAACGAGGACTGTTACACAGCGCCCCAGTGAGAGGAGTCACCTGGCAACTTAACCACCAGCCTCACACTACCAACTGTTCCTTAGTTCACACTACCCACACCTTCAGTCTCATCATTCACTCACTCTTTCACCCCTGCCCTTCAAGCACACTACCACCCCATTGCTAGTGTGTTACCTCACCAACCCTCATACTCACAACGCCACCCTTCACTCACACTACTACCCCATTGCTAGTGTGTTACCTCACCAACCCTCATACTGTCACTCGCTGCCAGCCCTGCCCTTACATCCGTCACTCACACTAGTACCCCTGCCGAAGCAACACAGAAGACAAGGGAAAGCAACACGGAGGCCAGGGGTGGGGAAACAACACTGAAGGGGGTAGGGGAGTGACACAGACAGTTGACATGGGGGCGGGTGGAAGCAACAAGGAAGGCGTAGGTGGGGAAGCAACGCAACATAGAGAAAGAGCAATGTGGAGTACAGTTGGGAAAGAAAAGCACACATGTGAGAGACAGCAACATGGAGCTGGTGGGGAGAAGCACATGGCGAGAAAGCAAGGCGGGGAGAAGTACACTAGGGCGAGCGCATCATAGAGGGGGCAGTGGAGAAGCACATGGGTGAGAGAGGGCAACACAGAGCATAGAGGAGGGAACAACAGAAGTAAACATGGGAGACAGCTGGAAAACACAGGCTCGCTCATGGAGTGTTTAACCAAAAAGAACAAAAGTAGTGCTTGAAAAGCAAGCATTGGGAGGACACAAGTAATTGGGCCATGCTACACAAACCAAGACAAATAAAAAGCAAGTAAATCAGAGTGACAATAAAGCTAATCAATGGTAAGAAATGAACAGGCTCTAAGCCCACTGTAAGCTGAAACAAACAGACAACTTGTGCTGCCTGGCAGGCAAGTACTAATCATACGTACACAGACAAAAACTACACAACAACTGCAGACATAGAGAGTGTCCAGATCATGTGTATAGACACAGAAACTGCCCATCCAGAGGGGCAGATAGAGAAACATCTTGAGCTATGCATGCACTGACAAAATTGTCCAATCACTGGAGCTGACCTAGAAACTGCCCAAATCATATATTAACATATTAAAACTGCTAACCACAGGTGCAGAGACAGAAACAGCACAAATGGTGGGTACAGAAACAGAGATAAATAATTATTGGCAAAGATTACAGGTCTGTTGTTAGACCCCAGCCATATGCGCTTTGTCAATGCTTATTTTGTTTTATCATGGTTTCTGCAAAACCTTATGGTTGGAGAAGCTGCTGGGTCCCTGACAATGTGAAACAAGCATTGGCATAGCCAATACGTCTCGCCTTTGGGACCTTATACGTTTTTAGCCATGCAACAGTTGATGTTGTTGCACCAAGGATATTGTGCTGCATAACTAAATACTTATAAGGTCCCAAAAGCGAGACCTATTGGCTATGCCAATGCTTGTTTCTTCCTGTCAGTGCGTTCCCAGCCGAGCAGCAGCCCGCGCCTGGAAGCCTTTACGCCTGTGTATACACGGGTCTGTACTTATTCAAAAGCAGCTTTACGCCCGTTTCGGGTCTGTATGTTTGATTTTCTACAAAAAGCTCAAGGCTGTCATTAGTTGGGGCTCGGCCCAGGTATACTTATAACCCCCTGACTAGTGGGTGAGTTAGCCCCAGGGGTCCTTGTTACCCACATTCCTGCGCAGCCCAAATTTAAGGGTTTCAGACCCGCCGAAAGCCTTAGAACCCCTGGTTCGCCAAAACAGTGTGAGAGTGAAAGACCAGTATTTGGTGCATAGTCTATCATGGAGGGGGATTATATTGAAGAGGAATCCTTGCAGGTCCTGCCCCTAGATGATTAATTTTGCGATGCTGTGGATGCCTCCATCCACCAGGCGGTCGCGGCGGCCATGGGCCCCTTTGAGAGACGCCTTATGCAAATCGCTTATTCCTACGCAGGAGGTCCGCCCTCAAGGGAACACCCTTCCCCCCTCACGCGTCCCCCTAAGCGTAGACAGGAGTCAGCTGTGGACCTGGGAGCTTTCGAACGTCTTAAGAAGGCCTTTCTCGCACGCCCGACTCTTGAGTCCCTAGGGGCACTTGATGAGGCGGTTCCCTTGTCCCCGCAGGGTGGGGGGGGGGGGCGATGAAGGTGATGACTCCCCAACTGAGTCTACTGAGGAAGCGGGCCCTTCCAGGCCCTGGCGCCCAGCCACGGTTGGTGCAGAGCCTCCATCGGACATGCTGGTCCCGGAGGATCTCCGGCACCCTCGTTCCACGGAGTGGACTCCGGGAGATAAGGTTACTCAGTTTGTGGCGAGCCGCCTGAAAAAGTCTCTGGAGAAGGAGGTCAGGGCCTGCCTGAAGGCGGAATGCCCGCATCCCGCCCTCACGGGTAAGGTGGCGGTCACCCTGAAATAGATGCTAGGATGGTCACACTCCTTCAGAAATATATACGTGACCCTAAAAAAGGGATAGATAGGTCCTGGAAGGCTTGCCAGGACAAGCTCCTGGACACTTGCGGGCCCCTCACTAAGATCTTGGACCTTGCGGAGGAAGCCAAGGCATCCGGTTCCGCGCGATCTCCCGAGTCCGTGTCCGGCTGGGCCCAGCATGCCATTGTGTTCCTGGGCAACGCCAACTGCGCCCTCTCGGCTGAGAGGAGGCGCTCTTTATTGTTGAAGGTCGACCCCAAACTTGGGGATCTTGCTTCCTCTGAGGCAGGTGCTGTGGCTGACGGGGGACTCTTCGGAGAACCTTTCGTCAAGGAACTCACTAAATTCGTCTCAACCTTCACCACCTTAGACAAAGCGCAGGCTTCCATACAAAAGGTGTTTCACCCAAAGGTTTTCGTCGGGGCCAGCCGTGGCAGGGTAGCTCGGCCGGCCGTTTCTACACCCAAGCCCCTTCCAGAGGCTTCAGGAAGACGCAGGAGCAGCCCAAACAGGAGTTCTTCCAATCAAGGAGAAACAGGGGCAGAGGCTCCAGAGGCGCAGCCAGAGGTCATTTCCAGATCCAAACAGGTGAGACTCTACCTTTACCCCCAGTTACAGGTAGGGGGCAGGCTGGCTTTATTCGCGCAAAATTGGGAGGCTATCACCTCCGATTCTTGAGTTTTACAGACCATCAGGGGATTCCACATAGAGTTTTACGGGAACCTGGTGCAAGAGTTCCACCCCGTCCCCTAGTGTTTACGGAAGCCCAGAACACCCTGGTAGACAAGGAAGTGCAGGATCTGCTGCGCAAAGGGGCGATCACTCACTCCTCCCTCCATCCAAGGGGTTTTCTAAGCATCATTTTCTTTGTGGACAAAACAGATGGGGGTCAGCGCCCGGTAATCAACCTAAAGGAGTTCAACAGCTGGTTGGTGTACCACCATTTCAAAATGGAGGGGATCCACCTGCTGCGCGACCTCCTGCGACCAGACGACTGGATGGTGCGACTAGATTTAAAGGACGCCTACCTGGCTGTCCCGATTTTTTCACCGCACCGCCAGTTCCTTCAATTTCAGAGGAAAGGGCAGGTTTACGAGTTCATCACCCTTCCTTTCGGTCGGTCTTCCGCACCTTGGTGCTTCACCAAGGTCCTCAAACCCGCAATAGAGTACCTCAGGGCTCGGGGTTTCCGACTCATCATATATCTCGACGATCTCCTTTTGGCTCAATCCCCGACACTGCTAGCAGACCAACTGCAAACGACTGTAGATCTATTGCAGGGCCTCGGCTTCGTTATCAACGAAAAGAAGTCCCTCCTCACTCCGGAAAGGCAAACTACATTGCTGTGTTTTGTCATAGACTCAGTCAGCAAGACGTTGAGTCTACCTTCCAGGAAGGTTTCGAAGATTCGTCGGGAGCTCAGGAGAACCCTGGCCAGATCTACTATTTCTCTCCGGCAGGTCGCCAGGATTGTGGGCCTCCTGTCGTCCTCCATACAGGCCATCTTTCCAGGGCCACTCCACTACAGAGCACTCCAGAGGCTCAAAGCCACCCACCTGAGGAAGGGCCTGCAGTATGCAGAGTAGGTTCCTCTCACGGACGAGGTAAGGTTAGAGATGCGGTGGTGGTTGGACCATATGGAGGCTTGGAACGGGCGAGCCATCTTCGGCTCCGTTCCGGACATGGACATAGAGTCAGACGCCAGCAGATCAGGCTGGGGAGCACGCTGCAGGGATTCCTTTACAGGAGGAAAGTGGTCCACAGACGAGCAGCGGCTTCACATCAATTGCCTGGAATTGTTGGCGGGCTCCTTCCCCATCAAGTGCTGGACGAAAGACAGCTGCAATGTCCTCCTCAAGATGGACAATGTCTCTGCTGTCAGCTACATAAACCACCTGGGTGGCACGAAATCCAATGTGCTAGCGGACATGGCCAAAGAGTTCTGGACCTTTTGCCTCGAGCACAACGCCTCTGTGACAGCGGAGTACCTTCCCGGAGCGTCCAATGTGGTGGCAGACTGGTACTCCCGGGTATGGTCGGATGCGAGTCTCTGGCAACTGGAACCCAGAGTTTTCCAGAGGTTGCACGCCCTCTGGGGCCCGTTCTCAGCAGATCTTTTCGCCTCTCACCTGGACCATCAACTTCCCAGGTTTTTCAATTGGAAGCCGGACCCTCTGGCGGCAGCCACGGACGCCTTCCTCCAGGTTTGGTCGAAGGAGGTGGGTAATGCCTTCCCCCCCGTTCGCCATGATAATGCGCCTCTCAGCTCAGGTTCGCAGACAGCAAGCGAAGGTGGTGCTGATCACGCCTTATTGGAGATTGCAAGTATGGTTTCCAGTTGTTCTCCGATCCTTCTACCCAGAGATCGGATGATTCTCCGGGATCCCCAGGGAGAGCCTCATCCCCTGACCCTGCAGAATCGGATGCCCCTCATGGCCTGGCGGATTTTCGGCAACGCTGGAGACTCCGGGGCTTATCAGGAGAAGCTCAAAGCATCCTGGCAGCAGTGTGGGCAGAAGGCACCAACAAGCGATACAGATAAGCTTGGTCCAGATGGGTGGGCTGGTGCCTTGGGAGGAATCAGGATCCCGTGGGGCGCAAGGTGGTCCACATCTTGAATTTCCTGGCCTCCCTGGCCACAGAAGGTTTGTCATACCGCACGATTAATTTTTATAGATAGCCAATTTCGGCGGGCCATGTCCCGGTTCAAGGAAACTCGGCGGGTGAGCACCCGTTTGTCTGCAAACTGATGAGAGGCATTCGCTTGTCGCTGCCTCCTCAGCCTAGATATTCTAAGTTGTGGGACGTCAACAAAGTGTTGTCTCTTTTTAAGACCTGGCAACCGAATAAATACCTATCTCGCAAAGAGTTATCGGCGAAGCTGGCCATGCTTCTGTGCTTGGTCTCTTGTCGGAGGGTGTCTGACGTGAGAGCTCTGGACCTCCACGGTCGTGTTTTTACTCCTCAAGGAGTTACCTTCCATATTTCCCGGCGCACAAAGTCGGGCTCCAGGGTGATCTTGTACCTGGCCTTTGATAGGCACCCCAAGCTGTGCATAGTATGCTACCTGAAGGCTTACGAGAGTATGACGAACGAACATCGCCCCCACGGAGAGAAACAGTTACTGATATCTCTCAGGAAACCCTTCAAGGCTGTTTCTTCTCCCACCATAGCAAGATGGATCAGATGGGTCATGCAAGAGGCAGGCATTAACATCTCGCACTTCGGTGCTCACTCAGTCAGAGGAGCAATGGCCTCCAAAGCCTTTTTCCTTGGGGCACGCCTCGAGGATATAATTAATGCCGCAGACTGGTCTTCAGATTACATGTTTAGAAGATTCTATTTCAAACCAGTCGTAGACATGGCCTCCCTGGTGGTGGACAAACTTTGAACAAGCATAATCCTCGCCTCCGGTCCTGCCATAGAATGAAAAGTTTCCTAGTAAGCATGAAGGAAAGTTTCAATTCTATTAAGGACACGGATGCAAGGATTATTCCCGCCCTGAGATTCCTGGGGATACCAGTCATCACCCACCCAATGGAACAGATTGGCACTCCGTATGGGATAAGTATGAGCCAGTGTTGTTTATTCTTCTCATAAGAATGTTGTGTTTAATCAGACAGATTTGCATTTGAACTTAACATGTAACTGTATCCTAATGTTACTCTCTTCCTTTGCGTAATATGTTCCTTCTGCAAACTTCGGAGTTAAAGTTCAGGTTCATCTCTGTATCCTTTGGCTTCTTGTAGGATCCGAGCCTGCTAAAACAGACTAGTGGAATTCGACGAAGGCCGGACGGTCTCAGTCAAGAAAGAGGACATATCCCAGCAGCCCCGTGCCTTTCAGGACGTCTGTAGCTGCCTATTGGCTCGGTGGTTGACCTTTCCCTGTGATCCATGGGAAAGATAGTTTTTTCTATTAAAGTTGAATACTGCTGGTTATGGAAAATAAGGAAAGTAGAGCATAATCCTCGCCTCCGTGTCCTTAATAGAATTGAAACTTTCCTTCATGCTTACTAGGACATTTTTCAGTCCCTCAGAGTTTAAACTTTATCCTGCAACAAATAAGAGAAAACAAAATAAAACTGCCATGTTAGGTGCCTGCTCCCTCCTATGTGTGGTAACAGCCAGACACTGCAGGCATCAATATTGCTGGCCAGTCTTTCGACACTGGCGAAGGTTCACCGCAGAAAGTGCTTTGAACACAAAGTCCCAGCAGAATAAGATGAATAGTTTGATAGACGACCTGCATTTAACAATTTGGACTAAGTTTTATTACAGAAAACTCCACACTAGTTCAAAGTTGGTTTGTGTGTAGAGAACGTATTTATTAACAAGATTATTCCTGTGTAAAGACCATTCATCTTTTTTTTGGCTTCAATAAGGGCCAGGCCAGATAATGATCAGTAAGCACTTTATTCCTCTGCTAAAGGCTTTTAATTGTGCAAACAATAATAATGGCGGACGCCTCGAAACTTGCGGAATCAGCGGGCTTTCGTCAATAAATGGGCTCCCAAAGGGGGTGGAGGATGTTGGCTCCATAATAAGCCATACAGTGGCTGAAAGAAAGATTGCAGAGCTGGCCCTGGGCAGCAGCAGAGGGGGTGGAACAGGCCCCACGCGTGGCAAGCACAGAGCCCCGTCCCACACAATGAGTCCTGAGTGCTGGGGGACAGTGCCCCAGAGACCGACTGGCACACGCTCTCTTTTCCAACCTAAAGCAATGCGCAGAGAGCTTTGTGAGACACTGGTGCCTAGTGACACCAGTGGTTCCTGAGCGACGCCACTCAAGGTGTCACTCATCTTTTGCTACGTAAGCGCAGGACCGACCTTGGTAAGATCACAACTTTGGTCCTCATCCTCGCACACTAAATCAAAGTACTTCTCATATAGGCAACATGACACACACCTCCATTGCATTCTTATAGATAGTGTGTTATAAAGTGCCATCTAAACCACAATAAAATCTCCACAGGTGTTATTGCTCTGAAGCTCAGGTCTTTGCCTCCAATCTTATGCTTACTGAGATCCATCAGAAGGGGTCAGCAGGGTGCTAAGGAACAGTCACTCAGTTAAGGTTAAATGGCCGCTTGTGCTATCATTTTCAAGTGAGTTTGAATGTCCTGAACTGAAGTCCACTCACAGAAGACCAATTACCCCCACTGATGCATAATTAGCCTGAGAAAAAAAGGGGGTACTGTTGCCAGCTACAGAGGTATGAACACATCAGTAACAATGATTTCATGTTTTTTATTCTACTAAGGTCTTTATAAAAATCACACAGAATAGGATTTATTAACGTCTATATAAGCATATTTTCCATGTACCCAATTATGAATATTATATAATACATACCCTTTTTAATTAGAAAACAAACAAATGAAATAGAAAAGAATAAACACGTGTTTCGCAGTCAAAGGTCGTTTTATGAAAGCTGAAACAGAAATAATAGGTAGAAGTAATTAGACACAGGAGCAGAAGGAACCAAAACACTGAATAACACAATGTTAGGAAGTCCTCTGGAATTAACGAGATCACTGGTGTACATCTATTGTTTTGCCAGTAAAAAACATACAAGAAAAACTAATGAACTCAGAATAGAGCCATTTTAAGCAGAACACGACGCAGCAGGATTATGTTATAATTTGCGAATTATACATTGTAAACATTCAGATAAGCACAATGTAGAGGATACATCTATGTCCAAGAACAGAGACAGAACCTAGCTAGGTATAAGCATATACAAAACCCGGACGAGCAGTATTGACAAGAGCCCCCAAATGAAGACAGAGCAACGATACTATCAGAGGGTGAACCCAGCAACTCACCAAAGAAGTTCAGTGATATGTGAGGAGCATGTGGAAGAGCCCAAGTGGGCAACCAACAAACAGTGAAGAGACTAAGGCACACACCTAATGGAGGATCACAGGGACTAGTGAACAGATCAGAAGAACGAGAGCATGGGCAGAGAGCAAGCAGGGTTCATATCACTGTGCTTCTTAAAACAGAAGGAATGGAAAAGCAAATCATGATTGTTACAGAGGGGAGGCTTTCAGCAATACAGTTATCACTGTAATGCATCAGAACTAATGTCTCGAGAAAAATGTATGAAATCAGTGCCCCAAGACAGTGTAATTGTCAAACTAATACTTTAATGGAATTGTTTCATTCTAAGGTGTTCACCATATCGGAAACCTATGATAACATCCATATTTATTTATTTAGAATTTATAGAGCGCCTGGTTACTCCCACGGAGTGTCCCCGCGCTAAGCAGTAGCCTCATACCAAGGTCATAAGTAGAGTCAGAAACAGTTAGGCCCTGTGCTCCTACTAACTCTGCCTAAAGAGCCAAGTCTTAAGGTTTTTTCAGAAACTTCCCTCAGAAGGTTCTAGTCTCAAGTTGAGTGGTATTGAGTTCCACAGATTGGCCGCACGGAGACTAAAGGAGCTACCCCCCAGTCACGATAGACGCACTCTAGGAATCACTGCCAGAGCTGCTTCCCCAGATCTAAGTACTCTGGGAGTGGTGTAAGCTTTGATCAAGGGAAAAAGGTAAATAGGACCCCTCCGATTCGGTATCCTGTGCGTAAGACAGAGCGCTTTGAAGGAGATTCTGTGCTTAATGGGGAGCCAGTGAACTTCAGCCAGACCGGGGCTAATGGTAATCCATTTCGGAATTCTTACTAGCATCCGGGCTGCTGCATTTTGTACTCTTTGAAGCATTGCCAGTCTGCTTTTGGAGAACGCCCCCCCAAGTAGAGCACATTGCAGTAGTCAAGCTGGGACACCAGCAGGGCCTGGGTTACTGTTTTTTGTGCGGAGTCCGGTATCAGCCCCAGAATCTTCTTTAACAGCCTCAGCACTCCAAACAAGTGCCCAAACAAGTCGGTGACACCCTCCTCCTCAAGGACAGAAACGATCCCTGCTTCCTCGTCATACTTGCTGTCTCTGCAGCCTTCAACACAGTCAACCTTCCAGATCTCACCAACACCATGAAACCACGCTTGGGACTTCCAGTCACTAAGGTGTAAAGGCTCACATTCTACCTCACCAATCTGCCCCAGCAAATAGGTTCCACAACATCACAGACACTCCCATTCTCCTGCAGAGTATCCCAGGGCACCATCCTTTATCCCATCATCTTTTTTTTTATTTTTTTATAATTTGTTTATTGATCAGCCTGTATAATACACAACAGGTCCTCATGCAAGAGGCCAAAACGGACGTCAAGAATCAATAATAGTACAAGCGTTTGTTTGTTCCCATAGAGCAAAGTAACAACCCTCAGAACTCCCCACCACCCTCCAACCCATTGTCCCCCGTGGCACTGCAAGAAAAATATTGTGTCCCCAACGGAGCATCTCATCACATTCGGCAGTATTACAACACATGGCAGTCCCCAAGAATAGACACGAGAGCATCAGATTACAGCATATATTGTACATCAGGGTTTGTAAGAAGATACACAGAGAGCGGAGCCCAGAAGTCTTTAGGGCGGGAAGTTTCAGGCAGTTCCTCGGCATAGGTCTCAAGTTGCTTTTTGCAATACAGTAAATCCCGGACCCACTTATTCAATGTTGGGGTGAGTCTAGAGCCCCAGCACTGCGCCACCGCTCTCTTAGCTAATAAGGTCGAGACCGCCACCAGTCTGCGGTTGCAGGGTTTTAGATTCTTTATCCAGCCTAATAGGCAAACCTCAGGAGTACATTGCACAGGTTCCGACACCACCTTCGTAAGCAGGTTAGTAACCTTACCCCAAAAACTGTATATACCGTTACAGTTTCATGCGAGATGCAAGAAGCCCGCATCCACCCTGCCCACAACGAACACAGCAGGAGCTTTCCCGCAGACCAAACCACATCAATTGCATCGGGGTATAGTATAGCTGGTGCAGGTATTTAAAATGGATGATGCGGAGGTTACAATTTGCAGTTAGTCGACCAGTTAGGACGCAGCAGAACTTCCACATCTCCGGCGACAGTGAAGTCCCCAGTAGCGCCACCCATTTGTTATATGAAGGGGAGTCGAGCTGTTCTCTGTCCCTAAGAGACGCCGTATACAATTTTGTGGTCAGGCCTGTGCGATCCACACCTGCTAACACCGCCTGCAGTGCTAGCAACGGCTTGGGTTCTGCTGGGTAATCGGGGTAGATGGTTCGTATCGCCTGCCTCACACGCACATAAGTGAATCCAAGCATAAACCCCCGGTCCCTACCACCCTGTATGTCAGAGAGAGATCTGAACTGGCCTCGTTTATAAAGGTCCCCTAATTAAGTTATTCCCACCGCGCCTAACGCTTTAAGGGCAGCCGGCTCTTTTGCAGCAGAGATATCCGGTTGCGCAGCGAGCGGGAACCTTGGGGCGTAGAGATACTGCAATTGTGCACGCGCCACAAGCATCTTCCACGCCCTTGCCATGCAAAGTGCAGGGTTGATTTCAGTTCTTGGTCCACCACCCCCACCAGACAAGGCAGTCGCAGCCAGGGCCATCGGGAGGACTGCGTCAGCTTCAATAGCTACAAGCTGCTGGAATCGCTGTGGGAAGAACCAATAATGTGCAAACTGGGCCTGTGACAGAGATAGTATAAGCGCATATCGGGGGCTTCAAAGCCTCCCCGCTCGAACGGCAATACCAGCACCTCCCAGCTACATAGAGGCTTCTTGCCGCCCCACACAAAGGAGAGCAGTGCTGCCTGAAGTGAGTTGAACAACTCAAAATTGAGGCGGATGGGGATATTAATGAACAAGTAAAGAAGTTTGGGCAAAAGTGTCATTTTGACTACTGCGATGCGATCCGCTAAAGAGAGCGGGAGATTGGCCCATCGCGCTGCTCGTTCAGTGATTTGGACCAGGGCCCGGCCATAATTCTCTGAAACAACTACCTCAGGGTCCCTGTGAAGCCATACCCCTAAGTATTTTACTGGGTCAGTTGACCATGCTAGTGGGAAGTCTAACTCGACGCGCCGCGTACCAGCCGTGAGGGGAAACACCGTCGATTTTGCCCAGTTGATGCCGAGCCCTGAAAAGCGTTCGAATTTTATATATTCACGAAGCAATTCTGGGAGAAATATTGCAGGGTCTCGGACATACAGAAGCATATCATCGGCATACATCGAGACTAACAATGGACGCTGTCTAAATCGTAGTGCTGCTGGTGCGCGACTTTGGCGGAGCTTACAAGCCAGTGGCTCCAGAGCCAGCGCGAAAAGCATCGGCGACAGGGGGCAGCCCTGCCGGGTGCCACAACGAATGGGGAACGCAGTAGATACCCAGCCATTGACCTGGACACGCGCCGCCGGCGCCTCGTATAATAGGTGTATCCACTTCAGGAAAAAGGAGGGTAGCCCCATTCTGAGTAGGACAGTGAACATAAGCTCCCACTGCAGGGAATCAAATGCTTTTGCTGCGTCAAGCAACACAGCAACAGCTTGAAAGTCGGCCTCAAAGTAGTGCAGGGTGGAGAAGACCGTACGCAAATTGTGCGCCGTAGACCGGGCAGGGACAAAACCCGACTGATCCGGGAGGACCAGGTTAGGGATGAGGGGCTGAAGCCTACTGGCAATCATTTTTGCCACAATTTTGGCATCAATATTTATGATAGAGAGTGGGCGGTAGGAGTCGCACCGGTTAGCAGACTTGTCAGGCTTGAGAAGCATAACCAGGAGGGCCTCTTTTAACGTGGGGGGGAGAGTACCGCTGTCATATGCTTCCGCAAACACGTCCAAGAGTCTGGGCGCCAGATCATCAGCGTAAGCCTTGTAAAACTCACTGGGGAGTCCATCCAGGCCCGCAGCCTTGCAGGTGGGCAGCGACATAATGGCCAATTCTACATCTTCCACGTCAAAGGGCTGAGTGAGGTATTCGCGTTGGTTAAGAGACAGCCAGCCTAGCGCGACATCATCTAGGTAAGCATTTATGTCGGTAGCTGACACATGCCCCCGCTCTCCATAGAGATTGGAGTAGAAGTCCAGCACCACCTCACTGATTTCAGGGGATGTATAGTGCGCTATTCCCCCAGAGTCTAGCATTTCCGTGATGTAGTCCTGAGTCCGAGGTGCAGCCAGTTTCTGAGCAAGCGAGCGACTGGGGCGGCCCCCCTCCCCATAGTAACGTGCAGTAAAGCGCCAAGACCTATGCGCTAGCTCCTGATCCGCTGTGTCGTTATATTCCATTACCAACTCCCGTATGGTGGCTAGTATAGTTGAGGCTGTGTTTTGGGCATATTCGCGCTCTAAAGCAGAGATATTGTCAGCCAGTTTATGCATCTGACGTCGTAGGTCTTGTAGAACCCCCGCCTGCGCACCCATGCAGATACCCCTGATAGTTACTTTAAATGCCTCCCACAGGGTCCCAGGACTGTCTACCGATCCAGCGTTTTCTTTAAAAAAAAGTCACTAATGGGCACGCCTACTGTGCACCTGAACACCTGGTCTGTACGTGAGTAGGGCTGCAATCGCCATTGAAACGGGGGGCGCTCACAGGTGGGAGCATGCATCTCTAAGAGCACGGGGGAGTGATCCGATAATGTTTTGGCCAGGTGGCGAACATCCACAACCCAAGTGCATGCTATCTCTGAAAGGAGCCAATAGTCCAAGCGGGACCATGTGCCATGCACCATAGATATAAATGTGCTTTCGCGGATTCCCAGGTGCCGCATGCGCCAAATGTCCTGTATAGCCCCTGCATCTAGAAAACCCAATAGCGCCTCAGTCGCCTGGCTATGTCGCGTCGCACCGCTTCCCTGTCTGTCGAGTTGCCCGTCCAGGCAGGCATTAAAGTCGCCGCGCCCAGAGCAATTCAGCCGAAGGAAATTTTGAGATGCGGCGCCAAACATCTGTGAAAAAGGAGGGGTTGTCAATATTTGGGCCGTAGACATTCACCAAGAGGACTCCCATCCCCCCCAAGATGACCATGGACCAACGCCACCCTGCCTAGTGTATCCGTTTCCGTGTGTAGCACAGTGAATGGGACCCCTCTCTTCACCAAAATCATCACTCCCCGAGCGTAAGAGGATTAAGAGGAGGCAACCCTCAGCCCAGCCAAACGGGCGCCAACATTCTTCTCCGACTGCTGTGTAAGATGCGTCTCTTGCAAGAACGCCACCTGGACGTCCAGTCTGTCTAACTGCGCTAGCACAGACCGTATCTTCTTGGGACTATTCAAGCCGCGCACATTCCAGGTAAGGAACTTTATGTTACTACCCATGGACCTGTAGAGTCAGATGTAATTAGTAGTGTGGGAGACAGTGTTGGAACCAGACCGAAGAGGTACAATAAAATTACAGTAAAAAAGTGCCCACTAACACACCTAACCCACCCCCCACCCACTTTTGCGACCCAAACTTGCCAAAGCCATCCCATCCCAGCATTAACAATCCCCAACATGGAGAACAAAAAATGCAGAACTTTTTTTGGGGAGCACCCATGGGGGGGGGGGGGAACGCCAGAGTGCTACGAACCTCCCATATGGCAGGAGGTGGCTGATCAGGTAGAAGTGATGTGCGAGGACTTACAAGCAGACATCAATAGGCATTGAATCAAACAGTCATTCCAAAGTGTGGTGCTGTCCCTACAAGGCAGCTGGCCTGGATGATCGAGGACTGCAATGTATGCGGGTAGCGTGAATATCCCCGGGTGGTGAACAGGTGAGCATTACAAAGCATAGTCCCATAAGTGGCCAACCCAGGAGCACGGGTAACAGGAGAGGCGCGGGAAGGCGGCCATAACCCTCCACCCGCCCCAAGGTCCTCAGCGCCAGACTAGAAGGGAGAGAGACACAACACTATTCGTGAATTTGGGACCTGACCCCCTGATGGACCAAAATCCGGGGTGAAGTTCACCATCCTCGCTGGAATCGGATCCCACAACAGAGAAGAGTAAGCATGTAGCATACAGAGAGTGCAGGGAAAAACAATAGGTAATAGTCAGCAATGTATGACCAGGCAGCAATACGAGCCGAGAAGTCCAGCGTGGAAAGTCAAGGCATGTCATGTATGCAAGACAATAACACAACTATAGAGCAGACCCAGGCACACAATCACTGTTCCTCATCGTCATGAACCACCGCAGTCTCAGATCTTCTTTGTTTCAAATTCTTGACGTGATCCATTGCCGCCTTAGGAGAAGTGAAGATATTACAATCCCCTTCCTGGCCCACCCGTAAACGGGCAGGATACAGCATGGCGTAAGGAATGCCTTCCGACTGCAAGAATGTTTTTACTGTACCGAACTCTCGCCTTGCTGCCTGGACGGCCACTGTAAAGTCAGGGAAGAAAGACAGGGCGTTCCCTTGGTGGTTAATTGTGCCCTTTTCTCTAGCGAGCCTCAAGATGACATCCCGGTCACGATAGTTCAATAGGCGTGCTATTATAGGACGCGGTGAGGAACCTGGAACCGGTCTCGCAGCCAGCGAACGATGGACCCGCTCTACTATAAACATAGGAGATAGATTGTCAGGGCCGAATATGTCCTTGATCAGGGATTCAATGAAGGTCTCCATTCTGCCAGTATTGGTGGACTCCGGTAGGCCCGCGACGCGGATGTTGTTGCGACGGGACCTTGCCTCCAAATATTCATTCTTCGCTTGAATAAGCGCTAACACCTTTTCCATGTGGAGCGCCTTGTCCGCCACCTCGCTCAGGCCATCCTCGTTTGTTGAGACGCGCTGTTCTATTTCCCCCATCCTCGCATTCTGTTTCTCCAGTTGGGAGGACATATGGTCAAGCCTGTGATTCACTGCCGCAATAGACCCTTCGATGGATTGGAGACTCTTCTGCATGGCAAGCAAAGTTGATTCCAGCTTGGAGGGGCCCTCTCCTGGGGCATCCGCCTCGGAGTCCGAGGCCGCCCTTTGCTGCGAATTGGTGAATTTACGCGCCTCAAAACGCGAGGCTGTGTTTTGTCTGTGCGTCCCATGTCAGCAGAAAAACAAGGCAAATTAGGGTTTTTTTCCACCACTGTCTGAACTGCGAGGTGCACAAACAGCCGCCAGTAGATGTAGGCCTATGACGCCGCAGCTCACCGCGCTGAGTTGGGCCCGCCAATTCACGACCACCCTCCTGGGAATGCAGATAGTGCGGGGAAACCGCGGCAGAACAGGCCCAAGTAAGTTCGAACAAGCAACAGTCACTGGAGATCCGGGGCGGTACGGGCTATCAACCCCGACAATTTCTGTCAAATTAATGCTGAAATAGAATGGATAAGCCGGCCTCAAGCACCACGTTGCCCTGGACGGGTTGCAGCTTGAATGTGATCTAGATCCGAGGCACCAGCAATAACCCCGGGGATATGCAGCGGGTCGTCGCCAGCAGCGCAGGGTGCCAGGAAGCTCCGAGTTGAGGAGAAAAGGGAAGCCAGAAGGAATGCACTGGGGTACACCAAGTCCCAACTCAGCCACTGTGCAGGGCCACACCGGATTTCGCTGACTCAAAGCGCCCCACACCACACACACAGGCCGCAGCTTGCAGAGCGCGGCCTACCCCTGCGGCCCTTACCGACCGCCGCAGCTAAAGGCCAGGAGCCCGGCCGCACCCCACTCACCGCCGCCTGCCGTCAGCACCGACCGTCTCACAGGGCGTAGGGCTTATGGCAGCTGGAGGCCGTCTCGCTTCCAGCCGGAGCACCAGGCAGAGTCTGCACCGATATGTGCAGCGAAGCAGGCCGTGGTTCCTCAGGCCTCCGAGAGCCCGGCAGCCCCAAGCAGGGACCTGATGCCCACTCCGGCAGTCGAGGGCAGGGTGCACAGTCGCCGCCCCGGGCCCCGTCGAGATCGTCATCTACAGCGGCGAGTGCCAGAGCACCTTGCGGTAGGCCCAGGCCGCTGAAAATGGCGCGATGGGAGGCTGCCTCTGCCTCCGCCCCCGCTCACAGGGTGACACCGGCGACCGGTCGCGGCACCCTCCTCCCAGCAGGATCCACACCACCAGGTCTCGCCTTCCCGCTAGCGGTACACCGCATAGCGAGCCGAGGCAGCGGGACGAAGTCACATCAGGTCGCGGCGGCCGCCATGTTGCCGCTCGCCAGCCGATTCTCGACTCGCAATTTGCAGCCTGCGCGGTGTCCCCAGAGAATCGCAGCTCACTCCACCAGTTGCAGGATGTAATCGCGATGTAGGGCAGTCTGTTACAAGCTTCAATGCGATGATATTGGGCGGATACTGGACGGATGAGGGATCAGCCGGGCGGAGTAGCACTAAAGTGCGGACATCTTGCCTGGCGCCCTCTAGCGCCCCCCCTTATCCCATCATCTTTAACCTCTACATAGACCTCTCCGACTCATTCTTGCAGGTAACAGCATCAAGATACATCAACACGTAGATGATACTCAACTCAACTGAAAATATTCTACCCAAAGGCAGGGAGACCCAATTTTGCTTCAAACTCATCTTGTCTTGGATGCCACCAAACTTCATGAAGCTAACCTACAAAGACAGAACTCCTGCTGTTTGCCAAAAGCACTAAACATCCCCAGATCCAAACCTGGCTCCTCAACATAGACCCACCGGACTTCACCTCCTAGTTAACACTATGCAACATTTTAGGGATTCCCCCATGACACAGACCTCTTAATCAAGCAACACATTGCAAGGAAGATGATCTTTCCTTCTTGAAGAAAGTGAAGCAGTTTCTTCTGGAACATGACTTCAGAACAACCATGTAAGCCTTGGTCCTCTCCCAGTTAGACAGAGGCAACACCATACTCAGAGGTCTCCCGAGAACCACCCTAGCACCTCTGAAAGGTATCCTACACGCAATGACAACTCGTAACAGGCTCAAACAAATTTGACCACATCATCCTGACTTTAAAAGACAGACGCCACTGACTCTCCCATTCCCATCCAGATCATTTTCAAGACAAGCTAGATTACTTATAATGCCTTCAGCAGCAGGACCCCAGCTTACCTGGCCAAGAAACAAGCTATGTCTGGGGGACAGCACACCCAAGCAGGAGTGTGGATATTAAAGCACTGGAAACAAAACATAGCAAAAAAATAAAAAAATAAAAGGAGGCAAGCTTTACCGTTCAAACTCCCAAGATATGGAGCAGCATAATTTGAGCTATGTTTGCTCTCCACAAATACCAACACATATATACATCCACCTCTGGTCAGTGAGTGAATTAAAGGAGTATGCATTTACATTCCCCTATGCCATTAGTGGCCTGAGCTGCTTAGTTACGTATAGTCAGTCAGTATGGAATATAGGTGTTAAACGACAAACATCAATTGTGCAACACAACACCACACTACAAAACATTAGCAAGGTACATAGAAAGAGCTAATTCTGTGGGCCATACTATATGAATCCACAGTTAACCACTAACTCGGTCAACAACCAAATTACTTATTAAGAGTTAACGGTTAAGAGAAAACTATGAAATCTCACTTGTACATCAGGTCTGTTAAAGTTATTAAAGTTAACATACAAGTCTTTTTTTTAATTTTATTTTTTAAAGGTAAACGTATACTGATGACCTGCACTGGCAAAGCCAGTAGGTCTTGCTTTTTAACATTGGTTTTGCTAAAGCTTTTGGCCATACTGTGCACCGTCACAAAAAAAAGAAAAAAGGCGCAGTGATGCAAACTCTGTTAAGCATAATAACGCTGTTGGTAGCCGCCTCATTTTGTAGGTGTATGGCCGCGTCACAACCATGGATTGCTCAGCGGAATGATGCAGGCTCCATTTTATTAATTTTTTTATTTACGGTTTCAAGATGGAATACACCACTTTGAGAGGTAAATCAAACAGAATTTCTACTCTCACCAAGATGTTAAAAAAATATATATATATCACCCCGTAAGAAAATGGAACTGTCAAGCCATCCAAAGAAAAACAAAACAGAAAGCTCGAAAAATTTTAATTTTAAGGACCACGAGAGGTGGAGGAGCAATCGAACAGCATGTGAGGGTCAGGGGGTCAACAGGGAGTGTGCCGGGTGAGCAACAAACAAGCGTGAGGAGGAGGGACAGATTAATAAAAAAAATAATTTGGGGTGGGGAAAGAAATGGAAAGGGGAGAGCAATATGGAGCTTATAAGGTGGGCCAGGTATTTGAGGGGTACATGCAGCGCAAAAAGAAAACAGAGCAGAGAAGAACAAAACACACGCACAGACAATGAACGCTGACCGTAAAAGAAACAAGCATTTGCAATGGAATAGGTCTCGCATTTGCGAGAGTTTAAGCTACTGGCATTGTAAATGACAATGCCTTTTATTTATGTTTTAAAAACCAACACGTAAATAAAAAAAGGCATTGCCATTTACAATGCCAATAGCTCAAACTCTCACAACTGCGAGACCCATTGCATTGCAAATGCTTGTTGTCTAAATGCATTAACGACCGGACTATGGTGATGCAACTGGAATGGAGAGCTCACTCTGTGAGTACATGTAAGTGGGGGGCTGGGGAAAGGGGACATAAAGAGAGGGCTCTTGATGGAAGTGGAAGGAAGCAAACTTCGAACATCACTGGAAACAGAAGAGAAAGCAAATTAAGAAGTTGGCGTGATTATCTTTGTACATCACACTGCTGTTCTACAATATTTTTTTCAGAAGTGAGCGTCTGTAAGCAGCAGGAAAAGCCATGTTGCCTGGTCACGATATTTAAAGATAAAAGGCCCAGCATCTAAAAACAAAACGAGTTGTCATTTTTTTTGTTTATGCAAGTGGGTGGGTGTGCACACTGACAGATTACCGATTTGGTGCAAGTAGAAAAAAAATCTTATTCTGAAAACAATGTTATCAGCCTTCGCCTCTCGGTCTCAAAGAGATAAACTTTCAGCGGCCCGTTGCCCCTCTCCACACAGGCCCATGTCAGTAAAGCGAGTTCGCACTAAAATGCCACTAAAAATAGGTCAAGTCCTGGGAACCGTCAATTCGGTCATTCCTTCATTAACATGAAAACAAGGGCAAACATATGGTTTAGGTTACAACAGCGGATTGGGTTATAGCTGATCGTGAGATGCAATGGAAAGCCTATGTATTTCCACCCGCCGGTAACCAGCAAGTTTTATCATCACGAACACGTAAGGAACCGACTTGCTCTGTTTGTTTTGCCCTTGAGATGGGCTCGGCCCTACAAAAAAAACCAAAAAAAAAAAACCACCATTGTGATTCATGGAACCCGGACCGGTGTAATTTTACGCCCTTAGGGGGGCACTTACAAATAAGAAAAGCTCAAATCGGTAAGGGGAGTGCCAAACTTGAGTTCAGGGCGAGGGTATTTTCTGGGTGGGCGGGTGAATACCACAAAACTCGCTACATTTTTGGAATTTACGTACCTCTTGCAGGAGGTTTCCTGCAATTAAGACACGCACTTTTGCTCTTTTTAAAGGCAAGAGTAAGATAAGAGAGATGCACAGACACACTTTGCACCAGTGAAACTAGACCAGATCGGAGTGAGAGGCTAAGCCGGGCGGTGCTACTCTGCAGATCATGGAAAACAACAGTTTATCATGGCGGGGGAGGAAGAGGCAGGCTGCAGGAAGAGGGCAGGGAGGGAGGCGGCTGTTCGTAAAAGATGGAGACAGAAAGAGGAGACCGTGAGAAGAAAAGGCGGGCAGAGACAGGCGAATGATGTGAGCACGGGGACTGGCGATAGATATCAGGGCGACAGGAGGGAGAGGGCGCAAGGGAAGGGACGGGGGTCACGAGAGCTGTCTGTGCTGAGAGGAAGAAGAGACAAGCGCGGTGCGCGCACAGGAGGGAGAGGGCGCAAGGGAAGGGACGGGGGTCACGAGAGCTTTCTGTGCTGAGAGGAAGAAGAGACAAGCGCAGTGCGCGCGCACTGCAAGGAATGTGAGGTATGCAGCTGGCACCCGGTCGCGCTGCTGCTTGCTCCCAAGCTCCCTAGGCCAGGGGAGAGAGAGAAGGCGGGACATGCACACGCCTTTGGCCAATTGCGTGCTGTCTTTCTTAGAAAGACGCACGCAAAGGCCAATAGCGTGTGAGCAAAAAAAAAAAAGCACACGCACGAGCGTGTGGTCCCAGTTGAAAGTCCTTACTAGAAGCCTCGCAGAGCATCACATGCGCGCTGGCTCAGGCGAGACTTAAAAAGTAGTTTCCTGAACGTGAGCAGTGGAAGCATACAAACTATCGATTAAAAAAATGGCAAAGGTATGCTCCAGGGAAGAGACAAATACGAGGAAGTAAAGCCGTTGGGGGGTGGGAGGGAGGGGCGACAGGTTATATGTGCTCTAACCTACAACAGTAAGTTTTGCAAAGATATTTCAGGGCAGGTGGGTACAAAGGCCGAGCCCTCCAAAGAAGGAAGAAGAAAAGAAAGGGCCCGAAGGGCGCACAGGCCCTGGTAAACACCGAAGCTTATTGCAGAGAACTAGATCATTCAAGGCTTGAGGCCAAGTTATTATATTGTGAGAAGGGAAGGAAATGAGTCATTTAGGGGAGGCTGTGCCGACCTCTGGCATGCCCCATGTGAACCCTGGCACTGCCTTTACGACCCCTCGCGTCAGCAGTGGCAGGAACAGAAGCAGCTCGTCCTTATGGATGTTGGCAGGGGGTTCACTCGCCTCGTTTTCTGTACATTTTCATTATGTTAATACTGAATAATATTACATTATTAGCTTAATAAACACTGAAGTACAAATACCTGGAATAGGACTTTCTCTGGCAGCTAAGTAAAAAAAAAAGAAAAGCTTTTTAAATGTATGTACGTTGTGTGCCTGCTTGAAGTTTTGAGTGTTTATGTGTGAGCGTGTGTATGTGTGAATGCGTGTTTGTGTATAAGCATATGTATGTGTGAGTGAAAGTGAAGGTCAAGGGGCATGGGAAGTCACTTCCGCTAGCCCTGACATTTTTGTGAATTGACGTCCATGGAAACGAGGAGGATCCAATCAGATCCCGGATCCAGTATCTATTTATTGAGCTGGGTCCGGGCTGGCCCCAGCAAAATATGCTGAAATTGCTCCTGCGGAGCAGTGCCGGCACGTGGTCCGTTTACAGTTTGGAGCGACACGGGTCGAGGGGGGTTTCTTATTGTCACTTGCAGCTGGGACCAACACAAAGGCCTCTCAAAGGACCATCAGCCCCCGTGTTGTTGGAGTCTCATCCTGGCTGGGAGCTACCTGGAGCCTATCACCTAGTTGCCAGTGCAATACCTTCACAAGAGCTTAAGAGACACTATGATTTGGAGGCACGTCTTTGGCTTTGTTCAACCTCTGTATGTTATAGATTCCCATGCACTGTAAGAATGACAGAAGTATCTGTCTGTATGCGTGATTGCACTAATATAAATAGCACCTGCTAATTTGTGATGACTTTATACCACTAGTCTTTCCAATGTACGGTATCAGAGCGCTTTACATCATACACTTTTAACACATTGTATTGGTTTGTGTACACACAGTGACACACACATGAACATACAGAGAAAATAAATTATGCAGGTGTTTAAATCCATTTTGTGAAATATTAAACAAGACAAGGAGAGTAAGAAGGTGTAGGCACATATCACCCCTACTGGTAGGAATATGGTACGTGTGCCTGGTCTAGAGAGAGACAGTCGGGAATTAAAATGTAATACAGTGGTTGGAGATGTCTGTACTAACAGGACTTTATTGCAACCCAAAGGAACCCATTTCAGCAATCTTGGAATAAAAAAATGAGAAAAAAAACAATTTATATAAGCTTTGCAGTCTGCACACAGCTCCTTGGTGTCGGTTCATGGCTCACTGTACTATAACAGAAGGATTTCATACTATGAACTACAATTAATAAAAGTATCTCCGTGAGAAAAACAGTAACAGACATATCCAAGTAAAATAGACATCTGTGATCCGCAAGTTACACGTTGTGCTTTGCAGAAGGCACATTAACAGCTGTGCTACTTTATGATAAGTCAAAACTGCGACTACACAAAAAAGATCTCTCCAGCAAGTGCATTAACCATCAGAGGCATCTTACCATGATTACAATCCACTTTAAAGTGCTGGGCACAAAGATCTCTCCAGCAAGTGCATGAACCATCAGAGGCATCTTACCATGATTACAATCCACTTTAAAGTGCTGGGCACAAAGATCTCTCCAGCAAGTGCATGAACCATCAGAGGCATCTTACCATGATTACAATCCACTTTAAAGTGCTGGGCACAAAGATCTCTCCAGCAAGTGCATGAACCATCAGAGGCATCTTACCATGATTACAATCCACTTTAAAGTGCTGGGCACAAAGATCTCTCCAGCAAGTGCATGAACCATCAGAGGCATCTTACCATGATTACAATCCACTTTAAAGTGCTGGGCACAAAGATCTCTCCAGCAAGTGCATGAACCATCAGAGGCATTCTTACCATGATTACAATCCACTTTAAAGTGCTGGGCACAAAGATCTCTCCAGCAAGTGCATGAACCATCAGAGGCATCTTACCATGATTACAATCCACTTTAAAGTGCTGGGCACAAAGATCTCTCCAGCAAGTGCATGAACCATCAGAGGCATCTTACCATGATTACAATCCACTTTAAATTGCTGGGCCAAAGATCTCTCCAGCAAGTGCATGAACCATCAGAGGCATCTTACCATGATTACAATCCACTTTAAAGTGCTGGGCACAAAGATCTCTCCAGCAAGTGCATGAACCATCAGAGGCATCTTACCATGATTACAATCCACTTTAAATTGCTGGGCCAAAGATCTCTCCAGCAAGTGCATGAACCATCAGAGGCATCTTACCATGATTACAATCCACTGTAAATTGCTGGGCCACAGATTTCTGCAGCAAGTGCATTAACCATCAGAGGCATCTTACCATGATTACAATCCACTGTAAAGTGCTGGGCACAAAGATCTCTCCAGCAAGTGCATGAACCATCAGAGGCATTCTTACCATGATTACAATCCACTTTAAAGTGCTGGGCACAAAGATCTCTCCAGCAAGTGCATGAACCATCAGAGGCATCTTACCATGATTACAATCCACTGTAAATTGCTGGGCCAAAGATCTCTCCAGCAAGTGCATTAACCATCAGAGGCATCTTACCATGATTACAATCCACTTTAAAGTGCTGGGCCAAAGATCTCTCCAGCAAGTGCATGAACCATCAGAGGCATCTTACCATGATTACAATCCACTTTAAATTGCTGGGCACAAAGATCTCTCCAGCAAGTGCATGAACCATCAGAGGCATCTTACCATGATTACAATCCACTTTAAAGTGCTGGGCACAAAGATCTCTCCAGCAAGTGCATTAACCATCAGAGGCATCTTACCATGATTACAATCCACTTTAAAGTGCTGGGCACAAAGATCTCTCCAGCAAGTGCATGAACCATCAGAGGCATCTTACCATGATTACAATCCACTTTAAAGTGCTGGGCACAAAGATCTCTCCAGCAAGTGCATTAACCATCAGAGGCATCTTACCATGATTACAATCCACTTTAAAGTGCTGGGCACAAAGATCTCTCCAGCAAGTGCATGAACCACCAGAGGCATCTTACCATGATTACAATCCACTTTAAAGTGCTGGGCACAAAGATCTCTCCAGCAAGTGCATGAACCATCAGAGGCATCTTACCATGATTACAATCCACTTTAAAGTGCTGGGCACAAAGATCTCTCCAGCAAGTGCATGAACCATCAGAGGCATCTTACCATGATTACAATCCACTTTAAAGTGCTGGGCACAAAGATCTCTCCAGCAAGTGCATGAACCATCAGAGGCATCTTACCATGATTACAATCCACTTTAAATTGCTGGGCCAAAGATCTCTCCAGCAAGTGCATGAACCATTAGAGGCATCTTACCATGATTACAATCCACTTTAAAGTGCTGGGCCAAAGATCTCTCCAGCAAGGGCATGAACCATCAGAGGCATCTTACCATGATTACAATCCACTGTAAATTGCTGGGCCAAAGATCTCTCCAGCAAGTGCATTAACCATCAGAGGCATCTTACCATGATTACAATCCACTTTAAAGTGCTGGGCCAAAGATCTCTCCAGCAAGTGCATGAACCATCAGAGGCATCTTACCATGATTACAATCCACTTTAAATTGCTGGGCACAAAGATCTCTCCAGCAAGTGCATGAACCATCAGAGGCATCTTACCATGATTACAATCCACTTTAAAGTGCTGGGCACAAAGATCTCTCCAGCAAGTGCATTAACCATCAGAGGCATCTTACCATGATTACAATCCACTGTAAATTGCTGGGCCAAAGATCTCTCCAGCAAGTGCATTAACCATCAGAGGCATCTTACCATGATTACAATCCACTTTAAAGTGCTGGGCACAAAGATCTCTCCAGCAAGTGCATGAACCATCAGAGGCATCTTACCATGATTACAATCCACTTTAAATTGCTGGGCACAAAGATCTCTCCAGCAAGTGCATGAACCATCAGAGGCATCTTACCATGATTACAATCCACTTTAAAGTGCTGGGCACAAAGATCTCTAGAGCAAGTGCATTAACCATCAGAGGCATCTTACCATGATTACAATCCACTTTAAAGTGCTGGGCACAAAGATCTCTCCAGCAAGTGTATGAACCATCAGAGGCATCTTACCATGATTACAATCCACTTTAAAGTGCTGGGCCAAAGATCTCTCCAGCAAGTGCATTAACCATCAGCGGCATCTTACCATGATTACAATCCACTTTAAAGTGCTGGGCCAAAGATCTCTCCAGCAAGTGCATGAACCATCAGAGGCATCTTACCATGATTACAATCCACTTTAAAGTGCTGGGCCAAAGATCTCTCCAGCAAGTGCATGAACCATCAGAGGCATCTTACCATGATTACAATCCACTTTAAAGTGCTGGGCCAAAGATCTCTCCAGCAAGTGCATGAACCATCAGAGGCATCTTAACATGATTACAATCCACTGTAAAGTGCTGGGCACAAAGATCTCTCCAGCAAGTGCATTAACCATCAGAGGCATCTTACCATGATTACAATCCACTGTAAATTGCTGGGCCAAAGATCTCTCCAGCAAGTGCATTAACCATCAGAGGCATCTTACCATGATTACAATCCACTTTAAAGTGCTGGGCACAAAGATCTCTCCAGCAAGTGCATTAACCATCAGAGGCATCTTACCATGATTACAATCCACTGTAAAGTGCTGGGCACAAAGATCTCTCCAGCAAGTGCATTAACCATCAGAGGCATCTTACCATGATTACAATCCACTTTAAAGTGCTGGGCCAAAGATCTCTCCAGCAAGTGCATTAACCATCAGAGGCATCTTACCATGATTACAATCCACTGTAAATTGCTGGGCCAAAGATCTCTCCAGCAAGTGCATTAACCATCAGAGGCATCTTACCATGATTACAATCCACTTTAAAGTGCTGGGCACAAAGATCTCTCCAGCAAGTGCATTAACCATCAGAGGCATCTTACCATGATTATAATCCACTGTAAATTGCTGGGCCAAAGATTTCTGCAGCAAGTGCATTAACCATCAGAGGCATCTTACCATGATTACAATCCACTGTAAATTGCTGGGCCAAAGATCTCTCCAGCAAGTGCATGAACCATCAGAGGCATCTTACCATGATTACAATCCACTGTAAAGTGCTGGGCCAAAGATCTCTCCAGCAAGTGCATTAACCATCAGAGGCATCTTGCCATGATTACAATCCACTGTAAAGTGCTGGGCACAAAGATCTCTCCAGCAAGTGCATTAACCATCAGAGGCATCTTACCATGATTACAATCCACTGTAAATTGCTGGGCCAAAGATCTCTCCAGCAAGTGCATTAACCATCAGAGGCATCTTACCATGATTACAATCCACTGTAAAGTGCTGGGCCAAAGATCTCTCCAGCAAGTGCATTAACCATCAGAGGCATCTTACCATGATTAAAATCCACTGTAAATTGCTGGGCCAAAGATTTCTGCAGCAAGTGCATTAACCATCAGAGGCATCTTACCATGATTACAATCCACTGTAAATTGCTGGGCCAAAGATCTCTCCAGCAAGTGCATGAACCATCAGAGGCATCTTACCATGATTACAATCCACTGTAAATTGCTGGGCCAAAGATCTCTCCAGCAAGTGCATTAACCATCAGAGGCATCTTACCATGATTACAATCCACTTTAAAGTGCTGGGCCAAAGATCTCTCCAGCAAGTGCATGAACCATCAGAGGCATCTTACCATGATTACAATCCACTTTAAATTGCTGGGCACAAAGATCTCTCCAGCAAGTGCATGAACCATCAGAGGCATCTTACCATGATTACAATCCACTTTAAAGTGCTGGGCACAAAGATCTCTCCAGCAAGTGCATTAACCATCAGAGGCATCTTACCATGATTACAATCCACTTTAAAGTGCTGGGCACAAAGATCTCTCCAGCAAGTGCATGAACCATCAGAGGCATCTTACCATGATTACAATCCACTTTAAAGTGCTGGGCACAAAGATCTCTCCAGCAAGTGCATTAACCATCAGAGGCATCTTACCATGATTACAATCCACTTTAAAGTGCTGGGCACAAAGATCTCTCCAGCAAGTGCATGAACCACCAGAGGCATCTTACCATGATTACAATCCACTTTAAAGTGCTGGGCACAAAGATCTCTCCAGCAAGTGCATGAACCATCAGAGGCATCTTACCATGATTACAATCCACTTTAAAGTGCTGGGCACAAAGATCTCTCCAGCAAGTGCATGAACCATCAGAGGCATCTTACCATGATTACAATCCACTTTAAAGTGCTGGGCACAAAGATCTCTCCAGCAAGTGCATGAACCATCAGAGGCATCTTACCATGATTACAATCCACTTTAAATTGCTGGGCCAAAGATCTCTCCAGCAAGTGCATGAACCATTAGAGGCATCTTACCATGATTACAATCCACTTTAAAGTGCTGGGCCAAAGATCTCTCCAGCAAGGGCATGAACCATCAGAGGCATCTTACCATGATTACAATCCACTGTAAATTGCTGGGCCAAAGATCTCTCCAGCAAGTGCATTAACCATCAGAGGCATCTTACCATGATTACAATCCACTTTAAAGTGCTGGGCCAAAGATCTCTCCAGCAAGTGCATGAACCATCAGAGGCATCTTACCATGATTACAATCCACTTTAAATTGCTGGGCACAAAGATCTCTCCAGCAAGTGCATGAACCATCAGAGGCATCTTACCATGATTACAATCCACTTTAAAGTGCTGGGCACAAAGATCTCTCCAGCAAGTGCATTAACCATCAGAGGCATCTTACCATGATTACAATCCACTGTAAATTGCTGGGCCAAAGATCTCTCCAGCAAGTGCATTAACCATCAGAGGCATCTTACCATGATTACAATCCACTTTAAAGTGCTGGGCACAAAGATCTCTCCAGCAAGTGCATGAACCATCAGAGGCATCTTACCATGATTACAATCCACTTTAAATTGCTGGGCACAAAGATCTCTCCAGCAAGTGCATGAACCATCAGAGGCATCTTACCATGATTACAATCCACTTTAAAGTGCTGGGCACAAAGATCTCTAGAGCAAGTGCATTAACCATCAGAGGCATCTTACCATGATTACAATCCACTTTAAAGTGCTGGGCACAAAGATCTCTCCAGCAAGTGCATGAACCATCAGAGGCATCTTACCATGATTACAATCCACTTTAAAGTGCTGGGCCAAAGATCTCTCCAGCAAGTGCATTAACCATCAGCGGCATCTTACCATGATTACAATCCACTTTAAAGTGCTGGGCCAAAGATCTCTCCAGCAAGTGCATGAACCATCAGAGGCATCTTACCATGATTACAATCCACTTTAAAGTGCTGGGCCAAAGATCTCTCCAGCAAGTGCATGAACCATCAGAGGCATCTTACCATGATTACAATCCACTTTAAAGTGCTGGGCCAAAGATCTCTCCAGCAAGTGCATGAACCATCAGAGGCATCTTAACATGATTACAATCCACTGTAAAGTGCTGGGCACAAAGATCTCTCCAGCAAGTGCATTAACCATCAGAGGCATCTTACCATGATTACAATCCACTGTAAATTGCTGGGCCAAAGATCTCTCCAGCAAGTGCATTAACCATCAGAGGCATCTTACCATGATTACAATCCACTTTAAAGTGCTGGGCACAAAGATCTCTCCAGCAAGTGCATTAACCATCAGAGGCATCTTACCATGATTACAATCCACTGTAAAGTGCTGGGCACAAAGATCTCTCCAGCAAGTGCATTAACCATCAGAGGCATCTTACCATGATTACAATCCACTTTAAAGTGCTGGGCCAAAGATCTCTCCAGCAAGTGCATTAACCATCAGAGGCATCTTACCATGATTACAATCCACTGTAAATTGCTGGGCCAAAGATCTCTCCAGCAAGTGCATTAACCATCAGAGGCATCTTACCATGATTACAATCCACTTTAAAGTGCTGGGCACAAAGATCTCTCCAGCAAGTGCATTAACCATCAGAGGCATCTTACCATGATTATAATCCACTGTAAATTGCTGGGCCAAAGATTTCTGCAGCAAGTGCATTAACCATCAGAGGCATCTTACCATGATTACAATCCACTGTAAATTGCTGGGCCAAAGATCTCTCCAGCAAGTGCATGAACCATCAGAGGCATCTTACCATGATTACAATCCACTGTAAAGTGCTGGGCCAAAGATCTCTCCAGCAAGTGCATTAACCATCAGAGGCATCTTGCCATGATTACAATCCACTGTAAAGTGCTGGGCACAAAGATCTCTCCAGCAAGTGCATTAACCATCAGAGGCATCTTACCATGATTACAATCCACTGTAAATTGCTGGGCCAAAGATCTCTCCAGCAAGTGCATTAACCATCAGAGGCATCTTACCATGATTACAATCCACTGTAAAGTGCTGGGCCAAAGATCTCTCCAGCAAGTGCATTAACCATCAGAGGCATCTTACCATGATTAAAATCCACTGTAAATTGCTGGGCCAAAGATTTCTGCAGCAAGTGCATTAACCATCAGAGGCATCTTACCATGATTACAATCCACTGTAAATTGCTGGGCCAAAGATCTCTCCAGCAAGTGCATGAACCATCAGAGGCATCTTACCATGATTACAATCCACTGTAAATTGCTGGGCCAAAGATCTCTCCAGCAAGTGCATTAACCATCAGAGGCATCTTGCCATGATTACAATCCACTTTAAATTGCTGGGCCAAAGATTTCTGCAGCAGATGCTTTAACCCTGTGAAATACTTTAAAATGCAGCCTGTTTGTACCCAATGAAATAAGCCAGAACAGAGGTCACATTTGACCTGATTGCCATTTCTTTGCAGACCTTTATAAAATATCCAATGTAGCAGTGTCTGTCTGACTCGCTTTTCTTGACTCCACCTCTTTCTGCTGCAATACCATGAGCCTTCTATTTATGGGCTCCCAGAGTCCATTTTTCCATTTCAGGCACTGCACGACTACACAGAGGCCTCTCTGTCTTTGGAGTCACCGCAGGGGCACTTTAATCAATGGTTATCTCGAATACGGATTGCAGACTCCTAAGCCAATGGCTGCACCTCTGGGCTCGAGCCAGCCAACAGGAAGGTGTCCCGTCCACAAGGCTAATGGTTCTGAATGAGCTGCGGAAGCTCTATCGACCTCGAGAGATAATCAATCAGCAGATCTGCACCTACACACTATAAAAATGGAACAGCAACGCCACAATTAGTGCAGTAAACAAGATACCGGCAGCAGCAGCCAACACTAAAGCATACACAATCCCAAGAGCAGTGGATAAACACTCAAAGGTGGTACCATCCCTGTGCGCCCCAGGATGGGTCCGATGTTACATCACAAGTACCATCCCAGAGTCCACAGGGTCCTGCTCGGAGGCTACAGACCAATCTTGGCGAATGCTTGGGATGGTCAAGTATGGATCAAGCAGCAGTCCATCTCATAGGAAGCCTTCCAAGAAGACACTTATTACTACTCTCTGTGGGGTTTCTCTCAAGAACCAGACCAGCTGTACTGAGGGAGGGTACAAGCAGACAGACCAGAATTAGAATTTCGTCAATGAAGAAAGGCTTGCAACACTACCCAATACAGAATAATATTCACATAAATTGGGCAACCCAATATACCCTCGTGGGCTAAGGTATTCAAATATACAAGGTCTCACAGATTCATCATTACAGAGACCGAAACATCGACATCCAACCCAATTTTCCTTTTAGTGATTGTTAAATTTTATTTACACATTTTTGTTCCTGTGCTTAGGACAGACTCTGTTGTTGATAATATAGGACTGGGTTTTCATACATTGATGATTAGTTAAGTTTCATTGGTAATAATTAAAATACCCGTCATTAATGTTTGTGAGAATATTCATGTGAACCCCGTACTTTTTTTCTGCTTGGATATAAACATAAAAAGATTTACACCTTTTTTATTTATTTAATGATCAAAACAGTCAAATACTTTGTATTTATTAATTTATGATGTCATGACTAGATATCCTTAACATTTGATAAACTAGTAATGTCGCAATACAGAATGACATTAAGCAATGCAACTGACCATAATAATGTCCAGGCATCGAATACACAGCTCTTTACCACTGCAAGTCAAATGCAGCAATGTGTCCCTATCCGTCTAATTGGACATTCAGCTTTAGAAAACCCCTTTCAGCAGGAACAAAGCAACATCTACTAAACAAGGAAAGCTACCTTGTTTAGATCATCCAATTGTAACTCTGCAAATCAGATTTAACACAATCTGATGTAACCCAATTGACAAAACACGTGTACCGAGGGCAACCCAACGCATATAAAATGCTGCCAACTCACTGTCTTTGTAGCGATGGCCAGGTTTGTCATGCAATAAGATGTCTGTCCTAGACACTTTACTGCTTCTTTGCCAAGGCCCTTAGTCAAGGCGAAGGCACTTGTGCACAGGGGAGTTGGTTTCTGCCAATGACTCAGTTCGTACACGGGGATCCCACATGGCAAATCCAGGACCCAGTGCTGGTGGCAGCAAACCAAAAGAAAACTGAATGAAGGTTTGTTTAAGATGAATCGAAGATATAATGCTTGTTCCTAATGAGTTCTTTACCTCAGAAAAATCTAGGGTGGCTGTACATTAAGGCATCACAACCGAGACGTCCCAACCTCTAGGATCCTAGCAGTGACCAGGTCCAGTAGCAGTCTACATAAATCGAAATCTGCTGGGTCGCGCGTTCAGTGGCTCGCCCACCTCTAAAACAGGATACCAGCTAAAGAAGCCATCTACAAAATCTATCTTCTTAAAATGTCAAAGAAGCACATTCACAAGTGGGCCTAAACACACGAATATGCCTTACAACAATCAAATGAATTCTTCCCAGACCAGCTTTAGGTAATGTCCTAAAATGTTATGGGGTTTTTTCATGTACTTTACAATTGAAAAATATCTAAGATTTAACTAGGTTTATACATTCTAAGCCTGGGAGTCCATACAGGTGCTTCCAAAGAGATATAGGGATCTTCCTATAAAATAATGCCTTTTTAGCTTTACCCGCCCCGTTCTCTCCATCCCAGGGCCTACACATTCACGTGCCGGATCCTTGCACAGTACAAGCCTCCAGGACTACACACACCAGTTCCAGGATTACTCACTCCTCACTGGACACCCTGCCCATGCGGAGGGTAGAATGGCGAAGCACTGGATGGCAGAACGCACACGGTCGTTGCCAAAGCCGTGGATGGGATGTAACCAGCTTTATTCCGACCTCTGGGAGAGCTGGAGAGAGGAAGTCTTTCAGCAGAAAGGTTTGAGAACGAATTCAATCAGACTCTGGAGAGACAGCGACGAGTAATAAATAGCACCAGGTTCAGTTTCAGTAGTGGCCGACTCTGAACCTTTGTTAAAAAAACTGAATAAAATACTATGTGCGCACTTCTCACAAAAGTTTGTCTGCGAGATGTTCCATTCTCTGTAAAAAAACAAAACAAAAAAAAAAAAAAAAACGTAATCGTGGAATGTCACGAAAAATTCTTCACGCTCAGCTGCGCATCGTGAAGAGCAGCCTTACGCAGGGAACATTTCCATACTCCATGCATCAAAGTGTCAGAAACCCAGCACGGAAAGAGAACCGGGCCCAGAATTATCAATCCCAAAGGTCAGCCCTGAGAGAAGCTCTCCAGGGCCCGCTGAAGGTAAAATAACATCCGCAGTACATGACAGAACACCCCGCTGGAGCCTGGAGCGCCGACTGGGTGACATTTGCAATACGTTTCAAAGAATACCACTTTGGGATCTCGGGAAGAAAGAAGGGATATTACAGCAATCCTACCGACTTCTATAGAGTACATCAAATCTCTGCACGTCCCAACAAATACCCCAAGAAGATTATGTGCCAGCAAGCATGATCACAGGGTGGCAGATCACAGCCAATAATCGACTTCCACAACTTATGTTAACGCCTTGGCACGACTGACAGCAGCAGTTCAAGTGGAAATAGACAGACAGGAAGCGACCGAAAACGATATGCAAACTTTCAGAACACACGCCACCAGATGCATGTTGTGTGACCAAGAGCTCCACAGTAGATGTGTGTGTGAGAAAACGCCATGCGTCACCCACAGCACAAAGATTCGACCTTTACCAGAGGCCTGCTAAGGGTGCTTGCAGGAAAGAAGATTAGCAGCAGCCTATCGTCAAACGACTGCTAAAACGAGCCTGGTTCTACAAGCTTTCAACTTATTATCTGTTCGGGGAGGTGTGGTCTAGTGCGGCCTGGCAGTTCCACCACAGGTTGGGAAGCAGTCCACCACAGTCTAGTCTCAGCCAAAGCACTATTTCCCCTATACCTTGCTCCCCAAAGCAGCAGGAGTGTCTACACTACAGCAATACTGCAAATACGGGACATCTGTCCAGCTCTTAATTAAATGGGCAACTGCATCTCTAGGCCGATAGACTGAGATAGCCTGAGCCAGTGTCCCACAGGAGACCGGCCACCTTCAAGCGCCTGAAAATACATGGAGAAGGGCGGTCAGGTTTCATCACCCAAGGACCACTGAAGGCTTCCTGCTCAGTATGCACTACAGTGCTGGGAGACGGATCATAGGGCTCTAAAGGGACATGCTGCGCTTCAAAGAGGAACAGCAGGAGGTGATGTGACTCATGCCCATGCGCACTCTGCATCACGCGCTACTAACCGCACCCAAGTGTAGACTGGAAGTAAATGTTCAGATCAGCACAGCTGAAGGACGGGCTTGCATTGGCCAATTCAAGAGCGGAGCCCAGACCATCACTCCACTATTCAAGCAGATCACCAACACCACATGCTCTCAGAGTTACTCATTCCTTAAGCATGGTTTATGTAGGACAGTCACAAAATATACATAAAACATCAATACAGTTAAAACAGAATGTAGCTTATCAAATTATGGTAAGCATTATTAAAAAGCTGCTGAAATCCATAAAAAGAATTAGTTGAAGAGGCTTTGGTAATGTAGACACTTATGCCACAGAGTCGTTCGTTCCACATCTTCGCTATCCCTTCGAAGTGCATATTTGCCTAGTTCGCTTCGTAAGCTGATGGTCAGCTGGCGACACGACTGCCCTTCATCTGCTCCTCGATCGGACACTGGCGCTGTGTCTGCACTCCTACAAACCAGCATCAATAAATCTCAGACCCCTACCTTGCCTTTAACGGTCCTTCCTATTCTGGCCTCTCACAGTAATCCAGAGCTAGTAGTTGTATATCTGACCGTTCATCTGATATATCAGAAGTGCAGGTTTTAATGCCTCAGTTTCTCGTCTTCACCTACACTGTCATCATTATAGGTTTTTATGTGGTTATACAGTTCCACACATTTGCTTCTATGCACCTCATACCTTGCATTCTGTGCTTATGCAGTTGATAAATATAGATGGGTCATTTTGTAAAGATGCTCACAAGTAGCTGGGTAGTATAGACATTAGTATAATTTCGATCTAGCCTTCCACATTAGTATATGCTTTCCATCTTTCGACAATGTCAATACCCCCCAATCAATCCCGAATAAAGCGACGAGGTCTAAGTGGGAATATAACTTGATCACATCTCATTCAGGATTTATAGCGAGGTTTAACTATAATCATTTTTTCATATCCTAAAATAAATTAATCGGACTCATTAGATACTACAGATGTTTCTTTGATCTTGGAGTCTCCCTTGAAAACTAGCTCTTAGCATTAATGTATCTGCCAGTGAATTAACTTAACTGGTTCCTTAAGTCTTACATTCTCAAGACGGGTATAGAGAACACCAACATTAAAGCAGGTAGGAACAGAAAGAACTACAGAACTGAGAGGCGAGGCTAGACAATTAAACACGGAAGATTGATAATGATCCAATTGTGAAAAAATGATTACAAAACTGGTTTAAGTAAACTCTGCACAGTTTCTGCTGCGTAGTTTCTCAATGTGGTGAAGACTGATCGATAGCCTTACTGTCTACACCACACGTGGAACAGGCGCTCGCTGCCTAGCTCAGCCTCAGAGCTGCACCCCAGGAGGAAGGCAACTGCCCTTGCAGCATGGGCTGTGCCTGTCTGGTCAGGTCCTTCTACAGCCCATTTGTAGGTCCTATGTGAGCTACGACCTTTTGAATTAAAAAAACACACCCAAGACCTCTTGATTTAACTAAATTTTTATGTATAATATACTTACTTAGGGGGTCTTACAGCCAGCCCTCTTCATCCACTGGACAAGGGCCAAAGGCACAAGATTACAGGTACCGGAGACAGGTGCGAGCTGGATCGGACCGGTCCCTCACAGTGAGCAGCCATTGGCTGCCACATGATAGGCGAAGTCGCCTGGGCGATCGTCAGGGCAGCAGGACAGATTAAATGATGGTCAAGGCTCCCGTATTGCACTTCGCTGCCCGACTGCCCCTGGCGCTTGCCAACGTGACCCTTTCCCTTTCAGCACCCGAGTTTTTACCCACCCTCCCGTCCCTGTATTAATTCCACTGAGAGGTGTGCCTTTTTTGACTATCATTGGTGGTGGATAGGGGCAGGGGAGGAGTCATGTTTGGCCACAAAACAGGTAGACAACCAGGGCATCAAGAATATAAGTGCAGCTTGGCTTCTATGAAGGAGGTGGCCTGGAGGGTAGACGATGCCGAAAACAGGGCCCGAAGAAATAACCGGAGATTTATTGGTTTTCCGGAAAAAGCGGAGCGGGCAGATCCGGGTCAGTTTCTCCTGACGTTCTTAAAGGAAACCCTGCCGAATGCACCCTTCTCGCCCTGTTTTGTCATAGAACGGGCACATAGAATGCCTAATGTCCCCCCGCCGCCGTGGGCCCCTCCTCGACCCTGATAGCTCGCTTTCTGAACTTTCAAGATAGAGATTTGATATTGCGCGAGCTGCGAAAGAAGGGGGAGGTCCAATACGAGAATACTCGAGTGATGGTTTTCCCAGACTACTCACGTGATGTGCAGAAGCAGAGACGGACTTTTGACCCGATCAAGGCGAAACTACGGACGCTTGGACTTCAATATATGTTACTGTTCCCAGCTTAACTCAAGGTCATTTTTCAAGGCTCCACGTTGTTTTTAGGTCTCGCCTAGCGTTGCTGCGCACATGCGTAGCTCGCTCGGCGAGATTTATTGCTGATAAGTACTTTTAGAAAAGGGCTTTAAACCCCGCCCCTTATTTCCATTGGCCTGCCATTGGAAATTAGGGTTTTTGGTGGACGCCCTTTGGCTTCCGAGCCGGACTCGGTGGCCTGCTTTGCGTCTGTCGCAAAGCAGTTTCTTATCTTTATGGGGCCATGCGTTAGAAACACATGGCCCCATAAAGACAAGCGATCCCCATGCTCCGGCTCCAGCGCGGTCCTCTTTCACTTTCGGGACCGCGCTTGTTAACTATTGTGCCTAGAAGGGCTGCCTTGGGTTAACGAGGCTCGGTACCCCTTACAACAACGCTAGATTCCTTGGGTATGTCTTGTTTGGTACCTGGTTTTTTATAATCCGATTACTTGGCCCCTTTCTTGCCACTTTTGGCTGCAGACATACCCGTCTGAGGTTTGGATTTACTCACAAAAGAACTTAGGAAACCCAAGTATTTCTTGTTTCCCACTGTACAGCAGAAGGGCTTCACCAAGTATTCTCTAACTCTTAAAACACCTGGAGTTTCTCTAGTGCTGCCGTGTGCCCACCGGCCCCAGGCACGTCTCTGACCTCAAGGCCCAGCCCCTGCCCTGTCACACTAACAGAGCTTTCAGTTTCCCAGCTCCATCTATGACTGACTCATGTAGGGTAAGTGTTTTTGCTTCGCATTCTGTGACGAATAGTCCCTTCTTCACCATTGGAAAATTACGACTACAAGTCCAGAAAACTTGGACTGGATGCCTGGATCAGGGAAGCTGGAGGGCTCTGCATGAAGAGTTGTAAGTTCTCAGGCCTCTGGCCTCGTCTCGGTTTGGCTCAGGACACCGGCGGCCTCAGCAGCTCCCGACAGACAGCGGTGCTTCATGGGTGTAGCAGCTCTCCCTGTGTCTTACATAAAGGTTAGGAGTAAAGCGCGCGCGAGGCATGTTGGGGGTTGTGGCCTCGGCGGTGCCGGAGACCGGCCTCTCTGCCCTGTGTTTGCAGAGCCCTGGCTCCGGGGGTGTTTGTTCAAGTGGCGCTGCGGGACGAGGTGCGAGCCAAGAGTTTACAGCAGCAGGAATGTGCTGGCTACCAGTTCCTCTCAGCAGCCCTCCTCTGCACTGACACACGCAGCCATTGTTACCACAGCACCGCCAGTGAGCCTGGGGCCTGCTCCAGTGGCCAGGCCCGGCCGGGGCTGCAGATTCAAGGCCTTTACTTGACACGGTGTGTCACCTGAACACTGTCTGGGTGCCTCTATGCATGGTTTCTGTAACTATATCTTAACATAACACAAAACAAACCCATACAACTGAAGTAAGCCAGACCTGTTAGCTTTGCCAATGACTGTTGACATCGAATTGTATTGGATATTTAATACATAAGTAACTCCTCATATTGCTATGAATAATTAGAATTGAAAGCGATTCAATTAAAAAAAAAAAGATTTTATAAAATTCTGAAACTGAGGTTGTGAATTAAACATTACAGTGGCTTGTGAAAGGGGATCTTCTCTTCTTCCTTTCGCACTGCTTTCCTCTGCAAACTCTCCGTCTGTGTTATTCACTTACACCTTTTTTTCTACTAACACTTTAATATCCCTCCATCTCCTTGGGTCACAATTTACTTCCTCTTTAACTGTATTTACTTCCTTTTGTCTCCTCCACTTCACCGCCCCCTCTGTCTCACAGTCACACATAAAACAAGCATTAAAAATGCAATAGGTCTCGCCTTTCATTAAGTTAAAGCCATTTGCTTTGCTATACAATACCATTAGCAAAGCAAATGGCTTTAACTTATTCAAAGGCGAGACCTATTGCATTTTCAATGCTTGTTTCAAACTCCAGACGAGGCGTGGTCCTGGATTGAGGAGCGGCCCCAGCTGCGACGTGGGACACCCAGTACTTCGGGCCAATTTACGGAAAAGCGATTGGGCTCAAGCCAAGAACGACCCAAAGAAAAACGTCGGAGACGAGTGTTGAGAATCCGGAACTTAGCCGGGGGTACACCGGGAAGGATGTTGAGACCTAGAGACAATAAGGAACACCTGTCGGAGTCTGAGGATGAGGCGGTGAAGGTACGCCCATCACGAACCCTCATCAGATCGGATGACACTGTCCATACTGAACTGTCGGAGAGGGAAGACTCAGCGGACGCAGACAGCGAGCACCCGCTACTTGAAAGCATTCAACGACTGGAAGCACCGGAGCTGACCTTGCTTGACGCCGGTGCACAGCAGCAACAACTACCCAGCAATGGCGAAGAGGACTGAGATAAGGAGCCAGGTGGCCGCCAAAAGACAGTAAGACTACCCTAGAGCTTAGTGGGCATTGCAGGACTTAGGCCCGTGCCAGGGAAGTATATTGCGTGTTACTGCAATATTATTGTGTAGTTAATTGACGGGGGGGAGGGAGGGCTACAGACCTCTTAGTGTATTACCCGTGCCTGAGTTGTTATGTTGACGAATTGGGGGGTGGTGTGGGTATCTGAAGAGTGTGGGGTGGGGGGTAATTTGGATAATGTCCCACGTTGTGAGTTGAGATTTTTTCACGGGGAGGGGGATTGTTTTGCTCAATTTGTTCGAATGCATACTGGGGTTGAAAAGAGAGGGGGCAAGATGGGCAGGCCTCTGGTGGAGAACCGGGCAGGTGATGAACCGAGAGTTGTTTCACAATGGAAGAAGACAAATATACGATACTGACACCGGAATGTCAACGGATTAGGAAATAAAATCAAAAGGGGTCTGGTGTCTCGTTATCTCAAGAGGCTTAAACCAGACATCATATTTCTACAAGAAACACACCCGAAAGGCTTGAGTTGTTCTTTCCTGGGAAGGGGACAATACACTACCCTGGCGCATGCGGGCTTCACCAAGGGCTCGAGAGGAGTGGCAATCCTCATTAAAAAGTCTCCTCCCTTTCATGTCACTCAACAGTGGGTGGAAACAGATGGGACATACGTTGCAGTGCAGGGAATTTGGAAACGCAAGACGTTTTTGCTTCTTAGTGTATATGCGCCCCCGCGACTGCAGCAACGTACACTGGATAGATTAACAGAGCTCCTACTACACTCCGGCCCTGCCATACACATAGTAGGGGGAGATTTTAACGATGTAAGCGATCCCTCCCTCGACTGCACCCAACTGCGACCTGGGTCCCACAATGTTGGCTCGATTCAAAGAGACCCTGGGACTGACTGATCTGTGGCGAAGGCACCATCCAAATCTACGTGCATATTCCTATTTCTCGGGGGCTCACAGGGTATTCTCGAAGCTGGACTACCTCCTCGCCCAGGCAGGAGAGGTCAGACAGGTGGAAAACAGACTACTTAGCTAGGGGCATCTCTGATCATTCGCCCCTCCTACTGACGGTGGGTGGAAGGGGTGGCCACCAAGTAGCGCAGTGGAGATTGAACCCATGGGCACTGCATGACAAGAGAGTTGCCAAGGAGCTTAGGGTGGACTCTGAACTTTACTTTCGAGAAAACGAAGGTTCGGTACAATCGGCAGTCACCTTGTGGGAGGCATTTAAGACGGTGCTCCGCGATAGAGCACAAAATATAATTGCCCACAAAAAAAAACGTGAGACCCAGGAGATTGAGGAATTAGAACCACATTATTGAGTTTAGAGGGACGTGACCCCACCACATTGACTGACCATACCCCTCGAAATAACTAAAAGAGACTATTTGGCGCTGGCGACCAATGAGGTGAGAGCTCAACAATTGGCAACACAACATCGGCTCTATGAGACAGGGGATAGGGCAGGGAAACTGCTCGCGTGGCTAGGAAGGAAAGAACTGGAGACGAGATGGGTAATGTCCATTAAAGAACGCAATACCACACCCGAAGCTATAGCAGGGGCCTTTGCAAGATACTATACTGAACTATATGCAGCCAAACCTCAGACAGAGGAGACGCAAATACTCCAGTACTTAAATACAATTGAGCTACCCTCACTTTCACAGGAGGAGAGAGACGGTCTTGAGGGGGATTTCACGTTGGAAGAAGTGACCGAGGCCATTGGCTGCCAAAAATCGGGTAAAACCCCGGGTCCTAACGGTCTTCCGGGTGAATTTTTTAAACTAAATAGCAAACTGTTGGCACCACACTTGCTCAATCAGTTCAAGGCGTCAAAAGACCAAGGGATTCTGCCACAGGATCTCTGAATGGCCACTGTGGTGGTCATCCATAAGACAGGGAAGCCCCCGGACGACTGTGGGTCTTATCGCCCCATATCCCTGCTTAATATTGAGATGAAGATTCTGGCTACGGTACTTGCGATCCGTCTCCTGACAGTTATCATCCCCCTGATACATAGAGACCAGTCAGGTTTTATGCCAAAACGTGCCACACGTTTTAACCTATGCCGTCTGGCTAACTGGATGGACACGGTACAGAGCCGAGATAGCCCCCATCTGCTCCTTTCGCTTGACGCAGAGAAGGCGTTCGATACGATTCATTGGCCCTTCATGAGATGCACCCTGGAAAAGTTGGGCTTTGGCCCAGTATTTCGAGACTGGTTGTCACCGTTATACAACGCCCCCAAGGCTAAAGTCTGCGTCAATGGGGTCGTTTCTGCGAGTTGGCCGAACCAACGAGGCCCTAGACAGGGCTGTCCCCTATCTCCGCTATTGTTTGCCCTTATTTTGGAACCTTTGCCCTGTGTGGTTAGAACCCGCCAAGGACTAGGTGGCTTCGTGGACGAGTCCCGAATCTTGGAGGAGGAACGCATATCGTTATATGCGGATGACATTTTGCTCTATGTCACACACCCGGTAGAGACACTCCCCCAAATACTGCAGATTTTTGAAGAGTATGGCAGTCACGCTGGCTATAAGATTAACTGGAGTAAATCCACCCTTTATCCACTGAGCGGGGTGGTGGAGCCCCAAACCTACCCGAGCTGTTTACGACTTTCTACGGAGGGGTTTATCTACTTGGGACTCTATATCACCACCGACCCAGTAGCTAGAAGAGAACATAATATCAGACGAGTTCTTTCGAACTTTCAGGAGGATGTGAAGAGGTGGAAAAAACTCCCTCTGACCATTATGGGGAGGGCCGCTACGTATAAGATGATAACGCTCCCCCAGCTCCTCTATATTTTACAAAATACCTATTACAGAATACCGGAAACTGTATTCACCACCATTAACAGTGAACTACGTTTACTCCTGTGGGATGGAGCCCATCCACGAATAGTGCTGCAAACGTTACAACGAAATGCGTACAATGGGGGTCTGGCCTTACCGGATATTAGAGCCTACTATAGAGCGGCCCATCTCATAGTAATCAACGAATGGAACCATGCGCCGGGAGACCATCCTACTTATAGACTGGAAAGATTACAATTCCGGAACCGCACTCAACTGCACTACATATATGGAGGAGCAGGCAGTGCGCGTCTCCTACCGGCTACCCAACGAGTGCTGGAGGCATGGAAAAGTGCTGAAAAGCAAATGAAATGGGATGGGAAGCCTACGCGGGAAACCCCTTTGTGGGAGGGTACTAGATTGCCCGAGATTAGAAAACTGAGGGGCTTTAAGCAGTGGGATTTAATAGGGATTTCCAAGATAGGAGATATACTGGAGGCGGGCTCCTTAGCTCCCTTCACCTCGCTTCAGGCTACATATCAGCTTCGGGATTCCCAAGCTTATGCCTACCTCAGACTCAGACATGCCTGGCACGCGGAGGGGTTGGACACAGGGACACTGCCGGAGTATGCCCCGTTAGAAGGTAGGCTTCTACAAGAGGAGATTCTGACCCAAGCCATATCGTTGACATATAAAACACAAATAAATAATATGCCCGACAAACTCGGTCCGCTTCGAGCCAAATGGGAACTTACCACCGGCCCGCTAGATGACATTGATTGGGAAGCAGCCCTCATGCACCCGCGTGAAGTAGCGATTAGACTGAGGCTACGGCTCATACAGTACAAGAACCTACACAGAACCTATTTTGATAGGGCATGCCTACACTCTATGGGGAGGGCAGATAACCCAGATTGCCTTAGATGCCACACAGAACGCGGTACATACATACACACCCTCTGGGAGTGCAGACGGATTCAACTCTATTGGGGCAAGATAGTGAATGAACTAAACGATGTACTTGGAGCCCAACTTGGGTTGGATGCAAAGTTCCTCATATTAGGCATCCCTACGGATGTCGATCTGCCGCGACACAAGCTCATGCTGGCCAACTTAGGGCTAGTGGTAGCTAAGAGAGACATAGCCAAATGTTGGGGGGCTCAACGACTTCCTACGCTCACGGAATGGAGGTCAAGTATGGATCTTTATATGGTTGCAGAGAAGGTGACCTACAAGGCAAGAGGGTGCCACTGGAAATTCCGAAAAATTTGGGCGCCATGGATAGAGTATTACGGCTTAGACCTAGACATGGAAGAGGAAGGAATGGACCTATCCCAGGGCAGGTCGGGGACCGGACCTTGATGATTGTGATGTATGACCTACTGTTGACAGATGTACCTATATTAGAAGTGAACCCATATATCTGCATGTATATAATGTTAGCCTCTGACCAGGTGTTCTCTTTCAGAGAAACTGTTGCTACACCTTCTGCCTTGCATCACATACTACTGCCCACTACTCAGCCCACATTGTGTATTAATGATTTCTTTGATTGCATGTTCCAATTGTTAAAAATCCATAAAAACATTAAAAAAACAAGCATTGGCATAGCCAATAGGTCTCGCTTTTGGGACCTTATAAGTATTTAGTTATGCAGCACAATATCCTTGGTGCAATAACATCAACTGTTGCATGTCTAAAAACTTATAAGGTCCCAAAGGCGAGACCTATTGACTATGCCAATGCTTGTTTTTAGAGGCCTGGCTTGCAGTTTTAAATGTAGGCTGGTAAGAAAGGTGCCAACCCGAGGGGCAAGGTCTAGAGAGAAATAAGATAGGAAGAGAGGTGAGTTATAATGAGATAGCACAAATAGAAAGGTGAAGCACAGAATGACAGGTCAGGTAAACAAAGTAGCGAGGCAGGTAGAGCCGGTGGGATGAAAAATAGAAAGATATGAGAAGTAGAGAAAAAGAGGTGCAGATGAGGTAGAGAGATGAGGCTAATACAGAGTAAGTTCGAGGGAGAAGTAGAGAATGGTGAAATAGGGAGAGAGAGAGAGAGACAGAGGTAAGACAGATGTATTAAACGAGCGAGACATTGGAAGCAGAGAGAGTGAACGGAAACAGTGAAGGAGATAGAAAGAGAGATGAAAGCAAAGGGAGTGATAGATGGAGTGGCAGAGGTAGGGAGAGCATTGTAGAGAGAAAGAAATAAAATAATGGGAAAGGCGAGGGAAAGAGGACATCAATAAAAAGAGAGACATAGAAGGCCAATAGGTGATGTAATTTGAGAGTCTAGATAGTGTATGAGAGGTGGGGAAGAGAGATGAGGCAGTGAGTTGTGAGGCAGAGAGAGAAATGAAAGAGAATGGTGAGGTAGAAAGAGGCATGCGAGAGGTAGAGAAAGGTAAGGTATAGATGGCAAAAATGATAGAAAGGGTAAGATAAAGAGATTAAATTAAGAGGGAGGGGAAGAAAATGGAAGAGAAATGAAGGGGGATGAGATGCAAACAGAGCAGCAAGATGCAGAAAGAAGAGAAAGTAGAGAGAGAGAGAGAGGCACTTGAGGAGAAGAGAGGGGCAGAGAGCTGACCGAGAGCTAGAGATCTAGAGGTAGGATCGGAGAGAGGTGGCAAGTTGAGGTCATGAGAGGTAAGTGCTGTGGGGCACTGAGGTTTATTGAAAGAGGTGTGACGTACAGAGAGAGAAGACAAGGACTGGAGAAAGTGTCCACACTGAACTAGAGGTTGGTGATCACCCTAAATATATTTATTAAAATAAAGCATTAAGAGAGTGCACTTTTACGGATTTCAGAGTGTGCACCATCTTGCATTGAAGATGACAAAAGAAGCCATTTTGGCACAATAAACACATCCAGCATCAGTGCTGTTGGTGCTAGCTGAGGCAGTGGAACACTTGATGAGCTCTTTGAAAACGATGACATGTCCTCCGCTGGGTCTGTTAATTCTGTCCTGTCTTATAACCTTGTGCCTGGGGAATAGGCGTGGTAATGTCGATAGAATCAGCCAGGTTTCTGTGAGGAAGAGCAGTTTCAATGTGTGGTCATGCAGCAGGTCCCATATTTCAGTAGCGTGTTTATTGAGGGAGATGTTGTTGAGGAGAAGGCAGAACAGGGTGGGGAGAGGTGTGTAGGTGTGCGTGGCCGAGGGAGAGGTGAGTGTTGTGTGCGGTGCATGTGAGGGTGGTGTGAAGGTGTGGGAAGGTGCAGGAAAAGTGTCAGGTGGAACAGGGGAAGGCACCTTCGCAGTCGACTACCGAGGCGTAGCAGCAGCACTGGAAGGTGCATTCAAGGTTCAGGGTGAGGAGAGGGAAGCAGAGACGTAGCAGTGATGGGAGTGAAAGCAAGGGGTCTGGCGCTGGTGACTGGAGGGGCGCATACGGGCTGTGCATCCAAGCTGCGGCGGACATGAATTAGGAGCGGGGGTCTCTGGGGCAATGGGTTGGGCTAAGTAACTGGCAGGAACCGAGAAGGGAGTGCGGCGTGGGAGAGGAAGCAGGGAAGGTCACAAATTCAGGAAAAGGGCAGGAAGAAGAGCAAAAGAGTGAGAAAAAGGAATAAGAGGAGTTAAGAGAGCAATTGAGTTCGAAACTCGAAGAGAAGAGCGGAGACTAAAAGAAGCCAAGAGCAGCAAGGATTGAGTGAAAAGGGCAGAGAAAAATGTTAAAGAATGAAAGGCAAAAGCACAGAAGATCAGCAAAGAATGAATGAGAAAGAGTGGCAGATGCCCAGCAGATCGGCACAGAATCAGTGTAAAAGTTCAAAAAGTAGCAAAGAAAGATTGCAAAATAATGAAAAAAGCACATGAAAGTGGCAGAATGAGAAACGCACAGAAAAGCAGCAAAGAAGGAATAAGAAGGAAGGAGTAATGCACAGTGAAGTAGCAAAGAAAGACTGAGAAATGCACATAAAAGTGACAAGTAATGAAAGAATGAACAATGCACAGAAAACAGCAAGGAAAGGGCGAGAAGTGTTCAAACAAGCAAATGGTGCGCGCGAAAGTGATCGCGAGCAAGAATTTCGGCCGCGACCGGGAGTTGTGTGCGCGCGCAAAAACTAAATAAAACAAGCATTGGCCGCGCGGCCGTGCGAGATGCGCTCTGTGGTGGGGGAGGGGGGAGGAGCGGGAGAGGGGGGGAGGAGCGGGAGAGCAAGTGAGGAGCGGGAGAGCAAGTGACACGGCCGTGCGGCCCCGAGAAGCGCTCTGTGGTGGGGGAGGAGCAAGTGAGAGGAAAGACATATGGCGCCTGGAGCATGCGAGGAATGCGCGTTACTGTGCGCGTACCCGCATGCTCTAGGCAAGCCCAAAAAAAAGTTGTCGCATTTCTAAAAGCCCACTTACAAAATGTCTCGCCCAGACCAGCGCAAGCGCTGGCTTCAGGGCGAGACCTAAATAAATTTTAAAACAAGAATATAAGTGCAGGTGAATTCAAAATGGAATCAGATTTTAAGCCTTTAGCTCAAGCCGGAGCAGGGGTACTATGGTCTCTACTGCAAGGCTACGGACGCCCGCAACAGCGATTGTCCATAGCCGGTCATGGTACTCCCTTACACGGCCCTAGGGATACTGGGGGATGGTGGCTGCACCAGTGGACCAAGGTATGGCATGATTGCCAAGGCCCACCACCCAATGGGTGCCAGGGGGGATCCCTGTGTATTGGGTTGGCTATGGCATGGTGGTTTGGGGGACCAGCTGTTATTCTGGCCCAAGCTCCCTCTGTTTTGAGGGGGCAGGTGAGTTCGCCTTGTAGAGGACAACTTATGGAGGGACCAGCAGGGTTTGGTCATGGATCCAAGTCAATTGAATCAGTCGATGCCACAAGGGCCTGAGGGGTGAGTATTTGCTAGGAAATGTCATGTATTAGTTATGTCCATGTGATATTCACAATGCTGTTCTGTACATATTGCAAGTTTATATGGAAAGTAAAAATTCGTCGTGTTTATGAGGTGTAATAAATACGGCCAGAGAATGGTATATTCTCTAACGGAAGAATGGTGGCTTGCACTGGGTCCTTTTCTCAGAAGCAGCTATGTGTTGATTGGTGTGTATGACTTTCTGGATTGATATATGACCGGTCTCGCTGCGGTCCCTCACCTCTGGTCTGTTGCTGAACATTCACAATGTTCTTCTGATCACTTCAGCAGACAGTATGGGGCAATGGGTCGGCCCACTTAAGGCAGTGGCTAACTTCTCTGTGCGTGACTATGTGAGTGACTAATGTGCTCTTTCACAAGGAGGTATTCTTACACAGACTAGTTCCCTTCATTGCCAGGGTCTCCTGTTGCAATGTGCGCTTTTTGGAATCTAAACATTATTTTTGCTGTCAGCCGGGATTTTGGCAGCTCCATTAACAATAAAGGTTTACACAGACTATGAAAAAAGTGCACAAAGCCAAAATGCTGGCAGGCAACGCCAGACCTATTGCCTTTGCCAGTGACTGTCTGCTCATCCCACCATCCATTTTTCTGTTGCTGAACTCAACAGGGGAGGGATCACACTATCTGACACCATGCCTAGGGGTGCTGTGTAGGTGATGCCAGCGCAGGTGACTATCAAGGGCAGCGTCAACACCTGTACCCTCCAATACACACACACACACGTGCCTTCACCTGGGTTATAACATCAGGACATGTGCCTCCCTTGTCCCTTGGTGGGCAGCAGTCACACACACACACACACACACACACACACACGTGCCTTCACCTGGGTTATAACGCCAGGACACGTGCCTCCCTTGTCCCTTGGTGGGCAGCAGACACACACACGTGCCTTCACCTGGGTAATAACGCCAGGACACGTGCCTCCCTTGTCCCTTGGTGGGCAGCAGCAGACAGACACACACACACACACACACACACACACGTGCCTTCACCTGGGTTAAAACGCCAGGACACGTGCCTCCCTTGTCCCTTGGTGGACAGCAGACACACACACGTGCCTTCACCTGGGTTAAAACGACAGGACATGTGCCTCTCTTGTCCCTTGGTGGGCAGCAGAAACACACACGTTCCTTCACCTGGGTTATAACGCCAGGACACGTGTCTCCCTTGTCCCTTGGTTGGCAGTATACACACACGTGCCTTCACCTGGGTTATAACGCCAGGACACGTGCCTCCCTTGTCGGGCAGCAGAAACACACGTGCCTTCACCTGGGTTATAACACCAGGACACGTGTCTCCCTTGTCGGGCAGCAGACACACACGTGCCTTCACCTGGGTTATAACGCCAGGACACGTGCCTCCCTTGTCCCTTGGTGGGCAGCAGGCACACACGAACGTCTGTAATGCTAGAGGCACTCTTGTGGTCTGACACCATGTGATGACCTTTGACTACAATTATTTTAATTGACTTTGGTGTGTTATTTTATCCTAGCATGAATGTACGACGTTCTGCATATGCCTTGTTTCTCTTAAAGGTTTCTTTCTTGTAATCTTGCAGTGGGAGCTGACACAGTAGAACAGCCTTGCCAGAGAGAGGGGGAGAGTGAGGAGGGGAGAGTGAGGGGGAGAGAGAGAGAGTGAGAGAGTGAGAGAGTGAGAGAGTGAGAGAGAGAGAGAGAGAGAGAGAGAGAGAGAGAGAGAGAGAGAGAGAGAGAGAGAGAGAGAGAGAGAGAGAGAGAGAGAGAGAGAGAGAGAGAGAGAGAGAGAGAGAGAGAGAGAGAGAGAGAGAGAGAGATATATATATAGACATGTGGAATGTACTTTTTGGTCTCAAAGTGCAGTGTTATGAGCAGTGGTGCACAAATGTGCACCGTGTTGTACATTGAGAGATGAAGTATGTGATGCTATAGGCAATGGTGCACAAATGTGCATTATGTTGTACATTGGGAAGAATTATGAAGTTCTTACTATTGGCTTTGACATGGCCTCATGTCATCCTGAATTCTGACTGCCTTGCTTGAGCTTTTCTGCGCGCACAGACAGGCCCCCAGAGTGTTTGCAAGTTGCTTGGGTTAATCGCGTTCAAGGACTGTTTTGTGAGAGATTGTTTAATGTACCCTGGAAGGCTTTCGTAAGCTTCGTTAAGATAAAGGCTGGAACATGCGAGAATGTAGAGGGAACGTGGGAACTCCTTCCTGCCGTGGAATGCTTGCCTGGAAGCTGGCCAGTTCCAGTAAGTTTCCTTGGCACAGAGGGGATGACTCTCGAACCTTCTAGTGTGTGTTTTGAGAGTATAAAGCGGAGGGTTGTTGACAGCCAAGGTGGGGAGCTCACTTACAGAGTAGACGTACTGCTGTAAGACGACTGGAACCTGAGTCCCGGTCGATAGTCCAAGCCCAGCTGTGAACGGGCCCCCCCCAGCTTGAGTTGGCAAGGATGTCGAGTGAACGATCGGGTGTGGTGATTTGTTTCTGACTAGTGCCATTGTGATGCGTGGTTCCAGTGGCTGTGGTCATTTGAGGTGTTTGAGTTTTGATTATGCAACAACGACCAGTGAATGAACTACTGCCTTGTAGGGTCTCTTGAAAAATCTGGTAAACATAATATGTAGCATTTGTTATTAATGTATACACGGACTGTATTTATGTTTTTATTTTGCACTTTGATTTAATTTGAGTCGTGCTTGCACTTGGTAACCTTGGGACATTAGTATTTTGTTTATTTCTTTTTACGTACACAGAGGGGCTTGGGGGTCACGTGATATCAATCAACTTTAAGGCTCGCAAACCTTGCTCTAATTAGCTTGGCTCAGAGACGTTTTCGAATGGCCACACGCTGGCGCTTAGTTTGTATAGATCGGGGGTTTACATGGGAGGCAAGTTTTGAAAAACTGGCTGTAGTTGAGGCTACTTCAACCCCCTGGGATGAGAGGGCAACAAAGGTGCTGAATACCGGTTCTCCCGGACGCCAGTCGATTTTACCGTTACAATGCACATTAACGTAAGTTCAATCAGTTGCTGGGCTTAGTTAAACGCAGGTTAAATGGAAGGCATCACGTTATTTGTTCGCGGGGTATTAGATAATAGCTCTTGGTTCTTGGGGAGGGACACACCTTTAGAAATAGGGTTCTCGAATGAGGTATCAAAACAAGAAACTGACTTTGGTTTAGATGGAGTTTCTTTAAGGGTTGCCGGATGGTCATGATAAATTATGTGAGCACATCACAGTGGAATATAAATGTTCATTTTTGGTTTATTAATTTGTTGCATAGAAGTTCTCTGATGTTGAATGTGACAGTACCTTTAAACATATATTAAAATGTTTGTATTGCAGTTACCCCTGACGAAGGGAGGTTTTCCCGAAATGCATTGGGTTTTATGATTATGAAAACATCAGCATTGCAATCCTTTTTATGGAAACATCAAATTGAGAATAAACCTGTGGAAGAAGACTTGAACATTACGGGCTTATTTCAGTTGGATCATTTGAGTACTTTTGAGAAAAACGGCTGAAAAATGGAGATAAATGAGATGGTTTGAAAAAATACCATGGCCCTTGGGCCGATTCCAGGCTGTGCATCCTGCACTGGTGCAGTAGTTCATGCACTGGTCGTTGTTGCAACATTTTCGGCATGCACAACAGGAGTTGCACGCCAAAAAACCCCCGCCTTGAGAGCGTCACATAAAGATTAGTAAAACTTGATAACAATGGACAAATGAGGGTGTGCATTCTAACCATTATGAGTCATTAGGAGTTTTGATTATTGCCATTGTGATGTGTGGCCAGTGGCTTTGATCATTTGAGGTGTTTTCTTTGTGAAGTGTAAATGAGTCAGAGTGCACATCCAAAGTAATCATTTGAAGTATTCAGTGAATATATCTTTCTTATCTCTTGCAGGACGTCCAGTATATTTGCTTCTCATATTATTTGCTGCTTGTTTATTCATTAGTATTATTCATGCATTTAACTGTAGCATTTACCAAGTGAGCTATTATTGCTTGCATATAAATATATATATCTCTATATACCGTTGAATGTGGTTTATTTGGCATCTGGGAAAGCCTTTCTGTTAGAGAGCATTGCATAAATAAAACCCCAAGCCTTATTCTAAAAAGAGAGTCTTTGCATTTTGTAAAATAAAATCTTTTTCTAGGTATTGTGTTTTATGTCTCCTGCTCCGCCGTGTTTGAGGCACTGTGTGGAAGTGGAATTTGTAGAATTCTGTATTATCTGAAAGGCGGAGCAAGACATTTGGCGTCACGAACAGGATTTGAAAAAATTCAATTTTAAAAGGGAATATGCTCTCTAAAATGCCCATGTTTTCAGTTGCAGAGTCCCAGATGCCAACTGAGTTATTTGAGTGGGAGATTGCCTCAAATGCATGTTTAAAATATGAGGGGCAAACAGATATTTAAATGTGTACACGATTTTTCTCTTAAAGAGGGAAAACAACTTGGTATTTCAGACAGAAATAGTGGTGTCATTTTGAATGCATTGCTTAGCGTGTATCAAAAATGTGAACAATTGGAAAAAGAACGTAATGAGCTGCAAAGGGAGCTAGTTAAAACTAAATAAGAGTCAGACCTTTTAACACATGAAAATAAATCTTTGAAAATAGAGTTGGAAATGTTGAAGCCGTTTATTTTGCCAGACTGTTCAAATAGCCAGAGTGATTCATTCGTCAAAAATGTGAATGCAGAGATGCTGCAGTTTAATTTACGGTGTTCACAGGAGGTTTTAATTAATTCTTTTGAGGATGTTTCTCAGCCAGAAATGAATGTTATCTTGGTTGAATTTGAAGCTTCCGAAGTAATGTTGAACCGAGAAAATGTAAACGTGCAGGAAGATAAACAAACCAGCCTGTTAGAATTAGCGATCGTTGGTTGCAATTATAAATCAGACATGTCATTGAATGACAAACCTTGCTTTACATGGAGAGACGCTATTTTGAAAAAAGAAATGACAGAAAATGTGATTTTTAAACTTGACTGAGTTTGATTTTGAAGAGGAACAGCGATGTGGTTTTGAATCTGCAAAAGAGAGTATGCAATGTGCTTTAAACGTGTGGCCAATACAGAAAGGTGACATTGAATTACATGTGACAGTTCAGGGGCAGTGTGCCACTTTGAGAATGTGCAAAAAACAAGGAAAGACGGGTGTGCTTTTAGACTTGGACTGAAACATTTTCGAATGCTGGAGAATGTTTTGCTTGCACTGTGACAGATACAGGGCAAACACAGCTGATTTTGACTTGTGCTCTGACAGATATAGGACAGACACTGTTGATTTTGAGTTGTGTTCTGACAGACACTATGCAGACACAATTATCTGTGTGTTTTTGTGCTGTGACAGATACATGACAAATACAGATGTTTTTGCACACTGACAGACACTGGGCAGATGACAATAAAAGATAATGTGATTTTGACTTTTGAATTTCTCAAATGCAATGGCAAGAAGCAAATGTGATCAAATGGTACATGCAGACAGAAATTGCAGTTTTGCATGAACAGTTGGTGCAGGCTCCAACAGAAAGTCCAGGGGTGGTGTTTGAAGTGCCTGCGACACAGGATTCCCCAGTGAAGTGGCAAATTTTACTGCAAAGCGCAGCTACTGTGTATTATGTAGATGCTCATGATCCTATACATTCACTAGACAGAACCTTTAATTCCCTTACAGATGAAAAGGCTAAAATCTTGGAGACAGAGGTGGTGAGACACGATTCTGATTTGGTGTGCATGACTAAGTGCGAGCACCTAGGAGAGAAAGACCATACTAACAGGTGGGCAGAGAATGAAGGGATGCACATCCCCCCTAGACTTACTTAGAACTGTGATTCCAATGTGTCAGTATGCACAGCGCAGACCAGTCCCACAGAAGGTGAGGGGCCAGTTGAAGAAAGGAAAATTACCAGAGCAGATAGGGCAGATGGATTGCCTTGGGCTCATGCCAAATGATAAAGGGAGCACATATTCAGCAGTGTGTGGAGAAATAGTCAGGAAGGAGACTGCCCCAGCCCTTCTTACTGTGCAGGGAGAAGGAGAGTATCACTCCAATCCCAAGAATTCAGAGGCCATAGTATGGGTAGAATTCTCAGATAATTCCCCAGAGCCAGCAGAGAACCGTGCTGACAGGAATGAGAACACAGTGCCATCACATTCAAAACAGAAAAAGGAAAACGTGCGCTTTTTGAAAATTATTTTTTGTAAGAAGAGTGATGCTTGTTTCTTTTCCAGATCATACTGCGACGTGTTGGTGTACCGGATGTCTCTGTCCTGCGAGTGGGTACCTTTATCTGAGTGGGCCCGTGAGGGTGTGGGTCCCTTCCCGCACCCCCTCCCCCAACCCTGGAGTGATCACCAGATGATGCAAACCGACACCGTTGCTGAAATCCTTTGGCTGAACAAACCAGACAAACTTACCAAGCCAGTGATCATAGACGGATGTCGTGAAAATAAAGTAAAATGTTCACAGTTATAATTTTAAATGCAAGAAGGCTGCGTGTCTTTCACACAGAAGGACGTTATTTGTTCTGGAAATGCTGTTCAGTTTGGAAAAAAAAGTTCAGTTTGAAGATGATGAAGTTCCTTTAGTTTTAAGCACAAAATATATGTTTGGCTGCTTCAATAGTAGAAGTTCCAGAATTAGCCATTTGTGACATTAGAAGCATTACTGAGTTCACATGCTTGATTCTATTTGTGCATTCATTTTGTGTATCCATCATACATTTATTATTGATGCGGAGTATTCAGATATGTATGAGCGTTTTAAAATGATTGTTACATGCTTTTATGATTTCACTGTTTTAGTGTGTGCTTCAATTACGTTTGTGCTTTTAGTTAAGCACATGCGTTTATAATGTCACTGTTTTAGTGTGTGCTTCAATTATATTTGTGCTTTCAGTTAAGAAGTTCAGTTTTTTGATATATGTATGTTATGATAGTCAAAGGTCATGGGGTGGAATGTAGTGCTAGAGGCACTCTTGTGGTCTGACACCACGTGATGACCTTTGACTACCATTATTTTAATTGACTTTGGTGTGTTATTTTATCCTAGCATGAATGTACGACGTCCTGCATATGCCTTGCTTCTCTTAAAGGTTTATTTCTTGTAATCTTGCAGTCTTACAGTGGGAGCTGACACAGTAGAACAGCCTTGCCAAGAACAGAACGTGTGGGATGTGCATTGGAAAGCATGAGAGAGAGGTGTGGAATGTACTTTTTGGTCTCAAAGTGCAGTGTTATGATCAGTGGTGCACAAATGTGCACCTTATTGTACATTGAGAGATGAAGTATGTGATACTATAGACAGTGGTGCACAAATGTGCATTATGTTGTACATTGGGAAGAATTATGAAGTTCTTACTATTGGCTTTGACATGGCCTCATGTCATCCTGACACTGCCTTGCTTGAGCTTCTCTGCGCGCACAGACAGATTTGCAAGTTGTTTGGGTTAATCATGTTCAAGGACTGTTTTGTGAGAGATTGTTTAATGTACCCTGGAAGGCTTTCGTAAGCTTCGTTAAGATAAAGGCTGGAACATGCGAGAATGTAGAGGGAACGCGGGAACTCCTTCCTGCCGTGGAATGCTTGCCTGGAAGCTGGCCAGTTCCAGTAAGTTTCCTTGGCGTAGAGGGGAAGACTCTCGAACCTTCTAGTGTGCGTTTTGAGACTATATAGCTGAGGGTTGTTGACAGCCAAGGTGGGGAGCTCACTTACAGAGTAGACGTAGTGCTGTAAGATGAACGGAACCAGAGTCCAGGTCGAGAGTCCAAGCCCAGCTGTGAACGGGCCCTCCCAGCTTGAGTTGGCAAGGATGTTGAGTGAACGATCGGGTGAGGTGATTTGTTTCTGACTAGTGCCATTGTGATGCGTGGTTCCAGTGGCTGTGGTCATTTGAGGTGTTTTTTTTGTGATGTGTAAATGAGTCAGAGTGCACATCCAAAGTAATCATTTGAAGTATTCAGTGTATATATCTTTCTAATCTCTTGCAGGACGTCCAGTATATTTGCTTGGGTTTATCTCATATTATTTGCTGCTTGTTTATTCATTCGTATTATTCATGCATTTAACTGTTGCATTTACCAAGTGTTATTATGGCTTGCATATAAATATATACATCTCTACATACTGTTGAATGTGGTTTATTTGGCATCTGGGAAAGCCTTTCTGTTAGAGAGCACTGCATAAATAAAACCCCAAGCCTTATTCTAAAAAGAGAGTCTTTGCATTTTGTAAAATAAAACCCTTTTCTAGGTATTGTGTTTTATGTCTCCTGCTCCGCCGTGTTTGAGCCACCGTGTGGAAGTGGAATTTGTAGAATTCTGTATTATCTGAAAGGCGGAGCAAGACAACGGCCAGGCGCCAGCTCTGGGGACTACATTAAACATTTTATTGGCTCGCAGGTGCTGCTGCACAGGACAACAGTCTTTGGCAAAGCCAGTAGGTCTTGCCTTTTGGCCATAGTGGCGTTCCAGTGGTCCTAGCCAGGCTTTACAGCATCCCCAATACTGTGACACATGGATTTTAATAAACAAACGTGGCAGAAGCGGCTTGCTGTGCCGTCTATAGCCACGCACAGCAAGAATACAGCGCCTAGAAAATGTCAAGAGCGCCTTTTTCTGTTTGCCGATCTGATTTGGACCGGTAAACCAAAAAAAGTAGCACAGATGGGGGGGGTGCAACATATGGGGGAGGGGGGGACAAGAGGGGGCAACACTGAGGGTGAAGGGAAGCAACAGGAGGGAGTGGGTGAGAACACGAGAGGAAGCACGGGGGGCACAATATGCTTCTAATGGAACGAAAGCTGCTAGACGTCATCTTAAAAACCTCCACCTAATGGCGCAGAAAGGGCTGCAGAAGGCTGTTAAGGTTTCTAGAGTGCACCACACCCGTTTGCTACCTCACCATGTATACCCAGAACACGGAATGTAAAATATTGGACGCGGGCCAACGCCTTCTACATCAAATTTGATTTTAATTTAACACAATCATTTACTGGGCAAGACTCAAAGCTGCACACCTGTCAAGTATACAACATACACAAACAAAGATCCCAGACGACTGCGCTCTGTCTACACACAACATTCATCAATTAATGAAAACATATTTAAACTTTAAAAATGTTTGGGAAAGATGGTTTAATAGCTGTAGTACATATAGCATTTAGCAGAAGGCTATTTGTAGTAAATTGAATGCATGAGTATTGACTTTTCATTTTGTGCGCACTTTTTGTGAAAATGTTTTTATATCCTTTTTAAAAGCATGCCAATGAGCAAGATTGTGAGTTTAGAACCCGCGGCTGTGTGTCGACAGCTGTTAATGGCCAACAGCGGTAAAATTATATAATTGTAATGAATTCGGCAAAAAAGCACATATACTGTGAAATAGCCAAGAAGTGCTTAGAGTCCTGAATATATAATATGTGAGCCTCGAGGCCTCGGACAACGCAAATAGCGCTAAAGCAGCTATAATCATTCACTAGGCTTAATCTAAAAATGTTTTTGTGCAGCACATTCGTTAATGACCTGCTAGAGACGCAGAAAACTACAAAGAATCGTTACTGCTACCCGCCCTCCATTCAAACGTGCAGATTTATCGGCATCACAAGCATGAGGAGCTGTGCAGCCCTCCCTGAGTTCATACCTGTGGGCTGCTGGTGACTGATCTTTAAGGCACATTAAGTGCAGCGAGCACCCCCGGTCCTTCTCTAGCAACAAACCTGTCTCTTTAGTTCATGTTACTGAGCGAGGGGCCACATCTGCAAGGATGCGTTTTACCTCAGTTAAGTGAACGCTGCTTAACTAGCGACAAAAACGTACAGAGATTTTGCACTGGAGCTGAAACGCGGCCGTTACCAAGGTAAGGAGACCACACTTTAGAATACCTGGCAGAGAGTTAGGCGTGGCTGCAGCCTTTCCCTTGGGTAATAGTTTGGGGGTCCAATCCTACCCTCTCACCCAAGGGTTGGGGACCCTATGTGGTCACCTAATGTGCATCACCCATTTAATGCTTCGCAAGCAGACCTCTAGGCCAGAGATCCAAGTCTGCTCCTCTATCATCGCCATCACTAGCTCTCGCTGCAGAGAGGGGTCCAAGTAGGGGTACCCTGGGGGGGCTGCCCACGGGTGGCTCAGGAGCAGAGGTGTGCCGATCTGCCCAACTCTTTGGCCCCCCGAGGATCGCGTTCCTTTGGGCTACTAAAGATCACGATGGCCTTGGACCTTCTGAATGAGCCCCCTCTGCCCATGCTCCAACGGCTGCCAGCCACATTCGGGCAGGGGCACTTGTATACTCTCCTGGGGCATTCAATGTCCAGTGCACCAGTCTGAATGTACACGATCACACCAATGCATTAGCAGATAGCGCCCCATTCCAACTTCTCACAGAGATCAAACCACTAACTCCCAGCCGAGGACTTAAAAAGGCAGTTCAACTGACGGTCCTCTCTAAACTAGACTACGGCAACTCTGTAATCAACCACCACAGACTAACCTATTGTTTTGTTTCTCCTTTGAAAAGTAAAAACGGTTTGCTTTATTACAAAAAAATAAATAACTGAGCCATGGAGAGACTAAACAAGTCTAATTTTTTTTCATTTCTTGATTCACCAAGCTCCCTAGGGCAGAAAGCATGCAACGCAAACAGAAGTTAAAATGATAATCTTAGCTATCACTTTCTGTTCAGACAGTTGACAGTGCTATTGAATAACTTACTTCAGAAACAACATTGGATCGAAGAGACACTGTGCATTCTCCCAATCTGTTAACCATAGATGTCTGTTCACCATTGAACCCTCAGGTAGATGTATGTTCTTCTGTTCATCATACTACCCTCACATACGTCTGCTCTTCTGTTCACCAGACAACCCTCACGTCTGCTCTTCTGTTCACCATACAACCCTCACATAGATGTCTGCTCTTCTGTTTACCATACAACCCTCACATAGATGTCTGCTCTTCTGTTTACCATACAACCCTCACATAGATGTACGCTCTTCTGTTCACCATACTACCCTCACATACATGTCTGCTCTTCTGTTCACCATACAACCCTCACATAGATGTCTGCTCTTCTGTTTACCATACAACCCTCACATAGATGTCTGCTCTTCTGTTTACCATACAACCCTCACATAGATGTACGCTCTTCTGTTCACCATACTACCCTCACATACATGTCTGCTCTTCTGTTCACCATACAACCCTCACATAGATGTACTCTCTTCTGTTCACCATACTACCCTCACATACATGTCTGCTCTTCTGTTCACCATACAACCCTCACATAGATGTACTCTCTTCTGTTCACCATACTACCCTCACATACATGTCTGCTCTTCTGTTTACCATACAACCCTCACATAGATGTCTGCTCTTCTGTTCACCATACAACCCTCACATATATGTCTGCTCTTCTGTTCACCATACAACCCTCACATAGATGTACGCTCTTCTGTTCACCATACAACCCTCACATATATGTCTGCTCTTCTGTTCACCATACAACCCTCACATAGATTTCTGCTCTTCTGTTGACCATACTACCCTCACATATATGTCTGCTCTTCTGTTCAGACAACCCTCATATAGATTTCTGCTCTTCTGTTCACCACACTACCCTCACATAGATTTCTGCTCTTCCGTTCACCATACAACCCTCACGTCTGCTCTTCTGTTCACCATACAACCCTCACATATATGTCTGCTCTTCTGTTCACCTTACAACCCTCACATAGATTTCTGCTCTTCTGTTCACCATACTACCCTCACATAGATTTCTGCTCCTCTGTTCACCACACTACCCTCACATAGATTTCTGCTCTTCTGTTCACCATACAACCCTCACATAGATTTCTGCTCTTCTGTTCACCACACTACCCTCACATAGATTTCTGCTCCTCTGTTCACCATACAACCCTCACATAGATTTCTGCTCTTCTGTTCACCACACTACCCTCACATAGATTTCTGCTCTTCTGCCCACCATGCAACCCTCACATATGTCTGCTCTTCTGTTCACCATACAACCCTCACATAGATTTCTGCTCTTCTGTTCACCATACAACCCTCACATATAGGTCTGCTCTTATGTTCAGACAACCCTCATATAGATTTCTGCTCTTCTGTTCACCACACTACCCTCACATAGATTTCTGCTCTTCTGTTCACCATACAACCCTCACATGTCTGCTCTTCTGTTCACCAGACAACCCTCACATAGATTTCTGCTCCTCTGTTCACCACACTACCCTCACAGATTTCTGCTCTTCTGTTCACCACACTACCCTCGCATAGATTTCTGTTCACCATACAACCCTCACATAGATTTCTGCTCTTCTGTTCACCATACAACCCTCACATATGTCTGCTCTTCTGTTCACCATACAACCCTCACATAGATTTCTGCTCTTCTGTTCACCATACTACCCTCACATATATGTCTGCTCTTCTGTTCACCAGACAACCCGCACATTGATTTCTGCTCTTCTGTTCACCATACAACCCTCACATAGATTTCTGCTCTTCAGTTCACCATACAACCCTCACATATATGTCTGCTCTTCTGTTCACCATACAACCCTCACATCTCTGCTCTCCTGTTCACCATACAACCCTCATAGATGTCTGCTCTTCTGTTCACCATAGAACATTCACATAGATGTCTGCTCTTCTATTCTCCACGCAACCCTCACATAGATGTCTGCTCTTCTGTTCACCATACAACCCTCAGATTTCTGTCACCATACAACCCTCACATAGATTTCTGCTCTTCTGTTCACCATACAACCCTCACATAGATAGCTGCCATTCTGTTCGCCTTCACTACCATGCATTAATGCCTTTCTGGTCACATCTCTCTACAACCAGAGATCAATGCCCTTCATTCCACCAAGCTAAACTATACTATAAGGGAGGTACAGTGCCTGCGCCACATAATTTTGATCAACAGTAAATAAACATTACGCTGTCCTGTGCACACGCTGTTTCCATCTCTACTTGCAATAAGTATACAGTAACTGGTACATGTACAATTTGAGAGATTCATTAGATCGAGCTCTTTAAAGTAATTGCAGTCGTTTGGTGTTCTTATGTTCTTTTATTCAACGGAATGCCCAGTCAACACGTGTTTCGTCGTGGGGAATCACTTCCGGGTAACCTAGGAATTCGCGAAGCAATTGAAGACTTCAGCGTACTCGCTAAGACACCCATATTGGGGCACCGACCGGGAGCCATAATTGCGTGTGGAGGGAAAATATCAAGATAGGGGTCAAGTCCATACGCGGCATATAAAGACCACACAGAAGATATCACTGCTAAACTGAAGAGATAACTGCACAGAACACTGAGAAGCAATTTACAGTCAGCCGGGACGGAAGTAGAACCGGCGGGGAGAACGAGATGAACTTCGTTTCTTACTAGACAGCCCTGAAGAACTCGAGTGGGCAATTCCCCACGACGAAACACGTGTTGGCTAGGCAATCCGTTGAATAAAAACATAAGAACACCAAACAACTGCAATTACTTGAAAGAGCTCGATCTACTGTATCTCTCAAATTGTACCTGTACCACTTACTGTATACTTATTGCAAGTAGAGATAGAAACAGCGTGTGCATAGGACAGCGTAATCATTATATTTTGGACCGTTTTGGGTCCATTCAGAGGGCTCAGGGTGTTTTCCCTCACCTATTGCACCGCTCATTTGGTCCATAACCCGAATTAGGCACACTCAGGAGGCGCCAGTACCTCACACAGAAGAATACCCCACCTTTCAATTTTCAACAGTAAATAACCGTTAACATTTTAGCAGGAGGGTGTTCACGCTTAGCAAGGACTGACTGCTGTGGTGTTCTCTCTTTAATTCGAACCAGGGGATGGTAGAGAATGAGTTCTTTACTGATGGTGTGCACGAGCTGCTGCTCAAAGGGATGGGGCTTGCTGGACACATCACTGACACAATGTCTTTCAAACATGCTAATGCATTCCTTAGGCAGGACAAACACTGTCCTGAAACGCGGTATAAAGCACAAATGTAGAGCCTCAGTGACCAAAATGTGTACACCGGCGCCAAGAGATGGAGCTATTGTGATGGGCGGACACCAACAAACATTCACAAAGAACTACAGCAACAAACCACCCCGCTCGACAAAAAACCTTTTGTTTATAACCTCTAGGTTCTGATGTGCTGAATATGTGTAAGGACTGACGAGGAAGTCAGCGCAGGCTTGTAAAAGTGAAGATGTCTCGATTGAAGGTGGTCTTGGTGGTCTCACAATGCAGGTGACGTCTCTTCCTTTCCATATGCTCAACGTGTTTCAGCCCAGACTCTCTGAATGCAGTCTGTCAACGACTGACCTATCAATGACTGTTTCATCAGAGACCTGGCAGAGCAAACCAACAACTGTGACAAGAGGGAAGTCCTCCACGCCCTCCACACACCATTATTACGACAGAGGGCTAATGCACAAGGCACAATTTCTACTTTCAGAAATTAAACCGAAAGGGCCCTCTCTCGACGTCACCACCATGCCACCCCTGCTCATGGTGATCAACAATCTATATCTGACCAAGGAAAAGCTAGCATGGCTTTAGAACACTGCACCATTTCCATCCCTTTCCAGAGGAGTAGACTGGCTGAAACCCTCCCAGTGGCCCCTAGTTCAGCTCTATTCCTCGGGTTAGGTAAAAACAAACGTATCTCCGATGATTAATCAAGAACATATAGTACCTTGAGCCTGTGGTAGGTCCACCAAGATGAAACAACATAACAAAAAAGGCCAGAGACCCAAGCAAAACAAGAGGGAAGACTCGGTGTGTCCTGGAGGAACAGGTTGAAGAACTTTAGAAACAAGGCACGATTTTAAGGAGTAAATTACTGTGGTAAACATAGGAACCTGATTTTACAAGTGGTCTTAAGAAGCATGCACCTGCTGAAATGTAGGAAAAAGAGGAGTAGAGACCAATTCACAAACCAATATGGATGGGGGCAGTGGAGATATGATGGTAGAAAGACGAGGTGCTTCCAAATATAAAGCTCAAATTCGAGGGAGCCCAACCACAATCAAAAGCCAGAGAAGAATGCTCATCGTTACTCGCATTACACCTCTAGGGCTGACGACCCTGACTTGCACCACAACCACAGAGTGCTGTGGGAGCAGGAAGCCAAGGGCAGGCTCAGCATCAACCAGCAGCGGACTTGATATTCAGCGCCTTCGATGGCCAACGCTCATTAATCTTCCTCACATTACTTATCTCAGCTCTGTTAGAACTGGTGGTCTCTAGTTGGCAGAGGTAGGTACCTTTGTCCAAATAGGGACCCTTGATTCTAGTCAGGGTAAGGGGTACACTCCTGAAATAACCCCTGCTCACCCCCTTGGTAGCTTGGCACGAGCAGACAGGCTTAGTTCAGAGGCAGTGTGTAAAGCATTTGTGAACACATACAGTAATCCAGTGACAACACTACAAATGGACCCCACACAGGTTGTATTATAAAAATAAGTATCTTTTATATAGATGTACCACAAGACCATAAACGACAAAAATAATCCACAATACTGTACTTTAAAGATGGTAGAATTAGCTTGAGTCTCTTAAAATGGAAATGCGACACTTTGAGTTCAATGTACCTTAAGATGCGTAACGCAGGGCAACGAAAAGTGTTGCAGGGAAGGTGATGCGGTAGTCCCCTTACACGCAAGGACGGTGATGCGTTGAAGATCTGGTGCAAAGAAACAAAGTGGCGTCTTCTTGATGTTGCGACAACGAAGGGGTGATGCGTGCACGCCAGACGGCCGTGCGGCGATTTAGATGAATCTTTGGAGCCGCGAAAGGCCCTGCGACACGCTTCCCTGGCGATGCGACGGCGTCTGATGCGAGGTCGACGATCTTCTCCTGGGATGCGGGGCGCCTCGTGTTGCGATGCGTCGGTGTCTGATGCGAGGTCGATGCTCTGCCCCGGGGATGCGACGGCGTCTGATGCAACGGCGACACTTTTCTCCGGTGCTGCGAGGTGCTTCGAAGGATGAGAGGGTGTCAGCGGTGCGCTTTTTCGGGGATGCACCGGCGTCTGATGCGACGTCGACACTCTTATTCGGCGATGCGAGAATCAGCGGCTGCGGCGACACGCTTCTTAGTCTTGAGTCGCGCTTCCAGCTCCCAGAGACACGCAAGTGTGTCAGAAGGTCCAAATTCCCAGCAAGGGAATACAGGGGGAGCTGGTGGGTGAAGTCTGTTGTCCCTGAGACTTCAGCAGGAGGCAAGCTCTAAAATCAAGCCCTTGGAGATCCTTCACAAGTTGATGAAAGTACACACAGAGTTCCCTTCTCCTTTCTTTGGCAGTCAGGCAACCACTGCAGGCAGATCCCTCTAGCTTAGGGATAGTCTTCTCCTCAGTTTCTTCTTGGTTCCGCTCCTCAGCAAAGGTTTCTTCTTGTTTCCCAAAAGTGATCTAATTTCCTAGGGGTCTGGGTCCCCTTTTTTATACACCTTTTCTCTTTGTTCTCTGAAGGCAGCGAGGCCTTTGCCTAGTCCAAAACCAGTTCTGGTCAGTCCTGGAGCACTTTGTTTACAGGACTCCTTCTTTCCTTTCAGAATGTGGGGCAGGGTGCTCAGCCGTCCAGCAGGAGGTGGAGCCAGCATTGTGGAAGGCAGGCACAGCCCTATTCAGACCCAGGTGCAACTCCTCCCTCCACTCTGGATGCAGATCTCTCTATTCAGCCCTGTGCGGACTCACCCTGTCTCCTGGAGCCACCCCCAGCCCCTGTCACTCAAACTCCAGACAAGGAATACACAACCCAGCAGAGGCAGGCTTGGAAGGTTAGGCAAGAAAATACCTACTTTCTAAAAGTGGTATTTTCAAACACAGAATGTTAAAACCAACTTCACTAAAAGATGTATTTTATCATGAGTTCAGGCATACTAAATTCGTTTTTCTACCATGTTCCCTGGGTCAGTTAGGATTATAAGGTGTAATAATCAAAACTGCCCATTCTGGCCTATGGGGAACAGGTAGCCTTGCAATATTGAAAAACGAAAATGGCTGTAATTCACTATTAGGACATGCCACACACACCAGGGCATGTCTTACCTTATACTTACAATGCACCCTGCCCTAGGGCCTACTTTAGGGGTGACCAACATACAGTAAAGGGAAGGTTTAGGGACTGGTAAGTGGGTGCACTCACCAAGTCGACATGGCAGCCCTAAGCTGCACACAAGCTCTGCAATGGCAGGCCTGAGACACATTTTACAAGCTGCTTCTGTGGGTGGCACAACCAGTGCTGCAAGCCCACCAGCAGCATTGGATTTACAAGCCCTGGGCACACTCAGTGCACTGTACTAGGGACTGACAAGTAAACCAATCATCCAATCATGGAGTCACTAATCCATAACACAATTTACACTGGGGAGAGCATATGCACTTTAGCACTGATCAGCAGTGGTAAAGTGCCCAGAGTCGTAAAACAGCCAACAGGTCAGAAAAAATATAGGAGGAAGGCAAAAAGTTTAGGGATGACCCTGCAAAAAGGGCCAAGTCCAACACAACCCCCTTCCAGCCATAAACGCAGGGGAGACCAATCACTACCTTGATGGGCTTTCTCAGCTTTGGGCGATAGAACCTGGACCCTGGCCCACAACAGCAGGGGCAAATTCCAGTTCTACGCCAATCTGAACCTATTTGGATCCCTCTGTCCATACTCTAAGGATCCACCAAGCTAATCCATGGGGAACCCTTCTCCTCACCTGTGGACACCATCTGTGCAGCACCTAACCTTAACTTGCTCACAGGTGTGTCCCAACAGACAGACAGCAAGCCACAGTGGCCACTGACAGTGGTCAGGGATGAGACCCAGGCCTTATGCCTCTCAGGGCTCTCAAACCTCTGTGGCGTCAGAGAGCGGGGGGCAGGAGCCCCAGGTGCCTGGCACCCTTTGTCCACTCTCCCTCCTGTAAGATCAGGTATGACATCCTGACACTGACCCACCAGCCCCAGGCCTGTACCCGGCGGCTGGACTGGAGACTGGGGTGGGCTTTCCCACACCCGGTCCTCCTCCTTGGGGCTCTGTACCCTCCCACCAGGAGCGGTACCCCCTTCCAGAATTGCCAGGGCACCTGTGGCAGGTGTCCTGCACAATTCGCCCACCAGTTGAGGGGTTCTATCCTGCAACTGGGCGTCCAGGTCAGGGGGGACACCCTGAACCTGGTCCTCCATTCTAGGGTCTAAACCCTCCAGTTGAACCGGGGTCAGAGGCGAGGACTCCCTCCCTCTGCACCCCTTCCAGAGTACTGCCCCCTCCTATGAGCGGTACCCCCTTCCAGAATTGCCAGTTCAGGGGTTCTATCCTGCAACTGGGATCCCAGCATAGGGTCTGTACCCTTAGACTGGGCAGAGGCCAGGGGTGAGGCTGTCCTCTCCCCGCCTCCCTTACTGGGGTCCTGCACCCTCCCACCTGGAGCGGTGCCCCCAGAAGACAAACTGGTAGGGGCACTGTTAGCAGCTGCCCCTTCCTCCAGGTCAGGGGGGACACCCTGAACCTGGCCCTCCAACCCACAGTCTGTACCCTTAGGCTGGACCTGTGCCTGGCAACCCAGGACTTCCGGGAGGGTACACCAACCCCCCCTTCCCCAAGGGAAACACACTCCTCTAGAGTTGTGTAAGAAACTGCCTGGCGCACCAGGACTTCCTGGGGAGCACGCATGCCCCCCCCCCCAGAGGGTAACACATAACTCATGTGTCGTGTGACAGTCTGCCTGGCGTAGATCTCCCGACCCCTGTCCATCTGATAGTGCGTGAAGATCCCCCAGGACAGAAGTGGTGTCACCATGGTCATTCACTGGTGACTCAGCCCTTCTGGCTGGTCCCTGACCCACTGGTTCTTCCACTGGAGACTCTCTCCCCCTCTCACCCCTCACTCTGGACTTCTGCACCCTCCACTTAGGAGTGGCACTGCCAGACATCAGAAACACTGGAGCTCCATTTACAGACGCTCCAGGTTCTCTAGACACTAGGAGATCCTCCTCAACAGGCGGCCCATCAGGGCAGCCTAGGCTCCCTACCTGGTGTTCCCTTAAAGAACCATCCAGGCTCTGAGACTGGGTTTCGGGCACCTTGGGACACACAGCCCCACACTCACTCCTTTTCCACTGAGACAGGACGTGAGTCCCTACACCCCTCCCACTACCACAGGACCTTGCTGGGCTACACTGAACCTCTCCCACCACTCTGGGTTGGAAGACACCTGAGCCACTCCTCTTAGGGTCACTCCCCAATGCCTCTCCAGACCCTCTGGAATCCACCAAAAGGTCTGCCTCCCTTGTGAGCTCCCTGGGGTCAGAGAACTCACTCTCCAACAGGTGTTGGCATAGCTCTGGAAAACAGGGACTTACAATATGCTCTCCCACAATTGGATTACACAGCCCCCTACAAGGGTTAACCAAACTATCCTTCACCTCACCATCCAGTGCCTTGCACACATACCCCACACCACTCTCCTGAGACTGGCAAGATAGTATCTGACTGTCTCTGTCATTCAACCCACACTCTTCTGGGCTGTCTTCATACTCGCACATCAGGACTTCAGCCATGGGGGAACCCCTCTCCCTGCACCTCTCATCTAGAGTCAGTAGAGTGTCCCTCCCACCTCTAGAACTATGAACCCCTGTGCCAGTTCCCCAATCCACCTCAGGGACACTGTGCACCACTAGGGCTACCTCATATCCTGGAACCTCCTGGTGTATATTAACCCCCTCCTTCAAGTCAGACGCCACATCTCTGGGGTGTGTACTACTCCCTCAGCACTAGATAACATAATTTTGCTACCACCATCTGAGCTGGACTCCACCTCCAACTCAGCAAAGCTCATTTCTTGAGCTACCCAAATTTCTTGTTGCTGGGCTGAGATACTCGTGGCCTCCAGCCTCTCGAGCTCTAAATCAAGCTCCCTCATTCTCAACTCATGCTCCTGATCCATTCTTTTCTCTTCTAGGGCCAATTGCCCATTCATTTTGGCCAGCTCCAACTCATGCATCCTATTTCTCTCCCTGTCCTCCAGCTCCTCTGGGGACAGACCTTTGGCAGAAACACTGCTACCTGCTGGGGAAGTTACTCTCCTCCCCCAATCATAATCAACAGATGCTCTGGATGCTGCTGTATCCATGGTGATTAAACTTGGCAGTTTTTAGCAAACATAGAAAGTCCCAGAAAAGAATATCTACCAAAAATATGTGGTTGCGTTTTGGTCTGCACTCACTAGGTAGTGTTCACCAATCACTGTACATGAGTCACAAATGCAAGTCCAGAATCCCCACAGCGGCCCACCAATGTTAGAACTGGGGGTCTCTAGTTGGCAGAGGTAGGTACCTTTGTCCAAATAGGGACCCTTGTTTCTAGTCAGGGTAAGGGGGTACACTCCTGAAATAACCCCTGCTCACCCCCTTGGTAGCTTGGCACGAGCAGACAGGCTTAGTTCAGAGGCCGTGTGTAAAGCATTTGTGAACACGTACAGTAATCCAGTGACAACACTACAAATGGACACCACACAGGTTGTATTATAAAAATAAGTATCTTTCATATAGATGTACCACAAGACCATAAACGACAAAAATAACCCACAATACTGTACTTTAAAGATGGTAGATTTAGCTTGAGTCTCTTAAAATGGAAATGCGACACTTTGAGTTCAATGTACCTTAAGAAGCGTAACGCAGGGCAACGAAAAGTGTTGCATGGAGGGTGATGCAGTAGTCCCCTTACACGCAAGGACGGTGATGCGTTGAAGATCTGGTGCAAAGAAACAAAGTGGCGTCTCCTTCATGATGTTGCGACAACGAAGGGGTGATGCGTGCACGCCCGACAGCCGTGCGGCGATTTCGATGAATCTTTGGAGCCGCGGCAGGCCCTGCGACACGCTTCCCTGGCGATGGGACGGCGTCTGATGCGAGGTCGACGATCTTCTCCTGGGATGCGGGGCGCCTCGTGTTGCGATGCGTCGGCGTCTGATGCGAGGTCGATGCTCTGCCCCGGAAATGCGACGGCGTCTGATGCGACGGCGACACTTTTCTCCGGTGCTGCGAGGCGCGATGAGAGGGTGTCAGCGGCGTGCTTCTTCGGGGATGCGCCGGCATCTGATGCGACGTCGACACTCTTCTCCGGCGATGCAAGAATCAGCGGCTGCGGCGACACGCTTCTTCGCCTTGAGTCGCGCTTCCAGCTCACAGAGACACGCAAGTGTGTCAGAAGGTCCAAATTCCCAGCAAGGGAATACAGGGGGAGCTGGTGGGTGACGTCTGTTGTCCCCGAGACTTCAACAGGAGGCAAGCTCTTAAATCAAGCCCTTGGAGATCCTTCACAAGTTGATGAAAGTACACACAAAGTTCCCTTCTCCTTTCTTTGGCAGTCAGGCAACCACTGCAGGAAGATCCCTCTAGCTTAGGGATAGTCTTCTCCTCAGTTTCTTCTTGGTTCCGCTACTTGGCAAAGGTTTCTTCTTGTTTCCCAAAAGTGATCTAATTTCCTAGGGGTCTGGGTCCCCTTTTTATACACCTTTTCTCTTTGTTCTCTGAAGGCAGCGAGGCCTTTGCCTAGTCCAAAACCAGTTCTGGTCAGTCCTGGAGCACTTTGTTTACAGGACTCCTTCTTTCCTTTTAGAATGTGGGGCAGGGTGCTCAGCCGCCCAGCAGGAGGTGGAGCTAGCATTGTGGAAGGCAGGCACAGCCCTATTCAGACCCAGGTGCAACTCCTCCCTCCACTCTGGACGCAGATCTCTCTATTCAGCCCTATGCTGACTCACCCTGTCTCCTGGAGCCACCCCCAGCCCCTGTCACTCAAACTCCAGACAAGGAATACACAACCCAGCAGAGGCAGGCTTGGAAGGTTAGGCAAGAAAATACCTACTTTCTAAAAGTGGTATTTTCAAACTCAGAATGTTAAAACCCAACTTCACTAAAATATGTATTTTATCATTCTGAGTTCAGGCATACTAAATTAGTTTTTCTACCATGTTCCCTGGGTCAGTTAGGATTATAAGGTGTAATAATCAAAACTGCCCATTCTGGCCTATGGGGAACAGGTAGCCTTGCAACAGTGAAAAACGAAAATGGCTGTAATTCACTATAAGACATGCCACACACACCAGGGCATGTCCTACCTTATACTTACAATGCACCGTGCCCTAGGGCCTACTTTAGGGGTGACCAACATGCAGTAAAGGGAAGGTTTAGGGACTGGTAAGTGGGTGCACTCACCAAGTCGACATGGCAGCCCTAGGCTGCAGACAAGCTCTGCAATGGCAGGCCTGAGACACATTTTACAAGCTGCTTCTGTGGGTGGCACAACCAGTGCTGCAAGCCCACCAGCAGCATTGGATTTACAAGCCCTGGGCACACTCAGTGCACTGTACTAGGGACTGACAAGTAAACCAATCATCCAATTATGGAGTCACTAATCCATAACACAATTTACACTGGGGAGAGCATATGCACTTTAGCACTGATCAGCAGTGGTAAAGTGCCCAGAGTCATAAAACAGCCAACAGGTCAGAAAAAATATAGGAGGAAGGCAAAAAGTTTAGGGATGACCCTGCAAAAAGGGCCAAGTCCAACAAGCTCCATAACATTTGATTTTTTCGAACAGATTTTCATTTCAAAACCAATTGCAGAAGTCAGCAGGGTTCTACACACAATCGTACTGAGAGCTCTGCGCGGGTGTGAGCCGCGCCCCATCAGAGTGGGGCGGAAACCAGGGGAGCCCACAGTAGACCTCCAGTCAGGAGGGAGGGGCAATGACCAGGGGAGCCAACAGCAGACCGCTATTCAGGGGGATGGGGCAATGACAAGGGGCGCCCACAGCAGACCTCCATTCAGGGGGGGGGGGGGGAGGAGGCAATGACAAGTGGAGCCCACAGCAGACCTCCAGTCAGGGGGAGGAGACGCCGACAAGGGGAGCCCACAGCAGACCTCTGTTCAAGGAGGAGGGGCCAATGACAAGGGGAGCCCACTGCAGACCTCCATTCAAGGGGGAGGGGCCACTGACCAGAGGAGCCCACAGCAGAACTCCAGTCAAGGGGCGAGGGTAATGACAAGGGGAGCCCATAGCAGCCCTCAGTTGAGGGGGGAGGAGGCAATGACAAGGGGAGCCTACAGCAGACCTTCATTCAGGGGGAAGAGGGCAATGACAAGGGAAGCCCACAGCAGACCGCCATTCAAGGGGGAGGGGCCAATGACAAGGGGAGCCCACAGCAGACCTCCAGTCAGGGGGGAGGGGCAATGACAAGGGGAGCCCACAGCAGACCTTCATTCGGGGGGGGGACGACGACAAGGGGAGCCCACAGCAGACCTCCATTCAGGGGCAAGGGGCAATGACAAGGTGAGCCTACAGCAGACCTTCATTCAGGGGGAAGAGGGCAATGACAGGGGAAGCCCACAGCAGACCTTCATTAGGGGAGGGGGGGACGACGACAAGGGGAGCCCACAGCAGACCTCCATTCAGGGGCAAGAGGGCAATGACAAGGGGAGCCCACAGCAGACCTTCATTCGGGGGAACGACTACAAGGGCACCCCAAAGCAGACCTCCATTGGGGGGCAAGGGGCAATGACAAGGGGAGCCCACAGCAGACCTCCATTCGGGGGGAGGGGGCAGAGACAAGGGAAGCCCACAGCAGACCGCCATTCAAGGGGGCGGGGCCAATGACAAGGGGAGCCCACAGCAGACCTCCATTCAAGGGGGAGGGGCCAATGACAAGAGGGCCCACAGCAGACCTCCAGTCAGGGGGGAGGGGCAATGACAAGGGGAGCCCATAGCAGACCTCCATTCAGGGTGCAGGGACAATGACAAGGGGAGCCCACAGCAGACCTCCATTCAGGGGCAAGGGGCAATGACAAGGGGAGCCCACAGCAGACCTCCATTCGGGGGGAGGGGGCAGAGACAAGGGAAGCCCACAGCAGACCGCCATTCAAGGGGGCGGGGCCAATGACAAGGGGAGCCCACAGCAGACCTCCATTCAAGGGGGAGGGGCCAATGACAAGAGGAGCCCACAGCAGACCTCCAGTCAGGGGGGAGGGGCAATGACAAGGGGAGCCCATAGCAGACCTCCATTCAGGGGGCAGGGACAATGACAAGGGGAGCCCACAGCAGACCTTCATTTGGGGGGAGGGGCAATGACAAGGGGAGCCCACAGCAGACCACCATTCAGGGGGAAGGGGCAATGACAAGGAGAGCCCACAGCAGACCTCCAGTCGGTGGGGAGGGGACGACGACAAGGGGGGCACACAGCAGACCTCCATTCAGGGGGCAGGGGCAATGACAAGGGGAGCCCACAGCAGACCCCCAGTCAGGGGGGAGGGGACGACGACAAGGGAGCCCACAGAGGACCTCCATTCAGGGAGGAGGGGGCAATCACAAGGGGAGCCCACAGCAGACCTCCATTCAGGGGGGGAGGAGGCAATGACAAGAGGAGACCACAACAGACCTCCAGTCAGGGGGAGGGGACAACAAGGGGAGCCCACAGCAGACCTCCAGTCAGGGGGGAGGGGATGCCGAGAAGGGGAGCCCACAGCAGACCTCCATTCAAGGGGGAGGGGCCACTGACCAGAGGAGCCCACAGCAGAACTCCAGTCAAGGGGCGAGGGTAATGACAAGGGGAGCCCACAGCTGACCTCCGTTCAGGGGGAGGAGGCAATGACAAGGGGAGAACACAGCAGACCTCCATTCAGGGGGGAGGGGGCAATCACAAGGGGAGCCCACAGAAGACCTCCATTCAGGGGGGAGGGGCTATGACAAGGGGAGCCCACAGCAGACCTCAGTTGAGGGGGGCAATGACAAGGGGAGCCCACAGCAGAGCTCCAGTCAGGGGGGAGGGGACGACGACAAGGGGAGCCCACAGCAGACCTCCGTTCAGGGAGGAGGAGGCAATGACAAGGGGAGCCTACAGCAGACCTTCATTCAGGGGGGAGAGGGCAATGACAAGGGGAGCCCACAGCAGTTCTCCATTCGGGGGGAGGGGGCATAGACAAGGGGAGCGCCAAAGGAGAAAATTACCCACCCATCCAAAAAATATATTTAAGGCCCACAAAGGAGTCCTATGGTAATACCTAAACGACCAAGGCAGTCCCGTGCATGTATTGACGAAAAAACAATAAATACAATAAGTAGTTTTATTTTTTTTTATATAATTAACAAGATATCAAAAAATATATATTATATTATAACAGAATGATACATACAGATGAAATACAATAAAAAAACACAATAAAAAGAGTACCCCACAACAAATCATCATTCAAACATACACACTCAAAAGATTCACATGAGCTCTTTGCAGCCATCAAACATTCATACAGAAGGCAACTATCCCAGTATTTAAAAAAAAACAAAAAACAACCAAACAGATAAGTAGATGTTTTAATAAACTGATCCGGATGGTGAATAGAAAACCACTTCAAGATTTAAAAGGACCAACGCCGACGCGCGTTTCGGTGAAAACCCTACACGAGGGCTACACCTTCCTCAGGGCAGGTCAAGAGCAGTGGAATAGATGGCGTGGGACACTCAAATACCTACAATAATATAAACGTATATGATTTCCAATACTCATTTACAAACTTCACATCATAATCAGTGCATGCACGAGAGGCCTAGGGACATAAGATGACTAAAGATACAAAAATTGAAATCAGATAACAATGGTCGAGGAAACAAATGGGGGAAATGTGCATCAGGAGAGGAAAAGAAACAGCCCAAACAGGGCCATATGATTAAAAAAAAGTGATATATTAGAAAAGAACCGTGACTTTGGTGCTTATATTCACAGAAAGAAGATACAAACCAACCACCAAGCGAGTCAATTCATAATGACTCCCAGACTGAATAGACAGCGAGTGAAAATGGCAATGTCAGAGGTGAATTCATTAAAAACCCCACGCCATAAAAATATATATATGGACATACCTATTGAGGTATTTTAACAAGACATCAACCGACAGAGCAACATAGAAAAATTAACCATATAGGTCTACGGATGCTCAGAAGCTGCATCCATCAAATCTATAGGATGAACAAACAATCACAGTTTGTTATAAACAATACAATACTATGATTCAAGATTAACAAGAACAACAAGAATTTTTTTTTAAAACAACAAGAAAAGACCCGCATAAACCTACCAGAGAATGTAGGCACAGATAAGCACTTGACGAAGAATCACACTTGTATGACTTCAGCCATATCGGCTTTCATTGTAGTCCTGACAAGGGGAGCCCACAGCAGACCGCCATTCAAGGGGGAGGGGCCAATGACAAGAGGAGCCCACAGCAGACCTCCAATCATGGGGGAGGGGTAGACGACAAGAAGAGCCCACAGGAGACCTCCGTTCAGGAGGGGGGGGGGGGCAATAACAAGGGGAGCCCATAGCAGACCTCCATTCAGGGAGTAGGGGCAATGACAAGGGGAGCCCACAGCAGACCTTCATTCGGGGGGAGGGGACGATGACAAGGGGAGCCCACAGCAGACCTCCATTCAGGGGCAAGGGACAATGACAAGGGGAGCCCACAGCAGACCTTCAGCCAGGGGGGAGGGGACGACAAAGGGGAGCCCACAGCAGACCTCTGTTCAGGGGGGAGGGGCAACGACAAGGGAGCCCACAGCAGACCTCCAAGTCAGGGGGAGGGGACAACGACAAGGGGAGCCCACAGCAGACCTCCGTTCAGGGGGGAGAAGGCAATGACAAGGGGAGCACACAGCAGACCTCCATTCAGGGGGGAGGGGGCAATGAAAAGGGAGGCCCACAGCAGACCTCCAGTCAGGAGGGAGGGGACGACGACAAGGGGAGCCCACAGCAGACCTCCGTCCAGTGGGGGGGAGGCAATGACAGGGGGAGCCCACAGCAGACCCCCAGTCATGGGGGAGGGGACAACAAGGGGAGCCCACAACAATCCTCCATTCAGGGGGGAGAGGCAATGACGAGGGGAGCCCACAGCAGACCTCCATTCAGGGGGGAGAGGCAATGACGAAGGAAGCCCACAGCAGACCTCCGTCCAGGGGGGAGGAGGCAATGACAGGGGGAGCCCACAGCAGACCTTCAGTCAGGGGGGAGGGGACGACAAAGGGGAGCCCACAGCAGACCTCTGTTCAGGGGGGAGGGGGCATTGACAAGGGAGCCCACAGCAGACCTTCATTCGGGGGGAGGGGACGATGACAAGGGGAGCCCACAGCAGACCTCCATTCAGGGGCAAGGGGCAATGACAAGGGGAGCCCACAGCAGACCCCCAGTCACGGGGGAGGGGACAACAAGGGGAGCCCACAACAGACCTCCATTCAGGGGGGAGAGGCAATGACTAGGGAAACCCACAGCAGACCTCCATTCAGGGGGAGGGGGCAAAGCCAAGGGGGGCCCACAGCAGACCTCCATTCAAGGGGGAGGGGCTGTTCAAAGACAGGAGGTGCAAAGCGGAACATATAAGAGACCTGTGTTGAGCAAAGGACAGTAACAAGGAGCACACCACAGACCTCCATTCAGAGAGACTGGGGCATGAGAAGGACAGCACACAACAGACCTTTTTTCAGAAAGGCGACAAGGGGAGCATACACCAGACTCATTCAGAGAAGGGTGGTGACAAGGGAAACATACAACAGACCTCCGTCAGAATGGCGCAGAAAAAGGGGGAGCACACAAGAAACCTCCATTCAAGGTTTAGGGGCCAATGACAAGGGGAGCCCACAGCAGATCTCCATTCAAGGGGGAGGGGCCAATGACAAGGGGAGCCCACAGCAGACCTCCAGTCAGGGGGGGAGGGGGCAATGACAAGGGGAGCCCACAGCAGACCTCCATTCAGGGGAGAGGAGGCAACGACAAGGGGAACCCAGAGCAGACCTCCATTCAGGGGGAAGGGGACGACAAGGGGAGCCCGCAGCAGACCTCCATTCAGGGGTAGGGGGCAAAGACAAGGGGAGCCCACAGCAGACCTCCATTCAGGGGCAGGGGGCAAAGACAAGGGGAGCCCACAGCAGACCTCCAGTCTTTGGGAGAGCGGGCAATGACAAGGGGAGCCCACAGTAGACCTCCATTCAGCGGGGAGGGGGCAATGGCAAGGGGAGCCCACAGCAGACCTCCATTCAGGGGAGAGGTGGCAATGACAAGGGGAGCCCACAGCAGACCTTCATTCAGGGGGGATGGGGCAATGACAAGGGGAGCCCACAGCAGACCTCCATTCAGGGGGAGGGGCTATGACAAGGCGAGCCCGCAGCAGACCTTAATGGGGGGGATGACGACAAGGGAGCCCACAGCAGACCTTCATTCAGGGGGATGGGGCAATGACAAGGGGAGCCCACAGCAGACCTCCATTCAGGGGGGATGGGGCAATGGCAAGAGGAGCCCACAGCAGACCTCCATTCAGGGGGGAGGGGGCAATGACAAGGGGAGCTCACAGTAGACCTCCATTCAGGGGGAGGGGCAATGACACGGAGAGCCCACAGCAGACCTCCTTTCAGGGGAGAAGGGGCAATGACGACAGGGAGCCCACAACAGACCTCCATTCAAGGGGGGGGGGCAATGAGAAAGGGAGCCCACAGCAGACCTCCATTCAGGGGGGAGGGGGCAATGAGAAGGGGAGCCCACAGCAGACCTACGTTCATGGGGGAGGGGCAAGGACAAGGGAGCCCACTGCAGACCTCCATTCAGGGGAGAGGAGGCAACGACAAGGGGAACCAAGAGCAGACCTCCATTCAGGGGGAAGGGGACGACGACAAGGGGAGCCCGCAGCAGACCTCCATTCAAGGGGGAGGGGCAATGACGACAGGGAGCCCACAACAGACCTCCATTAGGGGGAGGGGGCAGAGACAAGGGGAGCCCACAGCAGACCTTCATTCAGGGGGGAGGGGGCAATGAGAAAGGGAGCCCACAGCAGACCTCCATTCAGGGGGGAGGGGGCAATGAGAAGGGGAGCCCACAGCAGACCTACTTTCATGGGGGAGGGGCAAGGACAAAGGGAGCCCACTGCAGACCTCCGTTCATAGATAGGGGCTGTGAAAAGTAGAGCACACAACAGACCTCTGCTCAGAGAGGGGGGCAGTGAGAAGCGGAGCACCCAGTAGATCTCTGTTCAGAGACAGGAGGTGCAAAGCGGAACATACAACCTCTGTAGAGCAAAGGACAGTAAACAAGGAGCACACCACAGACCTCCATTCAGAGAGACTGGAGCATGACAAGGACAGCACACAACAGACCTTTTTTCAGAAAGCCGACACAGGGAGCATAAACCAGACTTTCATTCAGAGAAGGATGGTGACAAGGGGACCATGCAACAGACCTCCGTCAGAATGGGGCAGTAAAAGGGGGGAGCACACAAGAGACCTCCGTTTAGAGTGGGCCACTGGTAAGGGTAGGACACATCCGAACTGTCATATGGGAGCACACAACAGGCCTCTGTTCTGAGACAGGTGACATGGGGAGCACACAACAGGCCTCCATTCAGAGAGAGGAGAGGAGACAAGGAAAGCACACAACAGGCCACCCCTCAGAAAGGACTGGTGACAAGGGAGCGACGCACACGACAAACCTCGGTTCATGGGAGCACATAAGTGATCTCTGCTCAGAGAGAGGCTGCCACGTTCTTCAAATCGCCTCACATGCAGGCTCCCAGAGAGAGTCATTGGTGCACCACAACCGCTCTGTGCCAAGGCTTAACTACCTTTTATTTTCTGCCCAGACAGATTGCATCTTTAGAGCAATGGATTGCATCTTTAAAGTAATCATGTCAGGCATAGATAGGAGCAACAGACCAGATACATCCCACTTTAAACTCTTCAGGCACTGTTATGGGAAACATGGATCCAGTTTTTTCCCAATATCAGACCACTTTGCAGCAAGATTCCTTACTTGCACGTTGTTCCAAAACCTCTGACCTGAATTAGCCATGAATCTCATCACCACGCACAACCTCACGTCTTTCAAAGAGCCAAAAAATGGGAGAAAAAAGATTAAATAGGATGGGGGAACTAAGCGAATAGAGGTTTTAGATTGTTCTTGCCTCGAGTCACAAATATTTCTTTACTTACACTTACTAATGATGAAGGGCCCAGGACAGATTATCAGCTTTTGTTTTGATTCACTTGAAATTCGTCACACAAGATGGGGCCAGTGAGTACACGGCCCAGTGCCAGCCAATGATAAACAAGTGTTGGTAAGCCAATAGGTCTGGGCTTGATGTGCTAACGAATACAGTGTTAGCCCAAACTAACAGGACAAATGGGAGGGAGCCAGCTGGTGCAGACAGAGGGCTATAGTTATAAAGTACTCCTAAGTGCAGTTCAATGCAGGCATGAAATGGAAGGATACACCCAGACAGCCAATAGCATTAGCTGAGATGAATGACATCTCAGGTGGGGTGAGTAGAGTAAGGCGCGACTAACAGTCTCAAGCCAATGGCTGAAAGAGGCAGGTCGAAAAAAGCCATTGGTCAAAAGGGGCAGACCCAAAGCCCACTCTGTACATTGTTACCAATAGGTCCGGTTGACGGCTGTGCTAAAGAGACTAGAATGCCTCCTAGGGAGACACAAACATTATACACATGCAATGTGGAATGCTGCCTCTTAATGAGAAATGGTGCTTCTAGAAGCCTACAATTTAACCGCCAGACCAGTTTCTGGCATAATTGGGATTGCAAAATAAAAAAAAGACATCTTTTATTCGAAGGCATGAGGACATGTAGGCTAGTTTTATGTTGCATCACACAACATTGCATGCTTTACAGAAAACGGTCTACTCTTGAAGTTAGGACTATATAATAAAATGGTGTTCCTGTACTTCTCTGCAGCAAAAAAAAAAAAAAAATACAATCATTTGTTGGTGAATAATATTTTTAAGAGGATCTGGTGACAGTGTTGACTTTAGTTTACAAGAAACCTTTGTACTTTGCATCTCAAGAGACATCCTTGCGTATTATCCTGACACCGGAGAGAAAACACATTACTAGCTCAAAACGTGCCACAAAATGAAGTCACCTTGCAGCTTAGGTTGGTCCTCCACTGCCACATAATCCCAGGTGCCCCACCAGCGTCCCTTGGCTTCAGCGGGGCAGAGGGCCACTGCATGCACATCTTGTATGGCTGATACATTACATGCAGCGGATAGCTGCAATTACTGCCAATCGACGAGTGCCCTGAGGAGGCTGCGACAGCTCCTAAATGGGAAAGGTAAAGAGTGCTGGGCAGGTCTTGGCGCTGTGCTAATGGGTGAGCAAACAGCCCCAAGTGATAGTGACAGGATATTTACTGGGGCCCCTGGAGATTATTCTGTAAGAAGACCCACAGCAATCTAAGCAATCAGACTCAGTAAAGGGGAATGGGAAGATGTCTCAAGCACTCTCTCTCAAGAGGCAGCGGCTGCCTTTAATTCACCTTGCCACCCTGCTCCCAAGGCCCTCATGCACAGCTGTATCCGAGTACCTGCTGCTCCTCAGATTTGTGCGCCCTGCTGACAGAGTCGTACGCCCTGCTGACAGATTCTCACCTGCTGCTGTGATATGACTCCAGCAGGACGCTTGAATGTGATGCTCTCAGCCGCATTCTAGGTGGAGAATAACTGCTCTTCAAGTACTGGGCAGTGCTTAACACACTGCACTTTTGTGCAACTTGATTAGCAGGTTGAGACTGTGCAATAAGATCTCAGTCCAAAATGAAGCACTGTTCGTAGAAAGTAAAGCTGTGTCTAAGAAAATTTCCGAAGGAGGTGGTAATGGGCCGCTAAGGTCGTGGTGAGTGATCACCAGTAGCCAGATGTAGAGACCTTGCATTGCCTGCTAAAAACCAGCATTAGTAACGCAGGTATGTATTGTCTGTTCAACCTTTTGGCTTTGCCAATGCTTTTTGCCGATGTTGCACAGTAACTGCAAAAGTAAACCCTTTTTTCTGATGCAGTGCAGGTTTAACAAAAAAAAAAAAAAAAAAGTGCAACCCGACTGCATGCACAATGGCAGCCCAGCATATTTAATTATGTACATGCATACATGCACAGTATGACACTAAGCACCACATGCTTATGTTTTATTTACCAGTACTAAGATGGGCTACACCACTTCCAGCAGTACAGTAAAAAAAAATAAAAAAATAACTGTGATAACACTTTTTAAAAATTGCCAAGCAGCAAATACTATCTGCCAGGCAACCAAATAAGACAGTTTTTTTTTTTAGGTCTCGCCTGGGCAGCGCTTGCGCCGTCTCTTCGAGACATGCTGTATTCAGGATATGGGCATTAAGCAACGCCCTCTTTCCACCCATCTTTTTAATTGGCTCCTGGTACTGTCCTTTGTAAATGGTGGCTTTTCATTGGTCAATAGGCTTAGTAGTCTGTTGTGCCTTACAAAGACGTAGCAGAGTTGTATATTCAGTATATCTTTGACTCCAAGTTGCAGTTAAGTAAATATGTACATCTGTCCAACATCCTGGTAATCCTGGTGCACAAGACTCTTCAGCTCTTACACCAGCCTGTTCTGGTCATACACCAGCACCGCCTGTTGCTTTGCCCATCTCCAACTGTCACCACTCATCCACACAGGCACCCAGGCATTCCATTCATCACAGTCACATCAACATTCCAAAATCCAACTCTCACTCTGGCGGAGCAGCTAGGAGACAGCTAGGCTGGGAAGCATACATAAATACAATCAGGATATAACATTATCCCCCTCCTTTTAAATGAAAAATAAAAGTGTGATAAAACATGGGAGTAACTATAAACAGGAATGTAAACAAGCAGAGGAAAAGTCCAAGACTCAGGGAAGCAAACTCAAATGCAACTACACAAGAGTCCTAACACAAATGAATCAGAAAGGTAATGTAAACATATTGACAAGCAATATGTAGTGGTCTAGCCCACGTGTACAGCAGACAAAGTAGACGTAGCCAAGTTGTAGTAGATGTGGTTTATTCAGAAGTTGCAATAAGCTGGAACAGGCCCCACCAGGAGCAGCCTCCTAGCTGCTCAGCCCATCTTCCCAACTGTCTCACACACACACAGGCACCCAAGCATTCCACTCACACTAACATTCTACGCGGAACACTCACACTGGCTGAGCAGCTAGGTACAGGATGAAAGGGAACATATTAACATGAACAGAGGATACTACACATCCTCTCCCTTTTACACTGAAAATTAATAAGAACCAAACTAAAATGAAAACAACTATACACAGAAATGTACAAAAGATGAAAACAGTCCATAAACCCAGGGATGCATGGTGAAATACATCACGAGAGGGAAAACAGACACACTAAGGAGGAAAGAAGGATGATAGGATAGAAAAACACACTAACAACATCCTCCTCCTTTAATAGTGAACAAATAAAAATGTAAGAAGGCCAAGAAGAGCTCACATACAACAAGTGAGCAAAACACACATGACAGAAGAAAAGGGTAAACTTAACCCAGACTAGAATACAATGGGTGGAACAACACCCAAGGAAGTACACCTCACGTGAGGAGACTGTGGCGAAAACACCATACGCCACCCCTCATGTGAGGGACACTGTGGGACTAAAACCCCAGTGAAAAAAAACGATGTTTGGGACTGACACCCAAATGTACAGATTACATCACATGGGACTAACCCCCAAGGACATGTGCAGCATGGGAATACAGATGCAGCACAGTGTGGCATCACAAGAGGACTTACCCACACACATGACAACGTACAAGGAAGTGAAGGGACTGACACCCAACACCAAAATAACAAAGGTGGGACTAACAACCCCTTTAAATTAAGTAAATAGGACTAACACCCATTACTACTGACATAGGTGGGACAATGACCCCCTATAAACTGCGTAAATGGGAAAACACCCCAAAACCCCACAAACGGGTTGACCCTGAAGGTGTGGAGACTAATCCACCAAATGGGGCTGAAACCCATCCCAAATGTAAGTAACTGTGAACGTGGGGACATGGGACTAAAACCCGCTCCCATCCCTAGACAGGGATAAAATATCTTAAACAAGAGGAAATGGGACAAAAACCCACTCCTATCACTTAGGCAGGGATAACACTGTCTGAAACATGGGAACATGGGACTAAGACCCACTCCCATGACTAGGTAGGGATACAACATCTGAAACGAGGGAAAATGGGACTGAAACCCACTCCCATGCCAACAAAACATGTATGTGAGTAACGCAATTAGCGATGTTAGCAAACAGCAATAACACTGTAAATACATAAATGTCAATAGCCTGTGAAAAGAAGACTTTGAAGCCTTACATCCTGTAGAGAAAGACAACAAACTTGTAATTAAACAATGACAATGGTGTGCCTGTCACCGAGGTGTACAGGCGCTCAAATAATTTAGAATAAGCACTGTAAGCCTAAGCCTAACAATTCTAAAATTTCATTGGTGTGCCTGTCAACGTGATCTAGTGGTACGGGCTGTCCATAGAGCACTGGAAAGTTATGGCACATGAAGCTTGAGCAAGAATGATACAATGCTGCCGAGGAGACCCCCAACGAATACTGAAGAGCATAACATATTTAGAAATACAAACTCGCCACATGATATGGCAGCAAAGTTCAGTATCCAGAGTCTGAACCAGAGTATTCAAACTCACCACAGCGCGTCGAAACTGTCCAATGTTGCGCTTACTTGTAAAGCGTTGCAGCGAAAGCCATTGTCTTTAACTAAGATAAGCTTTATTTTTCAAACCTCCATGCGTAGCGAACCAATCCTTAAATTGGGGCTTCAAAATCCATGTTGAACCGAACCATGAGGGGAGAATAGCGGTAAGAACGCCGCGACGCTCGTGATCTTCTCCAAATAAAAAAAACTTTATTGTAAAGCAATGCGTGGTTGGCAAATAGTACAGCACATTTCAGTCCATACCATTATGTAAACTAACCGGAGCTACCAATCCAAAGATGGCGGCACGTCGAACACGCCGTCCCGGATGGCTCACGGCGCGTTGGTGAGGCACAACATCCATCAGCAGCAGATTGACGAAGAGAAGGCTGACAACGCAAATCCTGACGCAGAACCCCAGTCGTGGAGGAGGTAAGAGCGCGCGCATATGCAACGACACGCGCCTCATTTAAAAACACAAGACGGCGGTTGAACTGCCAAAAATCAAAGAGGCCCCCCCATAGCAATGAGCAAATCAATTAAAATGTGAATACTCACTAAAAGTCCCGCAACAGCCAACATAGAATTGTCGGTCTCGCTTAGACACTCGTACAGCCTGTAACGTGAAGTTGTAGTCGCGCATAGACACTTGTACACCCTGCAACATGAAGATGTAGTCTGCCTTCGGTCCTTCAGATCAGACGTTGATTCTCATAATCAATTTCCAATGTCTTTGAAACTTTCCTTATGCACGGCAAAAGAATACCCAAAGTGCACATTATAATGACCTCAACATTTTTCTTGCGTCAGAAGTAGCACACTTTGCAAAGCTGTAGAGAGTAGCACGCCTGGGCTACACGGAGGCACACTGAGTAGGAAATACCCTTCCAAGCCCACTCAAAGGAAAGTCTTATGTAAAACAGAAACAGCACACTTCGTACTGGAGACAGAAACACTGGCAGCCACAGATTACCTTATTCCTTGTTGCACAAAATACGTAGCTTGTGGTACGGTAAACGTTTTTGAGGCACTGCAGACATTTGTTGTGGCATAGTTTCTTCTCCAAGGTGTAAGCAGGCTTGTAACCGTATTTACCGTTGTTGTAGATGACGAGATGAAGGTACAGCACGCCTTGACTGGGCTGTCCGGTGTGGTGGACACTGGTGGGGCTGCGAGGCGTGCTTGACATGTTTCTTGCTTGACTGGTTTCCTTTCCTTGAGTTTCTTTAAACTTGTTGCTCTTCATCTGTAAACGCGATAGGTTCTTAGCTCCAGATCGTCGCCATAAATATGTAGTGGTCTAGCCCACGTGTACAGCAGACGACGTAGCCGAGTTGTAGTAGATGTAGTTTATTCAGAAGTTGCAATAAGCTGGAACAGGCCCCACCAGGAGCAGCCTCCTAGTTGCTCAGCCCATCTTCCCAACTGTCTCACACACACACAGGCACCCAAGCATTCCACTCACACTAACATTCTACGCGGAACACTCACACTGGCTGAGCAGCTAGGTACAGGATGAAAGGGAACATATTAACATGAACAGAGGATACTACACAATAATGAACCCATCTTCCCCAACAAAACATTTCAGAGAAACGTAAGAGAAAGGGTAAACCCACCCTTAGACAAACACCTAAGACCAAAACTAACAGGTGAAACCAAACGCAAGGGACAAAACCCAAAAGACCAACCCTGTGTAAGGGTGTGAAACTGTGGTACACGTGTGGCACAAAGTGACAAACACAAAGTGTACAAGAAATGAAGCGTGAGGCGGCTTACACATACAAAAAGAACACGTGAGGCGCAAGGTGGCTTACACACTAGACAGCACGTGAGGCGCAGGGCGACTTACACAAGACAACAAAACGTGAGGCGCAGGGTGACTTACACACAAGAAAACAACACGTGAGGCGCAGGGTGACTTACACACAAGACAAACAGGAGGTGAAGCGCAAGGCGACTTATACACAGACAAGAAAATGCATGTAGATCATGACGACTTACACACATCACAAAACACAATGTGAAACGTAATTACAACTGTGGGGGACAACCCACCAAAACAAGAACCACCCTTGAGTAAGGGAGAGCAGTGTAAAATGGAACCAGACTCCATACCCATCCCTCATGTAAGGGAATATAAAGTATAAAGAGATGTGAGACCACGACCCACTAAAAGACTAAACTGTGGCATCACTAACAACATGCTATAGAAGAAAAATACGACAAGATAAATTCAAAGGAATGCAAACTCTTCTTCTTTTCCACTTGTAAATATATTAAACCTGTACCCAATCTCCAGGCAAAGCTAAACCCATGTTGCATATATAACGACTTGTTGTTACATCATAACCAATGACATTGATAAACAATACTATTCCTTAGACTTTTGTTTTTAACCACACTAACTCATATTTTACAAAGCAAATCCTCCTGTGAGCGATGTCTCACAAATTTCCAAAGGCAGACTGTTTACCTTCACAAGAAAACTTTACCCTTTTGTTCATAAATGTTAAAAAGCAAATCCGTGGAATTTGACTTGCATGCAAAACGATAATGCTGCCGACAAAAGAACATAGTGAGCCAGAAGTAGTGAAAGTAGCTTTACTGAAGACCGTGGACGCTCAAAAATGCAAAAATGTACCTTTACTTTTCAAAGAGAAATCTTCAACCAAACCACTGTATCTGCAATCTACTGAGAATGCACTGCAGATCAAGATGTAAGCTCTCAGTCCAGAGCTGTAACACGCCGCACTAGACCTTCCATAGATGCCGCTTGCCGTTTTTCAAAACTGAGCTTCGTCATAGTCACAATCCTTCGAAGACGTATTCCTCTACAATGTCTGTTCAACCTTGCGTGCTGCGACCCATACCATGAACACGACACACAAGCATAAGACGCGGTGGATGGCATCAGGAACAGCCAAACATGTTGAGTGCTGCCGCCAAACACAAAATGGCGGCACGCACAAATGACGCTCGCCGGGTGGCTCACGGCGCATCCGTGCATGCAGGCGTCACGAAGCAGCTGCAAAGTTGCTTGGAAACAATGACGAAAGAGAAGAGGCTCCACGTGACCAGAAACAGAAGGTAATGCGCGTGGGCATTGCTTGACTTGAGGCAACTTTTTAAAAGACTTTACACGCTCAATTCGTATTTTGAATCGAACGGTATACACAGCTACTGAGCAGCACTTTTATATCGCTATGCAAGATAGGCAAAAATGAATTTTAAAGATACCTTCTGCTCACGTTGCGTCAATAACGGCTCCAACCACAAAAACAGTTAAATATCACTCAAATCCAAACGGGCTGGCAAACGGTAAGCCGTATGGCTTTAAGACTAAGCGTTTATCCACGTGCAGGCCAAAAGCTGTGTGCCTCATGTTGAAGTTATGTACCATGTTGATCCTGTGTGGCCCCTTGGACTCCTCACAGTGTGTAGAACCATCCAGACCCAGTGCACATGCAAAGAAAATGAAGGAGCACTTCAGTAGTAAGCATTAACGAGCATGCTTGTGGACACCAATAAACTTGTGTAAATCCATTGAATAGGACTGCACAGCATCCAGTTGATTGTAACATGTAGACAAAATCCATATAGATGTGGAAAGTACCCAAAGAAAAGATGTGGAAGTACTGAAGGTCACACCACTTACCAACTTGTATAAATGTCATTTTGAAAAGTACAATGGAGCTTGTCCAGGCTGGGGCTGTACGTTGACAAGTACACTGGTGGGGCTGGCTTGCCTGTAACTCCATTCTGGACGCTTGTATCTTTGTTTCTTGAGGTTTCTTTGGGTTCTGTTTCATGATAACCATACCATGTTCAGATTCTTGTAATCTTGTTTGTAGAAGCACGCTTGAGTGTTGGTCCAGGTCGTCGCCAAAATATGTTGTGCCTTACAGAGAGGTAGCCGAGTTGTATATTCAGTATATCTTTATTGACTCCAAGTTGCAGGTAAGTAAATATGTACATCTGTCCAACATCCTGGTAATCCTGTTACACAAGCCTCTTCAGCTCTTATGCCAGCCTGTTCTGGTCATACACCAGCCCCACCAAGAGCAGCCTGACTGCTGCTCAGCCCATCTCCAACTGTCACCACTCATCCACACAGGCACCCAAGCATTCCATTCATCACAGTCACACCAACATTCCAATACCAACTCTCACTCTGGCTGAGCAGCTAGGAGACAGCTAGGCTGGGAAGCATACATAAATACAATCAAGATATAACATAGTCCCTCCTTAGTACCGCCTTTTCTGTTGTTGTAACCTCCCATGAGGACTGGCCTTCTTACGTGTGTTGCTACTCTGTATGTTTTATTTAGAGTCTGTGAGGACTATTTTGTGAAATTACTTTCTCCTATTGCACACAGGACATGCTTTCCTGCAACCGTTTTTTTGTTTTTTTTAAGCAGCACAGCCGTGCTTCAAGTTATGTTATGTTTTTTGATTTAAGAATGGCGTCCGCGCATTTAACGCTGATCATGCCATAATATATATTCTCTTTAAAGCACCGTCGTTTTAAGATGCGCTTTGTGCTATTTTTTTCAAGTACGAGGCACACTTCAGGTTTGAGAATGGCGCCCGTGCATTTCTTTTGTTATGCGTGGCTCGCCCAAATCTATCAACACAGTCAACAATGGCACCTGCGACTTGCAGCCCTTCATCCCTACCCACCCTCACCCCCCCGGGCACCGCGCTTTAGAGAGACTCCATGTACGTCGAGGGCAGACTGGGTGGAAAAAGCTCTGACTTATTCAGAGTCCGCTGAGCAGTCACCAGGGCAATGCTAGACTCAGGTATGCGCAATGATAGCATTCTGTGACATGGCTACCTCGGGTACGGTGAGGCAAGTACCTCAGCAGGTCTGTTCAGGTTGCCATGTGTGTGCTTTGTCTGCGTGCACCTGTGAAAAAGTAGAAGAGCGGCAAACGGGGCCCTGGCGGCATGTCTGCAAACTTGTGTTCTTCTTTCCCTGTCTCTCTTGTGTGTTAACTTCAGATGTCTGCTCAAATGCATCAGTGCACGCATTTCTGTGGGAATAGCTGCACTCGTGTGTGCACTCATTCGTACAGCAATCAATGCATGTATGGAATATACCTTTGCTAATGCTCACATGGTATTTGGAGTCGTCTATAAAAGTATTTATGTTGATACAGATCACGGTTTACTTTGGTCTTAGCTTGTATATTACCATGTCATCACATGTATTTGAGTTGGTGCTGTTATGCCTCAGAACGAGTATCTGGCAATCTAACTTGCCCTTTGTGCTTGTGATTGACTCTTCGTGAGAGTGTGTGTACTTTACTCAGTAATTCGAATAGAAAAGTTAAAAGAGAGATTACATGAGATGCGTTATGCCATTTTCGCTTCCTGATAACAAAAAGCATTGGCAAAACCAATAGGTCGTGCTTAAGCAAAAGCTAATGGTTTGTCATTTTTTTCACCATGTTGTAGAGCAGCATGGCTGAAAATTGAGAAATAAAAGCCATATAATGCAGTCAGCGCTGGGAATGTCATAGCGCTTATTTTTTACTGACTTTCAGCCATGCGGCCAGCAACTGCACTGCTGTACAACATGGCTAAACAAAACATTGGCAAAGCCAATAGTTTTCGCATAGTGTGACCTATTGGCTTTACCAAATCTTTTTTTTTTTTTTTACTGTTGAACTTCTTCACAACCTTCTCCTACATCCATACTCTCCGACTACTTCCCTGTGATCCCATGTGAGCTTATGTGGATTGGTCGGTTTTTTAAGCAGAGAAAGAAACCGACAGATTGATCAAATTATTACCAGAGATGAAACTCTGTTCCACAAAACTATAGTGTGTGAAGTGTTTGACAGCAAGCCCACGTGTGATAAACAGCAGACTATCCGCTCAAGATTCTTCTTTGAAAACACTCATGTCTAATACAATGAGAAAACAAGTATTTATGAAAGTCGGAGCTATTAGTGTTGCATTATTATTTGCAACGCCAATAGCTCAAACTTTCAGCAATGCAAAACCTATTGCATTGCAAATGCTTGTGTTTTTTTTAACAGACCACGCGGTGGTGATGCAACGGAGAAGTGAGCGGGGGAAGTAGTGAGCACGGGGGGGGGAGGGGTCAGGGGATGGAGCAACCGAGGAGCAGAAAATGAAATAAAGTTGAGTTGGGGAAAGCAATGGGTGAGCTGGTGTGTTTGAGGGGGAGGGTGGTTTGGGTGGACCATGGAGCACATGCCGGAAGCAGCACTTTGGAGGGAGCAAGAAAACAGCAGCACTCTTGGAATGCTGAAAGCAAAATAAAAAAGGTAGTTTCCTGAATGTGAGAAGGGGGAAGAATACAGGTCGTTCAACAGACTGTTAAGCATCTGGAACATGTAGGCATCAGAAGTTGAGATGATGATGGATTCTACCTGCATGCTAGAGTCAAACTGTGCCCCTAGGATCCTTGCATAGGGGTTGGGGGGGTTGTGAAAGGCCAACAGATAGAAAGTAAATTGTTTTGGTCAATGAAGAAGTATGCAAAAGGGGCAGAGAGCCATTTGGTGATGCATAGCTGTGAGACTGATCTTGGTTTGGAGGCTGCACGTTAAACATATCAAGGAGAAAAAGACTGGAGTATTAGAAATGACAGAGGTCAGAAGAGAAACTCTTTCTTGTAATACCTAGGGTTGCTAGGATTGCTAACAACCTTGAGTGATTGAATGTCGAAAGCCACAGAAAGGTTAAGGAAGTAGCTAACAGAAGCCATTTCACCGTGACTGGCAAAGGTGACTAATCTAGATAAATGCTCAAAAGCCACCTCAAGTGGGGATGACAATAGTGTATTTAGTGACGGGAAAGAGAGAATGAGAGGAGTGAACACCAGCCAATTAAGGATTTGGATGAGAAAAAGCAATTCAAGTTGAGATACTCGGCCTTTGTTGGATCAAGAGAAGGGTTGGATTTTTTTCCTATTTAGCAAAAGTAGAGCAACCATGGACTTTAAGCACTGTGGGTAAAAGTTAGATATAAGAAACATACCTGTGAGCAAGATGGAAACAAGGGTTCAGTAGGAGCAGAGGTTAAACTGAGATGACATTAAACATTTATTTATTTATTTGAAACGTTTTATAAAGCGCGAACATGACCCATCCGGGTATCAGAGCGCTGTACAAAGTGGCATAGAAGTAACAAATGAAGTAACTTAATCACAAAGTCCAAGGGAGGCACATACAAGGTCAAAGGGGGGCCAGGAGGAGTCAGCCAATCTAGTGGGACCTGCAAAGTTTCAGCAGAGCAATAGATCAAACTGACAAGTGAGAAGAAACATAATGCAATTTGAACAAAACGGTAAGTAAGAGTATCAGAACAGGAGACAGAAGTAGATTGAGATGGTATCAGGGCTAATGCTGTAGATGGTCATTCATGAGTAGCCATTTGACATGTTTTTTTGAAAGAGGCAGTAGATGGGTTGGGTCTGATCTCAGGAGGAAGAGCGTTCCAAATTCTTGGAGCAAGACCAGAAAAAGCACGATTGTAAGATCTTTTCTTATTGAATTTTGGAGGTTTCAATAGTAGGGTGTTAGAGTTTCTTAAGTTTCGAATCAAGCCACATAGCTCAAGTTTTTTTGCCAGGTAAACGGGGGTGTTGTAATGAATAGCTTTGTGCGTCAGGCAAGCTATCTTGAACCGAATCCTAGCTTCAATGGTCAGCCAGTTTAGTTGCAGCTCAGTAAAGAAAAACAGCAGCAGCCATTGACGAAGACCTTGAAAGACAGCCACATCACGCCATTGGGCCACTACATCAATGTTCCTCAGGTCGGTGGTAAAGTCAACAACAGTATCATTACACAACATCATCATCATCAGTCCCATCCAGGGGTTAACAGAGGCCTCCACTATACTCATTCCACTTACCCATATTTTTGTCCATTTATTTGGGCTTCCTATTCCAGCATATACCAACCTCTCTGCCAGCATGCCCCAATCCATATCGTTCTTCTAGTCCCCCAAACCCGGGCTCAATTTGGATTTCCACATGCGAGTTATATTTTGCTTGGCCACCATCAGTCCCAAGGTGACCCAGACTGAGGTCTGTTTCATCCCACACATATAAAAGGCACCATTTGGCAGATAGTGCCAGAGTACTTCCCACCACCTCGTTGAGGCAGGTGAGTACCCCCTCCCAATAATATTGAAGCACGGGGCAACTACAAGGCATAGGTGGGGGAAAAGCCATCTTGACCACACCTCCTATGGCACCGAGCATGATCCGATTTGCCCATTTTAACCAAGGTAGTACATGCATAATAGCTACGATGGAGTATTTTCAGCTGCACTAGTCGAAATATGGAGCGTATTGTGACCTCTCTACGGGAGGCCAGGGCATCCGGCCACTCCTCCTCCTCCTCCTCCTCCTCCTCCTCCTCCTCCTCCAAATCCCCCAGATCACACTCCCAACTCGCCTGCAGCCTGGTCAGGGGAGTTATTAATCAATCTCCGGTAGGTAAGCGAGATTGCCTGTTTCGGCATGTGTTCATCTAACAACCTATGCTCAAGTAGAGAGGACTCTGGGAGATCCATTCTCCTGGGAATTGCCTTCCGAAGGGCGTTCCTGACCTGTAGATATTGGAAGGTCTCGGATAGGGCCAACTGGTACTCTCCCCGCAGCTCTGGGAAGGAAAGCACATCTCCTTGCCTCCACAAATCACCCACCCTTGACAGGCCTATCAACGCCCATTTGTCAAACTCTGTGTTTGGCCAGGGTGCCTAACTTCGCCATATCCCACAATGGGGGGGCCTGTGTGATTTTGTCCCTCCACCCCATGTTGTGTATTGCGGTATGCCAAAGAGCAAGAAACCCGTAAATGGCTCTAAGAGGGCCACCCAACCTCTTGTTATCCCAGCCCATCCTATATACCAGTTCGCCCTCTGGCAGACGGACCCAGTGGTTTATAGCGGTTAGCTGTGCTGCCCAATTGTACTTTGTCAGGAAGGGCTAAACCACCCTCAAACCAGCTCCGAGTCAGTTTTTGCAAAGCAAAACGTGGGGAACCTCCGTCCCAGAGAAGGCTGCGCACCTCACGATCGATGGTCTGAAAATAGGTCGCAGGAACCGGGTATGGCATATTATGGAGCGTGTACAAGAATGGCGGCAGGGCCATCATCTTGAAGAGGCCTGTCTTCCCCAGACAGAGGCAGGGCTCTCCAATATCGGACATCCACTCTCAGCCTATACAATGGCGGCTCAAGATTACAGGTGTTGAAAACCCAAGGATCACGCGTGATCAAAATTCCCAGGTACCCGAAACCACCTGCCACCACTTGGGCCTCAAAGGCAGGCGGCTACACCGGAGTCTACCAGCTAAGTACATATATTAGTGATTTACGCCAATTGATAGTATAGCCCGAGTATTGTGAATACCTGCGCGAGTCTTTCAATGGAGTCTGGGGGTCCGCAACATACAGCAGAATATCATCCGCTTAGAGGCAACCTCTATCTTCCCACTCTGCAGCCCATCTCAGTCCTCTAATCAACGCATCTGATCTCACCCATGCCCCCAATGGCTCCAGCACCAAGGCAAAGATTAAAGGGGAAAGAGGACAGCCCTGCCTTGTGCCCCGTCATAACGAAAACAGGGCAGACGTGTCCCCATTCACCGCCACCTGGGGAAGTGGATCAGAATACAGGAGCCAAATCCAGGACAGGAAACAGGCCAAATCCAAACTTTTCCAAGAATGCGTAAATAAAGGGCCACTCTACCGTGTAGAAGGCCATACACGCATCCAGGAACAGTATGATTGCATCCTCTTGGATCCGGTCCGCCCGGCCCAAGGCACCATGCAAGCGCATAGGTTAAGTGCTGTGCTTCTTCTGTGCATGAAGCTAGACTGGTCTGGATCGACCAGCGGGCTAATGACTCGAATCAAACGTGTGGCCAAAAGTTTAGCTAGTATTTTAACTTCCGTGTTCAATATCGAAATGGGCCTCTATGAGGCACTTTGCTCAGGTGGCTTGCCGTCCTTGTTGATCACCACTATAGTAGCCACTCTTTGATCTCGATGCAACACACCGGCCTCTCGGCTTTCTAGGAACATGTACAGGAGGCGGGGCGCCAGTTCTAGGGCTGCAAGTTTGTACAACACTATGGGGAGTCCGCTGCGCCCCACCGCTTTACCAGGGTTGAGAGCTCCGACGATGTCTGCCACTTCCTCCTCCGTCAGATCCCCATCCATTGTTTCCCTATCTGACTGCAACAGGCCTGGTATTTTGATATCTGCTAGAAGTTCTTAAGATTCCTCAAGAGTGGCAGTGCCAGCCGAGGCATAGATGCGGATATAGTGGCCCGCAAACACTGAGGCCACCCCTGTCTATCTCGCACGCACTCCCCAGCCTCATTTAAGATTTCCAGAACTCAACAGGACCTCGCCTCCCTACTGTCCAACAAAGCGAGGAGCTTCCCGGCATGATCGCCCACTTCATATAGGCGACGTTGCTTAGCACAGAAGTAGTTTCTAGCTGCCTCTGTTGCCACCTCCTTATATTCCCTCGGTTTCAAGGCCAGGTTAGGGTTGGATCTCCTCGGTCCCCTGCAACAAGCTGGGACTCCAGCACCATGATCTCACTCTCGATTCTCTCTAGACTAGCTCTCTTTTCCTTCCTATATCCCGCAATCAGGGCTATAAATGGATCTCTTATCACCTTTTTGTAAGCCTCCCATAGCATCTGGGCAGAGGTCACAGAGCCCTCAATCTCCGTAAAGTAAGTCTCTGTAGTTTCACAAAGACTTTCGCGGATTAAAGATACTTTTAAAGTACCAAGGGTTTAGCACAACCCTACGACTACCACCACCACCTGTCAGTCCATAGGTTACACAGACTGGGGAGCGATGAGAAATACCCCTGGCCAGGTGTGAGATTTCTTTAAAATAGGGGAGTTGACGGGCCGAAGTTAGGATGTAATCAATGCGTGAAAGACCCCCATGGGCCCCGCCCAAGAAGAAGGTGTACTGACATGCTGTGGAATTAAAGGCTCGCCACGTATCAATAAGCCAGTGTAACTCCATGAATTCCACTAAAGGCCTACGTTGCAATGTCGACTGGCGAGGAGGCCAGCAGTCCGCTTCCTCATCGTTCAGCGCAAAACTATTTGAGCAGGTGAAACACAAACATGGGTTTGTATTGCGGCAGAGCTCTTCAAGATCCCAGAAGCAACAGAACCAGTCAGCTACACCCAGAAACACAAATCATCGGAAGTGGGCAATGTCACAGTAAATCACTGCTCCTGTGTTTGCTGCGCCCTACCCAGTTCCATGCAAAAGAGACAAAAATGCTGTAATTCTACGGCAGATCTGTGAAATCCCCGGGAACCTCAATACCCCACTAAGACGGGTCGTTAATTTCAAATGCGCCACTCTTCCTAAAGAGACTCTTTTTGGAACAAGCCTTCATTTCGTCTTGTCTTCATCTTCTTTGACTATACATTGCCTCCTATGCATGGGAGCAGGTGGGCAAGTAGGTTCTTAATCCAGTGTTCATCACAGACTGCCTCCACAAACAGCAAAGGCGCGCTGGAACAGATGCTTTTCAGAACACAAGTGACCTCTAGAGGGGCACAGATCACTGGGCGCACTAGTACCCAACTCCACACCAGCGTATGATATCAGCCGTGACCCCACACATCACAGCGGTATAGCGGTGCACCTTACACATATTACAGATTTACAGAGTAGGACGCAGCTTGCAACAGGTTCTTTACACTTAAAATTTCAACAATTAAAAAAATAAAATAATTGCAGCCCCGTGTGAAATTTCTCTCTACTGGGAACTGAATTAAAAGACAAAAACTATTTTTCACCAAGATTATTATAGGAAGAAAGCATCCGTAACTTGGTGAATTTGTGTGGATTACACCACCACACTCTCTCCCTCTCCCATAAACTATGATACTAGAGCTAACGAGGCCGAGGAGGCGCTGTTAACGCATGGATTTGGAAGACAACCCTTTTCCTACATGGACTGACTGGCTTTGAAACTTCTTTCACTCCTGCAGCCACTTTCTCCACAGCCTTGTCATACTGTCCAGTCCCTTCACAATGTTGCTGATGGATTTTAAGGCCTCACATCCCACCCTACACCCCTCCATAGGGTTTCTGAGCCCTACATGAAAAGCTCTGTACCTGCTTACATCTAACCGATGCAGCCCCTCTCTTAGATTGCTGTTCAAGCTTTAGTAAACCAAGGCACATTTTGACACACCTTCAGTTGTATCCATAACCCATGGCACACTTGGGGCACTACAGTCAAACAGTGTCTACCTTATTAGCAACCAACAAGGAGTGCACTGAAGAGCAGGCGCTAAACACAGGGTCCTGTAACCCACACGAGGGAATATTTTTATTTCTAAGTCTGGACTCCAGTTACTAGAACTGACAGCACTGGCTTATTCGCCCCTTTAGCGAAAGTACTACCATGCCTCCATCTCGCAGTTCAACTTGTTTCGAAGTATGCGGGAATGTTTTCAAAATATGTATTAGAAGTTTTGTGCAGTGCCAAACCTACCCATTCACTAGTGCTACTCTGCAATCAAATGTACAGAATTCACACTGACAAAATAAGTGATTGTAAGGGGTTTAAAACCAGCTAAATGCAAGGAGTGATCCATGACCAGAATCCCTAAATCTTTCCCAAAAACCAGCCATGAGCCTGAAGAGCTTTGCCTTCAGTAGTTTCCTGACCTAAAGATCATTTCGTTTAGGGCAGAAGTGTGGGCTCAGGCTGTTCTCATTTCGTGCTCCTAAACCAACTGATGGTAACTTGCTGGTTGGTATGTTATAAGGCGTCAGATCCCAGTGCACAACAGTTAATTTAAAATTTGATCTGTTGCTCCATTAGGAGCCAGAGAAGTTTCAAGATATTACGTCCTTGTAGAAACAGCGCTTTCTGCCCCCGGTTCTGTACCTTTTACATTTACTTCGTTATAGTGGTTGGCTAGTCTAGATGACATTCCAGTAGTCCAAACGAGGGTTGGTTTCAGTCGAGCTTGATCGCTGGCTTGGAGTAGTGAGAGGATTATTTTGTATGAGAGCCAGCTGGAAGAGGTCAGTCTTGACCAGTGCATTGGTTTGAAGTTCAAAGGTCGGGCCAGAATCTAATACCAATCCCGCGTGCCTACTTTAAAGATGCCTTTAAAGTCCAGGCCAGAGTGACGACCCAGCAAGACGCGAGTGCCATCGTGGGGGTGGAAATGTCAGCCAAGACTTATTAGAGGGGGAGTTGCCCCCATCACTAAGGAGCTAGTAATCAGGAAGGAGCAAGAACCAGGAATACAGAAAGTCAACAAGGCCAAAGATCTGGCTGGAAGAGCACTCTGAGGGGCTTGGGACGATGTGGACAAGACCCTGAGACTGAGTGACCAGTGGAGAAAGGAACGGGAGAAGCCATGTGAGCTGGGAATGCAGCAGCTTGGCCTCGTTTCCTGGTGAATCTGTGAGATCAGGTCTTCATTGGGGGCCTGCGGGTCGCCACGTTGCCGTCAGTGGGTGGTACTGTGCCTGTGATTCTGGAGATCAGGGTCACCTTCCCCACGACCAACTCTCAGAAGACCGGTGCGAGGGAGAGGAACTGACTGATCCTACGCAGGAGCAGCAGAAGCCGTGGAGCAAGGTCTCCACTCAAGCAGGGCACCATAAATAAGCACACCGCTGTCCCCACCACGTGAAGCGACAGTCTTAGCCTCAACATAATATAAAAAAAATATACAAAATACCCACACTGGCTCTCAAAACAATTTGCATGAATCAGAGTTTGGGTGGTCAGAGTTACCCAAAGAAGTAAAGGGGATAACAGATTAAATACAAGTGCAAGGCCCGGGGGCACGAGGCAGTTCCCCAAACACAGTAGAGGTGCAATATAAAACAGATTGTGCACTGTGCCCAGTAGTGAGTCAAGACACAAAAGATACGTGTAGCTCTACAAATATGAAGAGAACTAGCATAGTGGGGGAAAAATAGCATTATTCCATCCCCATAGCTTGAGCAGAGTGAAAGTAAGCACCCCAGAGATAGACTGGACTAATTCCCTGTTACCTTTAGGCACCTAGTGTCCCTCGGACTCAGTGAGTCCACTCATACCCAGGACAGAGCTCTCCCTTGAGAACTGGCTGGCGTTCCCAATCTTTGATGGGGGGACTGGGGAGAGGATGACCTTCCAACCACTTCAAGCATAGCCTCACCAAGCAATAAAGAACCGGAGACCCCCATCCATAAGAGTACTTCTGGACACACAGAAAAGAACAGAACACAAGAAGGACCAGATGGCAACCTACAACCCATTAATGACAGCATAAAGAAAGGCCTTCCTGAGTACAGACGACGCCCAGTCTCCTGCCACCAGAGGAGACATTCAACTCTTAATAAAAGCATTTGAATCATAATTGTCTAACCTCTGAAAAGACATTGTGAACTCACTTAAAGACTTAGATCACAACCTGCAAAAAGCTGCTGAGAACAGACTAAATCAAGTAGATAACAGGGATGGCCGAGAAGGTCCATAAACAAGATGTGTTGGAGGAGAGAGAAAACATTCCTCCAAGTTTGCCGAAAAGCTTAAAAAAAAAAAATAGAAAATCATTCCAGGAGAAACATGAATCAGAGGAATTAATCTAGAGAAACCCAACTCAGAACTAGAACGATACGGGAAGATCTCTTCTGCCATTTTTTAGCAAAGAACCAAGATTTCACTATTTTTTTTTGTTGTAAATTTTTTATTTGAATTTCAAATGCCACAGCCGAGGTTCGCCTTCAAGCGTGCCCAGAATTTGAAGGACAGACTCGTCCATACGAGGCCTGTGCAGCGAATGGTAAAATCATCTATTCCATCTGGGCACTACCCATGTGGGGGGTGCTCAGTATGCGAGTTAACAGAGAAGACTATGAGTGTGCAGCTGCATAACGGGAGAACGTGGTACCTTAACAGGTTCAGTAATTGTAACTCTTCGAATGTTATCTATAGATTGACATGTCAATGTGGGCTATATTACATCGGCCTCACAACCAGAAAAATTAAAGTTAGGGTGCAAGAGCATCTCAGTACCATTAAAACTGGCAAACTAACGACTAGATTGGTCCAACATTACCGAGAAACACAACATAACCTCCGAGCAATGAAGTGGGTGGTTTTAGAGAAGGTAGTGGGTGACTAACAATGTGGAGAGAATACTTGCCATGAAGGAGGCACGTTGGATTTATTCTGAGAAGGCGGACCAAATTGGCCTTAATGACCAGATTGAGTGGAATAAGATCAGTAAACAGTGATTGGAAACATGTAGAATGGGGCTCCTCTGTCTCCTATAAAGTCGCTTCTGTTACAGCTCCAACCCCTTTCTAATGTGTGTACATGGTTTTGGGCTCAATGAAGATACTAGGCATATAGCTTGATTATAATTTTTATATGCCTTGTGTATGGTCACCAGTTCTGGTTGGCCGTGTCTATGAGGTGCGAGTGGCATGAGGTCATTCTTTTGGGCTGAGTTTTATAGTCTATAAGCATCTTGTGTGTGGCAGCAATGAGCTGGCACTCTTTGACGAATTGGTATTTGATCTCCAGCTTTACAATATTCAGTGGGAGTGCTGAAATTGTTGTGGACGGGTTGGAGAGAGGATTATGGTAGATCTTCATGATTAGCAGCGCTAATGATATGCGCTGTTTTTTCAATTTGATAACATTAAAGTTGGACAGTTAATATAATCTTTGCTGTTCCTCCCCTTGGTTTTTGAAAAGAGAGCAACAATATAGGAAATAATAAAAACGAAAATCGGGCCCTTACTTGGAACTCTGTTTTTATAAAATAATTGTCTGAAAACGATTATATTTATATATGCGACCAATTTGTCATTCTAAGATGGCCGCGCTTTTGGTATTGCGTTGTTTGATGTTCTGTTTAGAGTCTTTATCGGTGATCATGTGACCGCCGTAGTGACGTGTTACGAAACGAGATGGGTCGCGCTTTGTTTTAAATGGAGTGAGTGGTTAACCAGGCAAAATGCTGGGACGATTGACCGCGTTCAGTTGCACTTCAAACGGTGAGAGTATGCTGGTTGATTTGTTGGTAACGAGTGAATCCCTGAGCACTTTGGAATAGATACGAGCAGTGAGCGTGCCCGAGGGTACTTGTAAGCGAGTAAGTTGAACTGCGGACGAATTCACTAAGCAGTGATGTTTTCGTTTTTATGTCGAGTGGAGCGGAAGGAGTACGGAAAAAAGAGAAAGTGATATGGGTCAGATGGTGTTAATATTTAGAAATAGGAAAAGGGGAAAGGAGGTGTTTTGCTCTCCGTTCCGGGGCTAGTGGGCCAAATGTAATTTGTCGAATCTTAGGGGCAAGCAAATATGTTCCGGGATTATACATTTTACTTAAGTGCGATTTTCACGCTGTGACAGAGCCTGAATATGGAATAATGGCCGGGGAGAATTGTATGATTCAGAGTCGCATAATTATAATCTAAATAGGAAATAGTTACGTAAAATTGTTGTGTTGTCTGTTTCCGCAGATGAAGGTGTGAGCAATAGAGGTGCTTCTGAAAGGGAAAAAAAGTGTAAACAATATACATCCCTACAACTGAGTGAGAGCTGGTATGTGGGCCCATGGTTCTCACTAGGTAAATATTTACCGATACCTCAGGATGTGTGGCTGCTAATTTAAAGCAGTCCACATCTGCATGATTACCTGTACTGAATTAACAGTAAGAAATGGGTGGTGTTTCTCTTGAGTTACCAGTCGTTGTTTTTTCTTTTTTGTATGTCTGTCAGTCACTCGTTCTTGATATATAAAGGTCCAGGGAGGTGATTGCTGACCTCAGATGCCCTGATGAATTTGCCGTTACCTTTGAAAAGGCAATGAAACATGTTGGCCATGCTCAAAGTGGTTAACAACATGCTGTGTTTTTAACATTGGGCCAACTCACGCTGTGGAATAAAAAGTCAGAAGTACGTATGTGAGTTGTACCCATTTTTATTTGAGGCTTCTTGTGTCTCATGCCTCTTGGGGTCTTATGTTTTCTTTTTTAAGTCTCTTTCACCTTTCTCGCACTGGACACATTTTATTCTCATGAGAAAGTTATCGATGATGATAAATACGTGGGCAAGCTGGTGAGAACCTGCCATTAGCTCCTCTGGTGGTGCACACATGAGATACTTTCTCATTTCCCTACACTTTTGCGCACTTGTCTGTCTTCATGACATGTATGAATTACATTTTTGATAGGCGCTGTCTGAGTGAATTGACTATTGACTGGTTTCTCTCTTTTCCCCACTGGGGGATCTCTTCTTTTTCTAAAATTATTAACCTGTAAGGCACGGGGGATTAGGTCATAGTTCATGAAAAGAACTCCTTAGCTTGGGAACAGATAAACATATCGCCCTGTAAGTAACCCTACATATTTTTGTACACAAAGTGGTTATAGTGCCTGATGCCAGGTCTTTTTGTTGGATTATATGGTAAATTTTTATTAACAAAGAAAAAGGGTGTGTGCATCACATGAGTTATTTGACATACCATGAGAAATTAATTGTGTACATTTGGTAATCTTTGATATCACATTTCTGGGTGAACAGACGGATTGTGAGAAAGCAGTCCATTATACGTATTATTAACAATTATTAACAATGCCACGTGATTGGGCAACACATTTATCCTCCCCTATTTTTATCATAACATTAGGACATATAATGTCGTATCGACAACTCGTGCTCTGCATGGACTGCCTCTATATGTATTCCATCTACCCCAAACCTACCATTTCCTAGGGCATCCCCTGTTATCGTATAGAGATCTCTCCGCCACCATGCACCAATCCATGTCTCCCTTCCAGTCGTTCAGGGAGGAAGTAGCTGCCACTCCCCACTTTTGCGCGATATTGCGTTTGGCTACCATCATGCCCAGCGTTACCCACATTTGGCCTGCTCGTGTCAAGTCTGTGGCTTTCCAAATATTGAGTAGGCATAGTTTGGCCGATGATCTTATAGCAGAACCGGTTACCTCACTGATGCATGCTAATACCCCATTCCAGTAAGTTTGGACAATTGGGCATTCCCACAAAATGTGAAAGAAAGTCCAAATGGCCACATTTCCTAAGGCACTCCATGTCGATCTGCCTGCCCATTTTTACCCGTGGAGTGCAGGAGACGTAGACTCTGAAGAATTTTTAACTGTACTAAACGGAAGCGTAGTCTTAGCGCAACCACTCGCGGGTGAGGCTAGAGCCACATCCCAGTCCTCTTCCTGCAGGTCTTCTATGTCTGTGTCCCAGCGTTGCCGGAGCTGGGCATGAGTGTCTGGGGAATTGTTTATAAGCTTACGGTATGTAAGTGAGGTTGCCTTGGTGTAGAAGCGTTCTTCCAACAATCTGTCTTCCAGAGGAGACGATTCTGGTAGGGCTTCATCAGAGGGAAGTACTGCCAGGAGAGTGTGCCGGATTTGCAGATAACAAAAAGCCTCGGTAGGGGCTAGTTCGTATGTACTTTGTAAATCAGTAAATGGAATCACCCCTCTGGTTGTGCATATGTCTCCCACCATGGAGATCCCTATCAGATCCCACCTATCAAAACCCTGTCTGTTAGCCATCGTGCCCAGGAGTTCCGAATCCCATAGAGGGGTAGCGCATGGGATTCTCTTCTCCAACCCTAATCTGCATAGGGTTGAGTGCCAGAGGGCAACTGATAGGGCTGTTGGTCCCTCCAAAGATAAGTGACGTGGACTGGTGTATAACGCACAATGGTAACCCCCCAGTCTGGAGGACCAGATGATCCATGCGATAGGCTGGTTAATCTCTGGGGTGGTGGGCCCAGTAGTTGACTGTTGTCAATTGGGCTGCTGTGTAATACGTTTGCAGATCGGGAAGGGATATCCCTCCTTCATACCAACCCCGACTCAATTTTGACAAAGCTATACAAGGGGAACCTCCGACCCAGAGCAGAGTCCTGAGTTCGCTATTAACTGTTTTGAAAAAAGTGTCTGGTATTGGAATGGGGAAGTTCTGTAGGATGTAAAGGAAACAGGGCAGCGCCATCATCTTCAACAGCGCTTTCCTTCCCAATAAGGAGAGTGGGAGGGATCTCCAATGTCAAACACCGCTTTTGAGGCGTGTCAGGAGGCGCGTCAGATTTTTGGCAATAAATACCTTGGGGTCAGTGGTCACGTGGATACCAAGGTATCGAAAACTGTCCACGGCCACTCGGATCTCGCATCCAGGGGGAAGGCGGGGCACCGGACCGTGGAGGATGAATATCACAGATTTAGACCAGTTAATTAGGTACCCAGAGTATTCCCCAAAGATCGAAAGGATGTTCATTAGCCTGGGGACAGAGGACCTGGGAGAGGTGATGTACAGGAGAATGTCATCAGCATACAACGATTTCCTATCTTCCCTGTCCTCCATCCAACGCAAGCCTCGGATCAAGGGGTCCTCTCTGACCCATGCCACTAGCAGCTCGAGGATCAAGGCAAAGATCAGGGGACAGAGAGGGCAGCCCTGTTGTATTCCTCTGTGGAGGGGAAAAACCCTCGAGACCCTACCATTAAATACCACCCACGCCATGGGCTGCGAGTATGGTAGTCGCAACCAAGAAAGGAATTTTGGGCCGAAAACCATATGTTTGAGCACAGCAAAGAGATAGGGTAATTTAACCGTGTCGAAGGTCATGCGTGCGTCAAGTGACAGTAACATCATGTCTTCTTTGATTCTGTGTGCTCGCCTCAAGACTCCGTGGAGTCGTCGTAAGTTTAGCGTCGTGTTTCGGCCAGGAATAAACCCAGAATGATCAGGATGAACCAGTTTCGTCATCAGTGGAGTCTAATGGAGTGCAAGAGTTTTGGCTAATATTTTCGGCTCTGCATTGAGCAAGTATATGGGCCTATAAGAGGTACAATGATCCGGGGGGCTGCCTTCTTTATGAATTACTACCACTGAGGCTAGTCGCTGTTCCTCTGGAAGTGTCTACTTTTCTGCTTTTCTCAAACATTTTCAGGAGATAGGGTACAATAGTGGATGCCGTAAGTTTATACAGTTCTACAGGCATTCCATTAGGTCCCACTGCTTTGCCCGGCTGTAGTGATCGGATAGCTAATTTGAATTCCTCTGTGAGGTCGCTTTCTAGAAGTGTTGCCTCATCCGGAGATAGGGTCGGGAGGGGCCTATCCGCTAGGGAAGTCAAGGAGTCTTGTTCCGATGTTGATGCATCAGAAGAGTATATTCGTAAGTAGTAGGCTGCGGAAGTGTCAGTGATATTTTGTGGGTCTTTCAGACGCTCTCCGTCCGGTGACTTGACTTCCGCCACTCATCTGTTAGCCTGGTCTCGCCTTTCTAACCAAGCGAGCAGTTTCCCCGATCGGTCTCCCAGTTCATAGATCTTGTGTTGAGTGGCTTTATGCTTGATCCTAGCCGCATCTGTCACCAATACCCTATATTCCTGCTGTTTCAGTAGCAGGCGATGTGGTGTATCTGTTTGTGCATTTTGTGCCACCTGTTTCTCTAGCTGTAGGATTTCTTAATCAAGCTTCTCCTTTTTGTCTCTTTTGTGTCGCACCATCAGAGACGGGGCCTGTCCCCTGATCACCGCTTTATAGGCTTCCCAGAGTGTTAAGGAAGCATCAATCAGGGTTTTGTGAAGCGCACTACTCACTGTGAGGGGCTCAAGGCGCGGGGAGGGGGACTTGGCGCAGCTTCGTCTCATCCGAAGAGCCAGGTCTTGAGGTTCTTCCTGAATGCTTGCAGTGTGGGGGATCGTCCGATGCCGAGAGGGAGTTGGTTCCAGGTCTTGGTTGCGATGTAGGAGAAGGATCGTCCCCCCGTTCTGGCTCTGCGAATGCGAGGGATTTCAGCCAGGGCAAGATCGGCGGATTGGAGGAGTCTTTTGTGTACGTAGAAGGAGACTCTTTCGTTGAGGTATTGGGGTCCGATGTTGTGGAGGGATTTGTAGGTGTGGGTGAGGAGCTTGAAGGTCACTCTTTTTTCGACGGGGAGCCAGTGCAGCTCTCGTAGGTGTTGGGTGATGTGTTGTCGTCGTGGGATGCCGAGGACCAGTCTAGCTGCAGCGTTCTCGATAGTCTGGAGTTTGAGGCGTAGAGAATGGTCTATTCTGGCGTAGAGGGCGTTCCCGTAGTCCAGTCTGCTGGTTATGTGCGTGACGATCTTTCTGGACTCGGGGGTGGGGGCGATCCTTTTGGCTCTCCACCGGGGGTCTTCAAATTGGGTGAGGGCCGCCCCAAGGGGGGGGCCTCATATGACCCAGGGGGGCCCCCAAACTCTTGCCAAAAGAAGCATTATGCTGATAACAGTGCTATGTTTTAAGCGGAAAAAAATGTGCAGCAGTAAGCCGCCCTGTAATAGGCCATCACTAACATCTTTATTCATTTATATCCTAGCTGGGAGTATGTGTCAAAAGGGAATGAACTCCAAATATTTTGCAAAACCTCCCACCCCACAATGTGGATACTTTTACAGGTAATTAAGGCCTGCTTGATCAGAATGGTATATTTGGCAATCATGCATTTGATTGCATTTTTAAAATAGTAACAGAACTTAACTGTAATGTTTAACTAAGTCTAGACATATTTAAACATTGACAATTTAATAGAGTAACTGTGAAAAAGTCTGAGGGGGGCCCGATGGTTGGTTTTTCAGTGGTGGCACAGCATTAAAATGTTTGAAGACCACTGCTCTACATAGTAGAATACTACAACTTCAACGAGAAAGTATAAAAGAGAAACTCACCAGCGTATTATGAATGAATGAGACCGACGACAATGTCCAACTACCTCCCACCCCAAGCCTTTTTCATTACAAGTACACACCCCTGATTACAACAGGGAAATTTGCGAGTGAAGTGATAGATGTGATGAGATAATCTGTGGCACTTTCCACATGGTCTAGCAAGAGCCCTTTAAGACTGGTATTTCACAGCCATAGAGTCCAGTGGGGAAACATTCATCTAGTATGCAAGAAGAGTTTGAGGGAATGGCCCACTTTCAAAGGCTTCCTGTGTCTTTCCTTTAAACAAAGCTACCCCGGAGGACAGCACAATAACAAAGTTAGCCTTAATAACTTTTATTAATTAAGTTGGTACTGAAACTCAGCAAGCATATTAAAGTGCATCATGTTTCCCCAAAGGCCCCTAAAGTGCTTTCAGGATTTACAATTAACTGTTAAAGTGACAACCAGTAAAAGTGAACTACGCCTCTTACTGTTGGGCACGAGCAGACAAAGCAAGCAAGAGATGAACTAATAGCTTTGATAAAATCTAACCAAAATAGTCCACTACACATTGCGTAAACATACTCTGGCTCACAAATGACAGAGCGGTTCACATGACAAACCCCACAACGGGTGGCTAAAAGGGTTGTGTCATCAGAACCTGAAAATGACAGTGGACCACAACACTTATGCTGCAATTTATGTGTTTTAAGAGTGTATGAAAAAATGACAGGTTAAATGATTTCCTTAGATTAAAATCTAATTCGCAGAATATGAGACCGAACTGAAGGCCAAGTGATTTACTAGAATCACATGATGGCATTTTTTGGGTTGCATTGCACACTAACTCATGTTTATGGCTCATGATTTGGTCAATTAAGCTGCCATGAAAATTGGATTTTCATTCAAAACATGAAAATATTTAGTCAAAGTATTTGAACATTGTAATATATTAGTTCCCAAACTGGAGCTAAACAACAAAATAGTTTATTTAAATTAATTAGCGGAGTTGAGAAGATGTAGTTCATAGAGTGTAGTAATATGTTTCATAACTAGGAGTAGAGGCCTAGGTTTCTTTGCAGAGTTTAGCTTGTATTGGGTATCAAATTACAAGGGTTGTGTGCTTTGTTTACACTTCATGGAAAGACTATGGGGGCAGTTCATGAAGGTAATTTTCCATGTGTAGATCTCCAAACATGTTGATCTACACTTATGTGTAAATCTCCTCATGAAAGGATTCGCCATTTCCATGCGGACGATCTCCATCTAGATGCAGAATTACAAACCTCCACCCCCTCGAATGAGAGTTTGGAGAACCCTACAACCAAATTTACAATCTAAAAGCTACCAGTACTAACTTTAGGGCAATTTGTGGACACCTTCGCCACCAGGACGTAGTTCTCCATATAGAAAGTAAGCAGTAGGGAAATGAATGTTAAATTAAAATATAAAGATTACTTATTCAACTGATAAATATTAAAAAGCCCGATAGCACTACTTAACTTCGATGTTAACTTTTTTATTAAAATCCTGGTCATTAGACTGTAAAACATTTTTCTCGATTTGGTACATCCAGATCAGTCGAAATGTATTAAGAAACACCAGGTACATAACAATTTACGCAGCAATCCACGTGGTCGAAAAGGCCAACAGTCCTCATAACCTTAGATGCAGAAAAAGCCTTCAAACAGGCCGACTACAACTTTATGAAACGGATTTTACAAAAATATGGATTCAGCCCTACATTCACAGCAGTTACACTTGCGGGTTATCAAACTCCAACTTCCATCCATGTGGTCCATGCTGGGTAATACTGGCATCCGCAAGAGCTCCATGCCCCATGAACAGTTATATTGAGATGCACGGCCTTAAAATCCACCCGAGAGCTTGCAGTAGTTGAGTTGAGTCTATAGGTCCTGTTCGTCAATTACAGGCCAGGCCCAAGCGGACCACAGCTTCAATCCTGGCAGCTCAGGGATCATCAGCACACTCCAGCTTGGAAGGATAAGGGGCCCATATGTAGTAGGAAGTTCAGTCCTCCCAGGGCAGCCCAGCAGCCGCATGCCACAGCAGTTGCTGACATGGGTCATGAGGGCTGGCCCAAAGCCACTATTGGCACATATACATGCATATTTTGTTCATGAAACTTTTATTATTATCCAAAGCTGCCAAGAAACCCAAAGCAGTTTCTAAACCAGACCTAAAAAAAGAGAGGAGAAAGGAAGCAAGGAAGAGTAGAAAGAAAGAAGAAAGGTAGGAATAAATGGTGGAAAGGGGAAGGAAGAGAAAAAAATAATCAAGGATAAAGGAGAGGGAGAGCCACAGAAGTACAAATTAAGAGATAGGCAAAGGAGAGAGTACAGAAGAGAGTGCGTAAAGACTAAAGCGATGATGGAACGTAACAGATGAGATAATGATGAAAAACAAAAGAAATTGAGATGCAGGAGAATGTAGTGAAAGGAACAAGTGGGATTGGAGAGTGAGGAAGGTGGGTATAATAACAGAAGGATGGAAGAAAAGACAGGAGGAAAACAAGCAAGGTTAGACAGAAAGGGAGAAAAGAATGGCAAGAGAGGAAGGACATAAAACAAGTTAGGGAGGGGAAGGAGGAGAGAGAGATAGGAAACAGTAGGCAACTCTTGATCAGGTGTGCACCTTCTAACTCAACTTTTGGCATCTGCCTACCCCACAGACGCTAAAAGCCTACAGGAGAAGAGACTGTGCCAGTGTGACTGGGAATGCCATGCATCTATCAGCAGAAAAATCTCACCTCTGGGCAGCAGGAATAAAAAAATTAAAAAACACTGGCAAAGCCAATAGGTCTTGGGACTTAATGTGACAATGCATAGTGTGCGCACATTAAAGACAGACCAGAAACAAAAATACTTACTGTATTGAAAGCTCGCTCGCTCTAGCTCTTTTTTTGTTAGCTATTACAAATAAAGGTCAGATGGCAAGAACGCCTTCATTATAGTCTTTTTTATTTCAAATCTGTTTATTGACTATATAAAAAGAAAGGCACAATAAGGCAATGTACATCACAAATAACATAATACACTGGCAAGGACTTGCGAGGATTATTCTTTACACCCAAAAAAAAAGGAGAAAAAAACCAAAGAAGGATGGGGATGTAACAAAGATGTGCCAATATACACATTATGGTCTTTTGTCAGATAAAATAGAAAGAAAGGAAGAACTATAATGAAAACTCACCACCAGATCTATTGACACAGACACAAAAAGAGGATGGTATAGAATGCCAGAGAGATTTCTGAATAGGCTTCCTTTTGTTTCTATGAAACGAAGAAAAAAATACTGGTCCTGGTGGCACTTCTCAGATCCTTCCAAGAGAGAAAGACAGGCCGGGGACAAGTAGTGCACAGCAGAAGGGCGCTTCAGAGAGATACGAGAGGATGGTGGGCATGCAAACGAGGCACACTTCAGGAAAAGATGTAGGAGCAAAAGAGATACGAGATGGTGGTGAACAGGGTTCATGGGGAGCACAAAGGAGAAGGTGGGAGGGGTGGCGGGGAACAAAAGAAGAACAATGCAAGACCCAAGGAAGAAACCCTGTAGGAGCAGGCACAGAGGGCTAGAGTTGTAACGCACCTCATGCAGTTCAACGCAGCCACTCGAGTGGAGGCAGAGGGATACACCCATACAGCCAATAGCAATAGATCAAGGATCAGTACTTCACTGGACTGAGTCTTGACAAAGTCGAAGAAAACGAATGGTTAAAAGGGGCGGACCCAAAAGCCACTATTTATTGCTGTAAACAGGTCAGTTTGCTGTGAAAACCCAGACCTAAGAAGGGAGCCGAAGTGCACAAGAGACCAGCACAGCACAGGCAACACAAAGCAGTTCACTCTACAATATGAACACAATAATATGAAGGTCACAGACACTTCAGCACAATGAAAACCGCGTTTTAAGAACTCCATCTGTCCACTGCAGAAGCCAGGTCAGATGCTGGGATGACAATATAGCCTTTGTCCACTGCACAGCTCTCTTGCCATCTCAGGAGGCAAGAAAGGTAAGATGTCTTGCTGGAGGGCAGGTGAGAAAGAAACCAATTTTTTCACCAACACAAACGTCCACAATTTTCTTTTCAATTCAAATTAGCGATGTAATGGCACATTAAAAGCCTTTTTGTCATGATACCATACCACTTAATGTACTGCCTATGATGCGCTCTATAATTTCTTATACCCTTGAACGGTGGATGCAGCGCTGACCAACAAACGGATTTTTAGGTCGAGCCTGGCAGTGAATGCGCTGCTCTACGAGACATGCTGTATTCAATTATGGATTTGAAGCTCCGCCCACTATCCGCCCGTATTTTTCATTGGCTGATCATTGTCCTTTGTAAATGCTGGCTTCTGATTTGTTAATAGGCTTGTTAGTCCCTCCTTACTACCGCCTTGTCTTCATTTGTAACCTCCCATGAGGACTGGCCCTTTTACTTCAGTTTTTACACAGTGCTTCTTATTTAGTCTGTAAACACTATTTTCTTTAATGCATGACATGCTTTCCTGCTACATTCAGTGCGCCATGCGCACTTTCCAAGCAGCCCGTGACAATGGCGGCCGCTTCTTTGAAGTGAAGTAGGTCTCGCATTTACAAGAGTTTGAGCTATTGGCATTGTAAATGACAATGCCTTTTATTTATGTGTTAATTATCAAAATAGATGAATAAAAGGCATTGTCATTTACAATGCCAATAGCCTAAACTCTTGCAAATGCGAGACCTATTGCATTGCAAATGCTTGTTTATATTACGTTTAGTTGTCTGGTGTAAAGGTAGACTCGGTCACAATGCCACAGCTCTATGAGGCGTGGAGAGATCCTTACTATGAACAGGTTAATGATTTCTCACATCTTCTGCCCCCTACATGCATCCCTCTACAAGCTCCCCTGCCAGAAATGAGCAGTTTGTGGAAGATAACATGACACCCGACCAGACATCTGCTGGGTCTCCCCAGTGAATAAGGGGGAATGGAACCAGTAAAAAAATAATAGAGCCATATGGTTGCCTCTGGCTCAGCTGCAGGTACTCGTGAAACCTCAGCCCATAATAATGAGCAGAGCTCTCAATGGAGGTGATGTGGCCTAGTGGCTTCAGCTGCCAACCATGCAACATGGCGGACTAGGTTCAAACCTGGACTCGGCTCAGCATCCTGTAAATCCAAGCAAAGGGCTTTGTGCCAGACAAAGAATGTCTAGTATGCATGTCGTGATGTGCTTTTATGTCCCTGAGCAAGGTTTGCACTATGAAAACTGCCAAAAATAAAATGTGGACTCTGCTTGTCACCAAGGCTCTGATCCCAGACTGCAAGATTTAAGGACAAAGCATTAACCTTTGATATCAGAGATGGTAGTCTAGTGGCTGAGTTGCACAGTGCAAAACTGAAAATAGTGGATCAATCCCGGCTACCCTGGTTCACCAAACTGTGTAATCCTAGATAAATAGCTTATTTCACTGAGCCTTATTTTTGGTCATCATCACACATGAGAGCACTTTCAAATACACGAGTTCAGGATGTTCACTGTACAAAAACTTCTTGTTTTTAATAGCCTATGATGTTGCTACATCTGGATTAAGAATCAAGGTCGCATATAGGGTACACATGACAACTGACTTGCCTCTTGGTTCACCAATAGCATTGTCAACCAGGGGAGGGAGAGGGTGTGGTGGGAGGGTTTTAGGAATGTTTCTCAGTTCATGTTTAAAAATGCTTTTTTAAGAAATATTTCTCACCCACCTCTACAAAATAATAATGCACTTCGGTCAAGTGTGCGGAAAGACCCACAGATTCAGCAACTATTTGTAATACTGTTCTTTATTAGTCAATAGGGCTGTGTCCTGGAGCCTGACCCAAAAAGTGAATGCCACCCACTGCGCAGGACTGCACCTAAAAAGTGGACAGACACTCGCGACAACGGGCTATCACACAATAGGAGAAGCATTAGGGGTATCTTTGGGATTCATTTTTAACAGGAAATATTCCAGAGTGTAGACAGAGTCTAAATATGGGGATAACTTTGTTTTCTTGTTATACATTATGAGATACCCATCAGTACGCTTTTATTGTTCATTCAGGAGTCAGTAGGCCACATACATGCAGGCTTTCAAGAGGGCACAGGAGCCCTGCTCCCAGGTGACACAGGTCACCATACTGGGAGTTGGAGAAGGCCCATGTCAGTGATTTTCGTGAATTGCTGCTTAAACAGAATCCTTCCGGTTGGTCGCAGAGTGACAACCCCCCCCCCCCCCCCGTATTAAGCCTGCAAATTTGTACTTAAGCATGAATATCATTCACACGTTCCAATAAGTCACACAAGTAAAAATATTTAGTGTGAATTAAGATGCAGTGTTTGATGTGGCACCACTCTTAAATACCTTTACAGCAAGAATGAAAACATTGTAGATGGTCAATTGAACTTACATCTGCAGTTATTAAACATTACCTACAGGCTCTTTAACAGCTTCTCAATGAAGACGTTACATCAATTACCGAGTCCTACGTCTGCAAACAGAAGCGACTGACCTTTCTCTGAGGAAGGGTGGATTCGAATTCACTCTTCTCTCGCTTTTACAACAACAGCATCTTAAGGCAGAAGAGTAGCTTGAAAGAAAGCACTGAAAGATGATGATTTGTTTTTAGTCCGAGCTTCATGGAGGTTAAAAACACTTTACTATTGACCGCGTCATACTTCCCTGAACAGCCATCTCATGGTGTTTTGTTCTAAGACACGACTGCTCTATGCATACACAATAACTACGGTGTGTCCAGTGTTTTTGTATGAAATTCTATGACGCCTAAACAAACAAATCGGTGATGGCCACGGCCACTTTTAGTCACCATAACATGTCCGCCACCCATTTCCAAACCCAAAGAAACTCCACAGGGCATGTTAACAGGCTGGTGCTTTACTTTTCAATTCCTTGTGTTTTTGGTGAAGAATGTTTTGTGTATGTTTCTCATTTTTATCCCACATGATGCTGTGGGCCCATGATTTGTGCCCTAGTCCGGTAATCACACACATCATCATCTCCAGTTGTAATGCAGTGGATGTCGTGAGAGTGGCACTATATTTGCTACGTATGTGCATACACGAACATGGTATAGGATGTGTATGCCTTCAGGACCGGTCTGTTCAGGTTAGCAGATAACACGCGTGATGAAGGCCTGAGCCTTAACATGCGTGATGAAGGCCTGAGCCGGTGAGGTCTCTCTCCGGGAATCAGACCAGCCACAGTAGCGGGTGAATGAGAGCTGTGGTATGCGGGTTCAGACAGGAGACAACCTCAAAAACACAGAGTTTCTTCTCTAATCCTCAAACAAAGGGCAGGAACAACCAGTTGAGCGGTCTTCAGATCACAAGGACATGGACCTCCCAAATTATTGAAGTGACTGCAGCCAAACCTCTTGGCATCAAACTCAACTACTTCTCCTTGAGCTACATATTAAAGAGATGGCCAAGACTATGGACATGTTCTACTGACTGGACGGTCCATCGCTCACCTACCACTAGACGTGGGCGAGCCAACAGCTGAGCCAAGGGTGAGCTGCCTCGAAGAGCCCACGCACGAGTTGAGCCTTGAAAAGATATGACGTGCAAATCATGCAACAGACATGATCGAATATTATAAGGTGGCCTCCAAATGCAAAAGTGTCCATTTCTTTTGCACCTTAAGCATTTCACCTTGGTACATCAGTTTATATCTCTTGAGCGTTTTTAAACAAGAACTGAGAAACATGCCTGCCCCCACCCTGATGACAATGCTATTGGTGAACTAAGGGGCAAGTCAGTGGTCATGTGAACCCTATATATGTGCTACATTTTTATTACAGATGGAGCAACATTATAGGCTACTATAAACAAGAGTTTTTTGTACAGCGCACATCCCGAACGTACGCATTTGAAGGTGCTCGCAGGTGACAAATAGCCAAAATGAGGCTCAGTGAAATAAAAAATTTACCCAAGATATCACACTTTGGTGAAGCAGAGAGCCTGGGTGACTGGCAGAATGCACATTTTATTTCTGTCAGTTTTATAAAGCTTAAACCTTGCCCACGGGCATAATAGCACTTCCGAACACACAGACTACAATTTTCTTCGGCACTGGAACATTTGCCAGGATTCGCAGGCTGCTAAGCCAAGGCTGGGATTCAAACCTGGTATCCATGTTACATGGTCGGCAGCTAAAGCCACTAGGCCACATTACACCTGTGAAAGCTCAGCTCATTTTGTGCTGAGAAAGGCTCAGTCATTTGGCTCAAGCTTTCTGTGGCTTGCCCACTTCTACCTAGCTCCCTTTAAAACAGACTCCATCACCACCACATATGGTCGGCACTATAAACAAAGATCTCGGCTCATCACACAAGTCCTCTCATATCTAGGCTGGCCTCACATAGACCACTGCTCCCGTTTTTAAGGCCTCATTTTTTGATTGTTCACTTATTTCTATGCCACTGTCTGTAAAATGCTCTGGTAACCCGACTCCTGGTCCTTGATGGGTTAAATCAAGAACATAAATAAATAAAATAAGTATATATAGGGAAGCATAGAGTCGGCAGGTAGGCCTAGAGAGGCAAAAATTGTATGTGTGATGCTAAGATTGAATAATTGCGTGAGTATTCAAGGCCATTCTTCATGATTTGGTAAATTTACTTTCCCTCTCTCACTAATGTAGGTGAAGAACCTTAAAAAAACAGATTCTGTGCCCTCAAACACTGGCCCACCCTGGCATCTGCAAATCCTCAACAGAACACTTTACCAAGAGTTAGAAGGGTTCCATGAGTGTAGTCTACATGTTCGATATCAGAATCTTTATTGAACAGAATGTCACACATAATATAGTTGTGTCCCCGAAGTGTAGGTTGTGCTAAGAGAACCAGTTATAATATCTTTGCTCTTAGTATGATCATGATGGTACATTTAGTTTTTCATGGGGTCGTTCATTTTGAGGACGTGCAACCTTTCCATTAGTCGTGTTAGAAAAGAAGCTTTTAGTGCTTCCCAAAAGGGCAGGGAGCCGACAATCGCGTGACTATGTGGCAGAATTTGTTGTCTTGCTATGGGAACAGTTTTTTTGCACATTCCATACAGGAAGAAGTAGTATCCGAGGGGATGGTTTGGGAGATGTGTGTCCAGCTTGGCTTCCATCACCTCCACGTACACGCTAGGTTCTACTGGCATGCATGAGGTGAAGGGCTTTGAAACGGATGTATCCAGTAGAGTGCACTAAGGCAGGATTGATGTGAACTCTAGTACCTGGGTGACAGGCAGTCTGTTGGCACCGTCTAGGCAGGATAGTAAGAAGATGATTGCTTCAGGGATATTTACGGGCACAGCAAGACATGGGAATATGAAACTTAGTCTCTCGATATGGGGCAAGGATGCCTCGACTACACGGTTGACTTGAGGTATGGGCAACTCATTACAGTCCATGTGGATGCCCAAGATTACTACTGTTTTTGGAACAAGATGGCTGCGGCTGAATGCAGGGAAGCCCGTTAAAGACTAGCACAGAATACAATCTGTCTTCTCTTGATTGTGTTTGAGGTGGTTTTGCATCATCAAGAGTATAATATCGAGCAGGCACCCTTTGATAAACAGTGGCACCATTGCAGGACACTGGTCCTTTGTGGATAGTTTGTGTATCCGGTGCAGAGATGTAGCAGGTTAGTCCAAAGGATCAGATACATTTTGCCAGAGAACTATTGTTGGCTCTGAACAGGAATGTAGACTAGTGCTGGAAACAGCAAAGCTACAGAATACCTGATCTCTAGAGGCCAATTTTGATTTTTTTGGTAGAAGCAGGAAACTCAGTTGGTGTCAGAGCCCCAAGGGGTGAAGTTTGTTTGAACAGATTGGCTTACAGAGTCAAAGAAAAAAAAAGGAACACTCCCAGGAGATGCAGGAGGATGAAATTTCTGCTCTAATCGTGACCGATTGATTCCCGAGTTCATCCGATAGGGAAATAGTCTATTCTAATGATGATCTAGGTATCCTCAGTATATCATAGTGTTTTAAGTCCAAACAATCCAATAAGATGGCAGAGGAGGCAGACATAGATGTTAAAAGAATAGGTGAATGTAAGAAGCCTTGTAAAACTCCTCAGCGAAAACCAAGCCTTGTCAGAGGTGAAGGGAGCTCAATGACAGTAACTGGGTCCGGTTAGACAGAAATATGTGCCACGCCACAACTATACCTTGGATCCCGATCATATGGCTGATTAGCATGGCATGGTCGGAGAGAGATTATAGGATCATGGCTGCATTCTCTCCTACACTCTGGACCAGTCAAAGTCCATTTAGTGTCAAAAGAAGAGTCCACCGACCTGGTCTAAACACCAGCTGCCACTGGTCAAAAAGGTTTGATTCTTACAAGAACTTCCAAAGCTGTGCTGTCGCATCCTCCTCGAGAACTTCAATGAGAGCTGGTAGTAGGGAGACTGGGTGGTAATAAGCCAGACCATCAGGTTCAGAGATTTTTTTCATTCAGACAGGAGGATACTACCACTACTTCTTCCCACTCATCTGGAACAACGTCCTTAGATATGCTAGAATTAAACAATTTAGTAACAGGGCTCCTAAGTCACAATGAGAGTTTGAATAGTATTTCAACATGTAGGGTCGAAGGGAGAGCCAGACGTAATATTGGAAATCACCCCCTGAGTTTCCTTCAGTTGTAGTACCTGAAACTCCTCCCACAGCTGATCCTTCCAGTCCACTGGACCAGAGTTGATATCACAGGTAATCAGGTGTTGATCAGTCTTGATACTGTCATAGAAGGATTCCACTTTTGAAATGAAATAAGAGGCAAAGTTGCAAACCTTTTGTAATTGTGATCTGGAATATAAAAGAGGAGCAGACTAACAGTCTGCTGAGATGAGTTAGGAACCTCAGTTATATTTTTTAAGTCTTATCTGGTTTGTCTAATGCCCACTATAGGAAATTGGGTTATTAATTGTGCAGGATGTGAGGCATGTGCAAGAAACAGGTCCACAATTTTCCCTTACTGGGAACCAAGCACCCCATTGAAGTGCTCAACTCTCAGGGTAGCGAAGCAGAGCAATCCAAGGCCTACTCAAGGGAGGTGGTGTGGGCTAGCAATCACCATTTGCGGGCACGGAATATCGCTCAATAAATAATTGTCCAGTCAGTGTTTTTTCTTTAGAAAAAGTACATTTATTACACACACTTCTAAATACTAGACACTAGTTTACAAATATATACATAAGGTAGATTAAAAAATACCTTAGATGACAGTAGAAAATTCCATTTCACCCCCAAAGAGTCCTGACCCCCAAAATCAGAAAACCCCCATCCCCACCTATACCAGATGAGATATCCCAATATAGGGGGCATCACTATAAATAAAACAGGCCTATTGGCTTTATCAAGGGATCACTATCTTACAAGAACAAACCACGTGTTAAAAACACCATTTTGAGTGCAAATGCAATCATCAATAATAACCATGTGTAAAAGCAATTATTAATGTAAATAAAGCATATCAACCTTGATCAGTAATCACGGTCAACATTACGTCAACAAAGCATTTTAAAATTAACATAACATGCCTGTGTGCTTTTCATATGCTTTCAAGTGATAAAACGTAATCATAAGCATAACACCAAGAAAAACAACACTTTTTTTATCACATAAAATGCAACCATAGATCCAGCACGTATAAGACCCTTCATTCCCTGTATCTTCCTTCTACACCTTCAGACCACATTAAATGGAGCTATAGAACCAGGCCCTAGAGGGTGCAGCACTCACAGCGTGTAGAGCAAAAGCTGCAGCCATGGAAATACTTTTAAAAATTAGGTAAAAATCCCACAGGATCATGGATTAATCATGGACCCCACAAAAGTAGGGTCAGTTTTCAAATATCACTCTTGTGAGGCTGGTGTCACTACTACAGCCACCTCCACAACACTTTCTAACTCCATTGGTGGTGGCCCTGTCCTCCTGGGGCCACCACATGGCAAGAAAAATGTGCAAATTAACAAACTCTGCAGGGCATTATGGGCCGCTCCAGCTAGGAAGAGTGAATATTTTATGAGCGGCTCTCCCACTGTGCCGAGGAGAGTCGCATAGCTATTTCCTTTGCTTTTTTTTTTACAAAAAGATGTTTTTAGGAGGGTGCCTGGTCCCACATTGACACGCCCGACCACCCATCTGTTAGGGCCGCACGGGTGTGGGCTCCCTGCGTGTCCCCAACAGACTGGTGGTAGGGGGGCACCCGGGTGCGACTGGGCACCCTCCTAAAAACTTTTTCTAAATAGCAAAGGAAATAGCTATGCAGCACTTCTCTGGCGCAGCAGGGGAGCCGCTGATAAAATATAGCTGGAGTGGCCCATAATGCCCTGCGCAGCCTAGCCAATGCCCTGCGTAGCTCAGCCAGCTCCCGGCACAGCCAGCTTTATTTTCGCCGGTGCGGGAGCCAGGAGTCTTCTTTTCCCTGCCCGCCTCGTGCAGAGTCCTTCCAGCTCCCCCAGACATGGGCACGGAGACCACCGCCATTGGGGGGGGCGAAAACGCTCCCCCATCCGCTTTGGGGGCAGGGATGAGATACAGGCCCGCTTTACAGTATATATGGCCCGGAAGATTGGGTCCCCGGAACAAAGGAGAATCTGGGCAGGGCGTCCCACGCACTCTCATCTGTGAATAGATCAATCTTGCATAGACCCCTGGGCCACCCGGGAGTAATTTGTAGAGATGTGGCGGAGCCCCACTCGCTCAGTTTTTGTAAAAGGTAAAAGGTTGCTGACCTCTAAAAGGCCATAACTCAGGCCCTGTTAGACCGATTTAGAAACTCTTGGACTTATTTTACCCCCGGTGAGGAGCTCTAGCCACCAGGAGCAGTTTTACCAGACCACCTCACCTCCAAAGTGGGTTTACCTATAGGGAGCTGGAAGCAGCTCCCTGCACCAGCTCTCCTCCTGGTCTTTGTTCTTGGGAGCATAAGTATATATCTTTCCTCAACTGGTCCTCAAGGCGTATAAAGGGGCCACCCTCACTGGCCTTTGGAGAGACCCAATGGTCCTGGGTTCAAATGGGGGGCAGAGGGGGGTTTCTCCTTCCAGTTGTCCATGGCTGTCAAAGTCCCAGGGTCCAGAAGCGAACAGCATATAAACACCAACAGCCCTTTCTCTACCTTGTGCAAAAGTTTTTAAAGGTGGAGGTTCTAGAAGCCATGCACACCTGGTCTTTCCTGGGGTGCCACATCACCTCTCCACACCTGTCCCAATACTCCTGCACAGCATGCGGAGACAGTTCAAGATTGTGTCATCCAGGAGTCAATGGTCACATCTGCTCCTGGGGTCTCAGCTCCGCCCCTGACTGACATCACTGCCAGGGCCTTTCCCAACAAAAGTTCAAAGAGAAGCCCCTCATGTATTGGCTTCATTTGTCTGGATTTCCTCCTTTGTTCAGAAGGCCTGGGCTACCCCAACACTGGTGCAGTGCGGCAAGTAATTAACAAATGCAGAATTTTATCCCCAACCTTTCCAGGCCTCACCCAGGTCAATATCTAATCTTGTAGAGTCCCCTCTGCGCCAGTCTACCTGTGCGCAGTTACAGGGCTACTCACGACAGTAGTCTCACACGCGCAGCCCGCACGCATGTGCATGTTCACATGTAACCAGCCGAGTACCCCTCAACCTTGCTGCATCGCAGTGGCCTTATCTTAAAAGGCGAATACCGGCGGTAAACATGCAGTCTATTTGCATTTGATTACCGTGGGTGAGACATGTACGGAGACTCACCCACAGCCAGGTGACCAAAAATCAAAATAAACCGGGTGTACTGATGGGTAGAACCCAGCTGCAACAGCCACCTTACAGCATACACTTCAGAATATATGTGCTGATTTGTCGCTGCTAGAATAAGACCTCATCCATCGGTTTTCAACTTGTCTGATGTTTAGTTTTAATTTTTTAAGAGACACCATGAGCCAGGGTGTGAAAGGTTTTTCTTTTTGGGCAGTCGCCGGAGCCCCCCCAGAGAGGCCTTTTCAGCAGTCTGGTAGAGGAATCCAACAAGCGGTGAGACTGGCACAGGCAGTGTTGATCCACGAAAGAGAAGAACTCTGCTGCTTTAAAAAAAAAAAAAAAAAAAAACGCAGCTTCACCGCCGTGCTCCCCAGCAGCAGCGGCAAGGTCCAGGGCACAGGCACAGCAACGAGGTCGTCGGGGGCAGCCAGGCGAGGAAAAAAAACAAAAAAAAACAGGTAACTGTGTGGGGATGCACTCGCCCTTCTATCCGCAACGGGCTGCCCCCGCGACCGCCCAGGTGCCCTCTCCCACCCCCACTGGCCTACCGGCCTATCACCTATTGCGGGCATCCCACCCGTGAAAATACAAAACTGCGGCACCACCACTGGCTCCGCCCGGCACCGGTCCGAACCGGCCCGCACCTGTCTTGGGGGCCCGCAATTGGTTGGCGTTGCCCCCTGGGCCATATTTCAGATCCGGAGCCTGACAAAGTGAAAGATACTTTCAAATCTCTGATCACCTTTTAGCATCCTGTGATGTTACATTGTTGGGGAGTTTCTTTGTTCCCTTGATGAGCTGCGGGTTGTGGTGCTCATGGTTCATACTTTGGCCCGCCTCCTTTCTGACCGACAACTGGTCTCAGCCAAGGCCCCACTACAACAAAAGGAATTGGAATGAGCCCACTGCTGCTGGCCACAGTAAAGCAAACCCAATGTGCTGGCACTGTTGCTTCTGTCCTGGTAGCCGCACAATGCACCGGGCACAGGCAGATGCAGGCCTAGCACACACTTCCGGCTCAAGATGGCTTCCAGAGCCAGGATGGCTCTCACTCTATTCCAGCATTGGATGCCGGAAGTGATGCTTGTGTAGGGAGCCGGACGGTTCCAAGGTGGTAGTACAGCAGTGCAAGATTCCAATGGCTGCCAAGCCAGAAACGTGGGCACATGCGCACACTGCCTCATGAGAAGAGTGGCCAGTGCTCCCTTCAAAGCACGGTCTTAACCTTCATATTCACAGCTTCAACACTATCCAACTGGGCCATTTGTTGGTCTCCTATTGGAAATAATTTGAATGGTATTTGAGATTGAACGACAGAGGCCAGGTTCAGAGAACACAACTTCTAAAAACTAATTTTATAAGGCAAGTAACTTTTTCCAACCCATTAAATAGCCACAGCAAGACCTTCTGCTTGTTACATCGCATCAAAGGACATGTTCCGTTCGGGATCTTAAGATACCAAGCGGCTCCTATAGTCATCTCGATTTTCGCTGCATACACGGATAGCTACTGACACACATGCATGCTTAGAAAATTAAAACCTAGCTCACATGAAAAATTCATGAGTGAACTGTCAGATTGTGCATCTGATAGCCACGGGGTAGCGAGTATGGGTACTTTGCTAAATAGCTTATGAAATTATAAGGTGACCAATACCACAGTGTAGGTTTTTCATCAGTGGCTTTGGAAAGTAACCGATCAGAGGGCCAAGATGTAATTATTTTTTATAAATCAAACCTATTCAAGTTCATCACAAAACACAAATTTAAAATTACTTGCACGCAGCAACGAAACAAATTCACAAGCAATGAAAAAAGTTAATAGGCTGTATATTCCCCCACCTCTTTTCCTTCATTAAGTGAATCTTTACTGTCCACTATTATACTTCAATCAAAACTTGGGACTGATGTAGGAACGACGATGGTACAGTATTATATAAGGCGTTTTATTGACTGTTTTCATGCCTTATTATAAAACTGTGAATCTAATGATCTCATGGTGCCCAAAAAAATTGAACAAAGTTCAAAATAAAAACGTAGTTTTTTATCTTTTTTGGGACTCGTGACAGCAATGTCATTTTTATCTATTTTAATGAAAGTGTGATGCAATTTTTTATATTTAAATATCCCCATTTGGATCCAGAACTTTATTAACTGGGAGATTCTTTTCCATCTTTCTTGCCTCCTCCTCGGAGATGGGTATCTCCGTGGCCTCTATCGGTTGTTCATCCAATGGCAGGATATTAACATTCTCATTGAATTTATCAAGATTTGGGGTATCTACAGAGCACCCTGTGTGCAGTGTTTGAAAAAGGACTAAAAAGCCCTTTGTTTACTCTTTTACTAATTAATTATCTGGTCCCTTCAAGTAAGGAAAGTTGGGTACTCTGGGTTTGATTTCATTAGCCAAAAGGCGAGGAGCCAATATCTATCTGTTTTATTGGCCTTATCGTAAAGTCTTTTTTTACTCCTAGTATGGCCTTCTCCGAGCTCTCTTTACAGAGAAGGTTGAGATGCCATCTCAGGTTAGTGGCTTCCCTCGATGATTTAAGGGATTCAGTTTCTTTGGGTCGATGTAGTGTTCATTCAAGGTCTGGATCACGTTTTTCTTCACGTTGGGGTACAGTAACGTTTTCTTTAGCTGCTCTAATAGCTAATCAACCTTTCAAAAGTGTCCCACCTGACATTTACTGAGACTAAACACACTTAGCATCCAACCGCCCTATAAATCCGAGTCCCGCTCCTAGTTTCAAGGTGTGCCCCAGGGTTCTGCTCCGAGTCCGACCCGGTTTGATGTCTATATGCGTCCTTTGGCGGATGTAGTTGAACGCTACGGGGTGAAGATGGTTTCATATGCTGATGATACTCAGCTGATTATTACCCTGGCACAGGGCAAAGATGATGCTGCTCGTAAGTTCAGAGCGTGCCTGGTGGACTTGGCAAAGTGGATGACTTCAAGTTGCCTACAGCTAAATGCCGGAAAGACTGATATTCTCGTGGTTGGTAAGCAACCGTCTATTTGGTCCTCTGTCTGGTGGCCTCCTGAGCTGGGGCTGGTTCCTGTTCCCAAACATAAAATCAAAAATTGGGGGGTTCGGTTAGACACAGCACTGTCCTTTTATGACCAGATTTTTTCCCTGGCTGGCACTTGTTTTGGCATCTTGAAGATGCTTCGCAAAATCTTAGAGTTGCAGCCAGAGTCAGCTAAGACACCATTCATCCAGGCGCTGATAGTATCTCGCCTGGACTATAGTAATGTTCTTTATCTTGGAGTCTCTAAGGGCAGAATGAGAATGTTGCAGAGGGTACAGAAAACCGCTGCCCGTATGCTTAACATTCCTAGGGGGTCCCTTCTGGGTTCAGCTTTGGTAAAGCTCCACTGGCTCCCTATGTAGGCCAGAGTGGCCTTCAAAACCTTATGTTTCGGTCACAGAATCATAAACGTGAAAGGTCCTCAGTACTGGTTTCCCCTGATTAAACTCTACCGGCCCAATCGTAGTCTTAGATCATCGGGAACAGCTAAGTTGATAATTCCTAAAGTTCAAAGAGCTCGTGGTGGCAAATCTTTTAGTCTGCTTGCGGCTAAAATATGGAATCTTCTCCCCCTGGACCTCAGAATGCAGCCCTCACAAGTGCTGTTCCGTAGGGATTTGAAGACCTGGTTCTTCAGGCAATCCACAGTCATTTAATGACTTTGGCTTGCTTGTGGTACACTTGATTGACAGTTTGGAGAAATCCTAGCGGGGGACACTCCGTATTGGAGTAACCAGGAGCTTTACAAATTTCCAAAGCTAACAGCAACTAAGCGCAAGCCCCTCAAGACAGAGATGAGTATCTACCACCTTGATATGACAATGTTTAGTTGGTGTACAATCGGCACTAGACTTCAGCTTATTCTTGTAGATTTACTATAGGTTTGTAACTGGTCCATGGACTGTAGGGGTTGTGGGGGGAGATATCAGGCATATTGCTGTGAATCTGTCCAAGGTCCACGGGAATACTTCTGAATGTTGCACCTGGTAGCTGTCAACATGTTTAAAGAACAACAAACGCTACAATCTATTATCACACTCAAAATCTGAAACTGTAGTATGCCATCAGCTTATAACTGAGCAACCCCAGATTAATCAAAAGCAAAGTATAACCAACCCAAAACGCTGCGACAAGACTCCTTTTCCGTCTCCACACCAAACAATGCATTACCAGTCCTACTTGCACCCTACTGGCTCTCTACAGATAAACGAGCAATGTTCAAGGCACTTTGCACAGTCCACAGCGCATCCCAATGAAAAGGACAACTATACAACCCTCCCACCTAAGCCTTCTGACTGTCCTGTTGCTCACAGCCCACACTCCGGTCCAGGGAAGACATGGCTTGGCAGTTCGGGCTGGACTGTTCCCATGAGGCACAGGGTCAGACTGATTTGCATATGGCCATGTCTGAACTGGGGTGGTGGAGTGAGCTAAAGAATGATGATGGATTAAACCCAGATCAGTTGACTGGGGGTGAGTGTTTGATTGGCTCAAACGTTCCGTCCATCATCCCCTTTTGTATCACAGCCCACACTCTCCAAATAAATCTGTGCATCACTACCAACGACCTCGGGGAAAAATTTGTGCCTCTACTCCCCCACCTTCGCAACACCTTCCTGTATCTACCTCAGAACTATACCGTCCACAATCCTACTGTCTATCGTATACTTCTTGCATATACTATTACTATGTATTTGTATTTACTCCATATGTAACTCATGGAACTGCTGTACTTCTCAACACCCTACCGTAACTACCTTTGAACTAGATCATCCACACATCCTACTGTCTACTACATAGTTCTTGTACATACAATTATTAGCTATTTGTATTTTCTCCATGTATTTGTATTTACTACATATGTAACTGCTGCTTTGCCAACTCTGTAAAGCTTGCCGATACCTTCAGGTCAAGTTTGCGCTATACAAAACTCAATAAATATAATAAATATTCCTACAAACTAAATTCAAGCTATATTAAGAAAAAAGGACATTGCGCACCAGCCTTGCAACATGACCCATCACACCATCCATGAAATCCATAGGAGGCACCACTTTCTCAGTACAAGCCACCAAGCTCGAACTCACGACCAACCAAAATTTGGAGCACTTTCATTTCATATGAGAAATAAAAATATGGTTATTTCCAAGATAAGTACACCATCGAGATAACCTTCGGAACAATATTCGCTTCTTCAAGTACACTCTACATTCCAGAGATATGCAACAGCCCGACCAGTACAATCATGTTCACAAACATTCTATCTGCTTTCTAGGACCAGGTAAGTTACGAAGGGCTGACCTGTGACTAGGCTAGGTTTCATTTAGTAATTTAAAGTAATAGGTAACCTACTGGGCGTCAATATTATGAAACTCATCTGTTGTGCTGTCGACTGCAGTTGAAACAGGCTGCATAATTCCTTAATACTGCTTTGCCCTTTTACACTCATATAGGACATAACCGCTAAAGAAACATGCCCTGCACTAGATTAGTAGAGGCTTCCAGGAAGTCATAAGAATTTAAATTTTCAGGAGAGGCAGAGGAAAACAAAATGCTGGCTCTCCAAGAAGCAGGTGCTTTAAAGAAAGAGCTCAAAAGGCCCAGTAAGAGTAAATGAGACAATGGGGTTCCAGGCCATACCTGCCTGTGAATCTCTCTCCCAGTACACTTTTTTATGTAAATCAGTCTCAGAATTTGGGACCCAAAGGCTCGTATTGGTGCGGAAGAAGATGGCGGCTTGGAAGTGGAGGTGGCCTTTGATGCTCAATGGGAGGAATTGACCCGCTCCAGATTGGAGATGTTGAGTACAAGGAAAGGAGAGGAGAGATTTGCCATTTTGATTATCAGTTGATAACTTGCCTAAGGGACACATGTTACCTGAAAGTACCTCCCAAAACCGCAAACTAGGTCCTACTATTGGTCAATATGGGACAGGAAAGTCTGGGAACTTTAGCCCTAATCACTAATAGATCATCATGAATCTCATACTGGTTTTGCCCTTTTAAATGCTCTCTGGTTTGACCCATTCTTAGCAATGAGCTGACTGTAACAAAAGAAGTTATTTTAGTGCTTGCTGCATTGAAGAATTCCTGACAGAAGCCGGTTGTCTCAAGATAGGTCTTGAATCTCTTGGACCATACTGTTTGGGTCTGGAGTGGGAGCTCAGTCACTCGGCTAAGAAGACACCAGGAGAAAGCTCTGTTTTTTGCCGCAATTTGAACACACTGCTATATACACCTTACTTAGGAAGGTTAACAAAACGCCGTGATCCAGGAAACGCGCAACCAGACCGGAACAAAGATCAGTCTCGGTATTCCTTTCCCTGCAAAGTGGTGTTCCACTTGAATAACCAGCTCCTGATGCAGACTTTGACCCATTACGCTTCTTTTACACCACTTGGAGAGGAAACATTCCCTCATGGTCATTTTCATTCTTGATGATGCCCTGACAAGACGCCTCACTTTCACTTCATCCAGGATTGGAGGAGTTAGCTTCTACATGACTTGGCTGTCACACCCCCTTCTTTTGTCCTGAAGAAGACCCACTGTGATGTCCTCATAAAACAGACATTTTGGGTCGAAACTTCGACGTGCCAATCTCTCATGTCCGATAACAGTGTAACCATAAATAATTGAAGGCTCTGGTTACCACTGTATTTATTCACTTGGAAAGAGATTCTAAACTGTGTTATTTATGTATTTGTGTTTTCATTTTGTGTTTCCAGTTTTTCACTTCATTTACCTCATGTCACAACAGTCACCATTGAACCACATTCTCTTTGTATTGTATGACAGCCCGCTCTTCATGAACAAGATTTGACATGTATATAAAAAAGAAATATATATATATATATATATACACGTTTTTGATCAAGAATTGGTGTAGTGTGTTTGTTTTTAAGAATGTTCTTTGTTGAATTACATCATTATTGCATTTCTAAAGTAATTATTTGCTACCCGACGGAACTACACTGTAGACTATACCGTGTGTCACACGGCATCGGCTCCCATCACCAGGGGCGGCTTCCCCATTGGGGCGTGGAGGCGTCGCCCCACTGCTTTCTCGCAATGCGAGAAGGCAGAAACAAATGGTAAAACTACCATTTATGTTTCTGCTTCTCGCACTGCGAGAAAGCAGAAGTGCCTGGTTGGGGGCGGGCGGGTGGGCAGTCCTGCTCGAGGGCAGGGGGAGGGGGTGGAGTGGCTTACCCACTGTTGTGGGTACTGACTGCTTGGTCGGCCCCAGGGCCGAACAAAGCAGTCATGCGCACTTCCCCCTTTTCTCTATGTAGACTGCTGCATGCAAGTTAAAAGAAATGTTCCCTTTGGATGGGACCTAAATTCAACAATTTATACTCCAACCATACTAATACTCCACACATCTCATACTTCTCAACAATTAAGGCACTTATAAATCGAGTCCTCTAGTTAGTCAAATAATTTTTTTATTTAGCAAAAAGGATTTTTTTGTACAAATTCATATAACACAAAATTTAAAAAAACACAAATATTAAAAACGCAATGATAAAAATATCGCTAAAAAGGAGAAAATATAAAGACACTACACTATGTCTTCTACGTGTTAATTCGACCATACATGTAGACAGCATAGAGCATGGATCCAAATTCCCTGTCTGCAATGTGATGCTGACTCTTGCCAAATTTAACACAACTTCTATTGTGGGCGTCGACGCGTTTCAGTGGTACATTCGTAATAGGACCACCTTCTTCAGGACAATTATTTTTTTCTTTTCTCCTCTTATATTAAAAATAATCAACTTTATCACAAACCGGCGCAACTGCACTCAGTAAACAATTTTATCACTGGTCCCTTCCACAGATGGTTATGGTTGTGTAACGTTTTTCGCAACATCAATGCAACCGCATTCAGTGTTAAACTTTTCAGATCCTTTCAACTAGTAGATGAAGTTGAATGACATTTTTCATAAAATCTTAGTGAAGTTCACTCTGATTCTCAATCAGTCGCGTTTCTATTAACGGGTATCTGAGTTTTCCCGTAGGTCTTCACGAAAGGGTACCTCGTTCGTGGCTCTTAATTCCGACGAACCCGCGTTCCCTCGTGTTGAATCTCGATCGTGGTTCGTGATGCATGCAGCCTACATAGAGAAAATGGCCCGGCTGGGGCGCTCTCCGCTGCGCCTCACCAATCACAACGCTGCCATTGCAGCATTGTGATTGGCTTAGGGGAGCAAGAGGAGGGAGGCTGCCTATAACGTGCCAGGAGGAGCAGCAGGAGTTGAGGCGGCGGCGCGGGATGCAGTCGCAGAGGAAGGCAAGTTTTTTATTTTATATATATATTACCGTGACAGTCCCACTTCCCTCCCCCGCCGCCTCCCCCTCGCGAACCCACCCGCCCGTTTTGCCGGCCGCGACTGCTTGTTAAATATATAGAAAGAGTGGGCGCTAATCTGGGAGAATGTTAGTGTTAACTTCCCGCCCTGAGCAGCGAGCCTCTGCCTGCACGCACCATCTATGTACACGTGAGGGATTGCTCAGCTGTATAGGAGCATCTGTGGGAATTATAAGGGTTCTCCGATTAACAAAACTTCAGCCTGCACCATCTATGTGCTTTGAGGGAACGCCCTGCTGTTAAATATACACTTCTGTGGGTTACCAGATTAGACTATGTCTGTACACCGTCTATGGCATTTGGACGGTGAGAGACAGCTCTGCTGTCCTGTGTATATGTAACCGATGCCACCCAAATGGTGCAGGTGGTGGCGTGGTCTCGAGAGGCTGTTTTAAACACCCCAAAGGAGACGAACAAAACTCTACTCTTTAAAACCCACTAAAGCGCAGAAGCATGCAATCTTCCCGTAA